>JAEQBH010000738.1:0-600000 GCA_016808115.1 Tetrastigma voinierianum | reverse complement strand
ATGGGACTTTTAAAATGAAAGAGAAGTATGCCAACTGAATATTATCCTAGAAGATTAACTAATTTGCTAAGAAAAGAGAGGGAAGACCAGCACACACTCACAAATCAGGGTTTAATGATTTAATTGTTTACACCATATGAATTATTTGTTGATTCGGTGAACTTAATTAAAAATCTTCCTGATTCTAGATTGGAAACATGTTTAGAAATAATTTTATTAACTCGACTTATTTTTCCCGCTCCAATCGGAAGCTTTTGAACGTAAAAATGACCTTAAAAATAAAAGCTAAATTGTTTGAGGACAAACAAAATTTCTTTTCTTTGCTTGGGGACAAGCAAAACTTTAAGTTTGGGGGAATTTGATGAGTCCTAAACTCATCTATGTTTAATCCATTTTTTTTGGCATGTTTTTAGCAGTTTCAAATCTATTTTAATGCCAAATTATGGAATATTCACCAACTTTGTGTTTTGTAGGATTTAATTGAAAAATGAGATAATTCCAACAGAAAAGAAGAGAAAAAATGGAAATTGTAGTATTCTCTGTCGTGACATAGTTTTTGTTTGTCACGACAGAATTTCAAACAGATCAAAAGATTTATGTCGTAGTCAGCAATTATATGTCGCAACAAAGCCCAGACATAACTCAAGGCTGAAATAGCATTTCTATCACGACAAAGAGTTTTTCTGTCGCGACATTACTGAAGAAGATTATGAAGATGACTATCGTGACACCCTTAACTCTATCGTAACAATGATCAAAGAAAATGGCAAAGGAACTTTGTTGTGACAATCCTTCCTTTGTCTTAACATAAAAGGCTGAAGAACAATAAATGAACTCTGTTACAACAAAAGACAACTCTGTCGCGACAGAAAATGGCAAAAATAAAACACAAGTCAGCTGAGACAAGTGTTTTTATGTCGCGAAAAGGCGTTCAGCATGAAGCCAACTCAAGGAAGAATTTATGTTGCAATAAAGAAAATCCTGTCGTGACATTACATTCAGAATTCACAATAAAGAGCAACAAAATCTCTATCGCGACAAAGATTATTTATGTCAGGACAAACAAAACATGAGGTTGAGGTAAATTCTGTCACAACAAGGAATTCTCTGTCGCAACATAGAAGTTAAAGAGCAATACAAGAGGAATGGCGACAAAGAAATTCATGTTGTGACATAGTGAAATATTGAAGGTAAAATCTTTGTCACGACAAAGAAGTTGATAGAATTTTGATAGAATTTTTTCGTGAAAGAAATTAAAAAAGAATTGAGATTAGCCAAGTCGCAACAAAGATCTCTATGTCGCAACAGATAGCTCAGCTAAGGATAAGGACCATAGAAGAAATCCTATCGCGACATAGAAAACTCGGTCACGACAGAGATTATTAAAGAACTGAAGAAACTTTACTCACACATTATCAAGTCCGCCGTGACAGAATCCAAGAAAAAGAGCTCAAAATCGTGCGTCGCAAACTAAAACAACAAGCAAATGATTAAGCCAACGATAAAAACTTAAACTCGATCACGATAACTTTCTTATGTCACGCACGTAGAAACCACTCAGCCAAAATTCTTGGGGGGATCCACAACGCTACTATCAAGTACCGAATCAACATTGGAAAGTCTATAAATAGACGCATCTAGGGCACTGTGCGCAGCTTTCGAAAATCCAGGACTTCTAGGTGGTTGAAGACTTTCTAGATATTATTTTTCTTTTATTTTTCTTTATTTTTTATTTTTTTATTTCTTTTAAGAGATTTCGCTTTTTGAGGTAATTTTTAGTTAGTTTTCTTTGGATCTTTCAAGCTAAGTAATGAAACCTGTAGTGGAGCTTTGAGCTGTAGAATTCTTATCAAATTTTCTTTCTTGCCATCGCTTTGAATAAATGATTTTGGAAAATTTATGGATTTCATTTATTTCAGTGTGTTTACTCTTTCAGTGAATTTTCCTTGATCAGTTAGTTACTGATATGAGTGAACCAGATTTGAAAGGATGAGCTCCCTCTAGGAATGGGTCAATGATGATTGTCTTTTTTGCACAAAGTAGAAGAACGCCTTAGTTAGATTTCTTGAATTTATTTGATTGGTATTATTTCTAAACTTAATTGTTCCCAGTACTAGTACTGTGTACCCAAGCAAAGTATTATATCTTGCTTTGATTTCCAGGAGGCCCTCCGGAAGACACGCCGTAGATGGAGAACTCGAGGGCAGAGAGGAATTCTTTGTGGGCATGGTAGACTAATGCTATGGAACTAATGAACTTTGACGGGTTACTCGGGATATCACCAACTTACTCACGGTTTGAGGATGTTGAATGAAGTCAGCTTAATCACTGGTGTTTCTCATCTTTTTTCTCGATTTAATCGATTGATCCGGTCATAGCAGCATCTAATCAAAGAGATGGAAATTTTCATCAGAAATGAAGGATGAGGTGTCAATCAAATTAGAAAAGGCTTGCAATATCCTGTCTATAGGGGCAAGAATTCTCCAGTCCTAAGATCTGGGTATGAAGTACTGAAAAGGAAAAATACTCAAATCTTAGAAAGAGGACTATATCACACGTAGCTGATTAAATTCATGAATCAGAAATGAACATAAATCTCTAATTAGTGAAAGGCATGGTTGAGGGAGAAATCCAAACTATACCACACAATACATTCGACAAATCAAATTTTCCAACTTATGGCTTAGCTAAGATTCAAAATCTAATTCTTCGAAAAGGGCAAAATCTTAATTTCGGTAAAAACTAAATTTTTCTAGATCTCATTTAAAAAACGACTTCACCGCTGGAATCGCCTCACGAAATCTAGCTACCACGCCGATTTTCGCCGAATTCCGAGATAGCCTAATTGCACATTTTTCTCGAGAAACGTCGCGGTAAGACACATGGCGGGTAATTTGAGTGGCACATAGTGTGCCACGTGTCAAGCTCCAGTTAAGTCAAATTGAGCTCAAGGTGGGACCACGCTGACTACGGCATGATGCCATTGATAGAAAAGTCATGGTGTGGGCCGAAAGCGGGAGCAGGAAATCCTCTCAACCAATGATAAGGTGGACACGTGGCAAATGTGAGAGACAAAAGAGGATTTTCTTCTCCAATTTGGCTCGGGCCGCGGCAAAGGAGGAGGGAGAAATTCCGTTTTGCAAAAATGGTGGATTTTTAGAAAGAGAAGGTGCAACTTCTCTCTAGAATTCCGGGTGTTCGGACTGTCGGATCGCTTCGGGCCAAGAAGCAAAGTGGTTCTACACATCGAGACTACATACACGGTTTCTCGAGAGTTTTCGAAAAACCCATGAGGTGTGGGTTTCAGGTCCTACTTCTTACCCCTTTTGTTTAAGTGTGTTTATGATGCTTGAGTTGATTTGAGTGCCTGAGTGGTCGCTTGATCATCCCAGCACTGACCTAATTCGTTGGAATTTTTGGGAGCTCATTTGAGCAGCTTAGTGACGCCCATGGACTGTTTCGGGGCAATTGCATAAATTAAGCATTAAATTGTGTTTTGGTGAGTAGGAGACCGGAAATGGATGTGGAATTTAGTTCCGCAAAGAAGAACCGAGGTAGGCTGTCCGTGGGCTGTCTGTTTTGGGACTGTAAAAACAGTCCCAGGTTTGTGTGAAATGGACCAAAAAAAATTCCATGTGTTGGGTGGTTGAAATTAATGAAATGAATGGCTTGATTTGTGTGGAAATTAATAGGTTAATGCATGAACTTCGTGTATTAGTAGGATGTCACAATTATATGGAATATAATTGTGTGTATAGGCCATTGGCAATGGAATTTTGATTAGTTCGTGAGCTACTTTGGGGAGTTGGATGATCAAATAAATTAATAGGTTAATGCTGAGGTGTTAACATGTCACAATTATATGGAATATAATTGTGTGTGTAGGCCATTGAGATGAGATTGTGATTTGCTCAAGTGAGCTAATTTGGGTGATGGTTGATATTATTGAATTACTTGTGGTGTAATTGTAAAAATTGAGAATATATGCATTTATATATATTGGTAAAAACTGGCTGAAATGGCATAATGCATTTCACAGGCACCGTAACCTAGCTAGGTGTGAGTACACACGAAGTTTTTATAAAAAACGAACATGATTGCAAAAGAATTTCACATACATTTTCCTGAGAAGCTGGGTTGGGAGACAAATCCAAACGTATCATTTCGTATGAGGACCATGATTGTTTCGGGAAGTTCTCCAAGACATTCGCCTCAGAGGGTAGTCTCATATTTTATCGACATTCGGTAGTTTATTTTCAAGAACAACAAGTTTTGTTTTGAAAATGATATTTTTCTCATACATGGCTTAGGCAAGTGTGAGGGAGTCGGTGAGGACTCGAGACATGGAACGGGCATGTAGACATTCAAGTAGGATCAATGATGCATTGAAAGTGTGTGTTTAAATTCGAGCACATATGCACTTAGGGTGGAGAGTAACCCATTAGGGTGATTCCACTACTCGGGCAATAGCTCACCCTATCGTGGAATATTTTTTCAAGTATAGGGAGCGTCGAGAAGATCATCATTTAAACATTTTGAAGAAAGCAGAGTCAGGATTTGATGTTTTCGGGATAATATGTATTAGAACAAAATTTTAATATGGTATTTGTATTAAGAGTAATAAAATAACTCTTGAACTATTGGAATAAGGCTTGGGTACAGTTCACGAGCATTGATGCAGTGCTCCAGCAGCCATTTTTACGTGTATGTGTTCAGATGCGAGAGACGTATAGATTTTTCCGCAAAGCTGACGGTAGTCAACCCGACACCCTAAGCTCAGCGCCACACTGCTCACCAAGAAACGCCAACTCTATTCTTATTAGTATTTTAAGTACACTAATGAATTTATTTTTAGTATTGTTTTGTCTGCTTTTCCAATCATCTTGATTGTTGGAGTTCGAATAGTAAGTACCTGGGTAGTCAGTAGTTGATTTGTGTTTCATCCTCAACTCGTGGGGAATGATATCTAAACTTAATGGAAAAATCCACTTTTATTACTTGTATGATCTGTGCACTTGCAGTGATTAAGACCAACTCAAATTTTACTGAATCCATTTTACAAAAACAAAGGGACAAACATATATTTTCATCACATTTGGTCTCAACAAGTTTTTGGTGTCGCCACCAGATTAGATAATAGTCCTCGCAGCGCTCCATAAATTTGTTTATATATAATCTTGTTTGTCACTGGGCTATCTATATTACATTTTAGTCGAACAAGTTTTTGGCGCCGCTGTCGGGGACTTTATTTAGTCCTTGATAGCAGAGTCATAACTTTGTCTATACAGTTTGGTCTATATAAAAATCGGTCAACAAGTTTTTGGTGTCGCCACTGCGACTTTGCCATTGTAGCAATGAAAATTCAACAACACTTACCTGTGACGGTTCATCGCGGTCGCCATGATGACACTTCTACCCACCCTAAGTCCGAGGAGGACTGAGGGAATACTTTAAGGGTCATTCTCCAAACCTTGAGAGAACATTCGCCGTATGCCAAATTAACAAGCGTGAATTCGGCCATCGGTGAGATTTCGGGCACGGATGCGCTTCAGAGGGTATCCGTGGACCCTCGAGAAAGTCGAGGCGCGCATGAGTCGAAATATTGAAGTCGCCGAGATAATGAAGCTTCGTGGGGAACTGGCAAGGTATTACCAGAGGATTACAGGAGGTTCGTTAAGGACTTCTCCCGGTTAGTTGCACCTATGAGAGGTTGACTAGAAAGGAGTCGAGTTTGAGTGGAATGACTTGTGAGAGGGCATTCCGGGAGATTGAAGGAGGCTTGCCGGCTCTATTCGGTAAAGTCGAGGCGGCAGTGCATGGTGTATTGTGATGCCTCCCGAGGACGAGACGGGGATGTGTTTGATGCAGTTGGGGAGGTGAGTGAGCACTGGTTTCCTATAGTTAAGAACCACGAGGCGAGTTACCTACACATGACATGGAGTTGGGGCCATTGTCTTTGCCTTGAAGCTTGGCGCCACTATTGCTCATTGAAGCGGTTCTGAGTGTTTTCAATATGAGTCAAATTACATTTTACACGGTGGGACCTCGACAGCAGACGACAAGATGGATCGGAGTACATTTGAATGCCAGCGACCATACTCCCTCGAATACCATATTTTGAAACACTATTACCAAAGACTACTTTCATAATCCCTAGCAACAATACTAAAAAATTGTAGAATGCCTAGTGTGGACCTAATTTTTGACCCAATCTATATGTGATTATGCATACCCAGGCTTACATCCTTTAACTGGGAATTTATTGATCAATAAATCATGCGGAAACTTGATATACTAGATGAATTAAAAACTATCACTTTCTTTGTTTTAAAGCCAATATTTTGCAATTTAAATTGGTTTTAGTCAAAAATATTTGCAAGTGTACGAGTCATACAAGTAATAAAGTGGATGTTAAAGTCGGATATCATTCCCAGTTGATTAGAGAATTCAAAGATTAACCTCTCAGCTACTCAAGAATCTCACTATTTGAACTTCCCAAATTTTAGGATATATTTATCTTTCTGATAAAATGAATCAAAGCAATAATGAGTATAAAATACATGATGTGAGTACTAGATTGAAATATGCTCTTGGGAATGAAAACTGATGTTGTGGCTATCGACACATGATTCCAAATAAAGATAAAGTCTTGGAGTATGAACATTGAATTGTCGAGCATATGGTGTGAAATGGATTTCTCTAACACTTTACATTTCACTCTCCATCACCACACTTCTATCTCTACAAATGATGGGTATATGACATTTCTTGTAAGAGTTTATCCTCTTTTAAGACTATTTATTTTCCTTCTTAGTACTTCTAACCATCTCTTATATTAATTACTTATCCCACGTAGACGAGGTCATGCCAACCCTCCTCTAAAATAAATGATATCTAAATATTAATTAGACAAAATTTCTTTCTCATTATTAGAATCTAAACTACTTACATGGTTGAATTTATTCCTCTCAATTAAGGTGAAACCTCTTAGAATAAAATTTCTAGATCAGTAAGTGGATCATATTCCTCGGGCACACACTCCTGTTGTCACCCATGAGGGAACCTTGAAAGCAGAGGTTGGATCTTCACTAGTGATGTATCAAAGTATACTAAAAGTGCATTAGTTCAAATAATATCAGTGTAATTTACCCCCAGAAGTTGCGCCACGTTGCTCTTAAGTAGTCTTAATACATGTAAACCAGAGGATTCATGGAAATCGGAGAAATGAAAGTACAACTCTTTACGAATTTAAACAACGATATTTCAAAATAACTCAATGTAAGATGTATCAATTAAATCACTCTAATTTTCATGCGAACAACATTCTTATTTTCTCAAACAATACTCTCAATAATGATTCTTCCCGGAGGAGCTGAGCCTCTGAATCGGATCCTGAATGTGATGACTAGTTGATCAAACAAATTCATTGACATTGTCATCAAAACTGAAAAAAAAAAAAGAAGTCCAAAAAAATTCCCAAATTCCATTTAAATTCAAACATAATTTTAAACTTTGATTTACATTCATCGACTCAGAATTTGGATTCGAGATGTGCTCTAATTTGAAAGAATAAATCTAGAAAAAAAACTAAACAAAAATAGAAAATAGGAAAATAAAAATATATATAAAATGAGACTTCAGCTCTCCCAAAAAGCACACATACTTGATGACGGATTGGAAGATGTGCTCTTCCTTAGGAAAAACTGTTATAGGCTCGGAGTCTTGGGACCTAAAGCGGCGATAATCACGTATCGAAAATCCAGGAAATGCGCACAGGTGCGTGTCGTGGTGATGTCCACGACATCGAGTTGTGTGTCGTGGGTTGCATTTGATCCGCGACATTAACAATTTTCTTGGGGCGATTCTCAATTTCTGAGTGATAAGTCAATGTCGTGACAATTTCTTGACATTGAAATCGGTGTTGTAGATTAATTGGAGTAATACAGCGACATTGCCTTTCCTATGTTGGGACATTGAATTGATGTCGCGACATAGCTTATTGACGCCTTTGCTCTTACCATCTTGCTTTGATGTCGCGACGTCGATTATGGTTCACTTTTGATGTTGTGACATTACCTCTGTAGTTTTGATCTTTTCAGCTAATGTCGCGACATTGGTCAGTTAAGTTCATTGTGACCACTACAGGGCGTGTCGCGACATTGTTAGTCTAATGTCGCGACATTAGATCTTGTTGTTCTAAAGCCCTTTGCGATGTGATAGCTAATGTGGCATTGCTGTTGAATCCTTCTATTGATGTCGCAACATTGGTCTATTAAACTTCAACTAAGGTTTGCTTTGGTTTGATGTTGTGACAATTTTCAACTGATGTCTTCACTTTTTAAGGCTTGTTCTGATGTCATCATGATGTCATGGCGATGTCGCGACATTTAAACAATTATGTTCTTCCCACTACAGGCAATATCTTAGCAATGTCGAGGTGATATTGCGACATTAGATCGTTGCTATAGTTTGACTGTTGGGGTTGTTTTTGATGTCGCGACATTGAGTTGTACTATCACGACATTAATGTGATGTTGCCTCAATGTCGTAATGATGTTGCAACATTTGATGCAGTTCAGGAGGGTAGTGGCTTATGGTTCCCTATAGTTAAAGAACCACGAGCAGAGTTACCCTACACATGACATGGAGTTGGAGGCCATTGTCTTTGCCTTAGAGGCTTGGCGCCACTTGTTGCTCTGACGGCGTTCTAGGTGTTTCGGGCCCATGAAGTGCAAGTACATTTTAACACAGTGGGACCTCAACATGAGGCAACACAGGTGGATGGAGTATTGTTGAATGCCCATGACCATATCTCAAATACCATATTTTGAAACACTATTACCAAAGACTACTTTCATAATCCTATGACAATACTAAAGAATTGTAGAGATACTGGTATTGGAACTAATTTTTGACCCAATCTATATGTGATTATGCATACCAAACTTCTGTCACTGCAACCAGGAATTTATTCAATCCCCATAAATCATGCCAGAAACTTGATATACTAGATAATTAAAAACTATTTTCTTTTGTTTAAGTAATATTTTGCAATTTAAATTGGTTTTGGTCAAAAATATTTGCAAGTGTACAGGTCATACAAGTAATAAAGTGGTTGTTAAAGTCCAGATATCATTCCCACGAGGATTGATTAGAGAATTCAAAGATTAACTACCCTCACTACTCAAGAATCTCACTATTTGAACTTCCAAATTTTAGGATATATTTATCTTCTACAATAAAATGAATCAAAGCAATAATGAAATTTTAAAATACATGATTAGAGAATTCATTGGATTGAAATAACCTTTGAAGGAATGAAAAGCAGTGTAGTGACTATCATTTTCTGAAGTTCAAATAAAAGATAAAGTCTAAAGTATGAACATTGGAATTGTCCAAGAGCATATTAGTGTAGAAATGGATTTCTCCTAACACTACACATTTCACTCTCCAGTTAACCACACTTCTATCTCTAAACAGTGGGTCTGAAGAGCTACTTGTAAGGATTTATCCTCTTTTAAGATTTGAATATTTTTCCTTCTCAGTACTTCACATCCATATCTTAGGATTGGAAATCGCTTACCCCCATAGACAGGGGGTCATGCAAGCCCTCTCCAAAATAAATGATATCTCAATCATCAATTACACAAATATTCTTTCTCCCTTTGATTAGAATCTCGGCTAACACAAGGTTGAAGTTATTCCTCTCAATTAAGGTGAAATCTCTCAGAATTAAATTTCTAGATCAGTAAGTGAATCATATTCCTCGAGCATACACTACCTGTTGTCACCCAGGAAGAAACCTTGAAAGCAGAGGTTGAATCTTCACTAGAGATGTATCAAAGTATCCTAAAAGTGCATTAGTTTAAATAATATCAGTGTAATTTACCCCCAATTTACTACTCATTACTCTCAGGTAGTCTCAACCCTGTGTCACTTAAAGAAGGAATTCACGGAATCGAAACAGTGATCTGACTCTTTTGGGTGCTAAACAACGATATTTAGAATATAACTCAATGTAGGAAGTAATATGATTAAATCACTCGATCTTCATACTACAAAACAGCATTATGACCTGACAAACAATAAATCAATGACATATTCTTCCTAGAGGGGACTGAGCCTCTCATATTTGGATCACAAATGACAACTACTAGTTGATCAAACAAATTCATTGAAATTGTCATCAAAACTAGAAAAAAAAAAACAAAGTCTAGAAAAATTCCTAGATTCCATTTAAATTCAAACATAATTTTAAGCTTCGATTTACATTCATCCAGCTTCGAATTCCAATTCAGATCACTACTCTAATTTGAAAGAAGAAAACTAAATCTAGAAAACAAACTAAATAAAAATAGAAAAGAAGAAAATGAAAATATATATACAATGAGACTCGGGTTTCCTAAAAAGTACATAGATTTTATGAAAAGCTACTGGAAGCTGCGCACTCTTCCCTAGGAGAAAAATGAGACGAGAATCACGCACTTCAAAAAGCCTAGAAATGATGCCCAAGCTGTTGATGTCGTGTTGATGTCGTGGTGATGTCACGACATTAGAGTTGTCAATGTCATGGGTTGAATTTGATGTCGCGACATTAACAACTTTGCTAGGCAATTCTCAATTTCCAGTAATATGTCAATGTCGTGACGATTTCGCAACATTGAAATCCAGTGTTGTAGATTAATTCCGATTTTGCGACATTGCCTTTTTTGTGTTGCAACATTGAATTTATGTCGCGACATAGCTTGTTGATGCCTTTGCTCTTACCTTCTTGCTTTGATGTCGCGACATCGCTTATAGTTCACTTTTTGATGTTGCAACATTGCCTTTGCAGTTATGATCTTTTCAGTTGATGTTGCGACATTGCTAATCTAATGTCACGACATTTGTTGGTTAAGTTCATTGTGACCACTCTAGGCTAATGTCACGACATTGCTAGTCTAATGTCACAACATTGAATCTTGTTGTTCTGAAGCCCTCTACCAATGTCATAGTTGATGTCGCGACATTGCCTGTGAGTCCTTCTACGGTTATCGTGACATCAGTCTATTAAAATTCAACTAAGGCTTGCTTTGGTATGATGTCGCGACATTGCTTTGATGTCGCGACAATGTTTAGCTGATGTCTTCACTAGTCGAGGCGGTGTCGCGACATGATTAGTGCCCAAAAAGTGCTATTTTGAACCCTATTTATTTTAGGTTTTGAGTGCTTTTTGTGTACTAATCATTATAATTAACCCGATTTGCACATTAAGGTCCTACTATTCTATTGATCATTTTTGTGGCAAATTTTGCGAGTTTTCTTGACTAATCGTGCCAAAATTGTTGATTCAATCAAGCATGGTAAACTCAGCATATGGCAGTCCTTGAGAGAAGGAAGAAGAGCAAAGAATGCAAGAAAAGTGGGTGCAGAAATTTTGCACGTTGAAATGGCTTCCCTACGCTGCTTGTTCATGCGACTGTGACACTTATTATCCATGACCCTTGTTCACCTTTGGGCGCTCTCCTGTTTGTTCCAATTTTTGTTTTTCTTCTAAATTGTCCCTTGTAATGGCTTTTTATTTTGGTTTTTTTTTGTAATTTCCTATACACTGAGCACCTATTTAAGCCTCAGTGAAGCTTTGTACAGGAATCACTTAATCAATAAATTTTGGGAGAAGCTTTCAGCTCTCCCGTTTCCCGCTCTTTTCTTTTTCTCTCCACTTTCCCTCACTTTCTTTTTCATTTTCTGGGCATCCAAACATCCTCCGAGGATGACAACTCGGAGGATGGTTGAGTGCAGTTCCTCCTTGAAGCGAAGGTTGATGGGTGCGAGATCCCGAAAGGCTGCTGGAGATCCCCTGTTCTTCAGGTATCCACTTTGCGAATCGCGTGTTCCCTTTCTAGCGTAGGTTTTATCCCTTGAATCTCCTTGAATGACTATTATTTGGTAACCTTTTAGGGTTCGTGGATCTTATTGTTAGATCACTTGAGATTCCGTGGTTACCTACATGACCCATTAAAGGGAAGGAGACTTATTCTTCACTGTCGGTGACCACTGATGGCCAATAGATGCCATTTTTCAAAAGGATAAATATTTTGGGTTAGGTTTTATAGCTAAATGAAGATCTGGTTCGGGAGATGACTATAGGTCATCCTCCCCAACACGAGGAAATGACCTGGAAACCCTCAGTTGCCATAGGATCCTAAGCCCAGTATCCTGATACTTCAAGGAGATCTCTTTATTATTTTCTTATTTTTCTCCATTTTTATTTCAATATGCTCACCATCAAAACCCCCTGTTTTCACAAAACCTTAAAATCCAAATTGAAATTCACCATTTTGAATCATTTTGCAAATCTGACTGTACAAAGAAAACCCATCACGAGTTACCGACCACTGAAGCGCATTATCTTTGCGGTAGCTTTGCTACGATATTAGGAATTTTAGGTTTATAAATATTGTTGATTAGGATCACCCTACTATAAGCGCAGTCCGCGACATTTTAAGCAATTGATTAACCCACTTCACGAGACGATGTCGTAGCAATGTCAAGGTGATGTCGCGACATTGGATGGTTTGCTGTGTGTTATTTGTTGGGTTGCTTTTGATGTTGCGTGCATGTGGTAATGATACGACATTGGAATATCTTTGTCTTCCCCTCTTCAGCTGATGTCGCAGCTTTATCACGAATTTACAATAGCGTCATGACCTTCTCCACATAATGTTGCGACACTGGAAATCTAATGTCTCAACATTGGCCCTTTCTCTGCACAATGCTGATTTCTACTCTATTTTATTCTGAATTCTGCTCTTATTTTCTTAAGTTTTTCAAAACATAAATCTGAGTGAAAACTCCATAATTTTGCATTACAATGAACTTTTTAAGCTTGAAATATACTTGAAAAATGGGCTTAAAACTATATGAGTTTTAGACTCATCAAACTCCCCCAAACTTAAAGTTTTTCTTGTCCTCAAACAATAAAAATCAAATTTTAAGGACATTTTTCAATTAAATCATATTTTCAATCAGATCAGCATTTACGATTTATTAGTATTTTAGTTGTGACATCAATTCTAATTAAGCTTCATTTTCAGGATCCTAAAAATTTTCAATTTAGATCATTTAATATAGCATGTAATTCATAGTTAATAAACATATACAATTCTTGACTCAGTGAGTGTGTGTTGGTATTCCCTTTATGACTAATTTTTCATATCAGGTTACTTTATTGGAGTTACTTTGCGGGATGAGATTCTTTCAGAGTAAATTCAAGTGCCATAAGCTTATTGGTCATATTATTCTCCATTAATGTAGACATAACACAACCCTTAAAATCAATTAGGTCTTTTGATCTTGTAATGTATGGCTAGGGTACTTAGGTAGATGATTGGACATTTTAGGCTCAATTTTACCCAAACTGCATACATTTTCTCAACATTTTTCCTTCATTGCTCATCCTATTTTTCTGCTACAATAGCTTCTTAAGCACCACCCAATTTATTTTAGTTCATTTTTCTGTATTTTCTCCTCTGTGGCTTTTTCTTTTCCACTGTTATTTTCAATTCTACTCCAAAAGCTCTTTTCTGTATTTTGTTTCAGATTTGGAGTGGTGCAATGTTTTATCTTTTTTAGCTTTCTACTACCTTTTAACAAGCTTTGGGTCAATAACTCCCATACCAGTTAGCATTAGGGTACTAGGTGTAGAACACCCCTAAGGAGTTAATTGCTCAAGGTCAGTAGGCTACAAGGTAAAACTCACTCTTTGAAACTTTCATTCTTTTTCAGCTTCTCAATTTTCTGTTTTACACCTCCTTTAGTACACTTTTTCTTAATTGGAAAAATGAACTTTCCCACTTTGATAAACACATCATTAAGGATACCCTCTGGTTGAGCTAAGGTTTTGTCATGGATGTGGGAGTGAGTTCTCCCAAACTTAGTCTTTTGATAATAGATAAGGGCATCAAGTTAATGCTGGCTCCAGAATCACACATTGCTTTTCCCATTTCATAATCCCCTATTGTGCAAGGAATGGTGAAGCTGACTGATCCTGCATTTTAATTGGTAAAGTCCTCTGAATAATTGCATTGCAGGTTGCTGTCAGGTTCATTACTCCTTTTTAAGCAAATTTCCTTTTCTGCTCAGTATATCCTTCATGAACTTAGCTTAGTGAGGCATTTGAGTCATTGCCTTAGAAAAAGGGATATTTATCTCTATTTTCTTGAACATGTTCAAGAATTTAGAGAATTACTCTTCTAGTTTAGCTTTCTACGACCTTTAAGGGAATGGAACTAGAAGCTTGTAAGCTTGCACCTCATCTTTCTTTCTCAAATTACCCTCTTCAACTGGCTTCTTTTGCTGCACCTTTACTATTCTTTCTTTTTCAATAACTTCTGAACTGTTCTGCTTTATCTCTTCTCCAATTTCTACATGTTTCTCTATCTCAGCCATCCTCTTCTCATTTTCTTCTCTTTCTTTCATTTCTCTGCTACTCTTAAGAGTAATTGTCATACAGTCTTTAGGATTCTTCTTTGTATCACTTAGGAAGGCATCCTTAGACTAGTTCTGAATAGCTAAGGCCAACTACCCTACTTGTGTCTCTAAATTTTTCAGAGAGGCATTTGTATTGGCCTGAAACACATTTGTGTTTGCTTGACATGCTGCTAGTTCAGCAAATTTTTGTTCATGAATGTTCAATAATCTCTTGTTTTCTCCCATGAAGCTTAACATTTGTTCTTGAAAGTCACAGGACCTTGAAGTCCTTGATTCTCGATTAAGTTTGTTTTTTACATTGTTGTCCTCGAAAATACATGTTGACCATACTAATAACGATAATTCTACGGTCTGTCCTGCTCTTTGAAGTCCATATGAGAAATTTTCATGGTTCCTTAAAGCTGGTGTGTAGTGGGTTAGAAGATTTATGTATAGCTTGAAGTGTAACTCCTATTACCATTGACAAACTGAACAACCTCCACATGATAAGGACCATCATTAGCAAGTCCTTCGTCATTCAAAACTCTTTGTTCATCTTCCATTGTTCCCACTAGATGGGCAGACTGGTTTCTTCTTTCCTACATGCTAACTTTGTTCATCAATGCATCTAATTTTTCCTCTATAGCTAATATTTTGTTCAGCTCTATCACACCACTTCCTCTAGCCTGCTACTACTCCATGAAGTCTCAGATGGAGCTTTGTAGTTGCTTTTTGCTAGATCTTCTATTAACTGGTTTACCTCTTCAGCACTCTTTCTTTTGAATGCTCCACAACAGTTGCATATATGATCTCTTTTGATGTGTAGTTCATGGCATGGTAGAAAATGTCTATCTGTGTGATCTGATCAATCCCATGCATTAGACATCTCTTAAGCAGCTTCTTACACCTTTCCTAGGCATTGTAGAGACTCTCATCTTTACCTTGCTTGAATACAATGATTTCTCCACTCCTCTCTGAAGTGAGAGCATAAGGGAAAAATCTACTCATGAATGCTTCAACCAACTCCTCTCAATTGTTTACTGATCCATAGGGAAGTGATTCAAACCAACTTGTTGCTATATCCCTTAAGAAAAAAGGAAACAGCTGCAACTTAATCACGTCAGGTCTCACCCCATTCAATTTCACAGTATTAGCCATTCTAAGAAACCTCCCCAGATGTTCATTGGGGTCTTCACTAGGATGCCCAGTAAACTGATTCTGCTGGACCATGGTGATCAGTGCAGGCTTAAGCTCAAAGTTGTTTGCTTCAATTGCGAACACTTTGGCGTAGAATAATCATCTACAATACTCCCGGGCCTCAAGTCTTCCATAGTTCTCTGTCCTTGAGGTTCGTCAACTGCCACAACTGAAATGTTCAGCTATGTCTTCCTCTGCTATGCCATAACTACTACTTCAGCAAACTAACTTTCTTCAAATTTCTCAGTGTTCTTTCCAATTTAATTCCAATGGCAACAATTCTGCTTTTGGTTTTACATGCATGTACTTACTACCTGAAATGAAATTACACTGAAATCAAATAAGGTCAGTAGACAACAACAATATATTATGATATGCTCATATAAGAAATCAGTAGCTAAGTCAGCTACTATAGTTCAAATTGTTTTTGAAAATTTTCTATTTAACGAAAAGAAAAAAAAAATTGTCCAAACTAGCTATTTTCTTTTTGGTAACAATATTAATCTTTAAATTTCATTTCAATCCCGGGAAATGGTGCCAAGAACTTGTTGAATGCCGATGACCATATCTAAAATACCAAATTTACGAAACACTATTACCAAAGACTACTTTCATAATCCCTAGCAACAATGCCAAAAAATTGTAGAATGCCTAGTGTGGACCTAATTTTTTACCCAATCTACATGTGATTATGCATACCAAACTTCTGTCATTGCTACCAGGAATTTATTCAATCCCCAGCAATCATGCCAGAAACTTGATATACTAGATAATTAAAAATTGTTTTCTTTTGTTTAAGTAATAATTTGCAATTTAAATTGGTTTTGGTCAAAAATCTTTGCAAGTGCACAGGTCATACAAGTAATAAAGTGGATGTTAAGTCTGAATATCTCCACAAGGATTGATTAGAGAATTCAAAGATTAACTACCCTACTGCTAAGTCACCACTCTATTTGAACTTCAATTTCAAGATATATTTTATCTTCTACAGGTAATGGTCAAGTAATAATGAAATTCTAAAATACATGATTAATGAATTCACTAGTTGAAATAATACTGGGAATGAAAAAAAAAACTTTATTAATTAAGCAGTCCCCTCACAGTGTTTGGTCTTGGGGATTTTGTAGTCAAAGCCCCTTTACAAAATTAAAAAAATAACATTGCAAAACCTATTACAATGGGGGCAAAAAAGGAAGAAAACCAAAAGAGACAAAAAGCAAAAATGGGCAGCAGGAATTCAACAAGGCGGGACGAATAGTGGCTGAATTGTGAACAGTGCTGCAGGATGAACAGTGTGTTGGGTTATGGGCAGAATATCCATCCCAGTTTGAACGCAGTAAGCGAATTTAAAAATTTTTTATCCTTAACAGGCAAGGATCACATGCGTTTCATAAAGCCGAAGGAAGGGAATGGCAAAGACACCTCTTGTAGATACGATTAAGTCAAGCCTTCAAAGTTTGCGTCTTAGTTTATTCGGATCTTTAAAGTCTTTTGCCTTTGGAAGCGACCACCCTCACAAGTATGCACACGAACAAATAATGAGCGATCTTGTTGAATGCTAGTTGGGGTTAGTTTTGCCAGCTTGAAATTAGGTCCTCTCTGTTTAGGTTGTTCTTTCAGAGTAAGAACGACCACTACAAAAAATATATGTCTCACATATATATATCATCTATATAAGTCTATAAGTTTATTAAAAAGTAGATTTTTATTATTATATATTTAAAAACTCTTTTAAATAATAGCAATTTAATTCAAATGCTTATCAGATAAAAGCAATTTATATTATTATATATTTAAAACTCTTTAAATAATAACAATTTAAATTCAATCCTTATCGAATGAAGCAATTTATATTATTATATATTTAAAACTATTTTATTAAAAAACCCTTTACAGATTATTTCCTTATCCAATAAGAAAATATAACAAATTAATTATTTGTTATAATATAAATCACGAATTTAAACTTTCTCAAAATTAAATTCGAATTTAAATAACAACTAATTGTTATTTGTAATTTAAAATAATCTCATCATTTTAAATTACTACGAGTGAAAAACCATATGATTATTATTTGTTCTTAATGTGCGACCACATAGGTTCAATTAACATTGGCGGTATAGGCTAAATCACATTTTGATTCTACAAGTCATAAGTGGCCTTTAGCAAGACATTATGACTACGAAGTAAAATGAAAAGCTCGTGATTCGAGCGACCTTAATATAGCTAATGACATAATCCTTTTGTCTCATGATATCTTGATAGAATATAAGGCATGACAAAGTCGACCTTATATCGTTCTATCTTTGATTACTCAAAACCCAGTGGGCGACTAAACAAATGACATTGATCTCCATCAATTCATTTGAAACCGCAATATATTTCTCGGTCTCGATTGTCGAGCGGACCCAGAGATATCTCTCTTATAATAAGAGGGACAAATTCCATCTTAATTGCTTATATCTCACTACATAATTATTATTATGTTCAAGTATAACCTTTATAGTCATTCAATTAAAGACAACGTTTGATTATATCAAAACACAATATTCCTTATGTGAGCTATAGTGATCTGGTCGAAGGATTTAATGACCTGACTATTAGAGATTAACTTATGACTTTGATCCATGTATTAAATCTCGAGATGGAGTACGTCGATATTTGTTCTCTCAACAAATAGATATAATTTGATTTGTATCTCATACACATATTCATCCCATGCATATCAATCGAACTTTATACTAATCTTAATTCATTATTATTCCGTAACAATAGCAGATTGGGGACATTTAGGGTATTAATAATATTATTCAAGGACATTATATATAATAAACATGAAAATCATCATAATAATAAATTCTCATAAATAGTCAAAATACCATGTCCATATAATAGGCCTAGAGCACTATTACTAACACAGTGTGCATAGGAAGCATTCCTACAGTGCTCCATTTTTCTTCACTTTTTGCTCTTCTTTCCTTCTGGGATTTTATCTGCAACGATGATTTCAACTCGGGTTCTTCATGTTTGAATTGACTCGATAATTTTGGTCTGATTATCTTGCAAAAACTACAAAATTAGGCACAAATGCGATCAAGAGAATAGTGGACCTTTAATGTGCACCGAGTTAATTACGCTAATTAGTACACAAAAAGTGCTCAAAACCTGAAATAAACAGGGTTTAAAATAGCACTTTTTGAGTACTAATCACACCCCCCAACCTACACATTGCTAGTCCCTTAGCAATGAAAGAAAGAAAGAAAGAGAGAGCATACTAAACAAAATCAAAATTATGTTCACAAAAAAATATATTTCAAAAGGTCAGAATGAGTAATGCCTAACCTTAGGTAAAAATCATCATCAAACCCTTGCCCAATAACCTAGCTCCCGAGAGAATGAATACCATATAAAATTGAGTATCGTGAGCCTCCATCTCAAGTGGATCAAACTTAAACTTCCACCAAAAATCTAAGTGCTCGTTTTTGATCGCCTCAACAATAAACCTAAACCGCACCTCCCCAACCAAAGCACGCCACAACCTAGCACGCTAATCGACCCAAATAGATCAAGACCCACTCATATTCCACAACTCTTTTTGTGTTGCAAGGGTGCAATGCTAAGGAATCGACCTCACCAAAGTCCATGTAACGGGGATCTACCGATGACTCCCAACCAATTAAGGCTTAGGGCACCAAGTCATAAGGGTCTTTCGATCACTAACTCTTCAGGTTTCACCCCGGACTCTGAATGATTTTCAGACTCTAACACCTACAACTTGCTAAACTCCACCCATCCACCCATGTAGCGAGCACTAAGTCGGTGGCTCCCAACCAATTGGTTTAGGCAATCGAACTTTTGAAGGCTTCGCCATACCCCTGACTGCAAAGCTCGTGCTCTCAGTGGCAAAGCGCAATTTTTCTTATTTTTTCTTTTTCTCTTTTCATTTATTTTTCTTTATTTGAGCTTTTATTTTGAAGACACCTTCTATTCATGGGGGTCCTTTAAAGGTGGTCAACGAAACTAGGGTAGGTTATAGCAAGGTTTAGAGGCTATGCTTTTCAGTTATTGAAGAAACCCGATGTGCACTGTGTGGTTAAAGGTGGAAGAAAATGTCGAAATCAGCAAGAATTCTAACTAATCATCCACTCAATTAGGGCATGGAACCAATCTAACATTAATAGAATTAGGACAAAGTTTCAATTTTTCAAACTATTGTGCCAGTAAAAACACAAAAAAAGTGGGTAATTTTTGAAAAATAAGTTGTATAGGCAATGTGTTTTCACAAAAGGAAACCAAAGAAAAGCTACTAAAGGTTACAAAAATGGGCTTGCTCAAAATAGTAATAAAAACATATAATGTGAAAAAGCCACTTCCTTTTCGCTAACTCTCCCCCCAACCAAATATCTCTTGTCCGTAATGTGGGGCTCCTATTGAGTTAGAGAGAAGGGAAGTGTTACCTCCTTTATGAAATGTAATTGTTTATTGATAGGAGACTTCTCAAGCTTTCTATCGAAACCTTATTCACTCCGTTTGGGCTTCAAATGAACAAGTTAGAAGAAGAAAATAGAGGAAAAAGGTGACCAGTTTGAAAATTTTGAAAATTTCACATTCATAAAAATTTCAAAAGTGTTATTTCTGGATATATTTGGATTCTACACTCTCTAAGCTTTCCACGATACCAAAAACGCCTAAAACGGAGTTTGGATGAAAAAGTTATGGACGAAACAAAATGGGAAGCAGGGAAAGTAGAAAATTACAGATGCGCACTCACAAGACTGCAAGAATTATTTTCTTTTCTTTTTATTTTTTATTTGAGAGAGACAAATTTTTTTTATTATATATATATATATATATATATATATATATATATATATATATATATATATAAGTATATATATATATATAATAGTGCAAGCAGAAAAATAAGAACTCGTGAGTGGCTCAAGCAAGTAGTTAGCTCGAAATTCACACAATGCGCGAAATTGCTTCTGCATTGGTTTTCCGTTCTGCTTCAAAAATTAACCAAAAACCTGCAAAAATAAACACAAGAAAAATTAAAAAAAAATGCCAAAAAAATGAAAATTAATCTAAAAACAAAGATTAACAAAGAAATTAGAGAAAATCTAAGAAGGAAAATTAAAGAAATCAAAATAAAATAAGATAAAATAAGAAAAGATGAAAACAAAAAGTGGAGGAAACTGTGCACCCCCCCCCCCCAAACCAATTCTTCAAGCCTTTGGGGGTGATTAGTACCCAAATAGTGCAATATTGCGCCTTGTTTATCATAGGCTTATACACTTTTTGTGTACTAATCAACTTCAATAACCAAATTAAGTGCATTAGGGGTCCTGGGTTGTTAATGACACATTTTGTAGTCAGTTGAGTAGTTTTGCAAAGTTAAATGTCTCTACTACTCCTCAATTTGACTTGAACACATTGAGCCTGAGCTGAATTCGAAGACTCATGATTAACTCAGAGGAATTTCGGAGCAAATTTATTGAAGATTGAAGGAGCAATCTAGCGAAATTTTGGGGGTTGCAAAATTTGGCAACCTGCAAATTTCGCAGTTACTCACTTTCGCGACCTCAAGGGAATTTTCAAGTAGGGTTGCCAAAGACTTCACCTCGTGGACTCTCACCTCTCTCATGACTCCGCTTTTGATCTCAGGGTTTAAGTATAAGTTTCGCTCTATGTAATTTTTGATTCTTTAGCACAATTTTGTAATTTCCTCTTTACTGAGCCTATATAAGCTCAACCATGCTTGTAAGAAAGACATCAAATCATTTAATCAATCAATCAAGCATGAAGCTTCCTCCTGCTGTTGGTGATTTTCTCTTCTTCTCCCTTCACTTTCTTTCATTTTCTTGGTTTCCAAACACCCCTTGATGATGACAAATCATGTATGCTTACATAATCTCCCGATCCTTGAAGGAAGGCCACTCAGTGTTGTTTTTGTGGGTTTAGTCGATGTCTCATGTTTTTCATGTTTTTTGTATTTTAGGCATTTGAGCCCCCGCATTTCATCGAGCTAAAATCTCTTAAGCATGCTTCCTTTAATGTGTATTTGGCAAGCTTGGGTTCAATGGATACTTTCATTAGATCCATTGAGGCTCGCTTAGTTGTCTCCTATTAGCTATCGTGGGGTAGGGTTTTGAGAGATGTAGTTTTCACGGCCAGAGACATTTCAGCCTAACAAAATGCCATCTCTCAACAAGGTGTTATTGTGGTTTAGGTTTCAGCTAAAAGATCCGGTTCGAAGTGAATTATATGTCATACTCCCAAATGCGAGGGATATAGACCTCGGGGCGATAAGTTGGTTAACCTAGAACACTAAGCCTGGCCCAAGACTTCAAGGATTTTTCTCAATTTTTACTTCGCTTATTTTAGCTCTCGTAATCATTCACACACACTAAGTTTCACACACCCTTTAATCCAAGGAGAAAAACACCATTTTCAATGCATTGTAACCCCTCTTCAATGGTTAGAAAACCTGCCCATCCCCTCGTGTTCGACCCTAGAGCCACTATATTGCAGTAGCTTTGCTACATCAGTAGTAGGAATCCTAGGTTATAAATTTTGTTGATTCCGAACACCTACCGGAATTTGAAATGAATCAGGGGGCTGTTAGAACTGGTGGAGCTTAGAAATGTCGAGGTTCAGGTGCTCCACGTCTGAACTAAAGACCAACCACCCGCTATGCCATGCAAGGTGGCAGTCAAGTAGTGTCTTTGATGTAGTGGCAAAGGCTCAAACCAGTGGCCACTAATTTCCATATGTTTTGCACAAGCAGTGATGGACTGGCATTAGCTTTGGGAGAAGGAGTTTTGGGTGTGGATTGTGCTGCAGGTGAAGGCAGGATATGCACTGACAGTGGGCTGTTTTTGGGTTGGGTAGTGGCATTAGGATCCAAATTCATGGGATTGGTTGAAGGATAGGCTCTTGGGTCCCTTCCACTGCATCCTTTCCACTACCTCCCGCAGCTTACTGGGGAGATTACTCCTTCTTTCCCCATGCATACAGCTTAATAACTGGCGGATTCCACACAATAGCCGCGTAAACACTCAAGCTCCTCCACCATGGTGTCACTTAGACACTCTTCCTCTTTACTCTCTTCCACTTGATGATCATGCTGCTGGGCAAGCTTTGAAATCGAACACTGCAAGTTGTCAAATTTTAGATCAATTCCACTTTGCAGGTTGTCAAAATTTTGACCACCCCACTTGAAGCCCATCTACTTTTTGTCTCGTAGGAGTTCTCCACAAAGATGAATTTTTGACTTAATTGGGCAATGAATTCCTTCTGCTCTTCCACAAAGTCACCCACTAGTCGTGCGTCAAAAATGGCTTCGCCTTAACTGTGAGAGATTGACCTGGAGTGGCTGCCGAGTGGGCCGAGAGCTAGAGCTCAATATGGAGAAGGTGGACGGGGTACAAGCTGGGGGAACACCAAGTGTAAGGGTGCACTCATCCTGGTCTCTATACCCTCATGGACCTAGATGGTTTGGATTTCTCCCAAGGGTCAGTGATTCGCATGAAGGCTTCTATAGTCCCTCATTGATATGTATGCTCTAGTGGTTTCTCCTCTCCTTTGATCAATACTCACGCATTGTCCTCCTCCATTTGGTCACAACTAAACCCACGACATGCAATCCATATAAACATGGCACTCAAGACAACACAAAAAAAAACAGCCAGAGAAGAACTTTTTTTTTTTTTTTAACAGTGAAATGATACTAAAAAAAAAAAGACAATAAAATATAAAATAAATTCACCAGTACTTGTGATGTGGATCTCAAGTGTTCCACAGCTCGTCAAATGCACTTAGGCACCATCCCCATAATCTGCATTCATTTGATTCGTACACAAGAGGTGCGCTTGAATCAACAAAATTTATATCCTAAATCATACCATCAGAAAGGTGAGCTACCGGCAGTATAGTGGTTTCGGTTGAACATTGTGATGGGTTTTCTTTGTACAAATGATTTACAACGAAGGCCAAAATGGTGAATTCAATTTGGATTTGTGGTTTCGGTAAAAACAGGGAGTTGGCGATTTGCAGACAAAACAGCAAAAAAAATGTAAAATAAATTCCTGTAGTGTCGGGATCACTACAGTCGGGTCCCAAGTAACCCAGGTTCTCCAAGGTCTTTTCGCTGCTGGGGAGGATGAGAGGACATATAGTCATCTCCCAAACCTGCCTTCATTTAATTGTAAAACTGACCCTAAATAACTATCTTTGAAAAATTGGTATTTGCCTCCCATTGATGGTCTCAGACAGTGAATAACATCACCTTGACTCACTTTCCAACAGCTAATAAATGATAACTAATGAATGTCACTGTATCTAACAATAAGTATACAATGAACCCTAAAGCTTAGCTTCGGGCATCGGGTTACATAAAGTGATCCGAAGGATCAAACCTAAAATTTGGGAGAAAATAAAAAATATCCTTGAATCGCTTCTTCAATAACCCATAGATGGTAAATTCAATCTGCAGCCAGATGATCTAACGATAAGCATCCAAGGAACCCAAAAGCTTATCAAATATTGATCATTCAAAGCAACCGAAGGGATTAAAGCCTATGTTCGACTGAAACCATAAATGGTAGAAAATACCTTTGTTAAAACATGGAGAAACCCTCCGTTGCCTTCGATCCCCTGCCCAATAGCCTTCCACTCCAAGGAAAAAGGGTTTTAGCCGCTCATCCTCTGAGTTGTCATCCTCGGAGGGTGTTTGGCAGCTGAGAAAGGGAGAGAAAATGAGAGAAAGTGGAGAGAAAGTGAAAAGCGCAGGAGAGCTGAAAACTTCTCCCAAAAAAACAAAAACTTTTATTAATTGCCACCCCTACAAGAACTGGTCTGGGATTTCAGAGTCAAAGCCCTTTACAAAATTACAAAAATAACATTGCAAAACCTATTACAATGGGGGCAAAAAGGAAGAATACCAAAAGAGACAGAAGAAAAACGAAAAATAGGAATTCAAATAGCATGATGAATAGTGGTCAATTGCATCATATTTCATAGATGAACAATGTGCTTAGGAAGCATTCCTATAGTGCTCCATTTTTCTTCACTTTTTCCTCTTCTTTCCTTCTGGGATTTGATCTGCAACGATGAGTTCAACTCGAGTTCTTCATATTTGAATTGACTCGATAATTTTGGCCTGATTATCTTGCAAAACTACAAAATTAGCCACAAAATGCGAACATCGCAGAATAAAGGTGGACCTAATGTGCAAATCGAAAGAAATACGCTGATTAGTACACGAAAAGTACTCAAAACCTTAAATAAACAAGGTTCAAAATAGCACTTTTTGAGTACTAATCAGTCATACAAGTAATAAGATGGATGTTAAAGTCTATATATCATTCCCACAAGGATTGATTAGAGAATTCAAAGATTAACTACCCTCACTACTCAAGAATCTCACTATTTGAACTTCCAAATTTCAGGATATATTTATCTTCTACAGTAAAATGAATCAAAGCAATAATGAAATTATAAAATACATGATTAATGAATTCACTAGATTGAAATAACACTGGGAATGAAAACAGTGTTGTGGCTATCATTTTGCAAGTTCCAAATAAAAGATAAAGTCTTGGGTATGAACATTGGAATTGTCCAAGAGCATATTAGTGTAGAAATGGATTTCTCCTAACACTACACATTTCACTCTCCATCTTACCACACTTCTATCTCTAGACAATGGGTATGAACAGCTACTTGTAAGGATTTATCCTCTTTTAAGACCTGACTATTTTTCCTTCTTAGTACTTCACAACCATCTCTTATGACTGGAAATTACTTACCCCCATAGACAGGGTCATGCCAACCCTCTCTAAAATAAATGATATCTCAGCCATTAATTAGACAAGAATTCTTTCTCCCATTGTTTAGAATCTCAACTAACACATGGTTGAATTTATTCCTCTCAATTAAGGTGAAACCTCTTAGAATAAAATTTCTAGATCAGTAAGTGGATCATATTCCTCGGGCACACACTCCTGTTGTCACCCATGAGGGAACCTTGAAAGCAGAGGTTGGATCTTCACTAGTGATGTATCAAAGTATACTAAAAGTGCATTAGTTCAAATAATATCAGTGTAATTTACCCCAAAGTTACTGCCCATTACTCTTAAGTAGTCTTAACCCTGTGTCACTCAAAGGGATTCCTGGAAATCAAAGAAATGATACAACTCTTTCTGGGTACCAAACACTGATATTCAAAATAACTCAATGTAGGAGTAATATCAATTAAATCACTCTAATTTTCATACCCAAAACAACATTATGACACTATAAACAATACTCCCAATGACAGATTCTTCCCAGAGGGAGCTGAGCCTCTCAAATCTGGATCACAAATGACAATGACTAGTTGATCAAACAAATTCATTGACATTGTCATCAAAACTGAAAAAAACGAAGTCCAAAAAAATTCCCAAATTCCATTTAAATTCAAACATAATTTTAAGCTGATTTATTCATCCGGGGCCCCGACTCAGCCTAATGACCACTCTAATTTGAAAGAAGAAAACTAAATCTAGAAAACAAACTAAACAAAAATAGAAAATAGGAAAATAAAAATATATAAAATGAGACTTCAGCTCTCCCAAAAAGCACACATACTTGATGAAAAGCCGTTGGAAGATGTGCACTCTTCCTTAGGAGCTTCTATTTATAGGCTCAGGTCTTGGGACCTAAAAACGAGGCGATAATCACGTACTTCGAAAATCCCAGAAATGCTGCCCTAGTTACTGATGTCGTGGTGATGTCACGACATCAGAGTTGTCAATGTCGTGGGTTGCATTTGATGTCACGACATTAACAATTTTACTGGGCAATTCTCAATTTCTAGTGATAAGTCAATGTCGTGACAATTTCGCGACATTGAAATTCAGTGTTGTAGATTAATTCCGATGTCGCAACATTGCCTTTCCTATGTTGGGACATTGAATTGATGTCGCGACATAGCTTATTGATGCCTTTGCTCTTACCATCTTGCTTTGATGTTGCGACATCGATTATAGTTCACTTTTGATGTTGTGACATTACCTCTGTAGTTTTGATCTTTTCAGCTAATGTCGCGACATTGGTCAGTTAAGTTCATTGTGACCACTCTAGGCTGATGTCGCGACATTGTTAGTCTAATGTCGCGACATTGAATCTTGTTGTTCTAAAGCCCTTTGCCAATGTGATAGCTAATGTCGCGACATTGCCTGTTAGTCCTTCTATTGATGTCGCAACATTGGTCTATTAAACTTCAACTAAGGTTTGCTTTGGTTTGATGTTGTGACAATTTTCAACTGATGTCTTCACTTTTTAAGGCTTGTTCTGATGTCATCATGATGTCAGCGGCGATGTCGCGACATTTAAACAATTATGTTCTTCCCACTTACATGCAAATATCTTAGCAATGTTGGGGTGATATCGCAACATTAGATGTTTGATATAGTTTGACTGCTAAGGTTGCTTTTGATGTCGCGACATTGAGTTGTACTATCACGACATTAATGTGATGTTGCCTCAATGTCGTAATGATGTTGCAACATTGGAATATCTTTGTCTTCCCCTATTCGGCTAATTTCACGACATTACAATAGCGTCAAGAGCTTCTCCTTATAATGTCGCGACACTGGAAATATAATGTCGTGACATTGGCCCTTTCTCTACACAATGCTGATTTATGTTTCATTTTATTCTGAATTCTGCTTCTTTTCCTTAAGTTTATGCAAAACATAAATCTGGGTAAAAGCTCCATAATTTTGCATTAAAATGAACTTTTTAAGCATGAAATATACTTGAAAAATGGGCTTAAAAATAGATGACTTTTAGACTTATCAATTTTTTTAAGGATTACGATTTCACTTTGCATTACCACCTCGGTAAGGCAAATGTGGTGGCTAATGCACTCAACCGGAAGTCACAAGGAGTGTTAGCTAGTATGGCTTCACGAGAATGGCAGATGATCGAGACCGGTGAGACGCTTCGCTGTAATTATGCATAAATGATCGTGCCTATGGTACTGGGAGTTTAGTGGCTATACCTTCCTTATTGAGTAGAGTTATTGAGTCTCAGGAACAGGACACCAAGATATTGTCCATCAAGAATAGGGTACGGACTCCAGACAAGTGGACGAAGTCAGCTTAGCCCACATGGATGGTAGTCTTCGCATAAGGGAAGAGTCAGGGTTCCCATTGCGTATCCGAGAGAGGAGAATCTCATGAGTTCCATTGCTCTCGTTTTTTTGTGCATCTAGGTGGTACGAAGATGTACCATGATCTTCGTCGCCAGTATTACTGGAGTGAGATGAAGAAACACTTTGGAGATTTCCTGCTCAATGGCTGTCCATGTGTCACAGATAGGTTAAGCACCAAAGCGCGCCAGGATTACTCCACTGAGGTAGTCGAGCTGAAGTGGGAACATGTCATGATGGACTTTGTGACCCACCTTCCATGGACATCACGAGGGCATGACGCGGTACGAGTTATAGTGGACCTGCTCACTAAGTCGGCACACTTTTTGTTGTGCGGATGACCCTCACATTGGAGGAATTTTGTAGGTTGTATATACGAGTAGATAGTCTTGCCACATGGTTGCTTCAGGTCCATAGCATCGGATTGTGATCCCAAAGCTTAGCGCTCTTTTTGGAAGAGTTTCTAGAGATCCATGGGGACACAGTTGATGATGGGCATAACTTTTCATCCGTAGACGGATGGTCAGTCATAGAGAACTATCATAATTTTAGAGGACATGCTACAAGCATACGTCCTAGATCTTAAGGGTAGCTAGGAAGAGCATTTACCCTTGGTGGAATTCGCCTACAATAATAGTTATCAAGTAAGCGTATAGATGGAACCTTATGAGACACTATATGAGAGGCCATGTCGATCTCTGGTTTATTAGATGGACGTGGGGGAGAGGCCCACCATAGGTTCGGATTTGGTTAGAGACACCTCTAAGAAGGTGGATATGATATAGAAGCATCTTCTCTTAGAGCCGAGAAGAGCTACGCAGATAGACGGCGGCGACCTCTAGAGTTTGAGGTAGGTGATCATGTTTTTTTGAAGGTGATGCCTAAGAGATGAGTGGTCAGGTTCGGTAAGCGGGGAAAGCTATCGCTGAGGTATATTGAGCCCTTCGAGGTACTCGAGATGGTAGGACAATGGCTTATAAGTTGGCGCTACCGCCAAGCCTGTCAAGTGTTCATGCGGTATTCCATGTCTCCATGCTCCGAAAGTACACCCCAGATCCGACTCATGTAGTGGATTAGGGAGAGCTTATTGTTGATGTAGATGGGGCCTTCGAGGAGGGACCTGTCCGTATTATAGATAGCCAGGATCAGGTTTTGCGAGGCAAGACTATGAAGAGCGAAGGTGTTGAAGACCGCAGGAGTGAGGAGGTAACATGGGATGAGGTAATACAGAACGCCAAGGCACTCAGGCGTGCCAACTATCCTTCCTATTCGAGGATGAAGCACGCTTAGTCATTTGAAATTAAATGACCGCTTGGTGACATGCACGTGGTTCGATGTGTATGCTTGTGTGAATTTCTTGGGGACAAAATTTTAAGTGAGTGAGAATGTAAACCCGAGAAACTATTTTTCTTAAAAATGGAAAACAAAGAATTGCCGATACAAGAGCATGAGATGAAAACCTGGAAATTTTCTAGATCTCGGATAACAAAAAGGACCTCACCATTGGATTTTTCTCGCTAAATCTAATTACCCAGACGAATTTTGTTGAATTCCAAGACATGGATTTTCACATTTTTTGAGGTGATGGGTGTCCAGTGACTCCCAAGGACTAGATTTTTACGAAAATTTTGGAAGTTAGGAAATGACTTGAGTTAAGTTCATGTCATATGATTTGAACTTGAACTGAGACGAAATGTATAGCTTATGGCCAAAATCGGTGTGACGCCCCAAATCCCGGGGGTCCGTTGACAACCCGTCAACCCGCGGAAAACCTATATGTCTCATATCATGAGACCCATACATGAGTAAAAATGGTCACTTGGGCCCATACACCAATACTCACCAAAATCTAACCAACTATATTATAATAGTTCAATAGAGTTATTACATCACTCTTAACATAAACATATATTAAAATTTAGAATTTCTAATACATGTTTTACAAATTACATATCAAAGCCACAATCCGACTTTCTTCTAATGAGTGTCGTCTTCCCGAACACTCCCTATACCTAAAATGATGTCCCCTCGACAAGGTGAGCAATGCCCAAAAGAGGTCGGGATAAATTGCAAACATTTCCCAAAAAGGACCAAGTATCGGGCTTTTACGATTCCAAACTCCACGTGGAGCTACCACTAATGCCAAATGCCAGCAAGGGCTTTTAAATCAATATTGATCTATTGTAGTTCCATATGCCCATAATACCTCGGGGAGGTACTCAACCCATTTTTCCTTTAGATTTTCTAGCTTAGTCTTTAACGCTGCCTTGAGAGTCCTTATAGTGACTTATGCTTGTCCGTTAGATTGTGGATGAGCTGGGAATGAGTAGTAATTCTTGATTTCGAGCTCGGCGCAGAAGTCTCTGAACTTAGGATTGTCAAACTGTTTCCCATTATCAGATACCAAGGCTCTGGGGATTCCAAACCTGCAAATTATGGAACACCTAAAAAAGTTACGTATCCTTGTTCGCGATCGCTGCTAATGGCTCCGACTCGCCCACTTGCGAAGTAATCCACTCCCACAATGACAAATCCACCGGCTTTCCCAACGGGTAGGCCCTAATATGTCCAACCCCCACTGAAAAGGCCAAGGTCAAGGATCGAGGTCGTGGCTCTAAGGGAGGTGAGATCTAGGCATGCTCTTGATATCTTTACATTTTTTAACCAAATTCGTGGCATCTTTAAGCATCAGAGGCCAATATCCCCGCCTTAATGTCTTTGCCGCCAAGGATCCGCTCATACGGGTTGGCATAGGATACCTTCGCGACCCTCTCGAGCACGTAATCGGGCGTCTTCCCTTCCTACGCACTTAAGGATGGGTGTAGAAAAGCCTCGTTTGTACAGGGTCTCCCGATGAATGGTGAATCTGGCCAACCTCGTCCCGAGCCGAGGCCTCTTTGATCACTTTGACAATATTCCGCCCACTCAAGTAACCCATACGGGGGTCCAATCAACCCTACGTACATTACTAGGGACCCTTCTTCATCGTGAACGTTCACCGAGGGTTTTGGGACATGTTCGACCGGTACCAGTCTATCCAGATCCTCCCATGATGTTGTTGCTACTCGGCTGCTGCATCCGTCGCGAATCTCTCCGCCTTAGGACGGTCTAACTCCGAACCCATACAAATCCTTTTTACACGCTCCCTTTACCTGAGGCGCTGGGATCATTTTCTCACCCTGGCTTCATAGGAGTCTTCTATCTGTTTCACAACCAACTAGGAATCATTGCATACCTCGAGTTAATCATCTTCCATGGAGTGTGCAAGATTAAGCCCGGCTATGACAACTTCATACTCCGCCTCGTTATTGGAGGCTTGGAATTCGAATCTGAGGGCGTATTCCACGTCAATCCTGCTCGAGGTCACCGACCGACCCGCACCGCTCAATCGTGTTCCCATCTACTAAAATCTCCATACGGGTAAGTCGAGCGCCAACTGCGAGTTTCATACGTGGCCGGGTATTTCGAGGGAGTAAATTCCATTATGAAATCGCCAAGACCTTGCCCCTGATCAGCCGCCATTGGCTTTCAGATCCGAGCATCGAACTCCACCGAGCTCTATAGCCCATTTTATCGCCTTCCCGAGGTCTCCGGTCAGGTAACATTCGTTTCATTGGGTGTCGATCGATTTGGCCATTGTGAGCCCGAAATATGGTCGGCCTTCCGCGCTGGTTACCAATGTTATGATTAATTTCTCCATCTGATACCTTCCCTTCACCCTCTAATTCTGGCCACAGAGGCAGACCGCCTGTTGTAACCGTCTCGCCTCCGACTCAAAGGAGGCGCTAGTCGAGAAATCCGAAAACGCTAACAGAGTGTTATTCTCCCTGGTGCTTACCGGATGGGAGGAGAACTCCTAGTTTCGGTGCACCGAGAACGCCTTCCACATGTGGCTTCCCCAAAGAGGAAACCTTTTCGTAACCCGAAAGAAAGGCCTGCGATTTCGTCGCCGGATCTATACAAAGCTACCAAAGAGGCTACCTCCCACGCATCGATTTCTTCGTGTTCACAGGTCAAGGTTCGAAGCATTCAAATTTTTATCTTGTCTGATTCACCTTATATTCCTCGACTGTTGACTATGAAACCTAAGAACTTCCCAGCTAAGACTCCGAAGGCACACTTGGTTGGATTTAACTTCATGTTATAGTCCTTCAATACCTGGAACGACTCAGCTAGGTGGGCTATGTGGAGCTCGACCTTAACTAACTTTACCAACATGTCATCATATATACCTACGACGCCCAATCTACTAAACATTTTGTTCGCACCTCCGATAGTGGCCTCAACGCTTTTCAACCCGAAGGCATCACCGGGTAACAAGACGTACCTTGCCTGGGCCACAAATAAGGTATTATCTGGTCACCGTCCATTCTCATCCTCGTTATATCCCGAGAAAGCGTCCATGAAGCTAAGAAGCTCGTGGCCAATTGTGGCATCTACTATAAGGTCGATCCTGTGAAAGTATCTGACAGCTCATTGACATCTATGGTCATAACGCGCAGAGTCGCTTACCTTCCGCTTTCTTTGACAAAGACTACATCGACCAACCAAATAGTGGTATTCTACTTCTCGTATGGCTTTAGTCGAGGAGTTTGTTAACTTCTTCATTGATCGCTCTTCTCGCGGGGCGAAACCCTTCAGTTTCGACGAGCTCAGAGCGAGCCCGATAGTTCATCTCATGCAAGTGATTACCATGGTCAATTCCTCCTATATCCTCCCGTCTGTGCGACATCTATATTCTATTTTAAGAAGTAGATAAGGAGGTCCCTGATGCCTCCTGGCCACCTGATCCTCATGCACGAGATGTCTCCAATTAGTCACGTTGTATCGGGTCCTATTTCTTCTCGAGGGATAGTCGATGTTTACCTCATCTCATATGTCAGAGCTGGCCCATGTAGATGTTGCCAACCGCTTTTTGTTTCATTGATGGTGTAGTACCCCTTAGCTACGCATTGATCTCTAATCCATTCCTACCCCATTTGTAGTGGGGAATTTGATAATCATATGATAGGCAGAATGGATGGCCCTTGTGGAATTGAGGGAGGGTCTGCCCAATAGTATGTTATAAATTGATGGGGCATCCACTATGAGGAACCTCACCGCTATCAGGTCTCGGCACAGGATCTCCTAAAGTGAGCACTAGTCAGACACCTCAGTGGCAAGACTCTTCTTCGAAGAATCCCCGCAAAGGCGCTGGACGGCTCTAGTTTCTCCATTCCAATGCCCGTTTTATCAAAGGCTGACACGAAGATGATGTCACCGAAGCCCGCTTGTCAATCGTGACTGCGGTAATCGGCCTTTGTTGGCTATAACGACTTACACTAAAGTGGATCGCTGCGAGGATACCGGGCGTACCTCCATGTCAAGTCCGAAAAGTTATGGTGGTGTCTAAATTCGGTGGAGCTCGATACCGCTCAGATTTCCAACGCCTCCTCCACCCGATGCCGCAGATGGGCCTCCGGGCCAAGTGGACAAAGGAAAACGCTGTATAAAATATACGCCTATATGCGCAAGTGCAAGCTTCTCGCCCAAGTAGTATAAAGGTACTCCGCAGCATATCGATCCACAGCGGACGTATCGACTACAAAGGTTCCGCTTTAGATAATATCTTAAAGATGACTCTAGAGAGAATTCAAATATGTAAAGATTATCAAACTATTGATCCACCAAAGTATCGTTTCAAGCCTGGGTACATCTCCCCTCAAGCCACGCTCAACGGATTAATCTTCTTCTAAATATGTTGGTTATTCAAAGATATTTTACAATATGTTAAACGGCGAGGTGTGATCTTTCTACAAGGTATCCTCTCCGAGGTAGCATCCGCCCCTATTTCGCAATAGAATCTGCATATCTCTATCCCGACCAAGATTCGAAATGCATTAATGTCCTAACTCTCCAATCGTGGCCACCTTCAGTTCGAATATCCTTATTTTACCGAATCGATCAAGTCTACTCTACCCAGATCCCCGAATAATACCTCATCTCTCGGGACCCGATTCTAGTGTAATTATGCCAATGTCAGCGACATCAACATACGATTAAATCATAAAAGTATAGAATAGTTACAACATATCGAGAAATAATCGAATAATATAAAGTTTCGAACTTTAATCCATGAACATATGACAAGGTTCAATATAAATCTTGTAGAAATAGATCGTAACATCATGAATGTGAAAAGAAGAAATGCTTGCAGAGTAAAACATCATTCTCCTATCCGAAAATATCCAAACAATGAAAGGCAACAATCCCTGCACTTCCTCGAAGTCCGAAATACCGCTATGGAATTCTCGCGGCCTTCGCTCGTACGCTCTCCCCCTTCTTCAATCATTCGTACTTTAAATGATAGGTGCGATTCGAGCCGACGCGCTTAATGCGGGAGATGTTGCGACAGGGGCGTCACGACGCGGAGATGCCGCGACGCGGGCTGAGTCACGGCGGAGACGTGAAGGAGTGCGTTCGGGACGCCGCGACGCGGAGGACATCGCGACGCGATGTGTACTTCATCGCCTGCTCCCATTTGCTCCAAAATCCGCTCCCGCTACGCTCTTCCTCACCCCACGTCCCGCATTCACAATGTGACATCAAATCGTATTCTAGTCACAAAACTATAAAATTACTCTAAAATAAACAGGAAAATGGAAGACTCGGGACACAGTATAATATTGTGCGTTTTGTGCACTCATCACACTTCAAACTTGGCTGTCATTCTCAAGCAAGAACTCGACTCGAAACAGACACACACATACAACCTAATGCAACTAACACTAAGACGCACGTGACATGCTAAAAATAGGATCAAATTGACTGACTCCACACTTAATCGTTGCTCGTGAGTTCACAAAATGCATTACAAGTGTCTCGACTCTCGAAAACTCGGGCCTGAAATAAAGTAGAAGTGACTAGTGCATCAAATCCCATGGTACTCAATAGCCTTTCCTAAAACCCCCTATGTGCTTATAATGAATGACCTCCAAAGATATGCCTAGGTTCCGACACCCTGCAACTTAAGCCCTAACTCACCTATTCGAAGAAGTTAACTAGAAGGATAGGAACGCACCCAATTTATTCACTACCAAATACCTAGAAACTTCCTATGCACTTAAAAATAAATAAGAAAAACCTATACAAGAAGTTTTAGCCGTAGTGCTCCTGTAGCGGATCCATCAAGTGACTCTTACCACTGGTTAAGGGCACCGGCATTAATAAATTCTTCAAACTTCCCTAACACTCAAATCAAACCCTGCGGGCCCTAGGTCGCGTGAATGATCCATCTTCCGTCCCATGGAAGCAGCAAAGGAAGTCAATGACTCTCGCCAGCCTGGCCTCGTGGCATTAGGCTGACAGCCCTTCAGACCGTGCCCTAATCTCGATCGACGATCTCGCCTTTATTCTATGCATACCTACTTTTGGTCATTCGTCTTTTCACTCTCTTTTCTATTGTTTTTGTATTTTCTCTTTGTTCGTGGGCTCGATGGCAATCCCTTCTTTTTAGTCGGTGTCCCATCACTTAAATGGTGGTTCGAGTCTCCCAAGGTTAGTCGAACTACAAAGGTCGGGTCTCGCCGCCTATGCATGCTCAAGGTCATTACAGCGGAAGGTGGATAGGCCCTTTGAGAACTCGTGTCTCACCACTCGTGATCGTTCACCAACTTTTCCATCTATTCAACCTAATTACCGAGCATCAAACATTGTATGCATTCTGAACATTCCAAGCAAAGCACTGAATTCACCCAAAAGTGATCCTCAATTTTAACATGGCACACAAACACGCACTATTAAGTATTATTAAGATCGACTTAACACAAACGCAAACGAACTACAAGGGCATGACCTATGTCGGACTAAACATGAACTAACAGAAACACAACTATGCCGAATAAATAAAAGCACTATAAAAACAAAAGCACTATAAAAACACTAAAAACAAAATATAACTAAAAAATAAAAACACTTATCACCACCCCCCAAATAAAATAACTAGTGTCCTCACGGGAAAGAAATAAATAGTAGAGGTGAAAGGAACTCCCCTGGTGATCACTGCGGTGGTGGTGGTGAGGTCGAAAGGCAAGGAACCGGGCGACCGCCTCGCATGACTGGCCGTCATTGCAAATGGTGGCCTGTCGCCGCACTGCACGCATTCGGGGCATCGAGGCCCCAAATCTCTCTTCGCAGGATACGAGGACGCGGTGCTCCCGGGTCTCATCTCTGCACGCTGGCCAAAGCGCCAAAGGAGGGAGAGCACCGGCGTCCTCAAGGTCCGGGAAGGATCGAGGAGCCGCGCCAGGCCGCCGGTCAGGCGAGGTGGCTTCGACGTGGACCGCCAATGCCCCTCGATCGCCCAAGGATCCATAACGAGCCCGATACTCATAAAGCCCGCCCTCGGGCCTCGAGCCTGCTTTAATTCAATCGTAGGTCTCAGTTGTGGGACACTCGTGCAGTCCCGCTTGACAGATATGGCTTTGATCAGCGGCCAAGTGTCGCTGACGCCCATAGCAATTTCGCTTTGTTCGGGCATGCCAAAGATCGGCAGCGGTGTCCAGGTTCATTCGGTGATCCCTTGCTATGGATGGTAACCTCGATAACCCGCCCAACATCAAAGGGTATACCTGTGCGATGGCGATACAAAGACTCGCCAATGGGCGTCACTTCACACACGCTCGTCAGCTTCAATGAGACACGACGCGGATGAAGCTTGGCAAGTGGTCAGACTCGAAGGCCAAATGCTCGGGCCTTGAAATCCACTCGCACACCAAGACTTCATTCGACATTCTCCACTCCACCCCGACCCGGGTCAGCCACGCGATAATCCTGCAGGCAGCTCGGGGAGCTCGCTGAGCCGATCGAATCCATCCGGGCGGACATGCTCAGATCGCACAACTATCGTGACCACCCGCACCAAGCCTAACAATACGCCCCGCGACTCGACTCTCTTCAAAACACAGGCAGGATCGCTAGAACTCACAAGGCACTACACTCCATCGACGAGGTGGTCAGTACAAGGCACGCATCCCTTAGCCGCGATAGTCTCATGGAAGAAATCACCTGGGCGGAAACCTCTTCTCCCATTTAACGAGCGGCTTTTGTAATGAAAGCAAACCGACCATGACTTCGTATTTACAAACCGCGAGGTACGAACGTGGGAGAGGTCCTCATCGGTCCGACCGCTTGAGGGCAATTTTGCCTCGCGTATATCGAGTGTGTGGTGTGTATAAAAACTTAACTAAAGATCACTAATGACTGCATAAAACATCAACACCTAATGTGCTTTACAAAAAAATCGACCAAATAACTTCCCTAATGATCAAAATCCTAAATGGGACTCTCGTGAGACCCTAAGGTAACCTAGCCAACCCGAACTCGAGTACTTATAAGACTTAGACCAATGCAGAGTACACATACGCCGTTCACCTACCCAAGCTGTAGTCGAGTACACAGCCGGGTGGGAATGCCACTATGACCCAAAACCTACCAAGAGGGTGACTCAAATAGGTACACTAGTGGCCTGGGTGAGTTGGGCAAGGTCTCCACCGGGCGTAAAAGGGAGCTCCTGGCGAAGGTACGGCACTGATAAGCGCGAGCCAGGTTTCAAAGTGGGAGTAGTGTGTATGGAAGGCCAAAATGAACAATTTTCGGGCCTTAAACCAGGCGCGACGCCGTGACGCAGCCGGGTCACGCCGCGACGCGACAGAGCTTCACTTGCCGAACGCCGCGACGCCGAGTGCAACGCCGCCGACGCGACAGAGCGGATTTAACCACGCGACAAGAACCACGCCGCGACGCGACGCAGACATGTAAAATGACGTCAGCGACGCGAAAATCCCACGCCACGCGGACGTAGAGCGATATAAAATGACGCCGCGACGTGAAACTGCACGCCGCACGCAATGCAGATATGTAAAATGACGTGGCCGCTGACGCGGAAATCCCACGTCGCGACGGACAGAGAGCATTAAAATGACGCCGCTATCGCAAATCCCACGCCGCGACGCGACGTAGATGGGTCAATCGACGCCGCCACGGAGAAACCCACGTCACGACGCGATGAGGATCTATGAATCGCTGATAAATTCGTTGGGCACATTACGATCTCTGATCAGAAAACCTTCCACTGTGAGATTTCCCTGACTTTACGGACTCAGAATGCACCTTCAACGATCTTCCCACTACCGCATTCGCGGTTCTCAAATTCTTAATACCAAGTAGAAACACGACACGAGAAAGCTAACCCTATATCACAAAATAAACAATAGGAAATTGGAACTAAGAAAAAAGGAAAAGTTTAAGAAACACTGGGTCAGCCCCAAGAAGCGCTATGTTTGTCATCGCTTAGCTCCACTCACTCCTAATCTGACTCATGCACAATATCAGACAAACTGAAATGCCATATCCCCTCTATAATGCCTACACCCCATGTTCAAGGTGGATGGAAATATTCCTTCCTCGTCTCACGCCGTCTCTTCCTTTGTCTTTTCTGTGCGCCATAGTTTATCCCCTCGGTTTTTCGTATCTTCTCAACATCTCGTGGTACCCAGGTTCCGCGATCTCTTCATTTGGCCACATTTGATGCTTCACAAGGCCGGGAATACATGGAAAGTGATCTCGCCTCCTCAGACTCACCTGGAGTTCACCTTCAGACATCGATTCGAGCTTTCCCGTACAGGGAAGTGGTCTGGCACCCAAGATGATGGGAACTGAGTCGCCTTCCTCCATGTCCGTAATGACGAAGTCCGTCGGAAGGACAATCTACTAACTTTACTAAGACATTTTCGAATATGCCCTCGTGAGGATTGGTACGACCCGGGTCCCAAGTCAAGTAGTCGATTGTAGTCATTTCTGCCTTCTCCCAAATTTCCAAATTTTTAAACATCGAAGCTGATCAAGTCGATGTCGGGCTCCCAAGTCACACACAGGCTTTTCCGTAGATAATCTTGCCTCCCTATAGAGAATCCAAGATAGCAAAGCTACTCCTGATTCAGAATGGGAAGCTTCTTGCGTGATGGCACCGCATTCCTCGCTTAAGGCGATGGTCCCATATTCCTCCAACTTCTTCTTACTCGCCAAGATCTTTTCATGAATTTCACATAGCAACTCGCATGTTCTCCAAAGGCTCCAAAAAGGGTGGTATATTAATATGTAGCTTCAAGATGTCAAGAAATCCTCGCAAATCGCTTCTAACTTACCTTTCTTCAACCTCCGAGGATACTGATCGGGTGTGACAGTTCATTTGCTTTTCTTCCTCTGCCTCGCTTCCCGCTTTATTATCCTCGCCGCTTCATAACTCCCCTGGGTTGCTCATTTTTCATCCGGGTCTTCGATGCTTCGTCTCGCTCTTAATTTTCAATTCTCTTACCACTAGTTTCCTATTCGGCTCTAACTCTTTCCACTCCTCAGAGCATGGCCTCAAGTAAAGACTTCTTTCCTTCTCCTCTCTGTGTGGGTTTACCTCCGAATTGCTCGGGTAGTGAACCCCGTCGGGCTTCGCTGTCACCAGATCGGCCATTCGACCCATCTGCGGCCTCCAAACTTCTGCACCGCCGCGCTGATCGCTCAACCGGGTCGCCCGGCCGCGCACGTCAGCCTTCGTCATCTCATAAAGGCATGTGGAGTTAACATCCGCGGCAAGAGCTTGTTCTAAATCCAACTTTTCTCAGAGGCTGGTTCACCACTCGATCTCGATGGCATATTGTTCCGATTATTCCGCCACCCATATCCTCGATCATTCGACCATTCCTGTCTCCGATCACACGCCACCCCCGGCCCCGACTCGATTCCGATAACCTGCTTCCCATACTCTGGCCTTTTGTCATTGATTGATTCCCCGAATAAACTGATTATCGCATCGGCTCGCTTCATCAGAGGGTTTCGACCGACATTCCGTGGTCATTGCAAGGCCCACCACTGCACTACATAACTCCATGGTGATCGTCATGGGGCCTCCTTGCCGTCTATTTAACTATTTAGTCACCGTGCTACATGATTCACTGACACAGGACCTCGTTATCTCGTGCCACCCACCGTGCTTATCGGTGTAGCCTTCTCTGTGCCACCGATTAGTGTTGGTCGGCGCACTTAAGATTTCATAAGCTCGGGTCTCGTGGTTTTCCCATCAACGCCCTCCACCAAGCATCAATCATCAACGCCGGCATTTCTCGGGACCATTATGGCTGTGGACTTGCATCCATCCTGTCAAAGCAAGTGGGTGTGGGCACTTCCGCAATAATTCATGAAATCTGTCCCATGCCTCTGCCAGGTTCTCCCCTTCAAGTTGTCTAAACGTATTTGATTTCTACCCGCTTCAATTTTCAAGGTGGGAAGAACTTAGTCGTAAATTTTCAGACTAAATCATTCCGGGCGTAGTAATGGAATCTCGTGGGTCGATCGTTAGCCAGTTGTTCGCTCTATCTCCAAGTGAAAGTGGGAACAACCGCACCTTTAGAGCTTCTTCAAGACTCGCTAAACTTCGATAGTATCGCAAACTTCAAGGGAAGTTAGTCAAATGCATGTTCGGTTCTCACGGTAGTCCATGGAACAAGATATTCAAGCATCTGTGATCGTGGATCGATCACTTCACCAAATTGCTTCCGTCAATAGGTGGTCGTCCGATAGCTTGTCCGAACAACTCGGCTGTGGTAATAATGAACTCATTCACAGCGCGAAAGGAACATTCCTGGCCGTATAAATGGCCTCGGGTGCTTATCTCCTTCCGCGTGATTCCCATTTCACTTCCTGTGGTTCACCGCTCCAATGCCAAGATTTTGTTCTTCGTTGTTTTCCCATGACCACCTGGATTCTCAATATGTTCCGCTCGTCTTCTGCGCAACCGTGCGTGTCTTCCGCTCCTGGATCAAACAGCGTCAAGCATTTCATCCGATGACGCACGCATTTCACCGAAACCTATAACGCAAAGGGTAACACACGAGCCAACAAAACCAAATGGCCAAGACTTGTAAAATAAACAAAAGTAAAGAAAATTTCGCAGGAATATCTATTTGCTTAATTCTATATCAATTCAACTCACACTTCTATGAATCATACGCGCCAAAAACTCGAAGACAGCGCGAAAACTGCGGTATAAAATATACGCCTATACGCTAAAGCACGCTCGCCAAGTAGTATAGTGTACTGCAGGCGTATATTGATCCACAGGATGTGTGTATTGACTACAAAGGTTCTCGCTTTAGATAATATCTCAAAGATGACTCTGGGGAGGGAATCTTCACAGGCGGTGATTACCCAACCATTGATTCAATTAAAGATTTGCTTATTTAGGTTATCTCTCCGCAGCCGCCCAATGGATTAATCTCTCTAAATATGTTATATTATCCGCATATTTTGCTAATATGTCAATGTATTTATATGATCTTTCTTACAAGGTATCCTCTCCTGAGGGTATATCCGCCTATTTCACGACAGAACCCGTATATCTCTTATCCCGACTCCAAGATTCAAATGCATTAATGTCCTAACTCTAATTCGCTTAAGTACCTTCAGTTCGAATATCTCTATTTACCGAATCGACTAAGTCTACTTACCTGCATCCCCGAATACCTCATCTCGAATCCTGGATTCCATGTAATTATGCCAATGTTGGCCGACATCAACATAATGACAACCAGCTGTGCATAGAATAGTTACAACATATCGAGAAATAACCGAATAATATAAAGTTTCAAACTTTAATCCATGAACATATGACAAGGTTCAATATAACCCTGTAAATAGATCTTAACATCAAGGAAATGAAAAGAAGAAAATGTTTAGTAGTAAAACATCATTCTCCTATCCGAAAAATATCCAAACAATGAAAGGCGCCAAATTCCGGCACTTCCTCAAGTCCGGAGTCACTCGCCCGAATTTCGTGCCTTCGCTGTGATACGCTCCCCTTTTTCCGAATCATTCAGATTTTTAAAATGATGGTGATTCGGCAGCTAACGCCGTGACGCGGAGATGTCGCGACGCCAAGCACGACGCGTAGACGCTCGCGACGTCAGACGGCCAATACGGAGGACATCGCGACATGATGTGTACTTCATCATCGCTCTTATTCCCATTTGGCTCCAAAATCAGCCTCCCGCCGCCGCTTCTTTTCACCCCAATGCTCCCGCATTCACAATGTACACTCAACCAAGATTCTAGTCACAAAACTATAAAATTACTCTAAATAAATGTGAAACGGAAGACCTGACGAGTATAATATGAGGTTTTGTGCACTCACCAAGCTCACTCCTTCCCGCAAATCCCCCGAGATCACCCGGATTTCTCATGGGCTGGGCCGGTGTCGAGCTGGAGCCGCCGACGCAGGTGACGGGGTGGTGCCCGGTCCCGACCTTTCGAGGCCACGGCTTGAAGATGTCCACGCCGGACGTACTCACTTCCTTCCTCACCGGATGCAAATAATTTGTTCATGTCCATGATCCCCGTGGAATTCAAGGCCACTGGGTTAAGTCTCTTCGATGGCCCGCTTCATTCAGATGGTCACCTTAAAAACTTTCAGGTCGCGCCCGTGAGGACCCGTGACACCGAGTCCGTCATGTGGTGAATTGTCGAGGTGGATATCGCAGCTCGAGGCCGGCGCCGCCCAAGGGTCCCCTGCCATCGCTTCGCCTCGAGATCGCTCGCTCTCCTCGTCCCTCTGGGTGGATCTATCCCCGTCTCCTCGCCTCCTAGTGGCTCGCTTCCTCGCTTTCTCGCCCTACTTTTCTCCTTTGCAATGGAGGAGTTTTCCCGCTGCATAAAAAGGGCTTCCCGCCTATCGTAAGGCTTTCATTTCTGCAAGCACCCCTACCATGCTTGCTCGAGGGTTCTGAGATGGAAAACATTAAGTCTTTTAATCAGATCTCTAGCCCAAAGGATGAAAGCAGTGATGACAAACTTTTCTTCCGGATGCCTCACTTTAATGACTCACTCAACCTCTCGACGTAGTGACCCCTGCTCTCGTGTGGGCTTTGGCTATGGCCGCCATGATACAGGCCTCCTACGCCCGGCCGAGCTCCAAATGAAGTGGAGACAAACGCGATGGATATCTCTCTAAATAATGATCAATACGGTGGGAGCCGCTGAACCAGGATAAAGTCGGGCCTTTAGCGTGACGGCTAAGGCTCAGATCTAATGGGTCCGCATCCACGTAGCTCCATCCTCGACTTCAGAGGTACTATAAGGTGGTCTACGTGATCTTCGTCTGGCCGAACGCTGACCTGGCGTTACTCTAAACTTTGGCTTCGAGAGGGAAGTGCAAGCACTTCGTCCATGAACAGGAACTCTATTTGTTATACCAAAGCATCCATGGTACTCAGAGCCTCGTCTTTTCACCTGCTTCCCTTCATGTGGCTTAAATTTTCCATCGGATGGCCCTGAAACACTCAAGCCCCATGATCATTCCCTATTCCTGCCGATAAAGGGTGGGTCTCCATTACCTATGCTGCTCCTTCCAAGTATCTCCCTCATCGTGATCCTCCGGGGGGCCGATAGGATCATGCTTCTCGCCTGGCTAGGTTTCTCTTCTCCGCCAGTGTCTCGGAGGGCGCCAAGGGTGTTGTTGTCTCACCTCGCGGCCGTCAGACGGTTCAGTGAGCTCCTCCTCCAAGTCTCTCAAGAACGTTGGTTTCGGTGAGAGAGATTCGAGTACCTCCATCTCATCGCATCGGGCTCGCAGTTTCAAGAGCGTCTCGTGGTCGATATCCAAGTCGCCTCGCCGGTCTTGGCGCCCCAAAGGGCTCTATGACTCCCGCCATGTCGGTCATATCATCACATCGATAATCTCGCTTTATTTGTAAAGGAACTATCGCTCCTACGTACTACGTCAACCGATGGTGCTTTTTCTACTCCATATACTCAGCCTGAGCTTCGGGGCCGTGGTCCACCGCTTGGATCTGATCGTAGGACAACCTCGCAACCTAAGAAAAGGTGATCCGACGGGGTGTGCCTACGCCACTCCGATGGCTGTTTCGGGCTTTCTTATGAGAAGGAAAAAATTCAACTGTTTTTTATGGCGTTATCGATGCACTATGGGTGGAATGGGCCTGTGATTATAAGGGAAATAGTGGTTACTTTCCTCATAAAATATGATACTGTGATTCTCTCATCGCGAGGAGTTTCCTTTCCTTACGGACTAACTCTATGGATAATGGAGAGTTGTTATCGTAAAAATCCTTATTTTCCATCCGTGGTGCGATCATGGAGATCAAAATTTTCCTTTTACACGTAGTTTTGGGCCACCTATATCTCCCGACATCTCGACTGTGGTGGTTTCACTCGGGCCTCGGCCCATGTACTTTGGCATGGGTAGGATCTAATCTCATTGTGGGTCGAGCTTCGTTATTAGGTATGTGCCCTAACTCCCTTCATAAAGTGGAGGTTTGGGCCTGCGCCCTAGGCTTACGCTTTGTGCCTATGTATATGTTGTTCTCTACCCTATCAGAATCTACATGACATGAATGAGATGCTACTCCTCATGATCCCTGTACCAAGTCCTCACCGACTTCTCTCAACATGTAATATGCCATGTATGAAAAACTGTTTTCAAAACAAAATATTTTTGTTTTTGAAAACTCATTGGAGAATCTCCGATATCAAAATTTATTGGACAACCCTCCGATATTATTTATTGGACATACTCCGATAAAATTTGGTGGACAACCCTCCGATATAATTTATTGGACATACTCTAATAAAACCACTTTGTTCAAAAGCCATGTTAGGCAACCTCCGATTATTCATGTGACCTTTTAGGACTTTGTCCCTAGATCAAAACCAACATCAACACCAAACACAATGCTGTTTTTTTCCATGTACTCACACCCATTTCATGCGATGTACTTGCGCATAAATGCAATGTAATATGCCATTGCCTATCACCATGATACATATATATGAGTGCTATATGTACATGCCTACTCATGCATTTCAACCCATGCATCAATTGGAAATTTATATCAATGAACACATAAATTCCAATTGATTTACACGATTCATGCCAACATATCAATACACGCATACATTGACATCATAAGTTATTACCACTCGAGTAATGACATATTGTGACATATTGAGTCCACAAGTAGCCTACAACAAGCCATGCAATGGCCTCAATCATACACAAACTCATTCATTTCCCCAAGCCTCATGGATAATTATATTAACATCCATATAATCACCAACCAACATACACCAATTTCAATTTATTAGACTAATATCGCCAGCCATCACAACTAAGTGATTTTGCACACTTGTTGCTATACCAAATTTTAAGAAAATACGCGGCACCAAATCTATCATCTACAGGCATATGACTGCATTCTGCACTCAATGGGATTTCCGTGAGAGTCCAAGAACACATGAATTTATTTAATGAGAAAGAATATCATCCAAAGCGAAGCTTCATATGAACAGTGACTTAAGTGTAGAACCAGTAGGGGCCTGATTTTCGTCATTTTCGGATATAATATGAGTTCAAATTGCATTAATTTATATATGGATGAATTTTAAACTCAAAGGGCTTTCCATAGAGTCTAAGAACACCTGAATCGGAGTTTGGAGAAGAAAGTTATGGCCGTCCAAAGTTGGAGGCCTCATATGAGCAGTAACCTAGAAAAATGCATTTTTCTGGTTCTCTAAACGCCATCCACAGGCCCTAAGGCCCAACCAAGACCAAAACGACTCCTAGATGGAAAATAAGCCCAATTAGGAAGGCTCACTACCTCTTGAAGCGTAGAAAAAATTCTAGGAAGTCTCGTGGACACTCCTTAAACCCAAAACCTTTGATTTCTCAAACTCTTCGCGCAAATCCTCGACGAAATCTCGTGTTTCTATACCCACGCATAGCCCTCATCGAGTAGATGAACTTTAGATCTTGGCCCAGACGAGATCCAACCACCCGATCTCCATAGATCGTAGAGAGAAGCTAAAGCTTCTCTCTCCTCCCTCTCTCATTTCAGCTACAGCAGGAAAAAATAGTGGAAGATTTTTTTTCTTCCTTTCAAACTTTGGACACGTGGCCCACATCGCGCCACGTGTCACTCGGCTGTTCCGAGTCCGTTTCTAAACTGAAATAATTTATTTAATCCCGGTTCAAGTTCTAATTATATTAAATGTACATTCTTTAAATATTTATAATTTTTGAGATTTTTCTAAAAATCTCGTTCTTTTTTTGTCCACCCGATGCCTCAAAAATCGTGAAAAATTCGACTGTCTCGAAATTCAACAAAATTCATCTGATTTACTAGATTTCGTGAGACGAATTCAACGGTGAAGTCCGTTTCATCATCCAAGATCTAGAAATTTTCCAGATTTTAGTCGTACTATTTAAGCAAAATTACTGTTTTGCCCCCTTTTTTTCTGGGGTTTTACAACCGTCGGATGACAAAGTACTGATGACATCTCCAAAAGTTAAAAGTGATCGGTCGGTCAACAGTCAAACTGGTTGGTAAATTTTGGTTTTTAAGACATTGGTGGCACTACGATCAAACACAAGATCATATATATATGTTGCTTTACTTTATAATCTTTCCATGAGTGTTCAACTGTAAGCTCATCAAGAGGATTAAGAACACATCTTTCATTCTAACAATCTATTTTTCACTAAGAGGCTTTAATCGACAAAAAACTTTTATACACTTAGAAGAGATTTAAATTACATGAACAAGTGTTAAACAAGGTTAAAATGAATTTAGCAATCAAAGAGTTTATATGGTTTTTTTTTCTAAAATTTATATGAATGTTCATATTGAGTACATTGCTTAGTAGCATGTGCTAAGCTTCAAGAATGTTGACTTAACAATCTAAGAGTTTGATTTTTCTAAGTGTCACCAAAAAAATAACTAATTATGTGACATTAAACAGAGAAAAATATAACAAAGATAGAAAATCATACGTCAAAGAAGTGTAAGTTTCATCCCAGTTTGATTTAGCTGGATATATGTTTTTGAACATAAGAGTTTTAACATTGCCACAAAGTAAGTCACTCATCAACATTATCAACTTGTGGTTCTTATGAGGTATGTGTTGACCGTTAGATGACAAAGCACTGATGACATCTCCAAGAACTAAAAGTGATTGGCTAGTTGATGGTCTAATCGGTATGATCGACTGGTTCGGTCTAGTCTGATTTTTAAAACATTGGTGGCATTACGATCAAACTCACGATCATATATATGTTGCTTTGCTTTATCATCTTTTCACAAGTATTCAACTGTGAGCTCATCAAGAGGATTAAGAACACATTTCGTTTTCCACAATCTCTTTTTCACTAAGATGTCTTTATCAATAGAAATTTTTTTTTCACTTAGAAGAGATTTAAATTACATGAACGAGTGTAAAATAAGGGTAAAATGAATTTAACAATCTAAGAGTGATGAGTGCCTAAAACACTCATATTATACTCGCGTCGGTCTTTCATTTTCACGTTTATTTTATAGTAATTTTATAGTTTTTGTGTGGCTAGACTCCTGATTTGAATTATGCAGTTTAGATCTGAAGTACATTGGGCGAAAAACGGCTCTTGGGGAGCATTTTGGAGACGATGGGGACCAAGGCAAGAAAGTGGTTGTCGCGTCGCGGTCTGCGAGTCCCAGTGTGACGCTAGCGTCCTGACGTCGGGTCAGCAATCACGAGAAGTCAACAAGTGGAGCGTCATAGCGTCTGCGTCGCGGCGATCGTACTGAATCTTGCCCTCATCATTAAAAGCAAAATAGGGCTTAGAAATCAAGGGATCGGGAGACCTACGAACGAAGGCACGAATTCGGAAGCGAGTGACCACGGACTTAGTGCGAGTTTGTATTGTTTCTTATTTTTGGATATTAGAATCATGTTTTTAATACTAAACATTTTTATCTTTTCATTCAGTATGTTCTAGATTTATTTCTAGGGTTATATTGAACCCTGTCATATGTTGATGGATTAAAGTTTGATCTTTTATATTATTCAATTGTTTATCAATTTGTTACATCTGCTCTATTTCTGTAGTTCAATTACATGATAATGTCTGGCCAACATTAGCATAATTACATTTGGAGAAGCAGAGATTCGAGATGAGGGTATTCGAGGATGCAGGTGAGAGTAGCCGGTTGATTCGGTAAATAGAGTGTTAGAACTGAAGGTGGCATTTAGGGTTCTAGAGCATTTAAAGCATTTGAATCTTAGTCGGGATAGAGATATACCCGATTCTGATATTCACGAGATAGGCGGATATACCTCGAGAGAGGATATCTAAGTAGGCAAAGATCATCTCGCCATTGACATAGCCAAATAAATCGAATAATATCTTTAGAAAATTAATCCATTGAATGTGATAGGGAGATATAACCACAGTTCTCAATTCAGTAATCCACGGAATCAATAGTTTAGCTAAGTTTTACATACTTACTTTCTTTCTTAAAATCATATATTCGGATATTATCTAAAAGCGAACGCTGTAGTCAATACACACCTTTCCTGTGGATCGATATTATTACCATACATTTTATATATTACTTGAGGCGGCCAGCGTGCACTTGCGCACATGGCGTACATTTACACATCGGCGTTTTTCGGCTGTCAAGTTTTGGTGCCGTTCTTGGGAAAGGTTTAGATTGATGATATAGAGAATTAAGCAATTAGATATTACTGAAAATTTCTTTACTTTGTTTTCAATCTTTGGTAATTTGGTCTTGTTGGTTCGTGTATTGTGCGGTGTAAGGTATCGTGAGTACATGCGGCGTCCGAGATCAATCTAACCAACACTTGTTTGATCACGAACGGAAAGACACGCACGGTGCGCCCGAGCGAGAGAACCTTACGGATTAGAAATCCAATAATCATGGAAAACAACGGCGAAATCTTGGCATTGAACAGACTGAACCACAGAGAGGCCGAAATGGGAATCATGGAAGGAATCAAGCACCCGGACGTTATACGGCCCGGATGATCCTTTCGTACTCACCCAGATGAGTTCGTATTACCACCAACGGTTGTTCAGACAGCTATCAGACGACCACCCATTCAAGCAAACAATTTGAATTGAAGAGCCGATGTGATCTGAATAGCGGAAAATCTTGTTCCATGGACTGCAATGAGAACCGAATCTGTTGTGCTTCTCGAGTTTGCGATACTATCCAGAGTACAGCGGAGTTCTTGTGAAGAAACTCTAGGTTACGGTTGTTCCCACTTTCACTCGGGGATGCGAGCGAGCATTGGCTAACCCGGTCGGCCACAGTTATGACACCTCGTGGAATGACGAGTGCGAAATTCTGACAAGTTCTTCCACCTTCGAAAGTGCACGACGTACGCAAGAATCCATCGTTTGGACAATTGGGGGGAGAACCTGGCGAAGCATGGGGCAGTTTCACGAATTATTCTGGTGCCCACACCCGCCGTGACCGGATGGATGCAAGTCCACACCTTCTACTGATGGTGCGAGAAATGCAACTTTAGAGCTAGGTATTGATGCTTGGTGGAGGAGCAGCGATGAAGAACCACGAACCAAGCTTATGAAATCTTAGAAGATCTTGCGACTAACACTAATCAATGGCACAGAGAGAAGGTTACACTGTAAACACGGTGGTGGCACGGACCAATGGTCTCAAACAATGCGGTGAATCATGTGTACCGGTGACTAAGCAGACTAAATAGGCGACAAAGACGTGAGAATGCCATCTGAGGCTACTCCATGGGAGTTGTGTGAATACGTGGTGGACCCTTTGCACAACGGCCGCGGAATGTCGGTCGGGAAACCACACGTGAAAACGAGCCGATGCGTGTCGAGGTTCAATCGAGTCAATCTGGCCAGTAGGACCGTATGGGGAAAGCAGTTATAAAGTGAACCGGGGCGAGGTGGCATAGTGCTCGGAACCGGGCGAGGTGGGCGTAATAATCGAACGAATAGTCGAACAATCAGGGTATGGATGGTAGGAATAATCGAGCAGTATGCCATGGTGGAACTAGTGAAGCTGCCCTCGGAGAAAAGTTGGATTTAGAACAAAGCCCTTGCGAGAGATGTTAACTTCCTCTGCGTTCATGAATGAGACTAAAAGCAAACATGCGACGACAAGCAACCCAGGTTGAACAATCAAGCGACACGGTGAGGAGTTTGGAGCGCAAATGGGCGAATGGCAAACTTCTTGTGAAAGACAATAGGGTTCTTCACCCAGTGGTCGGAGTAAGCCGAAGAGATGGGAATGAGCATGTTAAAGCGGAGTCATCTTTGAGGTAGGAAAGAATTGGAAATCGATTACAACCCCGATCGTAGAAACGAGTTAGAGGCGAAGGTCGTGTTGGGCTTGGGTGATGCGAGATAAAGAAACGACCTCGGGAAGAAAGCAGTCATCGAAGAACTCTCTTGGAAAGCGAAACGACGCCACCGGTTCACGCCACCCACGCGCCTTAGAAGCATAAAGCTGGATAAGCAATTCGAAATTCATGGATGTGTTCGGCGCATATCGATATCAGTTCGCGTGCTTTGAAGCGAGATGCCCGATTCGTAAATTTATGAAAGACATCTTGTCGAGAAGAAGGTTAAGCGATTTAAAACGATGAACTTAAGCGAGAATGCGTGCCGCCGCCCGGAAGAAGCTCTGCTTGAAGCTCAAAGATCGAGCGATTTCACTATCCCTTGCACAGTGGAAATGCTATTTTTTGAAAAGAGCACTATGTGATTTGGGTGCCCGGCCCATTAATCTTATGCCCTTATCCATTTTCAAACGTTTGGGATTAGGAGGCTGGCGGAGCTACCGGTCACTCTTGACTGGCGACGGATCTTTGAAGCATCAAGAGGAGGATAATAGAATTAATGTAGTAAAGGTGAACAAATTTATCTTTCCGGCGAGATTTTATTGTTTTGGATATGGAGGAAGATAAAGAAATACTGATAATCTTGGGTAGACCGTTTCGGCAGGCGCGAAGCTGATGATTATGTTCAAAGGCGGTAGCGAGTGCGAAGAGGAAGTAAAGTTCGACGTGTTTGAAGCGGTGAGACACCCGGTAGTGATACTTGCTTCATGGCGAAATGGTTGAGGCTGAGTGTGCAGCCAAAGTGGTCTCACTACCCTTTGGAGGTAGCCCTGGTGGAGAATGATGGAGAACACGGCGAAGAGGCAAAAGAATATGTCAAATGGATGGACACTTTCGGGACCTGATAGACGGAAATGCCGAATCTACGGGTAAAGAGTTAAAATGGGTCCCATCGATTGAGCAACCACCCAGATGGAGCAAAACCTCTGCTAGCCATTTGAAGTATGCATACCTTGGGTAGAATCTACACTACCGTGATCATTTCGGCATCTTTGGTAGTACTAAGGAAGAGAAGTTATTGAGGGTCCTTCGAGATCACAAACATGCACTCGGATGGTCTCTAGCTGATCTCAAAGGGAATCGTCCTTCGATGTGCATGCATCGTATTTTACTAGAAGAGGAACATAGACCTTGGTGAGCGCGAGAGGAGGTTCATCAGAGCAATGAAAGTCGTCAGTAAGAAGTGCTAAAATGGCTGAACTTTGGGGTGATTTATCCATTTCCAGGCAGTGCGTAGGTAAGCCCGGTTCGGGTTAGTCTTAGAAGAAGGAGGAAACAATGTAAATCGGGGTAAAACAACATCTTACTCTTAGATGCAGAAACGATTCAGGGTGGAGGATTTGTATTGATTATCGGAAGGCCTGAACAAGGCCACTCGAAAGATCACTTTCCTTTGCCGTTTCTAGGTCGGATGCTCGTCGACTAAGGGTTATGAATATTGTGCCTTTTTTGGATGGATATTAGGTTCTGACCAAATTGCCGTAGCTCTAAGGTCGGGGAAGACAACATTCACGTGTCCTTATGGTACATTCGCATTCCGGCGGATGCCCTTTGGACTGTGCAATGCACCAGGTACTTTTCAACGATGTATGATGGCCATATTCTCAGACATGGTGGAGAAGACAATTGAGATCTTTATGGACGATTTTTCAGTAATGGGAAATTCATTTGATAACTGTTTAGAGAACTTGAGAGCTGTACTGGCAAGATGTGAAGAGACCAACTTAGTACTCAATTGGGAAAGAACCATTTCGTAGTACGAGAAAGTGTGTCCTTGGACATCGGATCGTGAGAGGATAAAAGTAGATAGGGGCGAAGGTGAAGCCGATGATTCGCCTCCACCTCGTCGGTAAAGGGATCGAAGTTTTCTAGGCCCATATTTGGATTCTATAGGCGGTTCATCAAGGATTTTCACGGATTGCAAAACATTGTCTAACACTCTTAGTCGAGTCCATTTTGGATTGATTCGCAATGTTTGCATGCATTCTCGTGTTGAAGGATAAAGTTGGTTTCGACTCCTATTGTTGTGGCACCCAGTTGGTCTTTAGTTTGAACTCATGTGTGGCCTTGACTTAGCGGTGGGGGCGATTCACAGGGTAAACGAGAGAAAATCTTCCGGGTAATCTATTATGCTAGTAGGGCATGAATGATGCTGGTGGATATGCCCGCTGCGGAGAAAAGGCGTGGCCATTGTGTTTTGCTTTTGGCAGAGTTCAGGCCATATTTGATTGGCAACAAAGTCGTGGTACTGCTTGATCATTCGCCATTAAGTATGATGACCGAAGATGCAAAACCCGATTAATTACGGTGGGTCCTCTGTTGCAGAATTCGATGTGGAAGTTAAAAGACGAAAACGCGAAAACCTAGTGGCGGACCATCTTTCCGCATTGGAAGGGCGAGAGATGATGTCCCGATGAATGGCCAATTTCAGACGAGAAACTTTTGGCTATTGAGAAAGGGCAGTTCCATGGATTCGCCAGATTATGTAGATTATTTGGTAGCTAAAGTAGTCCCTACGGAATTTAACTATCAGCAGAAAAAGCAGTTTTTCGCACATAAACACTACTATTGGGAGGAGCCAATTCTTTACGAACTCTTTGCTTGATCGGAGTCATAAGGAGATGTGTGCGAAGATGAAATCTGAGCATTCTAGGCATTGTGCTGCGATGTGGTGGACCTTGGTGGCTTGAGACGACATCTAAGGTGCTTCAATCGGGTTTTTCTCTTGGCCTTCCTTGTTTAAGATGCTCATCAATTCGTTTCCACTTGTGACAAATGTCAACGAATGGGAACATCTCTAGAAAGGACGAGCCACCCATGCATCCCAGTTTGGAGGTAGAATTGTTTGATTTATGGGGGATAGATTTCATGGGACCATTTCTTGCATCATCTGACAACACAATACATCTTGTTAGCGGTAGACTATGTCTCAAAGTGGGTAGAAGCGATTCTACGCTTGATGATGCGAGTTGTGGCTCACTTCTGTGACAATAATATATTCTCACGTTTTGGAACTCCTCTGACCTTGATCATATAATGGTACCCGTTTACGCAATAAGGTAGAGTGATGAGTTTTTGCGAAAGTATGGGGTACGTCATCGTATATCTCTTGCATACCACCCGCAGTCAAACGGACAAGCAGAGGTATCAAATCGAGAAATCAAATACATTCTTGAGAAGACAGTTAACAGCTCTAGGAAGGATTGGTCTAAAAAGATGGACGATGCACTCTGGGCATACCGTACAACATTTAAAACTCCTTTGGGTATGTCACCGTTCAGAATCGTTTATGGTAAAGCGTGTCATCTTCGGTGGAATTGGAGCATCGAGCCTGTTAGGCACTCGACGGAGTTAAACATGGATAGTACATTGGTGTGGCTTATTTGCTCCAACTCAATGAAGCCGAATGAATTCGAAGCGAAGCTGTAAACGCCCGCCATTTATAAGGAAAGACTAAAACTGTTACGACAAACACATCACGGAAAGGAGTTAGGAGTTCACTACTGACAACAAGTTCTTCATTCAATTCCCGCCTAAAGCTTTTTCCAGGAAATTGAAGTCACGATGGTCCGCCTTTCACAAAGGACCAAGGTCTTTTCGCGACGGTGGGCGTAAGTTACACATCCCGAGAAAGGCAGATTTACAATACCACCCAACGATTGAAGCCTGATAGAGGCGAAGCCTCATATGATACAAACATTCCTTTAAATTAAAGAATACATTTGAATCCAGATATCATATGAGCTGGGTTCCCGAGCATTGTAACCCGAGTCGCCGAAAGAATCCATATTAACATAGCGCTGGAGGTAAAACCCATGTTTTTAAACTCTTTCCTTTCTTAGTTCCAATTTCTATTGTTTATTTTCAGCAATATGGTTTCTAGCTCTTTCTTCGTAATCTGTTTCTACTAATTGTTTAAACCACACGTAAAACATAGTGGGGAAGATTGTTCAAGAGGCATTACAAGTCCACATAAACAAGTACGAAAGTGGGGAGGGTTTTCCTAATCAGAGATCATCAATGTAACAGCTGGCCATCGATCCATACGCTCACACGTCGCGACGCGGACCTCCCACGCCACGACGCCAAATCAGGTCCTTTCCCGCCGCCGCCGCTGACGCGGTTTCACGCCGCTGACGCCAAATTGACTTCTCCGCCACGCGCCGACGGACCTCCCACGCCGCGACGCCAAATTCATCTCCGCCACGTCGCGACGCATTTCTCACGCCGCCGACGATTTTACGACTGCACCGTCACTTTCGCACAGCCCGCACGTCGCATTTTCGACTACATTCTTCGTCATCGGCCGCACGTTATCGTAGACACGCTGGCGATCACTTCGCGCCACGTCGGTCGCCTCGCGACGCCGCGGACGCTTCCTTGCTTTAAGGCCAAGAATCCGCTCATTTTAGCCTTCACTCAAGACACTCCATCATCTCAAAACCCTATTGATCTCTGACACACACTCACTAGCCCTAATGAGCTCTCTCACAATACGCCTACTTGAGGTTTGTATAGCATTCGCCCGACCGCCAACAGACATCCTGCAGCCTTCTCACACATTGGCCCAGTCCTTGTGGCATTTCCAATTACATCAGGTTTCTGCCCAGCCTATACCTCCCGCTGTCTAGGTCTCTTTAGATTCTATTTAGGTTTTGCTGAAGTCTATTCTAGGGTTTGGAGTCATAGTTAGTTTTTTTTTTAGCACACTCAGAAGTTTTGGTTCGCTTAGTTGCACACTAGGTGCTTTGCTTTTTGTCTAAGTCAAGCAGCCCACTTCGTGCCACTACCAAGTGTCACTGAGGTCAATATGTCCGCAAGAGGCAGAAATTGCTCGCTGCGTAGTCGCCCTACCGAGGACCCGACTCACTTACGATGTCACGCGATGTAATCTGAGTGTCGGCCGACGGCTGGAGATCATTTGCAAAACCGATCCTTCATCAAGGAGAAGTGGCTCACCACCTCGATGACTTCTTCCGCAAAGACAATTGCGGCTATGGGATGGTGTGCCTTGTGCCACCCCACCTCATCCAAGCAAATGATACAGGCGCGCGAAGCCTTCAAGCCAACTGATCCTATGTCTTGAAGAAAGTCAGTGGTATGGGCGCATTCGGGTCTAATTTTAGCGTGAGTCGATCAATAGTTACGCCTAGAGCATATCCTTCTCGAGTCGCTCAATTCCGGGCCTCCACGAGCACCCCGACCACACCTGAGATTATACGACACCAACAGCTGGGTGAGGAAAATCAATAGTGCGGGCTATGCGGTAAATTGAAGGTCAAGCATTCTCCGCCTTCATTCCCAAGGTCCGGCACCACTTCATCACGCCGCCTCATTCCACGACCGAACGTGTGTGAAGTGACTCCGCCAAATGGTCGCGGCTCAACTATGCCATCTACTGCATACCCTTCGATGTCAGGCGTGTTATCGGTGATGCCATCCTCCATAACCGGATGCAAAGATGAACCTCGGGACACTTTTCCCGATCTTGGGCTTGTGCAAACAAGCCGGGTGCCTCGGACGACACTGACATTCTGGCTTCACCCAATCCAAGGCTCATATCTGCCAAGCTGACAAGGACCGTGTCCTCAAGAACCGAGAGGCCCACGATTCGGGTCACGGGGCCCGAACTAGGACGTAGCTTTATGAGACCGTGCTCAGCATGGATCCCCGGGCGATCCCCGTGGAGACATCGTCGCCCTCATCCCACCCAGCACTCCACCACCACCCCGCCAGCCCACAGCGGCAGCCCTCCGGGGCCCTTCCCGGGACTTTGAGAACCCGTAGTTCTCCTCATCGAGCGCTTGACGCATTCCGGGATGAGACCCAGAGCACCGCTCGTCCTCTGCCACACGTGACTTGAGGCCTCCGCAAAGATGAGGCGCATGCATCGCAACCAGCCACCATTTTGCAAAGAACAAAGAGTACTCCATGCACTCCGCATCGCGCAGCCTCCCGGCCTTCCACCATCCACCTCCACCACCACCATTGCATCACCGGAGTACCCTTCACCCTTTGTTTATTTCGCTCGCAGACACCGCTATTTGCTCGTGGGAGGGGGTGTGGTGATCGTGTTTAAGTTTTGTTTAGTTATGTTTTGTTTTTTAGTGTTTTTATAGTGCTTTTTTTTTTTTATAGTGCTTTATTTTGCTCAAAGATAGTTGTGTTTTTATTTAGTTCATGTTTAGTTCAATCACCTGAAATATGTGTAGTTCGCTTTCTTGTGTTTGTGTTAGGTCAATCTTATATGTAATAATTGCGTGTTTGAGTGCCATGTTAAAAATTGAGGATCACTTTTGACCGGGAATTAATGACACACAATGTTCAGAACATACAATGTTTTTAGATGCCTCAGAATTAGGCCTGAATATTTGGTGCGGTTAGCGTAAAACAATCCCAGTAGTCAAGACACTGGGGCTTCAAGAACCCTATCACACTCACACACACTAATGACCTTCGTGAGCATGCATAGGCGCCGAGACTATCCATCAGAAGTTCGACTAACCTTGGGAGACTAACCACTGGGTCATGGACAATCTAATAAAAAGAGGGATCACTTAATGTTCCCAAAACAAAAGATAAAATACAAAAACAATAGAAAAGGCAAAGAAACAATAAAATAGGTATCTCAGATAAGAAATAATGATCATCCAATCTAACCTTAAAGATACCTAAGGGCCTGTCAAAGCCTACATGTCCTCAATGAACCACTGAGTCATCGAATTTCCACCGCCCGCTACATGGGACATGATGGATCATTCACCGCAACCTAGGCCTCTGAGTCTGGTTGAGTGTTCAGGTGAAGTTTGAAGGGAATTTAATGCCCGGTGCCTTCAACTGTCTTGGGGAGTCACCAATGGATCCCGCCAAGAGTTCACTCTGCACAAACTCTTCACCAGTTTTTTTCTCTCCCATTTATTTTAAAGACAGAAATTTTGTGCATTAACACTGGTTAAAAATGGCAAGTGCCTATCCTTTCTGAAGTTAGCCTTCCAAATATGTGAGTTGGAGCTCAAGTTTGGGGAGGCCAAACCAGTAATATACCAGGTCATCCATTATAAGCACATAGGTTTGTGAAAGGCCACATTGAATATCGTGACTTGATACACTGAAGGTCACTTCTACCTATTTCAACCTAATTTTCTCCTGAAGTCAAAGACCAGATGTACGGTGGTTCTGCTAACAGCGCGAGTCACCCAAACGATCCCGCCGCGAATGCAACGCGAAGCGTTATGGGCATCACGTTGCAAACTCGTTTAGATCGCCCATCAGAACGCAAGAAACGTTTGCGCGTGATGAGTGTCGCAAAGATCAGCATTTATACTCGCTACCATTCTTCTACGTCGCTGCTATTTTATTGTAATTTTATACGCCAGACTGAACAAACCGCTTCGCATGCACGGAGGTCAAAAGTTGTGGTCACTGGGAGCATTTTTGGAGCAATGGGGACTAAGGCAAGAAAGTGGTTGTCACGTCATGATTGCCCAATCGCCACCACCTGACGCTGACACGCCCAATCACGCCAACGCCAGTCAACGCGCAAGCCACAGGAACGAACGCCCCAGAACGCCGCACACAGATCTCGCCTCATCATTAAAAAGCAAAATAGGGCCTGTAAATCAAGGGATCGAGACTATCAACCGGCAATGTAATTCCGCAGCAGAAGTACACAAACTATAAAGTGTCTTGATTGCACCTTTCGCTTATTTTTTGATAGAAAACCATGTTTTTAATACTAAACATTTTTGTATCCTTCATCCGTGAGTCAGATCATTTCAGTTACATTAACTCATGTTGATGGATTAAAGCCTTGACTTTTTTATATTATTCAATTGTTTATCATCTGCTACATCTCGTTTATTTTGAAGTTCAATTACATGATAATTGTCCGCCACTGATTGTTTTAATTACTACCTTGAGATCCGTGATTCAGATATGTATCTATGGATCCATGAGGAGGCCTTCTGCTGATCTTGAATAGAGATAGTCCCAACTCAAGGTGGCATTTGGGGTTAGAGCATTTAAGTATTTTTAATACCTGTCTTAGATAGAGATATACACCCGATTCATTCATCAGATAGGGCTGATACACCTTATATAGGATATCTCGTAGGCAAGATCATCTCGCCATTGACATATTTAAATAAACTAACATAACATCTTTTAGAAAACAACTGTTGAATGTATAGTGTGAGATGATAACCCTAGTTCTCAATCAAAGAATCCACTGCAATCAATAGTTGTTGCTTTACACTTTATTTCTTCTTTCTCAAAATCATATATTCAGATATTACCAAAAAAGCCAACCTCAGTCAATACACCTTTCCGGGACTATGATTCACTATAAAACACTATATATTACTGGGCTGACGCGTAGTGTCTCATGCATTATTAGCGCATATTTACACACCGCTGAAGCTGGGCCCGTCAAAGAGTTTATATAACTTGTCAAAATTGTATATAATATTATTATACTTTGTTTAGCATGAGCTAAGCTTTATGGAATGCTGACTTGTAATCTAAGAAAGCTTTGATTGTCTAAGTGTCACCAAAGAAATAACTAATTATAATAAACAACAAACAAAAATATAACAAAGAGAGAAACTGCAGTCAAGAATCAAGTTTCATCCAAGCCATCTGGCTTGAAATATGTTACAAACATAAGATTTGAAGATTGTCACCATGATTTCACCATCAACAGAATGTTCTGTTAGTGGTTACTTTATAAGGAATGTGTTGACTATTAATGAGTCCTAAACTCATCTATTTTTAGTTCATTTTTCTTGCATTTTTTCAAAAGTTTATGATTCATTTTAATGTAGAATTTTGGTAATCACCAACTTTGTGTTTTGAATGTCAAAGAAACAAATCCAAAGAAGAAAAGAAAATCATGAGTACACTGTCATAACATAATCAATGTCTTGAACAGAGCTCAAGGTGCTTGAAGGGGGCAAATGTCGCACGAAGAAGGATATGTTAGCATTAAAGACAAAGTTGAACCCGGTTAAATGAACATTGCTGCATGATCAAAACTCCTATTGTTATAATGATAAGATTGACCTAAGGTTGCCACATAATGAAAATCATAAGACAAAAACTATGTCACACAACATCTTAAATACAACATTGCTTGAGAAGTTCTTGAAGAAGTGTCAGAATTATGTCGCGACATTCTTTTGATCTGTCACGACAAAGATCAAAGGGAATGGTAGTAAAGTTTTATCAAGACATTTCCAAATCCTGTTACAACACAGAGAAACACAGGCTACATGATGATATATACAAATGATTTAATCATGTCGCTAAATGTTCTTCGTGAGGGTAGCTTCAAGGAAGAAAGTTTTGGTGTTGCGACAATGTGTTTTATATCAATAATAATCACAACATAATGTTGAGATAACTCCTACTCCCAACATGTAGAAATTTATTGTCGAACAAACTGCTGAGAAGAACACAGGAAGAATGTCACGCATAAATCTATTTGTCATGATACAATGAAGAGCGATAGGAAAACATTTATTACACAAGGTTTTATGTTGCCACATACCATTCAAGTATTAACACTACAAGGCATGAAAGATATGTCGCGATAGAAGACACTTATGTCGCAACAAGTACAAGACAGATTTAGCTAAGCTCTGTCGCAAAATTTTTAAAGTATGTCGCGACATTTTCAATCTTTCTTTCTGATGGCAAAGAAAGATGTCAAACTAAGACTTACCAGATGGGTATTGCTACTACAAGAGTTTGCTTTAGAAATCAAAGACAAGAAGGGTAGTGACAATGTGATAGTTGATCACTTGTCTAGATTAGAAAAGCCTAATGAAGAGGAAAAGGGAATTGAAATAGCAGAAAATTTTCCTGATGAGCAGCTTTTTCAATTATCAATCCAAGTACCCTGGTATGCTAATATTGTGAATTACTTAGCATGTAGAATTATGTCACCTGAGTTCAACTGCCAATAGAAAATAAAGTTTAGAACTGATAGCATATTTTATATATGGGATGACTCACTATTTTTCAGAAGACGAGCAGATTTGATTATCAGAAGATGTGTACCAAAAAGATAACAAGGTAAAATCTTTACAATGTCATAACACTTGGAGGACACTGCAGAAATACAGCTTCATAAAATTTCCAATCATGTTTAGCTGGTTCACTCTATCAGTGGACCTGCTTTGAATGGGTGAAACGTTGTGTAAATGTTAGAGAATGGGCAACATAAGCAGAAGAAATGAGATGCCCCTGCAAGGAATCCTAATAGTGCAAATTTTTTATGTATGGAACCTTTCTCATCCTTATTTGCACCTATATTATCTTCCAATCAAAGGATACGTAATCCTAAAATGGGTGGGATGCAATAGCTTGTCCTAAATGATGCCAATGGTGTCTCCATCCAAAGAAATATTTTTTGATAGATTGGAGCACCTAGAACAATCATTAGTATAAGGGAGTTTACTTTGCAAACAAAGTGTTCTCAAAACTTATGAGTAGATACTCAATCGCATACATAATGGGGGTCGACTATCACCCCAAATAGTGTTTCGAGATTTCATTGTGAGATAAAGAAGATTCTAGAGAAAATAGTGAACTTAAGTAGAAAAAACTGGTCTATAAAGCTAGATGATGCATTGTGGGCTTATAAAACTGTTCACAAAACTACTATTGGAATGTCCCCATATAGGATTGTATTTGGGAAGCCTTGTCATCTGAACATACGCCAGTGTGGGCTATCAAGAGAAACTAATCAGGATTTAAAGTCGCTAAAGAAAGAGATACCTAAATGAATGAACTGGAAGAGTTGAGGAATTAATCTTATGATAATGCAATAATCTACAAGAATAAGACAAAGAAGTGGCATGATCAGAAAATTATGATGAGAGAATTCAAAGTAGGAGAGCTAGTCATGTTGTACACCTAGTCGCCACGTTGTTTCCAAGAAAACCAAGAGTTTATAGCGGACTGTCCTACATAGTATCTTGAGCAAGTACAATCTGAAGGAAGGACACTCAAAACCACTCGAAATGAGTTTAAAGTGAATGGTCAAATAAGAAAGCATTATCTTGGAGGGAACATAAATGAAGATTAGTTCTAGATTTAGAAAAGATGGGAGAATTTTGGTAAAATGAAAGTATTTTGCAGCAAATGTCTAGCTAAAGAGATAAAACATAAGCAACTACTTGAGAGGCAACCCAAGCAATTTTTAATTTTCATAGTTAACTTGATTTTGTTCAATTTTGTGTGTTTGAAGTTTAGTTTTAATCGTTTAAAGTTTTATTATGTGATTGTGTTGATTTTTCAGGACAATGAAGCTGAAATTAGAGATGGATTTTTTTTAAAAGCATTCTTTCTCAAACTCATTATGCATAAAGTGCTAAAAGGGGGAGTCTTTCTTTTTCCCTAACTTGTCTTTAAGGATAATGTAGAGTTGAAGTTTGGGGAAGTGTATTTTTATGGAGCAGAAAATATACAATAGCTTACAGTCTATCTTCAATATTTTGATTATCATCATGTCAATGACACTGAATTTAAGAATGATGTACTATTCATACATGAATTGAGTTTCTTTGTTGTTAGACATGTCTTCACAAGTATGATTTGAGTGGTTTGAATGCATTATTTTGTGTGTTAAGTGGTTGAAAATTTTAAATTTACAATTTTGAGGAAAATGTATCAGGACAGGGCGTGACATTAGTTTTTTTTTTTCTCTCGTCACGACATACTATCACAATAAAGATTGGTCTAAATTTCTTTATATGTTGCAGGAAATCATGTCGTGACATAATACTTTATGTCGCGACATTATTTAACTTCACCAAGGTATAATTATGTTGCACATAGTACTCATGCTCCACATAGGTTTAAAAAAACCCTAGGCTGGGTGTTTTGTCAATGCACAAATTAAAAGAACACAACAAACCATTCAGCTCATAACTATGTAATCTTGTGTACTTGAGTGTATCTTACTCTCATAAACCATCAAACCATTCATATTCACCTTCACCAAATTTCTCTCGTCTTCTTTCGAAAACCCTAAATCCCCAAACCAGATTTCAACCATGTCTAAACCATCGAATCTGATTCCGAACATGAATGAGATAATGGAAGAATACGCTAAGAATGAGGAAGAAGCCACTCAGGAGCTTCATTCAAGGGCAATGTAGGAAGAAGAACAAGAAGAAACAAGAATAGAGACTACGCAACCAACTGAAGAAATAAGAAAAAGAAAGAGGGAAGCTAAGGAAACTGAAACTGGGCAAATGAAAGAAAACCAAGTAAGTGATTTTGTTTCAGAGCGTGTGTATTTAACTTAGAAGGAAAAATTGCAGTACAAAGGTTTCATTGGCGAAAGGGATTCAACAAATTAATTTGACCCTTCTTATAAATGATTGAGAAGAGAGGATGGCACTTATTTTGTGAGCACAAGGCTCCTCGTTTTGTGAATGTCGTCAAGGAATTTTACTTAAACATGCTAGATTTAAGAAAGAAGAAGTGTTACATCAAAGGAAAGTGGATATCATTCAACAGAGAGAAGATAGATGAAACGTTCAATTTAAAAGAGAGAAAAAATTGTTCAAAGTTTAAGAAATTGCTGAAAGAGCTAGATTACCAAAGATTGTAGATCTGCTGACAGATGGAAAGGGGAAATGGAGTTCTATAAGGAAGAATCCCCATGAATCTATTACAAGAGGCTCAGCTGACGTAAGAGTTAAGGTTTGGTTTTTACTTGTTGTCACCCCCACATCCCAACACCCTGACAATATGACGTATGAGGCGATCCTCTTATATGCTATCCCGAAGGGATGCCAAAATTTAGTGGGAAAATAATAGAGGAACTCATATTTTCGTAGCCACTACGTATAGCTATAGAGAACAATACCCCATCCAACATTAATCACCGACGAAAATCATGGGAGGTGTGGAAGGAGATTGGAAAAAAGAAGAAACATGTTCCAGAGCTCCTCCTCTGACATTGACTAGAATAACCAAGGGTCCAAAGAATAAAGGCAAGGAGAAAGAAGTGGAACTGAAGAAGCAGCAAGGATGACAGAGGAAATGAGCAAGCCCAATTCAAGAGAGACAAGGGAGGTAGAGGAGGTTAAACCCCATATGGAATGTATCTCCAAATGTCAAAGAAATTCATCAAGAGCCAACTGAGAGCTCAAGGCAACATAGCAAGAATGTAGAAGTAATGAAGATGTTGAAAGTTATGAGGCAAGAGATACAAGAAAGGGATAGACAACTACAAATCCAACTAGAATCGAGAGATGAGTACATGGATGTAGAGCTGAAAATAAGATATCAGAATTTAGAGCATGTACTCAAACAAAGAGATGAAGAGTGGAGGGAACAATTAGATAGAAGAGAAAAAGAATTAAGGGGAGAACTCAAGGCAAGGGAAAAAACCTTCATTTCAGACCAATCGAAAAGAGACAATGAGCTACTAAAGACAATGAAAGAGAGAGAGAATGCAATGGAGAAGAATATGTTGCAAAAGGCAAATGCCTTTGGATATTTATATAAAGAATATCATAAGGAAATCAAGCTCCTCATAGAAAAAAGGGATAAGGGAGCGGAAGCACCTCAACTACAAAACAATTATGGACAAAAGAGTCGATATAGTCTATAACAATTTGATCGAAGATGTACTGCCTGTGGTGAATTTGAGGGAGTCCTAAACCCATCAAGCGTAGGAAAAATGATTCACGAAAGAAATGGCTCTCTCACGGTTGATCACCTTCAACAAAAAGGAAGGTAGCAAGGTTAGACGACCACAAGTCCAAATCCATGAGTTCTCTCCCTCTTTCGTTCGTTATAGGTTTTAACCAGTAAATATGAACCTTCCTCCTAAGTATGATAGGAAAAGGAAATGACCAGCCTTGTTTTCTTTCCCTTCTTCTACCTTTGTAATTAAATCCCTTGTATATGAAAACATAAATAAAATTATCAATTGAAAAAAAATTGGTGTCCATTTTTCTGTTGCATTTTTCTTGTGTCTATTTCCTTTTTAATTGCTTAACCTTCAATAAATAAAGAATGATGACTTTGTAGTTTGTGTAGCTTCGCTAAATAATGGAGAAATCAATTTCCTGAATATATTTGCTGATGAAAGCTATGGATTGTTTGGTGGAATTTGAATGATGAGTGAATTGAGTTGTTTTAAGGCAAGAGCGGATTTTTCTGAATTGAATGGCTCGATTAGAATGTGTTTTTGAGTTGTGAAATAACATAGCAACACAGTCTAAACCAAATAGTAAAATTGATAGATTGGGTTAGGGATGAGATGAATTGAAAGAGGAAGTTGTGATGTTATCAATGAATGTTGAACTTCAAGACTTTAAGAAGATTTAAACAAACGATGGAACAAATATGACTTTATAATTCCGCTTTTGTAAACAAATTTAGTTATTTAACTGGTAATATTCACATGGCCAAAAAGTACCTCCGAACCAAATTGTACTAAGATGAGGGACATCTTCTGAGATCCATCACATTTTAATCTCCCAAAAGTCCTAAAACTTGTTAGATTATTAGTCAAGGCAAAATCTTAGTGTCATCATCAGAAATGATATAGGCCATTCTTGGAAGTTTGAACTCTTTCAAAGTTTACTCCTTTGTAATATGTATAAGTATTACAATTTAGGTTCCTAATTTGAGCTAAGAGCCAATTTCATCATTAACCAACAAATGAAAAGCCTAAATCCTTCCTTAAATCTAATCCTACGGTAAAGAATCCTTGTTTGCCTAGATTGCATGACAAGTACATCAATAGTAGAATAGGACAAGTTTGGGGGATTATTATTTTGAAATGTAAAGGAGGATAAGAATAAAGGATGGGAAAGGAAAAACAATTGAGATTGAATATTGAGAAAAAAAAAAGAATAAGAAGATCCCTAACAATTGAGATGAGGAAAGAGGAAAAAGAATGAAGAAAAAAAGCTGTGAAAATACAAAGTATCATGGTGGAATGAGTTTTGTCTTGTAGCCTTCCTCCCTTGAACAATTAAGTTCCAGGTGAGCCAACACCCGAAGACTCAAGGCCAACTCAAAAGGAGTTACTAACCTAAAGTTCTCTAAGGGTGGTAGAAAGCTTAAAAAGATAAAACATTGCACTATTCCATAAGCCTTGATAGAAAATGAAAAGTACAAAAGCTTCTAATAAGAGGAACTGAATTTACAGTCTTAAGGTAGCCAAGAAAAACACCACAATAGAAAGTATGCAAAATGATGCACCAAACCAAGTTCGATGCTGAAAGTTTGACATCAAGTGAAAAGTAAAGATGAAGAATGAAGGAAAGAAGAGCGTGGTAGAACCGGTAAACTTGAGCCTCAATCGTCCATATATCTACCCAATTACCCAAGCCACACATTACAAGCCTAAAAGACTTAATTGATCTTGAAGGTTGTATTTTCCTACATTAATGGAGATTAATATGACAAACAAGCATATGAGACTTAGAAGAATCAAGGAGAAGTTTATTATCTGAGTAGTGTCTCAGAAGATTAACTAATCTACCAAGGTGAAAAAGAGAGAAGACCATCACACACTCACAAATCGTGGTTGTTAATTTTGAACTGCTTTACACTATGTGATTATTCACTATTTAAATAACTTAATCAGATAATCTTCCTGTTTTGATTGGGAAACTTTTCAAAATAATTTTACAAACTAACCTATTTTTGAGCCAAATTATGATACAAGGGAAAAGACGCTCAGTGAAATGTAGTGTCCTTAAAATAAAGTTGAATCTGCTTCGAGGACAAACAAAATTTTCTCTTCTTTGCTTGGAGACAAGCAAAACTTTAAGTTTGGGGGAATTTGATGAGTCCTAAACTCATCTATTTTTAGTCCATTTTTCTTGCATTTTTTCATAAGTTTATGATTCATTTTAATGCATAATTATGGAATAATCACTAACTTTGTGTTTTGTAGGTTTTGAATGTAAAAGAAACAAATCTCGCAAGAAAAGCAATAAAAGAATTGGCTAAGGCAGAAATGTGGCAACATAATCTCATAATGTCACAACAGAAGCTCAAGGCAACCAGCAGGGCAATGTCGCAACAAGCAGTGATACGCGACAAAGACAAAGATAAACTAAAGTTGGAAATTTAAAGATTGTTGCGACATTTCAAAACTTTGTCGCAACATAATATGAGAAGGATTGACTGAGAAATGTTGCAACAAAGAAATGAATATTGCTACATAATGAAAATCAGAAGACAAAACTATGTTGCAACAACGGATTTTTATGTCGCGACATTGCCTAAGAAGTTCCTGAAGAAGTGCTAGAATTATGTCATGACATTATTTTGCTCTGTCACGACAAAGATCAAAGCAAATGGCAGAAAAGTTTTGTGAAGACATTCAAACCTATGTCGTGACATAAAGAACTAAAGAGCGAAGAAAGAATGTTGTGACACAACAAAACTATGTCGCAATAGAAAATGGCATATTAAAGAGACAAGTCAAGTTAAGTTGGTCACAACAAAGGTTTTAATGTTGCGACAAAGGTTTCAGAGAATGACAAGTTCAAGACATGATATATGTCGCAACATTTCTAATCTATGTCGTGACATAAAGTTCAGAGGGTAGCATCGCAAGGGAAGAAAGCTATGTCGCCACAACATAAGTTTTATGTCGCAACAATCACAACATAATGTTGAAATGGAACTCTGCCGCAACATAGAAATTTATTGTCGCGACAAAGGTTGAGAAGAACTACAGGAAGAATGTCATGACACGGAAATCTATTGTAGCGACACAATGAAGAGCGACAAGGAAAAACATTTGTCGTGACCAAGGTTTTTATGTCATAACATACCATTCAAGTATTAACACTACAACGCATGAAATAAATGTCATGACAAAAGACACTTATGTCGCGACAATTACAAGACGAATTCAACTGAGCTTTGTCGCAACATTTTCAATGTATGTCGCGATATAATTCAAGAAAAAGACATAGAACATTGTTGTGACATAACATGGAGAGCCACAACAAAGATGGAGGACAAATATAGCTACAATGTCGCGACATAATTTTTCTATGTCGCAACAAAGTCGTCAACTGGGCTAGTTTTGGGAATCCACAACTTCAACCTTGAAAATAGGTCCATCATTTGAAAAACTATAAATAGAAGTACTTAGGGCATTGTGCGCAGCTTTCGTCGAACTTGGAACATCTAGGTAGCTGGAGTCTCCTTTGTATATTATTTTTCTTTTTATTTTTCTTTTATTTCTTTTCATCGATTTAGTTTTAGTTTAACATTTTAGTTAGTATTTTCATTGGATTTGAGCAGTGATCTGAGCTGAAGTTTCGAGCTAGGTTCATTGTAAACATTTAGCTTTCATTACTGTCTAATTTCAATGGAATCTGGAAATTTTCTGGAGTTCATTTATTTCAATTTGTTTCGTAATTCTCGTGAATTTTCCCTAGATCATTAGTCACTCAAGTATTTCTGTAATCCGGGCTTTGAATTACTAAGCCTCCGGGAATGGACTAGCAAGAATATTATTTCGGCAATTCAAAGAATCACAGTTAGAACCTGGAATTTATTTAATTGGTGTTGTTCTTTAAATTAATTGTTCTTAATATTAATAGCTTGTACCCAGAAAAGGGTTGTATCTTGCTCTAATTTCAAGGAGGCCCTATGAGTGACATAAAAATGGAGATTCCTGAGAGTATGGAGCAATCACTTAGGGGTATGTTAGACTAATATTGTAGAACTAATGAACTCTGAAAAGATTACTCTAATAGATCACTAATTTACTCATGGTGTGAGGATTAGTTGGATGATGTATCGGTTTAATTGATTAAAGGCTTCTCCTCTGTTTGATGAAATGATCTTGATCCTGTGTTAGCATAGATCTAATCAAGGAGATAGAGAGTTTGATCATATTCAAATGACGAGATACCAATTATATTGGAGAAGGCCTCTGCATTGTCCTCAGAGCATGGGGAAAGAAATTCTAAATCTAGGATGTGGTGTGAAGTAATCGAAAAGGAAAATACCCAGTTTAGAAATGTGATTAAACTTAAGTAACTAATTAAATCTGTGTTTGGAAGGAATATTGTTCTCTAATAAGTGAAATGTAAAGTGTATGGAGAAATCCAAACTATATTACCTTACATCTTTGACAAGTTCAGATTTCAAACTAATGGCTGAATTATGTTATAAAATGATGCAACAATTGATAATTATACATTCATCTATTTCCCAATGTTAACTTTACTCGATGACTCTCCAATCCAATTCATTTTAATTTTCTTTATTATAATACTAGAATTTTAATTAGTCACTTTTTTTAGTTTAAACAAATCAATTTTTTGTACTGAAGTTCAAATAGTAAGAATCTTAGTAGTCAGTAATTAATCGTTAGATTTCTCAACAATCCTCGTGGGAACGATACTTAGACTTATTTTTTATCCACTTTATTACTTATATGACCTATGCACTTGCAGAAAATCTCATTTAGACTAAAAACTGCAAAAAAAAATTAATATAAAGAAAAGATTTATACATTGAAAAGAATAGTGACAACAGTATTTTGGTTTATATAGAAAAAGGTTGTAAATCAACAAGTTTTAGGCATTGTTTCCAAGGATTCTAAACAACTTTCCAAAAGTAGTGTCCAAAAAAAACTCATTTGGTTTTAACCTGTGTAAAACCCGGGAAAAATTCAATTTTTCTGAAAATGGGCAAAACGGTAATTGCCGCAATAATACATGTGACGCCCCAAATCCCGGGGTGTCCCGTTGACCATCGTCAACCCGCGGAAAACCTGTGTCTTATGTCATGAGACCCATACATGAGTAAAAATGGCGACTTTGGCCAATACATCAATACTCACCAAAATCTAACCAACTATATTACAATAGTTCAAGAGAGTTATTACATCACTCTTAACACAAACATATATTGAAATTTAGAATTTTAATACATGTTTTACAAATTTCATATCAAAGCCACAATCTGGCTTTCTTCTCAAAAGTGACCTCTAATGAGCGTCGTCTTCCCGAATACTCCCTATATCTGAAATAATGTTCCCTCGACAGGGTGAGCAATGCCCAGTAGTGGAATTATCCTACATTGGTTACTCCCCACCTAAGTGCACATGTAATGGCAACCAAACACACTCGAGCAACTACATGATCCTACTTGAATGTCTACATGATATGGATGAGAATGCGACTCACCCTTTCCCACTTCTCAGAGCTCCCATTGACTCCTCACCATGCCTGGGCTTCAAATGAGAAAAACAATCGCTTTCAAACAAAAGGTTTTTTGCTCGAAACATACCATCGAAGTTTCAAGAAAATCTATCGACAACCCTCCGAGGCGAATTTGTTGAATAACTCTCCGAAACAATTCATGGGCTCCTCCGACGTGAATTGTTGGACAATCTCCCAACCCAATTCTCTAGAAAATCTTCCATTGAAATTCCTTTCACAACCATTTTTGTTTTTCATTTTCTTCATGTCAGCACTCGCTACCTATTATTCTAGGCCTTCTATGCATATGAATGCATTATGCCATTTCCAAACAATCATGTTATTATATTTTACACGCATATATTAACAAAAATTAACTCACACTTATTGCAAGCTCATCTGATTCTTAGCAATAACATCAAAAATTAGCCTACATGGGCTAATCAATCTAAATTTAATTCCAATACTCTACACAATTATATTTTATATAATTCAAACACTAATGTTGACACACTAAATTTTCATGCATTAACACTTCTTTCCATACACACCGCAAGCCATCTTCATCTTAAGTAATATTTCGCTACAACACACATGGACCATTTTCTAAATTAACAGGCAAACCGGACCGTTTTTAACATCCCAAATCCGCGGCGCGTGGCTGGACCAGCGGGACGCCTCACCAGCACGGTTCCACTGTGGAACCAAATCCATGGTCATTTCCTCGCCCAACCATAATTTATCAAGATAAATTATAACACAAGCCACACAAACAATCCTCGATTCATCCAAACGTGTCCCAAATTTGCAAGAATTCGCTCCCAAGTTTCTGGGATCGGGACAAACGGCCCCTCACGGCCTCATATCATCCAAACATTAACAAAGCTCTAAAAGGATTAAATTAAGTAGGAGAAAACCCCATCTTCCAGAGTTTGGTCTGAACTCCCAAAATAGGTGCCCACGCAGTTCCTCCACGTGATAGAACAACTCCTGCTTGGCTCCGACGAGAACCGAAATTTCCATCCAACACCGGAAATCTAGAGAGAAAGTCGGGACTTTCTTTCTCTTAGTATTTGATCTCCCCCCAACCGCCTGGATTCACTCCAAATGAGAGAAGATATGTTCTTTCCTCTTTTCATTATTTCCTTTTTGTTCCTCATTGCCACATGTCAAGTCATCATTGGCTCATTTGGATTACACTCATCCTTTATCCATCTACCATGGGTTTTCCTCCAATGGCATCATGCCATGTGTCCATGTGGGCCCCACACTTGAGCTCAAGTTGACTTATTCTACACCTGACACGTGGCACACTGTGAGACACCAAACAGTGTCCATGTTACTCAAAGACAAACTCAACAATTATCTTTAAATGAATTATAGCTAGGATTGTGGAGACAATTCCAACGATGAAGTCCGTTTTTTCATCCGAGATCTAAATAAAATTCCGAATTTTGACCGAAATTACCATTTTGCCCTTTTTCAGAAAATTAGATTTTCTTCGGGTTTCACAGTACAGGTTGAAAACCTTGAATTTTTCTAGATCTAGGATGATGAAACGGACTTCACTCATTGAATTGCCCTGCAAAATCTAGTTACCTACCGAATTCTCACAATTCCGAGAGGGCGGTGACAATGAGCGGCGCCACACAAGATACCGTGTGAAGCACCACACAGAAGCTAGAGGGGTGCACATGGCATGAGATCCATGTGGTGTGGCAATTTCCACTTAATGCATGTGTCCATGTGACACATGGAACATGAATAGTAAAAAGGAAACGAACCATGACTCACATTAAGGCATGTGTTATGTGGAGAGATAAGTCAAAACAAAATGGGAAAGTTTAAGGGGTGACTCATGGAGGCCGTGTGTCATAACCCTAGAGAAAGGAAATCCAAGTCTTTAGATAAGGTGAGAGAAAGGAAAACCAAAAAGAAAGAAAATAAAGAAAGAAAAAAAATGAGGAAGGGACATGTGGCAAGGAGGAAGGTGGGAGGAAATTTCCCACTTGAATCAAGTGGGATCATATTTGGTGGGAGAGAAGGAAAAATAAGGGAAAGAAAAAAAGAAAGAAAAGAAAAGAAAGAGGAAGGAAAGTGGAGTGAGAAGCTCTACCTACTCTCTAAGATCTATGGAGATCGAACTATTTGTTTTCGTCTGAGCAAGTGGCATAGTTCATCTACGCGATGAGAGCTTCTCGTAGGTACAAGAATATAGGGTTTTCGCCAAACTCCAAGAGGTAGGGGTTTCTCTCCTACTTTGGTTATTCTTGTTCTAAGAGTCATTTAATGGCATGGGGTTCTTTTTGTGGTCAGGTAAATTCCGGCCCCAAAAATTTTTGGGACTGACATTGGAATTCTTTGACCGTTCAGTAGTCTGAACTCGACTTCGGATTGTTATTGGACCGTGTGCGCTGTTTTTATGTGTTATTGTTGGAAAAATGAATAACATGTTGGTTGTGTGAAAATCAAGTTATATGTGCTTATATGATGTATTGACGTGAGATACTTGATGGATGTGAATTATATGTAGAAAATATAATTATTCATGATTTATTAATGTTGCATGTAGTACTCATCATGCATGTAACATGAATTGGCATGAAATGACATTCCGCATTTCATATGCATGGGGACATCACGTGAAACGATTGTGAGTGCATGACATGGTTTTTGAACAAATGTTATCGGAGGATGTCCAATAAATTATATCGGAGGGTTGTCCAAAAAATCTTATCAGAGTATGTCCAATAAAATAAATCAGAGGGTTGTCCAATAAATTATATCGGAGATTGTCCAATGAGTTTTCAAAAACAAAAATCTTTTTTTCTTTTGAAAACAGTTTTTCATACATGGAAAATGCATGTGTGAGGGAGTTGGTGAGGACTCGAGACATGGGGCATGGCATGTAGACATTCGAGTAGGAATGTGCATAGCTTTTACTTTAAATGTGTGCTTCATTGCATGCACTTAGGTGGAGAGCCTCGTAAGAGAATTCCTCTATCACATTGCTCTACCCTGTCAGAGAAAATATTTTCCAAGATTTGTAGGTACACCGGGGATGAAACACATCCAAGATCTTAGTTGTAAAAAAAGGGCCAATTATATTTATTCATGTATTTTGTACTAGACATTTATCCAGCTGTTAATTTTGGGCGTAAAACTTTGTGCTTCTTCTTCTCAGATATGTAATGAGAAAGTCAATAAAACTCATTTTGTATGATTTATAGTCCCGGCAAATATTCTGCAGGTTTCGGTACTTTTTGTAATGAAAAATCATTGAACGCTTGAACTTATGGTGTTTTGAAAAAGGGTTGAAATGAAGAAAATGCCTGAATTAAAGCACAGATGTTTGGGGCTGCGATGTGGAATTCCCGGTTGCGACAAAGTGTAGAAATGCCTAGGACAAAGCACTACCAAATTTTAGGTCGCGACATGGAATTCCTGGTCGCGACAGAGTTCTTGTCTGGTTTTGTTGGGTACAGAGTTCTTGTTCGAAAATGCAGTCGGATAAGAATTCCGTGTTACGACATAGTTCTCGTGATTTGGGCTAATAGAACCTGTTGCAACATGGCTTTCTATGTCGCGATAGAGGTTTTCTTGTCGCGATCGGGACTACTAAGAAATAGGCTAGAGTCACACAGAAGTTCGCTCGCGACTTTCATGTCGTGACAAAATATTTTAGGTCGGAGCATAGTTTGGCAAAGAAAAAAGGGTTTCATGTCACGACAAAGTATTTTGTGTCGCGACAGGGTGTGGCCAAGACCAAGGGGCCTTGTGTTGCGACAAAGCAATCTATGTCTTGACAAAGTTTGGCTGAGGCCAAGGAGTTTTATGTCACGACATAAATATTTTAAGTCGCAACAGGATTCCAGTGGTGTTGCGACAGAGTGTTTTATGTCGCGACCCAAATGGGCTGTAAGGAGACTTTCACGCTTATGGAAGTGGTTTTATGTCACAACAAAATCAGCTGCCAGAGTTTTATGTCAATGGCGTAGTTAGCAATGGTGGAGAGGCTTTATGTCACGATAGAATATTTTATGTCTTAACAGAGTATGGACAAATGGAGAGGTTTTGTGTTGGCGATCGAGCAATTTATGGCCCTCGGCCATAGTCAAGCCGTGCCGAAGATTTTCCGTCGTGACCGAAGTCTTTTTACATAGAGATAGAGCCACACGTAAGCTCACGTGACAAGACAGTGGTCAAGGCAAAGGTGTTTGTCCGTGGAGAGATAGATCTAAAACCACTCACTGCGAATACTTACACAGAGCCTTACAATTCTCCTGCATCTATGTCAAAGTTGAATAGAGTTGTTTGATAATGAATAATTGATTTTATGTCTGAATTCAATAATGGGTTTAGCTTCCATACACCGCAAGTGCATGTGTCATTCAAGTAGTAAAATTGGTGTAAGTCCGTATATCATTCCTGTACAGGATTGACTTGGACTTAAAAAATCAACATCTAACTACCAAGATCCATACTGGCCTAGATCTCAATGATAAATTCTATCAACTAGAAATTAAAGGATAATTTGGCCCTAAAGAGAACATCTACGCCTTAGATATTAAAAAATATAAGCTCATGAAATTATATTAACTATAATGAGTTTGACTAAATCTATCTCTCTAAAAATGAACACTAACAAGAAAACATCGTAAATGTTCAATTTTCTACATTGTAATCCCATTTTAAAACTCTATCCTAAATTGCATTCACAAAGATGCCTAGTAATGTAGTTTGGATTTCTCCTCTTATTTCACCAATTAAAAATCCCTGTTTCTCTTGAAGACAAAGGTCTAACCAACTACTTGTATTTTGCACACTCTTCACAAGATCTGGGTATTTTTCTTTCTCAATACTTCATACCCATTTCTTGAGACTACAGATTTCTTACCTCCAAAGTCAGGGTTGTCACAAGACCTCACAACCTTTATTATTTTACCATAAGCCAAATCATATATTTCTCCCTTGATTAGATCTTAGCTAACACAGGATCATAAGTTTTCCAACAAATTAAGGTGAAATATCTGATTATTTAAATTGATAAATGATCCCCCCTCAACATCAACTATGAGTGAGTTAGGAATTCATCAAAGTGAACTCTCGTATTCATTAGTTCTCCAAACAACGGTCCAACATACCCACAAATCGAATGTCCCACTGTGAATCTTCATCTCAGGTCACCGTAGGGCCCTTATAGAAATCAGAAAGGTGATACAATCCGAAGGATATTCGAAACTACTATTGGGAACAACATATGAAGAACACATCAATCAAACAAATATCCCCATATTTCAGACATTCTCTAATTTATGCAGAAGATCAGAATTCAATAAATTAAACTAGTGGAAGCCACGCTTTCTCAAACTGCATTATAATGAGATATATACTGATCAATTACAATCTAATTACAAAGCTTAGAATAAACTAGGAAGAAACGAATTCTAGAATTAGTCTAAATTTCTTTTAAACTCAGGAAGTAAATTGCAAAGAAATTGAAATATCACCCAAATTCTTCAACATTCTAACACGTCGTCTTATCCAAGAAACAGAAAGAAAAGAAAGAAAAATCACCCAAAGTATACAAAGGAGTCTTTCCTCCTCCCTCCTGCATAATGGGTTTTTAAAAAACTAAGCACTAAACTGAATGCCTATTTATAATCTTCAAATTAGGCCTGATTCCACGTCTAAGTGGATTTTCAAAACAAATACCGGGCTTCCCACAGGTCAGGTGACCACACAAATCAAGAAATTTTTTGCCCAATCATAAGTCTGTCGTGACCTTAGGAAACTGATCGCGATGTCCCTTCATTTTGTTCTTGCAATTGTTGAGCTGGGACCTAATGTTTTCTATTGTATATGTTTTCAATAAGATTTTGACAGTGTCGCGACATGAATTCTTTGTCGACCATATTAGTTGTAATCACTAAGCACCCTGGTCACACCTTTTCTGTTTCGTGAATTAATGTCACGACCAATTCGAGGCGTCACCTTAATCACGTTAACCCACTTCCGCTGTTTATCCTTTTACTTCTTTAATACAACTTTCTTCATGTTGCGACATCATTCGCTGTCTTAAGCTTTCGCTGTGTCGTGATCAAAATCACGTCTTTATAGAATTTTCTATTTCATAAATTCTCGCAAAATAGAAATTTGGTAAATAGCATATTTCTACATAAAATAAACAATTGTATTATAAGAACAACTAAAATTGACTAAAAATTCAATGAGTTTTACCACCAATATTACGCCGGGCGGATCTATTAAATGGCATGTCATGGTTTGCGGTCACCGATAGATAGAGGTCACATGCACATACAAATCAGCACGACGACAGAGGTGCACGCAAGAATAGTGGGAATTATGTCATGATAGAGAATTCTCCGTCAGCGCGCACTTGGACAGAGAACGTGGCATGAAAGAAAAACCTATGTCGTGATTGCAGTTTTTCATGCTCTCTACAGAGTATGAGGCAAGAAGGAGCTTTATGTCGTATCAGATTTTTCGTGTCTCGACTGAGAGAGGATGGGCGCCAGAAACTAGCCGACACAAAATTTTAGGTGGCTTATTGCAGTTCAGTCATGGTAAGAAGATCCCATGTTGCCTAATGAGTTCATCCAGGTCGACAGAAATCGACGACGCACGAGCGGCAAGCTTATCGCGATATGCGCACTGATTTAGATATACGCCACCAGCACGACACAATTGTCGCCACCAGAAATAGCAGACGATGTGCAAGCACTATCGACAGGCGCACACACCACAGAGGCGTGAGCGCAGAATTGAGTTGTTTTGACAATAGAGACTCTGTCAATCAATTTCTCATTGGTTACCTGTTGCATCATAGATCGCTGGAGTCTAATCATCATGAATTGATCGTCACAATGGCTTCAAATTTGACCCAAATAAAAGAAAAAGACCTAGGATTTGGCGGTCACAACCTACCAGTTATATATAAACGCTACATTGCACACCATGGCATGCCTAAGAGCTAAAGTAATTGCTGATGTTTGAGCTTCCTTAAGGTGATTACCTAAATAACTTGATTTCATCACTCTTTTTGAACCAGCAAGATCCACAAAACTTAGTTGTAGATAGATTTTTAAAAAAATTTCATGTGAAAACAAATAAACATTGTCTTAATAAGAAACCCAAGATAACATTCATACTCAGATACAGACACATTTATATACCAATAGCATCCTTTTTCCCATTTAATTAGAAATAAATAAATAAATAAATAAATAAATATATATATATATATATATATGTATGTATGTATGTATGTATGTATGTATGTATGTATGTATGTATGTATATACACTGAAACTTTATATTAGGAAAACATAAATCAAGATAGGATTGAAGAAAATATACCCCAAATGATAAAGATAATACCTTTCCCCTAGCAACCAATTGGGTTTGAAGATTGGTACTTTCATTGATAATTGAAAGAATCAAATGAGACTTTAAGCGTTCCTCATTCATTTGGGTGCCAAATGTATGTCATTGTTAAAATCCTCTTTGAATAATGCTTTTTATTTCTTCATATGTTGATACATACAAATGCAAATTTGATTCATAGATACCAGTTCTAAACATTGGCAATTAGTCATCAATGATAATAACCAAAAGAGCTGAAATAAAAATTGACCAAACTGCAAAATCAATATATCATTAAAATACAAACATATGTATCATTGGAAAATCACAATCCATCGTATTTTCTTTAAAGCGTTAAAGATTAACATCATTAAAATAAAACTTAAACTGTATTTTTACACACAAAAAATGAATGTACCTTTTGTTATCTTCAACTTATTATTCCTATAAACAATTTTTTTTGAAAATCAATTTCTTTTATTCAAAGATCATGTTAATAAAAAAATTCAAACGACTCATGACCTACAAATTTGGTAATCACAAAATAATTATAATACATATAATTTCAAATCTTGAGCGAACTTATTTAACAAGGATTTGATATAATGTCTTGTAGATTTCAGAGCAAACTATCAGTTCCTAATCTTAACACAAACTACACCAACAGGTGGTAACAAAATAGAATTATGACGCCCCAATTCTCAAATCTCAACATTTAGTCAACTCAGTGGAAGCTTCTACCTTAGGTCATCGCGCACCTAAGTCTTGCAGAAGGGCTGTACCATTTACTCCCGTGGATACCAGTTACGATCACCTTGATACGTCCCTTCACTGGGACTCATTCCTTCATATTTAAGTTAAAACATGAGGCTAATAAACGTAGATACAGTCCGTATGAGTCTGATCACGGCCCTCCTACCATAATTGCATGATCCAATGAGTATAAGAGTCCAAAGAATTAATATATTCTGTATACAAAATACATGCTAGAACTAGTTCATCCCTAGCACTTTTACAAAAAGATTTGATTGCGTTCATGTCGCCCTTTCCAAAATCGTGGCCTCGCTTGAGCCGCCAGTCCAATCGTGTCACGAATCTCCGCACTGTAAGGGTTGTCCCATAAAGGGTGAGCCACACCCAGTATAAAATACCTCCTACAAGGGCTACTCACCATGTACCATGCGCCCGAGTCCTCACTGACTCCCTCACACAATGCCTAAACCCATGTGTGATAAATCGTCATTCTGGATGACATCCAATGATCATTTTCAAAACAAGTTTCATTTGCTTATAAACTAAAAGCTTTTTGGATGATACATCACAATGATCATTTTATATTCAAAATCCATGCGCCTTTATGTGGGTAGTGGATTTGGTGTCTCACTGCAGCTCAAGAACCCCACACTTTTAATACCTTCATAGCCTGGGGACTATATTCGACCATAATCAAGGGTCTTTCACCCGAGGGGGATTCAAGGCCTCCTTCTTGCCGATACCTAAATACATATTTTCTTTTACCATTTTATTCAACCGTGACTCTGCTGAATTATCCCATATAACCGATCTCACCCAATCAACACCAAATGTAGTGTCGATTTACAAAACATGTGTAAAACCCAAAAATAAAATTTTCAAATCAGAAAATGATAATAATAACAATAATAAATTGTCATAATGGTTCAAGGAAGCTTAGAAAATTCTCAAGATCTCAAATGACGAAATGGACGGCACCGTTAAATTTGTCTCACGAAATCATGACCTGTAAAATTTTCATTAATCCCGAGACAACAATTGTTTATGAGTTTCGTGGTGAGTCGCCAAAGGATCTGACTTTAGATTACGAAAAATCTCAAGTTTCCGTGAATGGCTTAAACTAAGTTTAATTTAAATAAATTGAACTGAAAATAAATAAATTGTTTTGGGGCAAAAGCATACCCGAATGAGTGATGGACACGTGGCTCAATGTGGGTCATGTATCCAAACTTAAGGATTAAATAAGGATAATAACAACAAACAAAAAAATAAAGGAAAGAAAAGGAAAGAACAATATACGTGGCTGAGAAGAAAAGGAAACAAATAAAGAAGAAAAGAATAAGAAATGAAGGAGGAGGAGAGGGTATCAGAACAGACAGAGTGGGCGAGAGAGAGAGAGAGATAGAGAGAGAGGAAAAGGCTTGGCTTTCTCTAAGAGATCTACACAGATCAGTGGGTTTTCATCGAAGCAGTGTGTGCGTTAGTATCGAGAGCGCATGGCACCAAAATCTTAGAGTTTCACTAAACTCCACGTAGGGAATTTTCCATTTGGATATTTTAGCATAAAGGTCATTTCAGCCAAATGGCGTCTTCGAGGCCAACCACGCAGGATTAGTCCAGATTTTGGACCGATATGGAGTCTTTATATAGTTCCAAAATCAAATCTTGACAGTTGAAGTTTGGTTTTGATCCCGTGATTGATGTGTCTTCGGTTTTGTTGTGTGTTTTGGTATCAATTGCACTGGCACGTAATGGAACCAAAATGCACTATGGACTGAAGGGACCAAGAGGTGCCTCTATTTTATATGGGTCCAATGGTCATTTTGTGTGTATTGTTGGAAAATAAATAATATGTTATTGTAGGTAAAAACTCATGTTAATATGTGCTGCGTTGATGTATTACTGGAAATCAGATGAATAGAAATTATATGGAAGGAAATATAATTATCCTGAATTTATAAATATTGCATGTAGCATGACATAGTATGAAATGGGCATAATGTATTTATATGCACGCAACACAGTCAAGTCAGTGTGGAGATGGTGTTGCTTATCACCATTCTGTGAATGTGTGGTGAGATCTTAAATGGACAACGCCTAAAATCGAGACCTGTCACGTAAAACAATACATGATAATAACTCATGTTTAAAAGTCATCTATTTTAGTCCCCATTTTTCTGCTTGATTTAATCAAAAGAACATTAATATGCGTAAATATGAATAAACTCACCAATTTGTTATTCAAAGAGGGAATTTTATAAGAAAAGGAGATATACAGAGAGATGCGAAAGGTGGCATCTGAAATGAGAATGGGATCAAGTTGAATAAAAAATGGAAGAATGTTGCAATTTGGAGCTCTGATTAGTGCCCAAAAAGCACTATTTTGAGCCCTATTCACAATAGGTTTTGAGTGCTTTTTGCGCAATAATCATATCAATTAAGCCAATTGATGTGTGCAGGTCCACTTAGTTTCACTAATCCCATTTCTAGTTTGTTTTTTTGGTAATTTCATTAGTTTACGTGTCAGTTAAATTAGGTTCCTGCTAGATGTCAAGATATTACTTAATGTCGAGGGATTCACAAAGAGTTTCAACCATCAAAGATAAAGAAATGTGAAGTGGATGTGAAGAAAGAAGGTCATGGAGGATGCAAGAGCAAACAAAGTGTGCCAGGATTTTCGCTACGGTTGCGAAAATTTCGTCGGGATTGCAAAATTTTGCAAATCATAGCGAAAATTTCCTCGCAATTCCTAGCGAAAAATTTCGCTATGTGAAAATTCTCACATCTAGCGAAATTCACTGCTTCCTAGCGAAATACCCACTCGCTTGTTCACGCACCAGCTAGGGCTAGCTTGGGCCTCATTAGGTAGCGTAAATTATCATCTACGAAATTACCCCGCTATCTCTCGTGAATTTCAAGAAGGCTTAAATTTCGTCAAAGATAGCTGGGGCCCTTGCTATGCTAGCCAAATTTCCTCGATAACGAAATCTCACCGTGTTTGGTATTTTTGATCCCAAACGACCACGTTTGATTAATTACCATTTTGTCCATATTGTAATATTATATTTGTAGGCATTTTTGGTATTTCACAAATTGGCCGCTATATAAGCCACCTTATAACTTTGTAACCCTAACTCACAAATGCTTTGCCAGCCTTGTTTTAGGTTGCGCTTGCAAATTGCTCTCTTCTCTCTTCTTTCTCTCATTTTCTGGGCCAAACACACCCCTTGAGGATGACAACTCGTGGATGTCACAAGCCCCTCTTCCTTTGAAGGGAGGGTCACCGGTGGAGGCTTGGAGGCAAGTTTTCATGCCTCTCATTTATCAAGACCGTATTTATGAGCATTTAAGCTCCCCCGCATCTCAAACTTCTAGGTTGAAACTCTGCATCCAGCCGCTAATGTGTATTTGCAAGCTTTGTGGTTACAAATGGATACTTAATCTAGGATCCACCGTCATCCACTTAGTTTGTTCTCATTAGTTGCCAGGTCCCTTTGAGGCCATATGCACAATCGTAAGGGACTTGAATGCTCACCGAATTGCCATATCTCATGAGGGCACTCAGGTTTAGGCTTTAGTGCCAAATCAAGGTCCTATTTGGGAAAAGACGAGGTCATTATCCCCAACGCAGGAAACAAACCCGAGGGCATGAATACACCCTTAAAAAATCCAATCCAAAGGACCTAAGACTTCAAGGAGTCTTTTTCTAAATTTTCCTTTAATTTATTTGCAACTACAACCATCCAACTCACTATTTTGAACAAAACCTAAAATCCAAAGAGAATAATTATTTTCAACTCAACTGCACTCTCTCATTTCACGAAGAAAACCCATCCTCGTGTTCGACCCTTCTAGACCACTATACCCAAAGTATTCGGCCACGGCAATAGGACACCTAGGGATACAAATTTTGTTGATTCCTATAGCCCTACCGTGGCACGAGAATCAAATGCATGCCAAGTAATGGGATGGTGCCCTAGTGAGATAAGAATGCTTGAACTTGTGATTCATATCACAAGTTTTGCTAAAATCTAATTCCCTTTTGATTTTATCATTTTTTCCCACTTGCAATTCACTCATGTGGGATTTTTAAATTTTTCCAAAGACATTCGCCGCTTAATTTTAGCTAACCTTAACCCTTTGTTAGTTTTGTTTTTGGTTGCTTTCTGTTGATTGTGAAGTGTGCAGAGGCAAAGCTTTATGTAAAGTGGGATAGGAACACCGCAGTAGGCTTGAGAGGGTGATCAGTTTACGTGAAACAGGGCTTCAAAATTGATCCTCACAAGGCTCAAAATGGATCCTCCACAGAGAACAACAAAGCCACCAGTGCCTAGGAGCCTAATGCATATCGATCCATGAGGGGATCACATACACTCCACCTAGGGTGAGTGCACCCACATGCATAATTCCCCCTGCTGAGGGAGGTGGCAATGAGACCCTATTTGGTGCCCCTACTTCCCACATTCCATGGCATGGAGAATGAAAACCCTCACAATCACATAAGGGAGTTTGAGGAAGTATGCACCACCTTCAAAGAAGGTGCAGTGGACATGGAGCTCCTCGCTGAAAGCCTTCCACTCCACCCTAAAGGACAAGGCAATAATTTGGCTAAATGCATTAAGGCCAAAGAAACCATAAGGAATTGGGGGAGAGCCGCAGCATAATTCCCAAAATTCTTCTGCTCATAAGATAAACAACTTGAAGAGGCAATTTACATTTGCAGCTCATGATGGTGAGAGGTTCTACCAGTGTCGGAGAGATTATATCATCGTTGCATGCCCACACCATGGCTTGATACATGGACACGTCAGGTGAACCATTTTTATGATGGAATGTCCCTTCCATGAAACAATTATTGGAAACTATGTGTGGAGGAGATTTCTTGAGTAAAAATCCTGATGAGGCAATGGACTTCCTCAATTATGTGGCCGAGACCTCCAAGGGCTGGGATGAGCCAAACCTAAGAGAAGCAAACAGATTCAAGCCACCAGTGAACCAAAGAGGAGGCATGTATGCCCTCTCCGAAGATATGGAGTTGAAAGCTAAGGTATCTACCTTGGCTAGAAGATTGGAGGAATTAGGTGTTACAGCAGTCCATGAGGTGTGCAAGGATCAAAGCCATGCATTGTGTCAAAATTGTTTCAACCACAAATTAATCGACCACCAGAGAACCATGTCCAAAACCCCCATTTTGAGGATGCAAATGGTGGGCTAAAACAAGCCACAAACAAATGTCTATATGTAACACTTACAACCCTAATTGGAGGGGTCACCCTAACCTTTCCTAGAAACCTCAACCTCCCCAGATATGTACCCTCAGAGTGCCAAAGAAGAAGATTCTACCACCACTTCACATTCAAGAAGTTAACTACCTTCTCTCCCCTCTGAGCAAGCCATTGTGAATCTGAGCAAGGTGGTGGGAAATTTTGTGGAGGAGCAAAAGGCATCAATGCTCGCTTGAACAAAAATCTCGAAATGTAGAAAGCTCCTTGAACAAGAGAGAAGGATGGGTCGGGAAAGGCCTTAACCGAAGAATTGATACCGCAGTATCCATAACAAGAATGGGAAAATCATCAAGAGGCAGGAGGTTCCTCTCACCCACCGCAAATCCAAGGAGTCCATGAACTCGAGCTATTCCAGTGAACCTCCCCAAAATGGATGAAGTCAAAGCCGTCATTACCTTAAGAAGTGGAAAAGAGGTTGGATCACCCAATGCCCAAGCCTGGCTGAGGAAACCGTAGTATAGAAGAATTTGAGCCAACACATTTTCAAGGAGGACTCATCGAAGCACCGCATGCCACCCATTTCCCCAAGCACTAAGAAGTAAGAAGATGGTATCCCACAGTGTATCCAGAAGTCCTAAGGAAGGCGTAAGGTCAATGATAAATTTCTTGATATCGTCAAACAAGTCCCTGCCTATGCAAAGTTTTTGAAAGATCTCTGTATAAATCAAAAAAGGGGTTGGGCATTGACAAAAAGGCATTCTTAACTGAACAAGTTAGCTCCATCATCCAATGCAAGACAATGGTGAAATACAAGGATCCAGGGACCCCAACTATCTCGCTAACATCGATAACCGCATTAACAAAGCACTGCTGTAATTGGTGCCGTTGTCAACCTAATGCCATACCCGGCATAGTGCTAGGTTTGAGAGTCAAACTAAACTAAGACTCACCCTATCTTTAGCCGATCGCTCGAAAATACCAAAAGAGATAATGAGGATGTGTTGGTAAAAGTAGATAAGTTCTACTATCCTATGGGATTTCGTGGTTCTCGCATACGTAACCGGGCAAGTGGGCACTATGTAGAGACCCTCAATTTTGCCCCTCAACACTTGTATTTATCCTATGGGTGTCACACTCACCCATCGTTCTCATATAACACCAGGCCCTCTTTTTGGTTTCAGTCTGTTTCCGAGCCTCTAAAGGGCTTCGTATGTGGTCCGCTGGAGTGCGCATGTAGTTCACTCTTGTGAGTGTCATCATGGCTTATTTTTTAGTTATTGGCATCGTACAGGAAGCAAGTGGGGCCTCGAGGTTTTAAATAATCAAGTTTATTAGAGTATGTCAAATTCAGAGCACTCGAGCTTGTTTCACCATATCTCCCTTTATCCGAACTCGTAATTGTTCACTGCTTGTTTTGTTGGATTCCCTTATTTGCTAAGGGAGGTTTTTGCTAAAATTCTTATAATTTTTGTCAACCGCTTGACTAATCGGGTTTGACCGGTTCATCAAAGGCCACGTGATACAACATCAAGTTATGAGCACTCTCCTTGTTTCGATCAATATATCTCCCTCATCCTGACTTGGAATGGTGCACCATTTTTTTAGTCTCCTTATTCTTCAGGAAACATTATATCAAAGTTTTTAATTTTCCTCAACCGATGGACCGCTGGCACGGTTCAACCTAAGAAGTTCCAAGCGCCAGAAGGAGCTACCGTTTGTTATTTTCGAGCCCAAATCAGATATGGGTCGGGCCCATAAGCTCAAGCTCGACCATGGGAAGTATTTTAGTCCATTTTGGGCCTTGGATTAAGTTACATGCAGCCCACCATGAATCCATGTGATATTGGTTTCAGGAGGGAAGCAAGTCAAATCTTAAGAGATCCAAATTTTGGTATGGTAAATAAGGAGAGGGAAAGCATTTGGGGAAGTATTTCCGAGACTGATTCAAATTCTTCCAAAGCTTGAAGGTGGAAAACACCAGGTAGGTTCAGATGCTGAGGGTGGAGAATCGCATAAAAGGAGAAAGATCAAAGTGGAAGAGGATCTGAAGGGACATTTTCCCCGCCCAACGCATCGCTTTCACGATTCCTACTTGGATGCTTAGCTTGGCTTCTTTCTCGCTTGTGGAAGAGGTAAGACATATAACCTGGCTCCACCTTATATTCTTAATAGACATTCCGATCAAATTTGGAGGTTTCTCCCTTCAACCATTTGAGCTGGTTTTCACGCCCATACGTGAAAGTTGGTTCAACAAGCCACGCGCTTTGGGTAGTTTGGTTTTATTTTGGTCGTTCTCACTATCCGAAATGGAATCGATCACCATTTATTTTTTAGATTCCTCGACTTTTTAGGAAGATCAGACAAGTTTTGAGAGCTCCTCTTCAACGACGGACTGGTTTGAAAACCAGATCGCCTGGCTCATTTAGGCTAGGTTTACAGAAAGGCGCTTCGCATGTTTTGTTTTGGCTGGGTTCTCACTCATCCGAGCCGAGAATCGATCACCGTTGTTTTTTAGATTTCTTGATCATTTTAGAGGGTTCTGAAAATTTTAGAGCCTCTCAACCGGCTGAACTCGGTTGAGAACCAGATTAGCTTGCTCATTGAATCTGCTTTGGTCGGAATGGCAATTTCTGGGTAGTTTGCTCGCTTGTGTCGGTTCTTGGTCATTCGAGAGTCTAATTGTACTCGCTTATCTTTTGAATTTAATTTCTAAGGAAGGTTCTAAAAGTTTTGAAACTTTCTCAACCATCCGACTGGTCAGAAACCAAACCAAATTTGCCTATCAATAGTTTCTAACTGCAGCTAGGTACTTTGTTTTTGTTTGTATTGGTTTTTGGTCATTCTGAGTTAGAATCGAGACTGCCTATTTTATTAGATTCCCGAGTCTCGTGAAGGATGTTTTGACAAAGTTTCAGAATTTTTCTCAATCATTTGGATTTGCTGAAAACCCGATTCAACCTGGTCAGGTAAGACAAATGGCAATGATATTTAGCATGTTTCAATCCCAAATCTATCATGGCGTGTTTTAGTTACCCCAGAAACCTATAGGCTGCCTTAGGGTCTGAGTTCAGTTTTGGTTTGAATTAGGCGTGAGGTAGTGGGTACAGGGGATTGAAAGGTATGGTTTAGTTTGTGGGATTTTTAAAGGGAATGTGTGCTAAAGTAAGCAAACCACTTCTACCTCCTTTCAGCCTGCTTCCTTGGTATAGGATCCAATATTTGGTTTTAAATGCATGACATGTATGATGTATTATTTTCCTATCTATTCTCATATACGGTTGTAATCTCGTACATGCTTAGTCGCTGGTATTTGTATTCATATGCGCATGGTGTTCGATTCGACATTTGTGATGCATTCATTGACTGACTTATGTAGCGCGTTAGGAATCACGTGCATGTGCCTTTAATGTTGCAATGAATTTCACATGGATGCTTCGTTCAAAGTGCTGCGCATGTCATATGTTTGTCAAGAACTCTGATAGCGCTGTGGCTGCGGACCGCTGCACGCGCCCATTCGCTCTCGTCAAAGTTTTGGGCATGCTAGATACCAATTAGGTCGTCCATCTAAGCTGTATGTTTAGCCTAAGAGACTGTCCGATCTCATGGACCCACATGTCTCACATGTTCATCTAATTAGTAGAGACCGAAGCTCCTGGTTTGTGGGGTGCTACCTCATATGAGTGTACCTTCCCGATAGGCAATCTAACCCCGAACCTGTAAATCTAGTTGCATCGCTTTTCCATACCGAGTCATCGTGCTTTTTGTTCTTACTTGGTTTTCCCCTTTATAAAAATAACAACAAAAAAAGTAAGTGGCGACTAAAGAAAAACGTTCTCGAGAAGCGATTTTTTAAAATTCAAAATCAATCCACATTTTTCCTTCCATTTAAAAGCGAGTCGCTACCGCGGACGCAAGTGTGCAATGGTCCACACACTAATCAAGTGCCCATTATATCAGCGCTATTTCTTCGGGCCACATCAAATGCCATTATCAATCGCTTCGAATGGGGTCATGCAGCTCACATTTGGCAACATGACAATCGAGCTCAACATTTTCCCACTGGAGCAATAAGCAAAACCACCGAGGATGATAGAGCACCGATGAAGTCGGCCGGGAAAGGTACACGGTGGAAGGCGATATTAACAAATGCCAGGAAGAATCATGGAGAACAATGAAGCGCCAACGAGAATCCACCATTCCTTCCTACAACAAGCCACCCCACCGCTACCAGAGACCGATTGCCCAAAACAATGGAGCTTCGAGCATGAAGGCACTGCAAAGACACAATTCACGCACGGAGGAGCTTCTCCTCCCGACCCTCCTCGAGATCCAGCACCGATACACAACCGGGAGTGGTTCCCCGCAGAACCCGAGACCACTCCAAATTTTGTTGAAATTTTTACTTTTATATTATTTTAAGTCTAATTTGGGTTTTTAGTGGTGCCACATTTACCTATTTTCTTTTTCAAATATTTTCGTGATTAAGCAAGCTTATCTTATCACAATTTTTTGTTTTGAAATGTCAGGAGCTGCAAAGCAAGGTGGAAAATCTCATTTTCCTCTCAGACAAGTAGCGCAAAGCAGTGTGTGCACTGCTCACCATGCTATTCCTCCCGGTTCAAACTGCTCAAGCTTATCTTCTATTGAGGTACTAATACGCTTTCTTTTGAAAAAGCTGATAATTTTGTGAAATATACTGACATAGAAATATACTGATATAAATACATTTCTTTTTTTCTACACTTTGCAAATCATTCTCGCATTCCATATTTTAGTATTTCTTACTTTCGCTTTTAGTTGGAAAAATTGAAGCCCTCAGATGTTACATTAATGATGGGAATAATTCCATGCTTGATTTAGTTTTGTCAATTGGAAGTTCAAGCTTATTCAACTCGAACAACATTCCCTTAGCTAATTCACACACCGCACACTCAGGATTGTACCAATAGGTTTGAGAAGCCAGACTTTTCCACTTCTCGCAAAGTCGGCCTTAAATTTGTTGACGACCCATAATAGGTTTGTGTTACCCATGTATGAAGACCAATGTAGTCTTCCAAATGAAAAAAAAAATAAAAAAAGCAAAAAGAAAAAGAAAAGAAGAAAAAGAAAAATAAAAGTCGTGACGCTGTTCTGAAACCCAACACCCGCCCTGAGGGGGCATATGGCTTAAAGCCTTTAAAGCCCGATGCCCTAAACCTTAATTTGTTGGGAGTCATCGACTCTAGCCGCTCGCTACACCTGGACGGGGTGGATTTGGTCACAGAGGTGCCACCTCTCAAATCATCTGGGAGTCCAGAAGCCCGCAGAGTTTGTGGCTCATTGATCATCTTGGCTTGGATGCCCTAAACCTTAATTAGTCGTGGGAGTCATCTGGACCCCCAAGAGTACCTGACTTTGGGCGAGTCGGTAGGCTTTAGCATTACACCCTACATCACTATCAAGGAAGAAATAAGAGTGTAGCTATCCTATTTAAGTCAATAACGCTAAGGCCATGGCAAAGAGCTAGTTGGGGGGAGGAATAGCTTTACTTTATCGCTCGCTGGTTATATTAGGAACAATTAGATTTTTGGTGGAAATTGTGTTGACTTCCCTAAACCACAAGTTGCCCTAAAACTGTTTTATATGGTTTTTGCTCTTACCATGACCCGTTTTCATATTGTGTGGTGTAAATTATTCATGCTTAAAGGTAGCTTTTGCACTCAGACATACGCTTTTTGAACCACACACACTTTTGTAAAGCACAAAGATGCATCACATTATTATTTTTAGCATCATAAGGACCAGCAACGGTTTGGTTGGGTGGATACGGCTCCAAAGCGCTTTATTCAGCCCTATTCACAATAGGTTTTGAGTGCTTTTGGCGCACTAATCATATCAATTAAGCCAATTGATGTGTGGTGTCCACTTAGTTTCACTTAATCCCATTTCAGTTTGTTTGCATTCATGCTTTTACGTGCCTCACCAATTAGCCTGCTGATGTCAAGATATTTGCCGGTAATGCTAAGGATTCGGCTGGGGTGAGCTTTCTAAATCCATCAAAGATAAGAAATGTGGCAGATGAAGAAAGAAGGTTGAAGGAGGATGAGCAAAACAGAGCAAAGCAGTGATTTTTCGCTTACGTAAGCCATGGTACTACCGATCGCTAGTGGTCATAATCATTTAAAATTTCAATCCCAGCGAAATTCATGATGTGAAAATTCCTCGCTAGGTTAGCTTAAATTTCACTATCTAGCCGAAATCAACGTTCCTGCTTTAAAATTCACTCCCCGCTTATCTCACACAAATTTCTCGCTAAAGCAGCTTAGCCTCTCGCTTAGGGTTGCGAAATTACTATTCCTAGCCGTAAATTTCACCGCTTATCCTTGCACTTTCAAGAGTTGGCCGAAATTTCTCGCTAGCATAGCTTAAATTTTCACCAAGGCTACGAAATTTCCCCGCATAGCCAGACCTCACCAGGTTTTTGGTATTGATCCCAAATCCACCACGCTTTGATTAATTACCATTTTCATTCATATCAGAATATATTTAGGCATTTTGGTATTTCACACATTCGTCAGCTATATGCCACCTTATAACTTTGTAACCCTCTAACTTCATTTTCGCCTGCTTTCAGTCATGTTTTTGTTTTAGTCATAGTCATTTCTCTCTTTCTTTCTCCTCATTTTCTACGCCAAACACACCCTCAGGATGACAACTCAAGGGACGCCAAGCCCCCTTTCCTCAAGGGAGGGTCACTGTGGAGGCTTAGAGGTAAGTTTTCATGCCTCATTTATCACACTCCGCATTTATGAGCATTTAAGCTCTCAGATTCAAATTTCAGGTTGAAACCTCCCAGATCCAGCTCGCCAATGTATTGCAAGCCAGGTTACAAAGGACGTTAATTCAGATCCACTGCTATCCACTTAGTTGTCTCCTATTAGTTGTCGTAGGTTGCCTCTTTGAGGCCATATGCACACCGGCGACGAAATGCTCACCGAATGCCATATCTCGCGAGGAGCACTTAGTATTTAGGTTTTAAGGTTAAACTCAAGGTCCGGTTTGGGAAAAGACTACAGTCATTATCCTTAATCAGGAAACAAACCCGAGGGCATGAACACACCTTAAAATCCAATCTAGTGACTCAAGACTTCAAGGAGTCTTCTTTTCTAAATTTTCCTTTAATTTATTTGAAGTTTACAACCATCCAACTTACTATTTTTGAACAAAACCCAAAATCCAAAGAGAAATACCATTTTCAACCTCAACTCCGCACTTCCTATTTCACTAAGAAAACCCATCCCCGTGTTCGACTCCTAGACCACTATAATGCAAAGAGTCTCACTACGCTAGCAGTGACACCTAGATGGCGCAAATTCTTGTTCGATTCCTACAAATTCTCATCAGGTACGACCAAGTTTCGCATCGTGGAAGATAGGATGTCGCGCATAAGGGAAATCAAAGGCAAACGAGCGTGTCTCACAAAACTCCAAGTCGCAACTATGAATTGATGAAGAAGACATGAGGTCGCTGATATCACTTCGATGTCGCGGCTGCACTAAACCGCAGGGCGGACGTTGTCGACACCAAATGGGAGTCGAGAGCAGCAGATGTACAACGATCAACACCGATGTCAATCACGAGGTCGCGATATCACTTCGATGTCACGACGTAATTAAACCCGCGGTAAATAGACGCCGCTTGTCGTGACACCAAATAGAAGTCGCGACATAAGATGTACAATTGACTGAACACTGATGTCGCGACATCAGTCAGAGGTCGCGACATCAACACTGCATCAGAAGTTGTCGCGACATCAGTCAGAGGTCGCGACATCGCTGAATGAAATAGCTTGTCGCCGACATCGCAATAGCCGCTGACATCATGAGCAAAGAGAATGTCGCGACAACACCTAGTTGTCGCCGGCTATCGGGCCAGATCGGTAGCGAGGTCGCACATCACAAAATCCGGCCGCAACAACAAGCAAGGAAAGAAAGGTCACGATAATGTCGAGGTCGCGGACATCGCGAACTAGTACTGTTGTCGCGCGACATCACCCATTCACGCTGACATCGGGCTACAGCGGTGAAGGGTCACGACAATACGAGGAAGACATCCGCCGCACGTAATCGCAAGGTCGCTGACATCATTTAGTCGTCGACAAACGTACCTCCAAGAGTTAATGACGGCTAACGTCACGCACCGTTAAAAAGCCTCTACGGCTAACCAAGACAACAAAGGTCGCCACAAAGAATCGATGTCGACATCAACAAACCAACTAAAGCGCTTTAATCAAGTCCAAAAAGAGGTGCATTGAAATTAGGCCCAAACTTTAACCCTTATAAATAATGCTAAATGCTTATGTATGAACGCAGCCATGATTTGAAAGAGAGATTTGTGTTGTCGGGCTGCTCCTGTATTTTAATTTTCTCGTTTTTATTTTTATTTTTAGATTGGTTTGTTCGTTATTTCAAATTTCGGATCTCGAACGCTAGTCAGCAAATTCTTAATTTCGAATGCGCACTTATTTTCAAATTATCAAGGTTCAAGTTATTTGAATTTCATAAATTTTGGAATTTAACTACTAAGCATTTATTTACGCTGTTTTCTGATCAAGAGAGTTATCAGATGGTGTAATCCAGTTGATTTAGAAAACCCACTTTCCATCGAATCACGTTATTTACGTAAATTTATCTTTTAGCTAATTCCTTTTATTCATTAAAGTCGAACTTCGCTTTGTAAATCTACTTGTCGGTCTTGTGTATTTTCTTCGTTATTGATCCCAATATCGCTGTCTCACACCCACAACAGGATTGTTCCCTAAGCTCGATTTCCAGAGGCCCTCCGAGCGACACAGAGAAGGCATTCTCGAGAATGAACAATTTCAAGGTATGTTAACCCGATATTGTTTATCTAGTGTGCTCTATGAAATTAATCGATAAATCCTCTTCTACTTCGAGACGAATGGGTTGGGCTTTTATCAATTTAAGCTTCAGAGAGTTCGCCAATTCGAATAATGAATTAACTCAAAGATTAAAGAAATCAACAAGTGAAATAATACGACAGCCCATTTGAAAAACAAACCATACAAACCCAAGCACGAGCCTGTTCAGAAGCTGGTAAGTTTCAAATTATGCTGTGTGAAGTAAGCTGAGAAAGAAAAATACCTTACAAGCACCCGTGACAAAGTAATATCTAACACTGCCTTCTCGAGAGAAACAATAAGATTAGATAATGAACTGCGGTTTGAAGAGATCCAACTCATTCATCAGTATCTCGACTAGTTTTAAATCCGTGGTTTATTACAACGTATAAGGCAATTCGTAGGAATTGATGTTTCACATTAACCGGGATTCAATGTCTCTTTAAAAGATAACCTGCTCGCCTAAATTGTAATTTTATTATTTCAAAGATTCAATTCATTTGTTATTAATTCAATTCTTTAGCTTTCATTATATTAAGGTTTTTAAAGCTTCAATCACCGCTTTTAAAGTCCAAATAGTGTGAAATTCGATTAGTCAGATAGTTGATCGATAATTCTAGATCTCTGCGGGATTGATGATCCGACTTAAATCCATTTTATTACTCGTTTCAATTGCACTTCATAGATCTTCGGATCAAAGCGTAAAGAAATTTATCTAATCTTATGAAACCGATTTTAATGAGTATAATTGCAAGAAATATAACAAACAAGTTTCATGGCATTATGGCTGTGGATTAGACAATAGTCCTTGGTAATGGTGTCATAAATTGTGATATGTCTTTTGGTCCTACCAACAAAAATTACATGCAAGTTCGGGGTAGCTAGCATGAGGTATCTCCCCCTCCTGGCCCAAGGTGAAAAGACCCAAATTTTATTCTCTTGTCGACATATGTATCCAGCGATGAAAGTTTTATGAAGTATCTAAGGCGTAAAGCTCCTGGGGCGAGACTCTAGAAACGCAACCCAAATGTAATGATTCGGAGCAAAATCAAATGAATATTGGAGAGTTGTCTAATGGGTTGTCATCAGAACACCAACGACTAGTTTTCACACTTGGCATTTGCATATGTGAGGGAGCTCACTTCAGACTCTGCTATGGGCATGAGGAGTCTCATCCTTTTCATGCACGCATATGAAATATTCCATATATGATTGCTTTTTCTGAATAGAATGTGTTTTGATGTATGTAAGTCATTACATGTGCATTTAGGCGAGTAGCTCTTAGAGAATTTTCTATCAGTATCGTTTCACTCCGGTCGTGGGACCCTTTAGGTAATAAAGTGGTATGGTGGGAGACTAAGGTTCGACAAGGCCGTGATTATGAAGGAGGCCAATGTGACTCGATATATCCCTTTTGTAAAGTATTTGTATAAAAGAATTGTAACTAAATTGGGGACTATTGTCTAAATAGTCTATCATGTAATTGATGGGCATTGCTCACTCGTGGGACCCCCTTTCGTGCACAAGGTACAGAGACTAAGATTCGACGAGGCCATGACACGGCGGGACCGATGTGTGGCTCGATATTTCTTTATACTAAGTATTTTGTATAAAAGAATGGAATTCAATTCTTTAGACTATCGTCTAAATACGGTATTGCTGACAGACGCCCCAAAAATACTCCTGGGACTTTTATAATACTTTATTATATCCGCATTTAATCGAGTCAAACTCGGTTTTTCCTAGGTCAGATAATTGATAAAATTGTAAATCAGAATTGAAAGTGTGGAGCATATGATTGAATATTATATAAATTGAGAAAGTGATCGAACCCTAAATAACCTAAGTGAAAAAGGGCAAATGTGGAAATCAGAATGAGGACCTATGGTCAATTGTTATAAAGAATTAAATGTCTAGGTGAATTATGACAAATGAACGGCCATGTGCGTTAATGGGGAGACCCAAATGAACAATGGGTTTTGTTAAACATGGCTTTTAAGAGAATAAATAAATTAAAGACCAAGGAGAAAATGAGGAATAAGAATGAGGTAGAGGCCAAATATTGCCTTTTACACTTAAACGGGTTAGCGTCAAACAAGGTCTTATGGATTTAAGGAATATAAAGGCTAAAATGTGGTCTTGTAGGCTCATTATATAAGCAATCTCTGAGGAAGAAGAGAGGAGAAAAATGGGAAAAGCTAGGTTTGGCAAGATCAAGTTTTGTTTGGCTTTAGCCTCCCATCTCTGTCCTCAAGAGACCAATAAGAAACATACAAAGAAGATTCAAGAGGTTCACTGCAATAAATCAAAACCCTAACTCATCCATTTGATTCGATTTTTGTAAAAGCTCCTAACTGGCATAGTAAGGGTTTTCATTGATTCTAAACCACCTTTGGAGTTGTTTTAAAGGGATTCCAGGTGATTTTTGATATGGGGAAGAATTTGAGAAGGTTTCAGGAAGAAAAATGCGAAATGCCGTAATCAAGCATTTCTCTGGCAACCCGTATGTGGTACCGATACCAAAGGGGTGGCACCGGGCAATTACGATGGCAGGCGGTACCACCACTCAAACTGCTATCGCACTAATCGGTTGATGATCGTACCGGGTATCGGCCAAAGTGGTACCAATACAACTACTTCCAGCCACTCGCTTTTGCATGTTTTAAAATCGTTAAGTCCCAGATTCATACACGTATCGTTTAGGGACCCTAAGAAATGATTAATGGGGGTTCAACAAGAATGAGACTATGAAAACGCATCGCACTCGCCACCAAGTGCGGCTAAACGTTTAGTATGACTATTTGCTTAACTACTGCGAGTGAAGAATTCAGATTGACCAGTATGTGAAGACGATAACCCGACCTAGACCGGTATCGAAGAGAAAAGGAATCGATAATCGTTTGTTCTCTAATTGTTCTTTATTCTCCTCGGTTTGTTCTCTATTTGTGAAATATACATATATCGGGTTTTGAATTATTGGGGTATTTTGAAATGTTTGTCAAACATCTGCATGTAATGCGTGTATTTGAACTATAAGTGAATTTATTGCATAAAAGTAAATTGATTTGCAATGTAATATTGATTGACCAACATGACGGGATTCACCAACTGAATTCGTCATGAAGGTAACCGAAATGGTAAGATGTGAAATCACATTGCTACTGAATGACAAACAGGACAGGATTTACCAATTGAATATGTCGTGAATGTCGGCTTCTATAGCCATATGTGAAATGGTAATATTGAATGTGAAATCACATTGCTATCAATGACAACAGATGTGATTCACTAAATCAATATGTCGTGGGACGTTTCCGCTTCATACCATATGAAATGGTAATATTGAATGTGAAATCAATATTGTTATTGAATGACAACAAAGACAGGATTCACCAACTAATCAAGCCAGGAATGCTCGACTCATACCATATGTGAAACTGCATTATCAACGTGAAGCTACATCGCTACCGACGACAAACAGACAGGATTTTACCAATCGACCGTCGTGAAAAGTTGACTCTATAGCTATATGTGAAATCACAAACCGAAAAGCAAAAAATGGTATTAAAAAGTGTATTTGTATAAGTATCTTTTACATTATACAGACATTATAAAGGCAATATTTTGATAAATGCATAATTTATATTGAACTAAAATGGAATAGAGAATCAGAGAACCACTACATGAAAATGCTACGTATTTGCTTTTATCAATGCGCAGGTACCGAGAGATAGACAAGAAACAAGACCCGGCTGGGTCCGTGGAGCTCAAAGTCATAGAGAAAGAATCATGAGTATGCCCTCATTACATGCATTCACTCCATTTCTTTCGAACATTGATATTTTTATAAAACAAGTCGAACTCGAACTTCTATTTTGTAAATGCATTTTGAAAGAATGTAACAAAGAGGAGTCTTTGAATTTCTAATGTTTACGGGCTTTTGCCTAAAATGAAGTGCTTCCGGGCCAGACTAAAAAGTCTCAATGGAATAAAACAAACAAAATGTTTTGAGAAGATAATTGAAAATATCGGAGTAAACCGGGCTTTGGTTTGGATCCGCCAACCGAGTCGAGTAGAGGATTCGGGTCGCGACACTTTTGAAAACTAAAATTTAATAAAATGAATTAAACGGGCGTCCCCGGATCATGAAATGTAATTGCTAAAGGGATTTGGTTAACGGTTTCCATTCAAGAGTCCCCTGATTTCTGTTTGATCCTAACCGGCTGCCTGCCTGGCTCTTATAGTGATTATGGTAAAGTAGGGTCATGATCTGACTCTTACGTGCATCGTAATTATGTTTTATTCTCATATTTCAATTAAATGTGAATGAATCGGTCTCAGAAGGATGTATATCGGGGGATATAGACGATGGACCCCCGTGTGGTTAATAATAATTACCGCTTGAAACCATAGATGGGTTATGATTACATCGATATATTGTGTCAGATGGGTCGCAGAGCCCCGAACAGCCAAACTTCCGCCTAATCTCAGAAAATATGGATCCGATAAATGGGACAAAATAGTGTGGTATCGAGTCACCCGAAATCCACAGGAATTATGCGGGTTTACGGGTTGTCAATGGGACCCCCGGATTTAGGGTGTCACAATATCGAGAGTTAGGTGTCCAAATACCTAGGATTAGTAGATACGGTGTGTAACGCATTTGCGGTGCATTGATCGCTTGCGGTTCTAATACAAAATTTCACGGAGATGGTCAGGTCAGGTGAATTATACACATGGAAAGAATGTATATAGAAAATGAACACTTAGTTAGAAAACATAACCTCGGGTTCAACAAAACTGAACGGATAGTTCTGGGATGTGGGGTCTATTGGGAAGAAGGGCACATACACTGGGGTGCACGTGAAGAAAAGAAACCCCAATTTTCATTTAACATGTGCATGGCACCGAGGAAGAGGATGAGAGGTCGCCCTCGGATATTAGTCAGGCCACCACCTATGTTTGACCGACACCCTTTATGGAGGTTCGAGATTACCCCGATGCTGCCAAGGATCAAAGTTAACCATGTTCTGCAGTAAGAATCGCCAACAAGGCGTGGATCGGGTTAAAGTCTCCAGGATACGTAGGAAGATGACATGGGAGAGTTCCGAGAGCTTCTCCTCTTCTCATGGACAAGTTTTTCGACACGCCCAGACACGCAAAGCTCAAGAGTTCCGAGTTGAAGCAAGGAAATATGACAATGGGTGTTCGAATACGAGCTAAGTTCATCGAATTGACACGCTTGCTGATGATTATGGTCACGTGATAGATGGCCAAGGTGAGTGTCTGAGGATGGCCTGCAAAAGTTGTCCATCCGGCAAGATTGCAGGATTCCCCACAAGACATGGATTCTATGCCCAGACTACTTGCACATAGAGAGAGATGGCACCGCACCTGAGCATCCGAGATTCTAGTGTTAATGGCAAAAGGAAGGAGGATCAGCCTTCTTCTAGTTTGGGAAATAAGTAAAGACTTTTATCCCACGAGGATTTCTGTGACTGGTCACACTATTGGCAAGCCATACAGATTTGGGAGCCACACAAGATGATGACACAGCTTCATTGCCATTAGTCCTATTACGCACAAGACGGGTCACAGAGGCAGATCCCAGGATATGGAACACCCGGCCCCGGGCCATTAGTGGGACATGCGTGGTCGCTAGCTTGTTCCTCCCACTTAGCATGGACTGTGGGAACCAATGTCAGCCTCTCGTGGTGTCGCACAAGCACTCATTATTTCATTATATGGGCCACATGGGCCGTGGCATGGGTCGAGGCCGATATTAAGACTCGTGCTAGTACCTCCAAGGACCCAAGGGCGTGTCTACACCGTGGTATCAGACTCAGCCAGGTGGACTAACATAATATATAGGCACAAGTTTACCCTCACACCCTTGATAAGAGTGTTGTTTAAATGGATGCATCATATTCATGCTTATAGTTGCATAATGTAGAAAAGTTCGGGCTAGAGGTTGAAACCTTGAAAAGCTATTGTATGTGAATTCTCCTAGGAACTAGTGGTGAGTTTCGCAGATATGCTCTGATTGTGAGTCAAAGATCTGTGGATTCTACTTCACCGTGGACCCTAACATGGACATATCAGATTTTGATGTCATTCCGGTACGGATAAAGTCGATGGCATACCGAAGTCGCCATTGATCGCGGATAGTAGGAGGGATTATCAGCGTCGTTTTACTCAGAGGTTAATTTATTCCCAAGCTGTGAGAATTAAGGTCGTTTAGCATTGTAATGCGGGGAGTCCACGTGCCACTCACGTGGAGTGGTCTTCTAGGTGATCCTCAGGGAGCTACTCCTCCAAGATGTATTTAAAAGAAATTTACGGGGTCAGGATCAAGTTGATCGAGTAATTAATTAAATAGACTATTTTAAAACAAGAAGATGATTGACGGGTTCTGTGTTCCACTCACTATTGACGTAATTCCCACCCTTAGTTCACAATTCATCTGGTTATTACTGATGAATGGTTGTCTTCGGAGAATATTGCATTAACGCCTTTAGAATGAAATACGATCAAGCGATGTTAAACACTTGTTCAACAATAACTCGTGACTCTAGCTTGTGACGGTAATCAAGCACAACGTTAGAGTGGTACCTGTACCGATTTGCCGCAACTATTCCCGCAACTATTCCCGCAACTATTCCATGTTGGTACCGCGACGGCTAGAGGAGCCCGGTACCGATTTGCTATCGGGTGCTCGTACGGGTACCTGGTGAGCGCTTGGAGTGGTACGGCATCGGCCACAATCGCTGATTTCGTTTTCTGGGGGTACCGTACCTGCATCACCGTCGCACTTGCTCCCTGAACATCTGGGTGACTTCCTAAGACTTCACCACAACTGGTCGCTCATCATCCCTGATCCATTCTCGCCTCCGACCCGAACACTTGTAAATAATTATGCTGAAACTCCGAAAAACCCGTACAAGTTCAGAAACACTAACAATCAAGCAAACATTCTTATACAAACGTGAGCAAAGTATGACCTTAAGGTACTAAATCTCGATATAATTGTCGCTTCAGGTATTCAACACACCTCTTAATTCCTCGTGATTCATAAATTCCTAGCAAGATTCGAACTAGTGACACCTACCGACAGATTTCAACAAAATGCTCTAGTGCGAAGCTTTAAAGTTTGCAAAAAATTAAACATAGTACTTCAACCCGACGTAGTGTGCACCCGTCCGACCACTAACATGCCTCAAGCAATGAACATAATAACAAACTATCACAATTGCTTATTCATATAAAGGACTATGGAATTAAGAGTGAGCATGCAATCACAAACCGAAATTAACACATTATAGAGGCACACACATTACTAATGCAACTACTACATAAAAGTCAGAGGAACAACTAACACAACCGAAATCAAAAAGGTCTTTAAGGTCAGAACTAATCTTAGGCTACACAAATAAGGCAATATGAACAAAATGGTGCCGTACGACACGGTCGAGGTCTCTACCCAATTGCCAACACCAATTTAATCTATCCTATTATGCTACTACTCTCGATGTCCTCCCATCGCCCTGTCAAGAAAATGCGTCCCTCATCGACGCGCAGCCGCTGCTTCCTTCCCAATCCCCATCCGTTGTGAGGGGCGCCCCAACGCAGCTCTCCTAAGAAATATGACTCGAGACCGAGAGCCTATGGTCATCGCTTCTATTTCCCCAAAATACATTTAAACCACTCCTTGATCCGACGCTCCATTCTCTTCAGAGGGGAAGTGCTTATCGACCCTCGAAAGCATAAAGACGAAGATGCCCTGAATAGCCAACGGATTCAAGATCAATGCCGTTGCATTTGTCTTGTGATGCAAGATCGCTTCTTTCGTTTATGTTCGTTAATGGCTCCATCTTTGGAAGAATTCCTCTTTTCCTTAACCACTTCATCCTCGCACTTCCACAAGATTTTGTTCACTAGAGACAGAATGATATGCCTATTTTTGCTAGGACCGGCAGAAAAGTCCCTCATAACGCACCATATAACCAAGACATAGTCAATGAGCTTCCCAGTCATCACCTCATATAAAAACTGAGTTTCTTCCTTGCTCGGAAATTTCTCGTTACCCTTTGGCCTGATCATATCATGAATAATCTTGTTCATCAACGCATATTCAGGCCAGCTTCGCATAAATTCCTTTCTCAGATAAGAAAACCACTCATGGTACAAGATGAGTGCACATGTATTCAATAACAAATGGCGTCAAATTAGTAATGGCCCTAAGGGTGGCACATCATGAGCAAAGAGAAGGACATATCGAAGAGCGAGCTATCAAATCAAGAATGATTCTTCAACTCGCATCTATCACTGGTTCCCAGGTATCTACCCGTCGATTTTCTCAAATTGGTGTAAAATTCCCAACCACGCAGTAGATACCACCGTACTCCGAAGACAAACAAATCGGCAAATTCCCCGTCGGGATAATAGCCCGAGCAGGGATGGTGAACAAGAATGTCTCCACCTTTCACACCCCACCCGCAATGGAACCCCGCTTCGCAATCAACAATCGGGCCCATTTTCCTGCTCGAATCGGCCTTCTCAAGAAACATGGCTTCGATCTCCATCATCACTCTGATGCCTCCTCACCTCAAGACAATCTCTCTTCGCCTTTTCTACACAAGGCGCTCCATGGCGAGCCAGCGCTGGCTCTTTCACATTTTCTAGATCTTGCCATAGATATGGCAAGAATAGCAAATACGGAAAATACAACCCAAACACAGAAAACAACATCCCAAAAGAGCCTTATCTCAAAGTACTGCCGCCTCGCAGATCACAAAAACTTCCTCCCCATACCATCAGCCGAAGAAGCCCTAAGCCACCAACCCAAACCAACCAAGAGAATCCATGTGGAACAATGAAATATCACAGAAAAAAGTGCTCCTAAAGAACTGAAGGCACTTACCACGCTTCAGACAAATTAACCGAGAAGAAGTCCGATCATAAAGATGAAAACATCGCAGTGAACGCAACCCGATCCGCCATGAGAGGACAAAGTGGCTGGGGCTTATCTATTTGCAGCGAGGTTAGGAACGGGAAAGAGGTGCAAAAAAAAAGGTTAAAAACTCCTAATTTGCCCAATCGCTTTACCTGCACAGATCGAAGTGCAAGACTCGCATCGACGCCACCCGCCCCAGATAAAAGGTAACTATATTCTGCTGAAGTGGTACCAAAGCATCACGTCCCTTTTTTTTTCTCTTTTTTTTTTTTTTTCTTTTTATATATATTTTTTCTTTTTATATTTTTGTAAATTGGGAACAGTAGTACCAATGTATAAATATATCCTTTTCAAATGCCTTCCATCCCGAATTTCACTGCATGCTCATTTCTCTCCCTGCCCATATTCTGCCCAAACTGACTGTGTTCACAGAGCTAACAATTGTACTTCCCTCTTTTGACACCTTCACACTTACCATGGGGTCCACCTCAGATTTCAGGATCATGGTTCCTGGTTCGAACCGAATTGGCTACTTAAGGTTCAAGATGGTGTAAGGTAAATCAAAATGATTTCCCCACAAATGTAACACATAAATAATGGCCTTAAACTCATTTCACATACAGTTCTATGCATGATGCATGTAGTTAACATGGAATGCCAAAATAATGCACAAAGGGCAATATGTGCAAACAAGGGTTTGAACAAGAAGTCTCGTGGTTTTACAATGGAATTAGAATAGAATCAAAAAAAGAACCACATGAGAATATAAAGATTTGTACGCTGGTTATCAAATGCATCGAGACATGAGTGTGGCGGCGAAGCCGCGCGCTTATTATACATGTGTCAAGTACTATACTCAAAATAGTCGCAAATCAAAGGCTCTTACATATTAATCGCATGTAACATGATAGTTGTCCAACTAGTGTGCCCACCCCACTACGTAAAACAAGTATCATTCCTCACTGATTACGTGGAACCCCACAATGTATGATACGCCTAAATAATGGAAGGTGGCGTCTGCTTCATGTGTATTTTGTGGTTTTTTTTTTTTTTAAACAAATGAAATAAAGAAAGCAAAAAGAAATGCAATAAAGAAAACAAAAACTATATACAACAAGGTTGGATAGAATTTACTCTGAAGGAGTATCCTGGTAGAGCGGATCTACCAAGATCTCACTACTCTCCTGATGGTCAAAGTGCTTGAGAAATGGCTTTAGGCGCTGGGCCATTGACTTTAAAGGATTTCATTTTCCTGATTTTCAATTCCACTGCATCTTCATATGGGTAAACGACCTTGACAACGAACGGCCAAATCCCACCGGAGCGGAGTTTTCCTGAAATACGTGTAACCGAGAGTCGCATGTGCCAGCACTTTTGGTTAGGTCCATGCCTTCTCCCTCGCACAAGAATGGTCTTATCATGGAACAGCTTGAGCTCTCTTTGTAAATCCGGCACTCAAGGCTCTTACTCAAGCCTCACCATCAAGCTCATTCATCCGCAAATAAATGTTGTTTACCCGCTCTAATCCAAATTAAAATTAAAGCGTTTTAATAGCCCAACATGCCCCGTGCTCCATTTCCTACCAAAGAGAGGACAAGCCTTCCGATAAACAAGGCTCATAGTGAGACATACCAAGAATAGTTTTAAAGGCACGTGTGTTTCCAAAGAGCATCTGAAGTCGGTTACCAATCTTGCAATTGGGGGCAAACTGCTTTTTTCCAAAATGCGGTTTGACTTCCCATTAGCTAATCTCATTGACTATCGTCAGGGTGGTATGTCGTTGAAACTTTGTGGGTGACTCCATACTTTTTCAATAAATTCTCAAAAGATCGATTACAAAAATGGAGCCCACCATCACTAATGATTGCACGAGGCACTCCAAAGAGAGAAAAAATGTGTTCTTTATAAATTTCAAAACGACCTTGTGGTCATTAGTTCTCGTTGGAATGGCCTCCACCCACTTTGACACATAGTCGACAGACAACAAAATGTAAAGGTACCCACAAGAAGGGGGAAAAGGCCCCATGAAGTCTATACCCCAATAGTCAAAGATCTCAATGATTAAAATCGGGGTAAGAGGCATCATGTTCCTTCTGTGACCCTCCTAATTGTCAGTAATCGGCATAAGTTTTGCAAAATTCAAAGCAATTTTTAAAGAGTGGGCAAGAAACCAGCTTGCAAAATTTTATCTCGTTGTTTTCTCGCAGAAATTCTCTCCACAAGCTTCATCGGCAAAAGTGAGTACCCCACCTGACTCTACTGGGTACATACCTTCGCCACTAATGGATAAAGATTTAAAACAAATACGGGTCATCAAAGTAATATTTCTTAATGTCCACCAAAAATTTCTTCTTTTGTTGAGAGGTCCATCGTGAACTCTAACTGGGGCCACTGATAATTATAATGTCCGTATACCATGGGCTGAACAATGGCAAAGCCGCTTCATTAGAAAACATCGCCTATGGGTGGTGTCAGAGACGGGATTCCATAACTAACCGAGATAAGTGGTCACCTACCAGCATTCCACTCTTTTATCTTTAATAGTCAGTTAAATTGCATAGCAAGATCCACCTAGTCAACCGAGGTTTAGTATCCTGCTTAGAGAGTGTATTCTTCAGCGCCGTGGTGGATCTCGTGGAAAATGGTTACAGATATGATCCTGGCAATGTATGACCCGAACTTTTCTAGTGGGCAAAAGACTACTCGCCAAAAACTCTTTCCTGTGAGTCGTAGCTCATTGGAGCCAAATCTGAGAGTTCACGCCATAGTAGATCACAAAGTTCTCACTTCCCTTTGTCCTAAAAAACACTCCTATAGCATAATCACTAGAGATCACACATGATCTCAAATGGAAGGTTCCAATTAGAGGATCGCATGATAAGTGAGGGAGAGACACTAACATAGTTTTGAGTTTATCGAAGGCACCACAAGCCTCGTGGACTCATGCGAAAAGTGGATATCCTTGGCAAGCAAATTGCATAAGGGACGCAGCTTACAGCACTAAAATCCTTGGTGCATCTCCTATGTAATCCAAAGATGTCCTAAGAATGACTCTGTCTTGACCTGCCACACTTCACCAAAACCACCTGACAGATCCTTTCGAACTGAGTTCAAAGTAGACTATATACCGACTCTTTACCTGATTTTTTTTTTTTTTTCCAAGTCGACTTCCAGACTGTGGGTATGGCCTCACATCTATAATTAATTAAACTATCATATACATATCAAAAGAACTACCACCATAGTGGTGTTTACAGTATCTATACACATATACTGAGTCCCTTTTAACATTTACAAAACTATACTTTTACATTTACAAATCGTGAGTACCTTAACCTACATGTAGTGAACTCATAAGTGTGTTGGCCTACCTGTGCGTGATGTTTGTCGACATCTTCTCCTGTACCTGCATGGATTTAAACCGTGCTAAGCTTTACGCTAGTGAAACCTATGTCTTTACATATAAACATTTAAAGACAAAACAATAAGATATCAATATTCATGCATTCATATAATAAACTATACAATTACTGTATGTTTATAATAGATTTTATGTTTCTTTTCAGATATCTTGCATACTTGATCGAACTTATCCTTGTAACAAACTTATACTTGTACAGATCTTACACTTGTATGCACTTATCCTTATTCGATCCTACAATTCATAGCAAACCATTCTATTCTAACTGTGTTTTTCCTATGTCAGACTGTTTATACAATAGACTTCACTTATCTCAGTTTTTATACTTATTCTCGATCTCCCGTAGGACACACAATTTATTTCAGACGTATCGATACTTATTCCTGTGTCCCCGCATATATATATCGGAACTTTATACTCGATACTTGTCTCGACCTCGCTAAAAACTATGATCAGAACTCTATATATATAATTTCGTAATTTTATACTTATCACGTGACTCATACTTCCTCATCTATCTTATACCGAGGGCACCCTTAGGTACTTTCTGCCAAAGCCCATAATTTATACCATAGAACTCAGACTTCATACTCGTTGTGATTTTCATACTTATTCGAGGCACCCGTAGGTACTGCTGCAGATATTACGGGACGTGATAATCGGGTATTACGGAACTTATCTCTTATACTAAGCACCCGTAAGTACTATTAACTTATACCGGTACTCGTGATCTTAAACTTGTACCACGGCTATTATCCCGCATTACGGAACTTATATCAGATACTAACTTATTCTTGTGTTTCAGACTTATACTGTATTACGAATCCATTACATGTATTTCAGATTCTTATGCTTGTCTACATACATACTCAAGCCTTAAGACTTATACTTGTTTTATTAACTTAGTATATGTATTTAAGATCTTATACTTAGCCATGTAACTATGCATGTATTTTCGATTCAAGTGCCTGCCTTACGTGAGCATATATACGGTCTTACTGACTAGAGACTTTGCTTTAAGTATGAATGATTCCTTATATTTCAGATCTTATTCTTGTACGAAGGTACCCGTAGGTATGATATGTCAGAACAGATCAAAATCATATCACATACAAAGTCAGATCAGACTTATACATATACATTTTAGATATGATATTATCCATGGGCCAGAAAACCATCACCGATAATATAATTTGATTCTATAGATTCGTAACATATCCAATAACAAACAAGATTATTCAAGGCTTAAATCATAACTTATCTAGAGTTACACTTGTTCGGATAAACAGAGGCACCACCGGACTTATACTTGTTTTACCGACATACTGAGTATCTTCGAGAAAATAACTTATACTTACTTTACTTGATACGGAGTACCCGTGGTACTATAGAATTTATACTATTTTATCGATGGAGTGGCCTGTGAGGTACTACAGAATTTAATTTAGATATGAGTACCTGAGATACTATAAAACTTGATCGTATATAGGAGTACCTGTAGGTACTACTGTGAACTTAATCAGAGATGTGAGTACTTTAGGTACTACGGTAACTATGAGTTCGAGACAGAGTACTCCCAGTGTACTCATGCAATGTATACAGAGGTACATTTAGATCTTTACTTTATTCTTTATTCACGTTTAACAGTTTGTCTGACTACCTAGACCAATCATAAGAAATGAGTGGTAGACGGTAATACAATAAGTGCACCTGGCGTACCACATAAAGATCGAGGTGTCAGAAGATCAGACAGACGTAGCTCGCCCACGCAACAGAGTGTCGTGAGTACCGCCAGGAGCGCCAGTTAATCATCAGACGTGCTCGCCACGAAATGTGGCGCCGAGCACCAGCAGGCGTCGAGCACCAATCAAAACGGCCAACGCCAAGCAGCCAGGAGGCCAAGCACCAACAGAGCGCGTGCCGGGCTAATTAAACAGAGCCCTGAGAACCAAACAGGACGCCCACCATTCATTTTTCGATCCCAGTAGTCAAGTATGATCATACATCTTTCAGAACTCATAACCTATCTGGCCACCTTCATGTTCATGAATATGGCTTTTCAACCAGTCATGTTTCAAATATTTCGTGTTTCACATCGAGTATTCAAGTTTACGTCATCTGATATGCCATCGTATACTTGTACGTGTATGATGCCTATCCACAGGGCATCATCTGATGTATTCTTGTTCTCGATGAATTTGGTTTCACTTAGAAATTGGAATCATTCTAATTGATCATCCAAACTCGTTATGTACTTTCATGCCAACTAGTCTACTAATGATTTTACTTCGTGAGGAACAGTTTGCATTATCTTATTTCCTTTCAGTGCTTGTCTCCATATTTGACACTGGTTATTTTTACTCCTTTGAACTTAAGGTGCTATGCCTCTCCAACTGAATCACCCAAATCGGAGCACTGAACTCAGATAACATGTCCAAACAACTTGACTACTCTATGATCAAACTGATGAATTATTTGCACATGGCCCCACTTTCTTTGAGAATTTTGGCCACTTAGAGTCATAATTAGAATAATTATTTGCATGTCATTCTCCTTGAAGTCTATTTTAATTAGCCACTCTTTTGAATCATCAAACCTGATAAGAAATGAGCAAGTTATGGCTAAAATAATAAAACTGGTAAAAATAGGAAAACAGGGACAGAGTGTACCGGTATTAATGCCTAACATGTACTGCACGTCAAAATGACTAGGACCTAAGATGTACCGGTACATGTTCAAGGTGTGTACCGGTACATGTCAAATTCGAAACGCCCGCCACGTGTTTTCCTCCTCTTTCAGTGCACTTTCATCCATATATCACTCCTAATGCATCCTTCATCAAAAACTAATATGGAATCCCTCCCAACAACTCCACAAACACTTTTAATTTGCAAAAGAATCCTAGGATTCATACCAAAATTAACCCACTTCTACAAAACCTTGGAATTGTGAAGGATTCCATATCTACCCTTATCAACTTAGGGCTTTTCAACCAAACTTCCTTAAATCTAGAGTTAGATTGTTTGCCTAATGTAACTCAGAGAAGGGAAACCAAAATTAATGTCCAAATGAAACCCTAGCAATCCATAATTAAGTAATTTCAGACAAAACTACATTAGAATCCATAATTTCCATACAAAACTCTGAGAATCCATACTACAAAAATTCCATACCTTTTGGTCTGCTCTCTTCTCTTCTTCTCTCTTCTTCCCTTCGTCTTCACTGCTTGAGCTCAAATGTGAGACCAAAATGAGACATTTTATCTCATTTTCTTTATACTAAATTTTTTCTCTCTTTGGCTAAAAAAGGTCCCTCCATGTTTGACTATTTGTATTCCAAGTTCCTAAAATTGTATTTCTAGCCCATAGTTCATAAATTATGACTTTTTAGTTTCCTTTTCGACTAATTACAATTTTGTCCTTAAGTCTTGTAAATTTCCGGGTTTCTAATTTCCATGTTTCGCATTTCAATTACAAAACATTCAAATTATGCTTACAAATACCCTAAACATGTCGAAAACGACTAGGGTATATTTCGGGATGTTACACAAACACACTTAGGAGTAGGTAAGTTGGAGATCAACTCGACTTTGGCTTTATCCACCTCGATTCCATTTTTCGATACTCATGTGGACCTAAGATTAACTCAGGTCACCATGAAGTGACACTCCCAATTTAACACGAGGTTCTTTCTTGACATCTCTAAAACCTTACGTGATCTCCAAACATCCTCGTATGAGTCACCAAAACTGAGAAATCATCCATGAAATTTTCCAAAATGATTTACTATATCACTGGTAATCCCACCATGCACCGAAGGTTCCCCGTGCATTATTGAATCCAAAGGCATTTTCCTATAAGGCAAAAGTGCCAAAAGGGATGTGTGAATGTAGTTTTCGATTCTAAAGTTATCTCAATTTGATTGCATCGAGTATCCATCAAGAAAACAATAAAATCTGCTCTCGTGACTCTCAACATTTGATCGACAAAGGCAAGTGGGAAGTGATCCTTCCTAGTGCCCGCATTAAGTTTCCTATAGTCTATGCACACCCTCCAACCGGAGGTGACACGAGTGGGAATTAGCTTATTATTTTCATTTGCTACCACAAAGTGACCTGCATTTCGGGACTACCCATATCAGCTAACCCACTACTATCCGCACAGGGGGTAAATAACACCTACGCCCAAGAGTTTTAGAACTTCTTTCTTGACCACTTCTTTCTCATTATCGTTCAAATTGTCTTTGTGGTTGTTCAGAGGTTTCACATCCTCTTCCAAGTGAATTCTCGTGGAGTGCACGCGGGCTAATTCCTTTAATATCTACAATTGTCCATCCGAGGGCAGCCCGTGGGTTTTCACATTCCAAAGTTTATTTTCTTGTCTTAATCCCAAGTGGAAGAAGATATGATTACTTTAGTTTCCTTCTACCCCTAAGAAAATGCATATTTTGTGTGATGCGTGTTGCCTAACTCAAGTTTGGGGGTGGGTCTCTCTTCTGAAGGTAATGCCCTGTCCTCGATTGGTGGCAATGGTTCAAATTTAGGTGCCCACCCATTCACTTCCAATACCTCATTGTGTTCAATTATGGAGTGTAGGAACTCTAACTCTGATGTGGTCACCTCCTCATCCCAACTCGGGCTTACTAGACAAGATATTGGTTTTTATCACTATATGAGATATTATCTAAGTATTTCGCACTACAGAGTCAACTATGTTTACCTCACAAACATCTTCCCTATCTCCCATTCCCTTGATAACATTAAAGATATTCAAATTAATGTACCATGTTACTAAATGATAGTGTCATTAGTCCTCCCCTACAGTGTATGATGGCATTAGCAGTAGCCAAGAATGGTCTACCAAGAATCACCGGGAACTCAGTTCCTGGTTCACTACAGTCGAGGCCAAGCACGCACAAAACCACAGGAAGTAAAACTTGTCTACTTGCACCAATACATCCTTCACTATCCCTCTAGGAATCTTCACGCTACGGTCAGCTAATTGGAGGGTGATATTGTTTGGCTCTAATTCTCCTAACCCTAGGTCGACATATACTAAGTAAGGCAACAAGTTAACACTTGCCCCTAAATCCACTAGAGCATGTCCTAACTTTGAATTCCCTACCACTATGGAAATAGTAGGGCTTCCTGGGTCTTTGTATTTTGGGGGCAAATTGTTTCGAATCAATGAGGTAGATTGCTTAGTCATAAATGCCTCCTTGTTGACACCTAGTTTTCTTTTACAAAGGTACAAATCTTTTTAGGAAACTCGCATATGACGGAATCTGCTTAATGGCATCTAGTAAAGGAATGTTCAATTTCACCTATTTGAACAACTCATAAATTTCAGAGTGGTTGTTCACTTTCTTTGGGGCTCTCAACCTATGAGGGTATGGAGCAGGCGGGATATGGGAAGCCTTGTCTTCTCCCCTCGCCTACCACGCCTCGCACCGTCCTAGGAACATGAGGTCGCCGACACCTCATCATCCCCAACTGGTTCATTTTGAGATTATTGTACCAGTTCCTTGGGTTGAATGGTTTTGTCAATTACTTTACCACTTCGAAGAGTGGTGACAAATTTTTGCAAATGTTCGAAGGTGCTCTTCAATGATCTCAAACTCCAACACTATTTTGACCTTGGGGGTTTTGGATGATTTGAGACAGGAGTTTCCCTTTTTCTTGTTGAAAATTTCCCATAGAAGAGGTTAGCTTAGTGATTTGGGATCTCACATCATTCAAGGCAGTTCGAAATTATGTGTTTGTGGATTGTTGGGTCTGTACGAACTGTGTCACAATATCCTCCAAACTTCTCTTATATGGAGGTTGATAAGGCTGTGGGTTTGGATTCCCTTGATTTGACGAATGGAAACCTTGATTAAGGCTCACAGAAATCCTTTGAGGACCCGTGATTCTGAAATGGAGGAGCCGGATTTGAAAACCTTGCCTTTGATAATTCGCGGCCTTGATTGTTTTGGTGGCTGTCGTGTGGCCTCTCATTTCTCCAACTAAAATTAGGTGTCATCCCATCTCTGGATTATACGCTTCGGAGCATGGAGAATTGAAAGGTTCTTTGGTAGTTAAGAGCATTGGCTTGTTTCATTTGGATTGCTCCTTAACTTGGAGGAAGGTTTAAGAAGCATTGTTGGAGTGGGTGGGGTCATCGCAAATGATGCATGGCTCCTCCACTCTGGGTCCCATAGGTGCAAAGGGTACTTGAGGCACACTAGTTACCTCATTTACCTTTTTCAACTCTATAGCTTCCAACTTCCTTGTCAAATTAGCTATTTTGTCAGTAAATCATCATTTTCTTAAATGATGGATTCCTCTCTGTAGGTGTATCATGCACTTTAGCAAGAGATTCTACTGAGGTATTATTTTCCCATGTTCGAGCATTTTCTGCTATGGTGTCAAAGAATTGAATTGCCTCCCTCGCACTTTTCTCATAAAACTCTCCCGCACACATCATTTGGATGTATTGGTTATTATTCAAGGATAGCCCTTGATGAAAATACGAACAGATTTGTCCCACATCCAAACCATGACGAGGGATAGCATGGAGGAGGTCCTTGTATCTTTCCTATACTACAACAAAAGGTTCACCCGGTTTTTCAGAAAAATTTTGATTGCTCAGATAAGAGCAATTGATAATGCAAGGGAGGGAAGAACTTGTTAAGGAATTCATATCTCGCATGTCCTCCCATGTAAAGATACTGGAATTGGGTGCAAGCTTAATGAAACTAGATTTCGGGCCTTTTCCTTTTGAGCAAAAGGAACAGAACTACATGAGCTATGTGGAGAGTGATCCAAGATAGAGAAAATGACCGCAAAACATCCTCAAAGTTCTCATGAATGAATAGGGTTCCTTGCAAAATCGACCTTGATACGTGTGCAGAAGATCATCATTCACTTCACGTGAATTGATTAGCCTCTTCAGACAGCGAATACATGAGTTTGTTGTGGTTCTTTGAGGTTGCAAAATCTCCTGAGAGTTCTTTCCACATTAGGTAAAGGAGTTGTGGGGAGTCCTCATGATGATTTCACTAAAGTTAACATTTCCTCCTCCTACTCGCTGCTATTGCTGGGGGAGTGGCAACACCGCCTCCATGTGTCGTGTGGAGGTCTACGGAGTCCTCGTGGGTTACCGTGCATCCTCGAGGGTTTCCTACTTAAAAAGATGTTGGCCGATCCCCGGCAACGGTGCCAAAATGCTTCATTCCACCAGATAGCCGAATTTATTCCCAAGCGTAGGAATTAAGGTCGTCTAGCATTGTAATACTGTGGGAGTCCACAGGTCATCTCCACAAGGAGTGGTCTTCTAGGTGATCCTTAGGAGCTATTCTCCAAAAGATGTGTATTTAAAAGGAATTTATGGGGTTGTGATTGGCTGATTGAGTAATTAATTAAATAAACTATTTTAAAACAAGAAGATGATTGATGGGGTTCTTAGGTTCCACTCACTATTGATCGTAATTCACCTTCGTCTACAACTCAATTCCAAGAGCCATTGATGAAAACGGTCTTCACAAGATTTTCAGACAAATGCTCTTTAGAATGAAATACTTATTTGCTGATGTTAAACACTTGTTCAACAATTAACTCATACTCTTAGCTTGCATTTGTAATCAAGCACAACGTGTACCGAGGATCTCTCGTTCACACGTTGTCAAGACAATGCCCAACTAAGGTTTTATAAAGTTCTCTACAAGTGCTTAACATCATACAATCCCATTGAAGTATAAAATAGGAATTAAGTGTTATTATCTTGACTGCAGAGTTTCCCGCTAGAACTCCCAAAGATAACAAATTTTTAGAACTTCATTGAAATTATAAAGTGAATCATAATTGGATGAAACTATTCATAAAAGGAACTTGAGAAAATCAAACTTCAATTGCAAAACCAAAGAATCAAAAACACAAACTACTGAAGAGAAAACGAGTTGTGTGATCTAACTGAAAGGTTACATGAACTTGAAATCCAAAATCTATAGAAAAGTGAAGTCTCCTATTCTACTCTATAAACCCTAGCAAAAACTATGAGAAAGAACACTCTTTTTATGAAAACCAAAACCTTAGAAATCAAAAGCTGCCTTCTCCACCTTTCCTTGGCTTTTATACCCTTTTCCATTGTATGTGGTCAAAGGACGAATGTACCCTTGCATTAGAATCGTAATCCTGCTCAATTCCCGCAACTATTCCATGTTGGTATCTGCATCGCTTTGGCCACTCGTTGATTTCCCCGCTTCGGGGGTACCGCTACCGATTAGGAGTGGTACTCTGCATTCACGCTCCGCACTTGCTCCCCAACATCTTTGCACTTCCCAAGACTACACCACAGCGGTTGCCATCATCCTCAGTGATCCATATTTGCTCTCTAGACCCGAACACTTGTAACAATTATGCATGAAACCCGAAAAACTCCGCACAAGTCTTAGAAATGACAGAACAATCAAAGGTAATTCTTATTCTTATACAAAATGTGAGCAAAGTATGACCTAAGGTGCTAAATCTTGATATAATTGTTGCTCTTTGTATTAAAACAACCGCCTACATGAGACTCCGATTCGTGACTTTCGTGGAAGTTAAGCATGATGCTTTCTACCCCGTGACTGCGTACCGACTCCAGATCGAGCGGATAAATACGGGTCACAAAGAAGCCTTACCTTAGAGGACGAGGTGAGATAGGATTTGAGTCTACCTCGGGTGGTTTGTGAGTATGAGGATATCTTTCCGGATGAGCTACCGAGATTACCTCCACACATGGATGTAGACTTTGTCATGGAATTACACCCTGGTACTTAGCCCATTTCTATGACTCTTCATAGGATGGCACCGGGTTGAGTTGCATGAACTCAGGGTCCAACTGTAGAAATTGGACAAGGGTTTTATTAGACCAAGCACTTCCCCATGGGGTACTCCTGTTCTGTTTGCTAAGAAGAAGGACAAGACCTTTCGACTATGCATTGACTACCAACAGTTGAATAGGGTTACAATCAAGAATCGTATCCACTACCGAGGATTGATGACTTATTTGATTAGCTAAAAGGGGCGCGAGTCTCCTCCAAGATAGACCTTCGTACCGGTTATCATCAGCTGAGGGTTAGGGAGTCTTATATCCCTAAGACAGCGTTTAGAACGCGATATGGGCATTTCGAATTTACAATGATGCCTTTCAGATTGACGAATGCTCCACCGACATTCATAGATCTCATGCATAGGGTATTCCAACCCTATTTGATCGACGAGAAAGGCGGTCTTTGTTGATGACATCTCGATCTAATTCCCAACTAAGGAGGAGCATGAGGATCATTTATGGATTGTTCTCTACACTCGGGTGGACCATCGCCAGATGCCAAGTCTAAGTGCGAGTTTTGGCTTACCGAGGTGAAATTCTTGGGACACGTCGTGTCGGTTTCAGGTGTGTCAATAGACCTTAAGAAGGTTAAGGCTATCATGAGTTAGGAGAGGCCAAAGTCAGTCTTCGAGATACACATTTTCTTGGGATTGGCAAGGTATTGTAGGCGGTTTATTGAGGATTTCTCCCAATAAATTAATTTGGCGACTAGATTGACTTTAAGGGGGTCAAGTTTGCGGATGACCTGTGAAAAGGCATTCGAAGAGTTGAAAAGAAGGCTTACTTCATCTCCTATTTTGATAGTCCCAAAACAGGGACAGAGGTATATGGTGTATTGTGATGCCACTAGGGCCGAACTAGGATGTGTCTTGATGCAGTCCGGGAGGGTTATGGCTTATGGTCTAGATAGCTAAAGAATCATGAGTAGAATTACCCTACACATGACCTGGAGTTGGCGGCCATAGTCTTTACCTTAAAGATTTGGCGCCACTGCCTGTATGGTGAGCAATTTGAAGCATTTTCAGACTACAAGAGTCTAAAGTATATTTTCACACAGCGAGACCTCAACATGAGGCAACACAGATGGATGGAGTATCTGTAGGACTATGACTTCACTTTACATTACCATCTTGGTAAGGAAAATGTAGTGGTCGATGCGCCTACCGTAAGTCATGGGGAGTAATCGACCAGTGCAGCTTCCTAAGAGCAGCGTATGCTCGAGACCTGTGATAGTTTAGGCCATGATGCTGACTCAAGCCAGGAGCACCAAGGAGTTCGTAGCTGCCGCCATCCCTATTGAGCAAGGTGATTGAGTCCCAAGGGCAAGACGTAGAGATATCGTCCATCAGGGACCGGGTATAATCATGTACGGGTGGCGAAGGCTGGGCCATCCACACAGATGGTAGTCTTCAATATAAGGGACGGGTTATTGTTCCCACCGAATTAATTCGAGAGAGGAGATCCTCGTGAGTTCCAGTATCGCTTCTTGATTCATTGCATCCAGTGGCAATTTTAAGATGTACCGTGATTCGCCACAAAAGATTACTAGAGCAGAACAAAGAGGCATGGTATTGAGATTTTGTTCGACACGGTGTCTCATGTGCGTCGAGGTAAAGGTCGAGAGCATCGGGGTTAAAGAAGGCTACTCCATCCATTGAAGGTAACTGAGTGAAAGTGGCAGCATGTCACGATGAACTTTGTGACCCACTTTCCACGGACACCGCGGAGCCATGATGCGGTGTTGGTGATTGTGGACCGGCTCACTAAGTCAGCACATTTTCTAGTGGTGTGGATGACTTTCACACTAGAGGAATTCTGCCAGTTGTATATTCGAGAGATTGTCCGGCTACATGGAGTACCAATGTCCATAGTCTCGGACATGGATCCCAAGTTTATGGAACACTTTTAGAAGAGTTTCCAAAAGGCCATGGGGACACAGTTGACAATGAGCATTGCGTTTCATCCATAGACAGATGGTCAGTCGGAGGGGACCATACAGGTTTTAGAGGACATGCTACGAGCATGTGTCTTGGATCTTAAGGGTAGCTGGGAGGAGCACTTGCCCTTAGTGGAATTCGCTTACAACAACAGTTATCAGGCGAGTATACAGATGGCACCCTATGAGGCTTTATATGGGAGGCCATGTCAATCCCCGATTTGTTAAACATAGGTGGGAGAGAGTTCCATTACTGGTCCGGACTTGATTAGAGACACCTTTGAGAAGGTGGGTTTGATACGGAAGCGGCTTCTTACGGCTCAGAGCCAACAGAAGAGCTAAGCCAATAGACGGCGTTGATTTCTAGAGTTTGAGGTAGGTGATCACTTCTTCTTTAAGGTGATGCCTAAGAGAGGAGTGGTCAGATTCGGCAAGCGAGGGAAGCTAGCGCCGAAGTATATTGGGCCCTTCAAGATACTTAAGAGGGTGGGCATAGTTGCGTAACGGTTGGCATTACCACCGAGTTTATCAGGTGTCCATGAGGTGTTCCACGTCTCCATGCTCCAGAAGTATACTCCAGATTCAGCTCATGTAGTGGATTGGGGAGGGATTATTGTTGATTCATATGGGACCTTCTAGGAGGGACCGGTGCGTATCATGGATAGTCGGGATCAAGTTTGCTACGTAAGACCGTGAGGCTAGTGAAGGTGTTGTGGCAACACCGAGGAGTGGAAGAGGCAACATGGGAACGCGATGACACAATATAGGCCACCTATCCTTTCCTATTTGAGGATGAAGGTGCGTTTGTCTAATATTGGAATTAGAATAACTATTGCATATGCAAGTGTTTGTGTGTGCTAGTACGTGTGAATTTTGGGGACAAAATTCTTGTAAGGGGGAAAGAATGTAAAACCCAGGAGAATTAGAAATTTTCAAAAATGGAAAAATGATAATAATAATAATAATAATAAATTGCCATAATGGTTCAAGGAAGCTTAGAAAATTCTCTAAATCTCAGATGATGAAGCAATTGTAGATTAAATTCGTCTCGAAATATAGTGACCTAGAAAAGTTTAAGTCGGTCACGAGAGACAATCAGATTTTTTACAAGTTTGCGGGTGGTGAGTCTTGATGACTCTAGGGACAAGATTTTTACAAATCTCGAAGTCGGGAAATATGGCAGACTAAGTTGATTAAAATAAATTGGTACGAAAAGAAAATAAATTGTTTGAGGCGACGAGCTCGAGATAGGTGATGGACGGAACAAGCCCAGGAGAGTGGACGAGAGAGAGAGAGAGAAAGGAAAAATTTTCGCTTCTCCTCACAAGATCTCACGGATCAGGTAGTGGGTTTTCATCAGACCAGGTAAAGTCGGTCCACGCATTGAGAGTTACGCGTGGGTACCAAAATTTTGGAGTTTCGTCAAACTCCATAAGGTAGGGAATTTTCCTACTTTGATTATTTTTAGCCTAAAGGGCATGGGCGTTCTTCGGGCCCAAAACTGGCCATGTGATTTAGTCTCAATATTTTAGGACTAAATATTGGAAATTTTTGGGACTTGTTAAGGCGATCTCGGTGTGTTGAGAGATTTAGTTTGATCTAGGACTTATGTCTTGATTTTGTTATTGTGTTTTGGTATCCACGATGGTCGATGTGTGAATGGAATAAAAATGGCTCATGGTAGTGAGAGGGACCCGAGAGGTGCCTTGTTTTATATGGTCAGAGATTTGGGCCATTTTGTGTATATTGTTAGAAAAATAAATAATATGCTGTTGTGTGTAAAAATCCGTATTGTATATTAACTGGCATTGATGTATTAACATGGAAATTGTGATGAATGGAAATTATGTAGAATATAATTATCGAGATTTATAAATATTGTGCGTAATGACATGAAATGGCATAAATGCATTTCATATGCACGGTAACATCGCGTCAAGTCGGGTATGTGCGCATGGTGTTGGTTATTCACCATTCTTGGTGAATGTGTAGTGAGCTTGAAAATGGAACAACATCCAAAATCAAGACTCACGGTTGTGTAAAACAATAATAATAATAAATCATGTGTGTTTAGGTGAAGCAAGATAGAGCAAATCCCCCCCAGGGTGAAAGACCTAAATTTTATTCTTGAAAATTAGGACATATGTATCAATGATGAAAGTTCGTAAAAGTTTGGAAGCGTCTGAAGCTGATGAGACGGAGTCGCCTTGAATAAACACACGGGATTGGATAAAAATCAAATGAATATTAGAGAGTTATCCAATCGGTTAAGTCATTGGGTGAAACACCAACGACTGGTTTTCACACTTGGCATTTGCATGTGTGAGGAGTTAGCGGGCGAACTTCGGGATATGGTGCGAGTCTCATCTCATGCGTGACATGAAATATTCCATATAGGATTGCATTTACGAATGGAATGTGGTTTGATGTATGTATGTCATTACATGTGTGCATTTAGGCGAGAGTAGCCTTATGTAGGAGATTTTTCTACTAGGCATTGTTCACCGTCGTGGGACCTTTTCGGGTACATGGGGTGTCTGAGGAACAGTCATGGTAGGCCATGATTATGAAGGAGGCCGATGTGTGACCTTGATATTTCCTTTGTAAAAAGTATTTTGTATAAAAGAATTGTAATTAAATTCTTTTGGGACTATTGTCTAAATAGTCGGGTATGTAATTATGGGCATTGCTCACCCCGTCGTGGGACCCCCTTTCAGGTACAGGGGGTGTATAGGGAGACGGAGTACTTTCAGCGGTAGTGATATAAAGGAAGTAGGTGTGGCTTTGATATTTCCTTTGTAAAAATTATTTTGTATATAAATTGAAAACTAAATTCTTTTGATACTATTGTCTAAATAGTCGGGTATGTAATTATGATAAGAGGGTTGTGATCGGACTCTTACGGTGTAATTAAGTGTTTATTCTCATATTTTAGAATTAAATGTGAATGAACTGGAGTCCATTAAGGGATGTATATTAGGGGATATGGACGAGATGGACCTGTGTGGTGTACTACTTCTCTTAAGGCCCAGATGAGTTATGATTATCTTGGTATTGATTCGTACTTACGATAGGGTGATGGGAATCAACAAAATTTATATCTAAGTTCCTCTAACTACTTGTTAGTCAAGCTGCTATGGTATAGTAGTCTAGGGTCGAACACGGGGATGGGTTTCATCCTATGAAGATGACTTGCATCGGTGTTGAAAATGGTGAGACTTTTGGATTTGGATTTTGGATTTGTTTCAAAACGGTGTGAGTAGTTTGAGCCGATTAAGCGTAAGCGAAAGTGAAGTGTGAAAAGGTAACTTTGAAGATTTAGGATACTAACTTGATAACATAGATGAATAAATTGTCTCGGGTTTATCTAGCATTACTTGACAAACAACCTATAGTCAAGCCATAACCGGATCTTTGTTTAACTAAACCTAACCACTAGAATCACTCCTACTTGAATTAACCTGGGTAAAACATGCATCTGACTCTTTTAGTTTACGAAACCACAACATTCAACATCATTTTAATGGCTCGTAAAAGGCCATCTAAGAACCACTGCAGTACATCCTAGCAATAAGTATGCAGCATATCCACAAGCATGGTAAGTATTGGCCAAATTAATAACATTAAATGGTATTCAACCTAGTTTGAGAAGATAGGAGCCATAATCACAGTACTTGTATCATTTTTACAACACATGAGGACAACTGCAGTGCCCCCTGACCAAGCTAGCTACCTTCCTCTTCAAAAGAAAAGAGGAAACAGCGAGCATCTCTTGAGTTGTCATCCTCAGAGGGTTGTTTGGTAGCCTGAAAATGAGAGAAAGAGGAGAGAAGAGAAAAACCAAACCACTAAATGAAAACTGCTTGGGGAGATATTTACATAAAAATGAAAATTGTGCCAAAAGATTGCTTCTCAAGTTGCTTAGGGTTACAAAAACTAAGGGGTTTTATATAGACCATGATGTATGAAAATACAAGAAAGCCCTAACATTTGGCTAAAATAAGGGACAAGAGTAATACCAAAATGAGATTGAGTTTGCATTAATTACAAAAGGATGATAATACAGGAAATTTATTTAGAGCGAAACAATTTCGCTAGGTAGCGAAAATTTCTCTAAGAATTAGAAATTACCTGAGAGATAATAATCGAGAGAATTTTGCTAGGCAACGGCAATTTAAACTGTAAGCGAAATTAGCTAACTGTAAATTTTAGGTGATAGCGAAAATGTGTAATTGGTAGGAATAGTGCATAGCGGGAATTTTTGAAGCCTAGCGAAATTTCTGTTCAACCCAGGATTGAAATTTTCGTATGATTGCGAAATTTTCGCAATCAGTAATTGCAATCTGCGAGAATCCACTGGGTTACATATTCTTCCTTTGCTTGCACACCCATTTGCATCCTCTCATCATTTCTTCTCAGCTGCCTTCATTCCTTCATTGAATTTTGCTTGAGATATTTGAAGAGTGATAAATGAGTTCGATCTTCATAGTTCGACACATATCTCGATATTTGGCTAAAAATATCGAAAACACACCAAAAACAACCAAAATACCCTCTAAGCGGCATAAGTGATAAAGACTGAACACTTCAGTGGCATTATTGACATGATTAGTGCGCAAAAAGCACTCAAAACCTATACGATATAGAGATTTCGAAATAGCGCTTTTGGAGTGTAATGGGTTATACGAGGTTGTATGTTAGGTAGAGCTCCACAGAACAAGGAAACTTGCGATTTTTAAAATATGGATCACGATAAATGGGGACACAGGTGGTATCAAGTCACCCGAAATCCACAGGAATTCCGTGGGTTGACGGGTTGTCAATGGGACCCTCGGATTTTGGGTTTCACAACATGCATTCACACCTATTTAATGCGATGTCCTCGTGCATATGCAATGCAAGATGTCATTGCATGTTATATCATGTCACATGGACAATTCTACCCATGCATATCACCAATGCATCATGGACAATTATATCTATATGCATATAATTTCTATACATTAATTCATGTATGTCAATATATCACACAAGCATATATCAACACACATACAAATCGTTACTTAGTCGAGTAATGAAGCACTTTTATCCTCTTGGGTAAATTACGACATAACATGTCCACAAAATAGCCTACAACATGCCATGTAATGGCCATGTCTACACATACAATTCATCACATGTCAATAGATTAATACACATATCAACATTTCATCAAACAAGCATGTCATGCCATGCAATTTGTCCACTTGGTGTTATGATCAAAATTTCAACAATGATGTGAGTACCAAATGACAATCACTGGCATATGGCTAGATTCTAGACTCAAAGAGCTTTTTGTAGAGCCTAAGAACGCACGAATCGGAGTTTGTACGAGAAAGATATAGTCGTTCAAAGTTGGAGTACACCAGGAGCCACACTATCACACCAATCCACACAATAGCGTGCCCAAGGGTTGCAGGAGCATTTTGGCAACTCCCGTAAATGCAAATTTTCAACCAAATTCGCTCCAGAAGCAACCCCTTTAAACCGGCTACAAACTTGTCCCATGCCATTAACATGGCACAACACGGTTCCAAAATCAGCCCAAAACAATAGCCCAAAGGCTAGAAGTAAACCAAAGTAGGAAGAATCCCTACCTCTTGAAGCGTAGCCCCTCGTCGAATCTCCGAACGTTACTCCTTGGTCCAACGACTTTCGACCGTTGAAATGCCAATGAGCTGAGGAAGAAACCGCCGGTCTCCTTTTTCTTTCTCTCTTTCTTTTCCTTTTCCTCCTTTTTTTCTTTCTTTTCTTCTTTCTTTTCTCCTTTCCCTTTCTCTTTTCCTTTCCTCCTCCCCCCTCATTCTTCTACAAACAGACCTATTTATACTACTTGCACCTTCCATGCAAGTGGACACATGGCTTGCCATGTGTCTTGTAACGAAATGCAAGTGGACACATGACCTGCCATGTGTCACACCCATGGCCTGCCATGTCACCAAACACGTGATGCCTCGAAATACGTAAAATTTCGACTGTCTCGGAATCCAACGAAATTTGATTGGGTAGCTAAATTTTGCGAGACAATTCCAACGATGAAATCTGTTTCGTCATCCTAAATATAGAAAATTTCAAGTTTTCAACCTGTACTACAACAACAAATTACCGTTTTGCCCTTTTTCAAAAAAAATGCATTTTTCTCGGGTTTTACAAGAACACATCACAATTTCAAAAATATCAACATAAAAAAGTAAACAAAAACAAATGAAAACCCTTATAGTGAAAGAATCCACTTTATTGAAAATATATTATAAATTTTAATGAATATATTTGTAATAAATATATTACCATCATTGCAAAATGAAAATGATATTTTTATCAATATTTAATTCAAATTTAATTGGATTTTATTTGATTATGAGAATTTATTATAGATATAGCCATTTCATTTTCATCAATTTTTCATATTTTTTTTATGGAGTTAGACAAATTTAATTAGATTTTATTTGGTCAACTGTTACTTTGATAAGGATTTAATGTTAGTATACTACTGTTACCTTTCATCTCATTTTCACCCATTTACATATTAAAGTTTGCCTATTTAACTTATTTTATTTTACCTTGAAAATTACTATTATCAATTCATTTGTGTTTTCTTCTTTGTTATATATTTTTCATTTTTAAAAAAAAATAGTTAAATAGAATCACTCAACTAATTAAAATATTAAAAAAATTAATACTGCGAAAAATGAAAAAAAATAAAGAAAATATCAGCTAATTAAAATATTTAAATATTGAAAAATTTAATCATTGTCAAGTCTCATACTCTTTTATTTAAAAGAATATCTTTCATCATAATCATAGGATTTTCTTACTTACTTGATATCAAATTAGTTCACATGTCTAACTCAGTTGGTCGAGAGTTACTAAAGTGTTTAGTTATAAGAAGAAATCATTCACATTAATTCACTATATATGAAGGGAAAAAACCCGTTAAACCTAAATTTTAATAATAGAGAATTTTGTTAAGTGCAAACGAAGAACGAAGATTTAAAGATTTTCATACCATTAAAATATGTATTATCTACAATAAAATAATAATGGCAATAAGATTAAGATGGAAAAGCTCCCCATGGGTTATTCGGAGAGTCTCATCCGATGCCACATAGAAGACACACCACTTATGTACGTGAAAATTATAATAGATTTAAATTGAATAAGAATAAATATGGAATGATTATTAATTTTATCCATATCAAAATTTTATTTTTATTAATTTATAAAAAATTAATACTCGAAAAAGAAAAACGAAAGCGATAATTTTTAAAATATAAATCTGAATAAATATATATTTTAAAATACTTTTAAAATATTCATAACTAATATACTTATTTATAATTATATTTTGAAAATATAGGTTTATAGTTTTATTTATTAATAGTCATAAATAAAATGAAAATTTATTTTAATTTATATCGATAATATACTTATTTATAATTATTGATAGTTTTTATAAAAAATGAATAAATATGAATATCATATATATAGATAATGAGAAATTATTTATATGAATAATTACTAAATTAAAATAAATTAGTTATTTACTAATATTCATAATTATTTGTATTAAATTAAGTTTTATTAGAATTTATTTTACATTATTAAATATATTATAATAAAATAAATTATAGTTTTAATATAAAACTATGATTCATTTTTATATTATCCTTCTAATTTATTTGATTTTGAATGTTTTTTTATTTCTATTTACATCTAAACACTTGCTATAATATTGCCTTTTGAAACTTTGAAAGTATTGTACCACATGAGCGAGAATCACGATCAAACAATATTTTATTTTAAAACATTAAAAATATAATTTTGGACTAAATTGAATTGATAATTATAAAATTATCATTAATTTTTATTAATTTTTTTATAGAGTGTAGGAAACCACCGTCTGTGGGCTCGAGAATACGACCAAAGCTAGGTTTGAGAGGGGATAAGAAGCATACCCGATAAGACATAAAGAGCTCATTACCACATGTGCCCCGAACCACGAAGGCCTAGACGGGGGACCCAATTCACCCAGTCGGAAGCGGTGGCGTGAAACATCGAAAGAACCAGTGATGAGGAAAGTACCTAGCACCTAATTAAATCTCCACCCGATTAGGGAAGTAGGATGACTCTAATAATTGTTACCAATTATCCCTTATTAATTGGTTAACGATAAGGATGATGGGAGAAATATACGTATCAAATCATCCATTAGGAAAGTTGTCAATTATAAATACCGAGATACCATATACTATCGGTGAAAGTACACCGCAAAAATTCATTCTCTAAGCGATTCCTCTTTCGCGGAAAGAAGCGACTTGGTAGCCGGAGAGAGCAGCGGGCGATCCGCGATCCTTTTTTGTTTCTTATTTTTATGAAGTCAGGCATCTAGAGTCAATACAGGCTGCCCGGCAATCAGCGGCTCCAGCCCGGTTCGGTTGAAAATGTATCATCGATTTGCGCCATCTGCCGAACAACGGTTTCTTTTGCAAAATAAAGTGGTAAGCTCGATGGCCGATGGTGTGACTTCGAAATATGGTCGAACACCAACCTCGGGAGCATAAGACAGCGGGGCGGTATAAATACTTTCATGACAGGAAGCATCCCTCGAAACTTTCTACGAACTGACACCCGATGAGATGGAGGCGCCGTCTCACCTCACCCGACCAACATCTGAGAAGAGAGGAATTTGAGGAACTCCTGTGGACTTCTGCGCGCTGCGAAGGCATATGTCAGGCCCAGAAAACATGATACCCTTAGCGGCTGGCGACACCCGCTCTGGGATGCGAGAAGAGAAACCGGCAGGCGGTATGGCCCCAATGCCATATCCGCGAAGAGGATCGATGAGGCACGGCGAAAGTATAAACGATGAGCAGGCCACTATCGATGGGTGAGAGCGGTGTGGACGGCTCGGGACATCTGCGGGAGCTCAGCCACATGAAGAGAGCTATGGCAGGACTCGGTTCAGCGGATACCTTAGTACGGCAAAATGGTCCTCGTTCGCGTGAGGTGGCACCCAACTCCCCTCAGCCAGGTACTGAAATGCCGTAGTGGCGATTCGTGAACGAGGTGTAGTGGAGCCACCTCGGCACTTACGAGGAACCGGATGGGTTGCATGGTGCCAGAGACCTACAACAGGTGTGATGTCGAGCCTTCGCAATCACACGGGAGACCCGACTTGATAACACAGTTCAACAAACTTCCGCCATCCTCGATCTTATCCTTCAAAGAGCTCTCCATCGTGTTCGTCCCCCACTTCATTGGAGCTCGGACATATAAGAAGCCGAGCTATCACCTACTAACCATCAAGAAGCAACCACAGGAGAACCTGAGTCCTAACGTCGAGTTGTGAAGTCTTTAAGGTGGGTGATCTCGTGAGCCAAAGTTAGCCATCTGCAAAAAAACTTTCATCGATGGATTTGTACAATCAAAAGGACCTGATGTTTTCCATCTCAAGAATCCACGACGCTCATGACCGAAGTGCTCACACCAGCGAGTATATCGCGTGTGAGGCCCTTATATCAAAGCGGGAAGCTCTTAGCACACAGGGGAAGCGGAGGAGACAAAAAGGGGAACCATGCGGCTCGGTTTCGGAGCAGCTGCCAGTATGATAGCCCAGGCGGCTAGGTTTGGGGGGCTAAAACAACTCGGAGGCAAAATATTGAGAGGCACAGCGACCGGGGCCGAAGCGGCAGTTTCGAGCCTTTCAGGCCTGACCGGAGCGGCGGCTCGGTTTGAGCAAGCGCTCAAAAACACGATAGCCGGGGCCACAACAGCGGTTTAGAAGGCCTAGCGACTCGGGGCGAATAGCTTCGAGCCTGCGGCAGGGGCAACGAAGAAGCTCAGTTTGGGCTTAACTGCCGTAAGGCCGCGATAGCCCGGGAGCTAAGCGATTTGGTTTTCAAAGCTTAACTACTCAAGGAGCTGTGCTTTAGGAGCCATGCGGCTCGACTTTGGAGCTTAAGCTGCTCAAAAGGCACAATAGCTAAGACCCGAAGCAACCTTCAGGTTTGACTTCTAAGCGACTCACGGAGGTATAGCCTGAAAGCATATGACCAGGGAGCGAAGCTTAGTTTTGAGCTTAACTTCTCAAAGACCTGATAGCCGGAACCAGCGACTCACACCCCGAGCTTAGCCTCCGCATCTTTTCAGTGTTTTGTTGTATTTGTGAAGGAAAGAAGGCAATAGCCCGGGAGCCTAGCGGCTGATTTGAGACACAACATCACAGGGAAACAATAACCAGACGACCAGGCAACGGCTTCAGTTTGAGCTTAACTATTGAAAAACCTGATAGCCTAAGACAGCGACTCGATTTGGAGCTTAACTACTCAAAAGGCTGGCCGGAGCCATGTAGCTCGGTTTTGAGCTTAGCTGCTCGCTAAGGTACGATAACCTAGAGCCACTAGCGGCTTCGATTTGAGAGAACTAGCGACTGCGGAGGCAAAATAGCTTGAGCCGCACGGCTTAGGAGCGGCGGTTAAGTTTTGAGCTTAGCGCGCTCCAAAAAAAGACACAATAGCCGGGGCAAGCGGCTGGTTTTGGAGGCGCCGCCAAAGGCAACGGCGGGGAGTCGGCGGCTGATTTTGAGCTTAAGCGCCGAAAAGGCCACGATAGCCCGGGAGCGAAGCGGCTCGGTTTTGGTACGCGCCCGCCAGGCAAAAGCAGCCCGAGTCAAGCGGCTCAGTTTGAGCTGCTTGCTCAAAGGCGCTGTAATAACCCGAGGGCGATTTCGGTTTTGACTGCTGCTCAAAAAGGCAAAAAAAGCCGGAAAGCCCGACAACTGGGTTTGAGCCCTACTTGCTCAAAAGGCACAATAGCGGGAAGCCCGAAACAGCTCGGTTTCGAGCCTAACTGCTCAAAAGAGGCCTGATAGCCCGGGGGCCTAGCATTTCAGGTTTGAGAGCCTAAGCAGGGAGCGGAATAGCACAGAAGGTGAAAGGTTTTTTAAGAGTTTAAAAAAAAAAAAGTTTGTGTGGAAGATTTGGTCGATAAATTTTAAAAATTAATAAAAACTCTTTTACGATCACCTTAATTTGTCATCATCAGTAACGATAAAAATTCTCAAATCAAATTAAGAGATTTTTAAATGTAGGTTTGGCCATTTTTTCTGTTTTCCATGATCTTCCAAACCGTTCACTATAAGGCATGTGTGGGCGTACAGTTAACAAAGGTTTTGTTTTAGAACTCTTGATATTCTGACACCTTGAGATCAAGAGGGTTATGAAGAGCAAAGAAAAGTAAAACTCTTTCTCTCATTTCTTTTCTCTAATTTTTTATCACCTTGCCAGCGCTGAGGTTTTGACTCATTTATAATATGCCTTGAATTGATCTCAACCATTGGATCCAAGTGGCATATTTAAATATTAATAATTAAAAAATTAATTCAAATTAAGTAATGAAAAATAAATCGGGATTAATTTCTCAAATTAGTTTCATCATATAGTAATTGTGTATTTATTAATTCAATAATTAACAATTAATGTTATTAATTTCTCCAAAATTAAAACATTTTGTCATATAAAGTAATTACTATTAATTGGTAATTCAATAATTAATTAATTAACGTTTTAATTATCAATAATTACTACATAGTTGCTATGAAACAATTTTTTTACAACTCGCCCTCAGAGGATTTCTTTGTTAATTTAATCTTGTCACAGGTGTTTCACGGCGGGGACATGGACTGTAATTCAAGCTCTGATAATTGTGATATTAGTTAAACTATTTGATAATTAATCTAATTTATTAGTTCGAAACTATTCCACTAAAAATATGAAGAAACTAAACTCTTGTAATTGAGAATAATTTACGTGTGTGTGTACTCGAGCGGGTCTATTTATATGATCGTACATGCAATTCCAATCCTCCAAAATTGGTCATCATTAGAGCTAGGTGAAATTGCAGTTTTACCCCTCTGTTGATATCTTTATCCTTAAGTTCCATTATTCACTAGTGAGCAGTTAATTCTTTATTATAAATTAAGTGACCAGTGTTGATTCAAAGTGCTGCAAGGGCGGGTTATCAGCTTTCTCGAGAAGGGTTTGGATTCGGGGGCCCGGCGTGGTTTGAGAGCCTAAATGGCTTGGAACAGAATATCAAAGAGCCTGATAGCATAATAGCCCGTGAGCCCAACATCTCTCGTTCAAAGCTTAACTACTCAAAAAGGCACAATAGCCCAAGAGCGAATAGCCCAAAAGGCGTAATAGCCCAAGATGAGCGACAAATAATTCAAAGGGAGCAAAACAACTCAGTTAATAGCCAAAAGGCATAATAGCCTGTGACAAGCAACCCGCTCGTAGCTTAATCGTCAAAAGGCACACACTTGTGAAGGACAAATTAAAGCACAATAGCCCAGGAGCGAATAGCTCGGTTCAAAGGAGCATAAACAGCTCGAGAGGCAAAATAGCTCAAAAAGTCACAATAGCCTGTGAGCTCCCAACAAACACTGAGAGAGCTTAAACACGGGGAGGTAGAATATCTCAAAAGGCATAATACCAGAGCTCCCCGCACTTAGGCCCGAGATAGCCTAACAAACTGAGGCGTATTAGCCTGCAAGGCACAACAACCCAAGAGCCAAGCGTGCCAAAGACCGTCAAAAGGCACAATAGCCCAGAGCCAAGCAAAGCCGCTCGTAGCTTAACTACTCAAAAGGCACAATAGCCCCAAGAGCCCCAACACCTCACTCCGAGAGAGCCTAAATGTACGTGAGGCGTAATAGCTCAAAAGCATGATGAGCTTAAAAGTCACTATTTTGGGGTCCATTTTCGCAGTTTTATATAAAAAGGAATAATTAAGATGCGAAATATGAAGAAACTCACCAAATTTGTTATTTATGTGAAGTATAAAAGAAAGAAGAAAATGCAAAGGGAAAATGCAAAGAATCGGATGAGTAAAAATGCGTAAAATAGCAGTAAGGTAAATGAAGGCAACCTAACTAATGCTACGCTAGGTTTACATACCCGTTGACGAGGTCGCTACATCAGAAAATCAAGGAAATTTGATGCGTCGCGATGTGGATCACAAGATAGCACCGAGATTGAGCAAACATAAGAAGTGATGTCGCTGACAACATCGCGGATGTCGCGAGCATCGGATGATGTCACGACAAGAGACGAGGTCGACACGAGAACCGACTTGAAGCCATGACATGTTCGTAAGGATTTAGCCGAAGTTAATCGTCGCTTGTCGCGACAGGACCGAATTAGCTTATTGACCAAAAGCAACACATGAGGACTCCAAAGACATAAGCTGATGTCTCGACAAGAGATCAAGGTCGCGACATGAGACTTGCTCAGTTGAAAGCTGTAAAGAATTGAACTGTTGTCGCGACGTGAGATCGATGTCGCGACATCAGGAACCCTCAAGTGAAAACTGCAGAGCCATAAGCTGATGTCGCGACAAGAGATTGATGTCGCGCGACATCAGAACCCCCGCCTGAGCTCCGCAGACTTAAGCCGAGGTCGCGACAAAGAGATCGATGTCGCATTGCACCACGTTTCCAATTCAAAGCCAGCAGAGTCATGGTAGCGAGGTCGCAATAAGATATCGATGTCGCGACATCGTGAACCCTCGCGAAAACCGCAGAGCCATAAGCCGATGTCGCGATAGCGAGATTGATGTCGCGACATCAAGAGCACCGCGTAACGACGCGCACTACGACAGCACGCGAGTCACGATCACGAGTCGATGTCCCGTTACAACACATCGACGCAATACGGCCCAGAAACGCGCCCAAACCGCAGACCCTTAAGCCGGCTGCTCAGATCATGTCGCACATCCGCATGCTGAAGGTCGCAGAATATGGAGCCGAGGTCGCGATTAAAGATAACGATGTCACGGCCACTGCACCACCAAACTCGCAGCATAAGCCGGTGTCGCGACAAGAGATTGATGCTGACACCGGCACAAGCAAAGGCCGCAAAGATGAAAGTTGATGTCAGCGACGTGAGATCGAGCGTCGCACATGGATGATGTCACATAAGGGAGCAGTCGACTGGACACTAACATGGGCCAACTCCACTTGAAATCTACAAACGTGATTGGACAGCCCAACTGAGAAACCCTATAAATGCGTTAATACAGCTCTATTAAAGTAGTTACTACGTACGAGAGGTGTTCATGTGAATAAGGCTCATTTTCTTATTTTAGTTTTATTTTCTTTTCTTTTCTTTTCTTTCTTTTCTTTTCTTCAATGTTAATAGTTAAAGATGAGAATAGATTTATCGCTTGATTTTGCTTTTCCGAATCCTGATGTAATCGCGAGAGCAGAAGTCAATGCACTCCATTTCTTTTCAAATTACTACCGAATGTTTAAAGTCCGTATTCTGAATTCGAATTTTCCAGCTTTCAATTTGGGTGCTTATTCTTATGATCGCATGAATGCCAAGGTGTAATTCAAGAATCGAGGAACCCAAATTTCCATTAAGTGAATGCTATCATATAAATTATCTTTCCCGTAGTCGTTTCCAAAGAAATTGCGACTTCTTCGCTATGAATTTACTGTCGCTGGTTTACTGTTGACCGGTCATCGCTTATACCCAAGAATTGTTTCGTTTCTGTTTCAAGGAGGTCCTCTCGAGCATGTAGACATAATCCCGAGAGTTGCGAACATTTCAAGGTATATTAACCTCGCTATTGAGATCTAATGAGCTTTGTGTTTCATTTGATAAATCCTCTTCTCACTTGAAATCAAGACTGAGTTAAATGAGTTATCAATTTAAACCAGCAGAGAGTTCACCTCAATTCGGATAGTGAGGCCAATCCCTTGTTAGCTGAGATCTAATCAAGGAGAGGGTGATCCATTCTAATTTTGAGGAAGAGTAACCTGGAAGTTGTATATCCTTGCTTGACCGATAACTCGGGAGCTAAGGTTTACACCATAAATGGTAATAATGGCGGTCAAGAAAAGAAAAATAATTATGTGTGGATGTCCCTTAAAAGTAGTTATCTCATTCTCGTATTCGAGGATCAGTGAAAATTAGATAATGAACTGTAGAGTGTGGAGAGATCCACTGTGACTACTAAACGCCTGCGTATTTTAAACTTGAAATACACAAGTAGAATTAACAAGTTAACAATGTGAATTGAAACTTCACAATAGCATCGATCTTAATGTGTACTCTAAACGATAAATCGTCGCCCATTTATTCTCTTAACTATTCATTATTCATTATTCTTTAGATTCGCTTATTGATTGATCATTCTTTATAAAATACTAGTATATTTTACAAACTTCGAGCCGAACACCATATCATGTTATACCAAATAGTATGGAGCTCGAGTAGCCTGGGTAGTTGGATCTAGAATTCTGAGATCTCCGCGGATCGATATCCGGGATTCTAAATCCAATTCTATTACTTGTCGACTGCACTTGCGATATTTGGGCCAAAAAACCGTAATTGAAAATGATTTAAATTTGTATGTGTTCTTTGCCTACCAACAAGTTTTATGGCGCTGCCGCCGGGATTCAGTCAATAGTCCTCGTAATAACGTCGTAAATTTGTACATGTGTTTTGGTTCACTCAACAAGTTTTATGGCGCCGTTGCCGGGGACTAGTCAATAGTCCTTGGTAATAACGTCAGAATTTGTACATGTGTTTTGTCTACCAACAAGTTTTACATGCCGTTGCCAAGGATCGAAAGAATTTTAATAAATCAATTTTCGTATCGAAAGAAGGAAATACTAATTGACATTTTGAAGAAAAGAACAAAATAGCTTTCAAGCAAAGGGTTAATTTTGGCCACTCAACCTTAACAAATCATATTGAAAATATTTGTCGACCAAACTAATCCTATTAATGTAAGTGTTTGATTTAGAACGAAAGTTTAATGCATGTGAAACATAACACTAATCCGATTCCAAAGCAGTATTAATGTAGTCAGAGGACACTCAAGCTGAGAAAGACAAAGAAGCTGCGTAAAACTCAACCATGGGCGTATGAAAGGCAGGATCAGTCAAGCACATATAGAAGAAGCTAGAAGGCCCCAATACCGATACAATGGAGGACTTCGGGAGACCAATTATACAGAAGAATATCAAGAATCGCATACCGCGCTGATGCTAATAATTTTGAACTCGAAACCAAAGATCGACATATGGTCCAAAGAAGACGGGCTTTACTGGTCATCCCACCCAGATCTTAAACGAGCACCCGAAGATTCCTCGTGATGGCTAATACGCTTGTCGAATGTGGGTGAGACCGTAGTCATAAACCGCATCTATTCCCATTCTCTCTAAGCTGGGATATAGCGTACTACATGGTATGAATCTCACCATATGGCTCGTTGATACTTGGGAGGAATTAGTAGAGGCCTACTTAGGATTCTTTCCCACCCCCTCACCACAGAAAAGAAGGAGTGGAAATCATCATGGTTCCAAAGAGGAAGATGAAAGTTCTCGTATGTAGTACGGGAAAGATTCAAACGGGTTGTCGAGAAGATGTCCACGGCTGGGATAGATCCGAAGACTCAAATGGACATTGTATATCATGCCTTGAATGATATATCGTGCGATCATTGATGCTTCATGCTGTGGAGCATTCAAACGAAAAAGTGCTGAAGAGGCAAAAGAGCTGATTGAAGACCTGGCTAGATGTAATATGAAAACTCCTTCCAAGCTTTCAAGAGGAAACAGCAGAGGAAAGGGGATCATGGAGCTGAGCAAGATGATAGCCATGGAAGCAAAGTTGGATGCCATTATACAGTCGACAAGCAAGAAAGAAAGACACACCGCTTCATGAAATAGGAGCAATTGAAAGGGAGTTATTGAAGGGAAGTGCTGAGAGGGCAACTGAAGAACTTTATGATGCTGAAGAGGTTAATTATTTGAGTGAGCCAAGAGCTTACCATTTCAAACCCAATACTAACCTTCCAGCACATTATCACCCAGCACTGAGGAACCATGAGAATTTCCCATTCTGAGGGCTTCACAAGGCCCAAGGCATGGACAACCTCCACAGGTTAATAACAACAATTAAGGTTCCAAAGAAGAAGAAGAAGGAAATGGAGCAATGTAAACGAATATCGTGGTCGAGGAGGGCCCAATTTTGAAGAATGGCGTCATAGTCATTGGGATATTGTTAGTCATGGTCCTCCATGAACAAAGTTTGCAGAGTTGAAGCAACCGCTACCACTCTCAAATTTTTTCTGCACACCACCAATGCATCCCCGGGAACCTGGAGAGACACAAGCAGCGCCTGGCCCAACCCCTGCAAAGCCGCAGAGAAAAGATGCCTTTCCAAGTGACACAAAGAAGAACCCAAAAGACTGCATGGCTGTGCAGCTGAGGAGTGGGAAGGAGCTAGAAGAGATGAAAGAGAAAGATGACAGCAACAAAGAAGTAGCAAGATCAGAAAGAGAAGAGGAACTGGAGAAGGAAAAAGAAAGAGTAGAGAAGAAGAACATCCAAGGATCAAAGCTCGCAGCCCCATTTACAAAGACCGTAAATCAAGGACGGATGCTTGCAAGGTTCTTGAAAACCTTCCGTGTCGGAGATAAGTATGCCTTTATCAAGTGGTAACTCAAATGCCACTCTATGCAAAATTTCCAAGGACATACCGAAGAAAAGAAAATAAGAGAGAAGGAATAATAATTCAACGCCACTTGCAAAGGCAAGAATCGGCAAGAACTACCAAGAAAGACGAAGGACCCAGAAGGAGTTTCACAATCTCTTGCATTGTCGAGGAATCATTCTCGTGAAGCTCTCGTGACTCAGAGCCAGTATCACTTGATGCCTCCGTCTGCTGCCAAGAACTTAAGTTCGGGGAGCTTACTCCCACAACCGCTACTCTTCAACAGCGCATGCATCGATGGTGAAACCTCGCTGAGTCATCAAGCATGTACCGTCACCGTTTGGAAAGTTTGTTTTCCCAGTAGACTTCATCATCCTAGACATGGAAGAAGATTCACAAGTACCCCTGCTATTGGGAAGACCATTCCTAGCTACCTGAGCCGCCTCCGAATGATAGCAAAAAGGGAGTTCTACCCATAATGGAGAAGAAGCAAACTGTTTTTAACTTGATAAAAGTATGAAAAATACATGAGACAAGGAAAGTTGCAATGTAGCTGATTTTGTCTATACCTCCAACTCGACATATTAACCATGATCAGAATAATTCCACTTATCAACGAAAAGAGATGAATTCCCAAGATAATTAAGATGTCTATCAATTTCCATACGCTTTTCATTTCATAGAAACTCGTGCTGAGCTTGAAGCAAAACAAACGATAATGGGGGAAATATTGAAAAGAGGAAATTCATCAAGAAACCAAAGGTATGGGCTAGTTTTGAAAGAGTTGCTATAAATATTTAAAGTATGCTTACTTAGAATTACCAAAAACTAAAGATCATTTCGCTCGACTAAGTGAGGCCAGGAACAAAGATTGTTGAAAATATTAAGTAAGCATAAGGAATCGCTTAGCTTGGTCCATTGAAGAGCCGAAGGTATCACCCATCAATTTGCATGCATAAGATTCCCAAAGAAACTTCAAACATCTCAGAACACCGTATAGATCGAACTAAAGACGGCGAAGTAGTCGAAAGGAGGTACTCAAATTGTTAAATGCCGGTTTTATCTATGCTATCTCGTATAAAGTCCTCGGGTGAGCCCAACCATGTGGTTCCAAAGAGTGGTTTATCAGATCTAAAATGAAAAAACGACCGATTCCAACAAGAACAGCATTACTGACTGAGGGTATGTATTGATTACAAGAAGTCAATACAAGAACCAGAAAAGCATCACTTCCTGCCTTTCATCGATCATGCTGGACGTATTAGCGTGACACCCCTCACATTTGTTTTCCGACGGGCACTGTGGATAATCGATTGCTATCGCGACCCGAGGATCAAGAGAAAACCACGCCCCATGGTACCTTCGCCGTGGCGATGCCATTTGGGCCATGTAATGCCCCAAACTACATTCCGCAGGTGTATGATGTCTATATTCTCGCATTTGGTTGAAGAAGTGATGGAAATTTTCATGGATGACTTTATCGTATGGATAGCCTTGACGTTGTTTAAACAATCTATAGAAAACAAGACTTCAAAGATGCCAAGACAAACAAATTAGCACCGACCGGGAAAAATGCCATTTTATGGTGACAGTAAGGTAATAATGTTTTAGGCATAAAAATTCGCACGGACTAGAAGTTGACCAATCCAAGGTATCCATATACTACGCTAGTAAGACCTTCAATGAAGCACAATAAGAGAACTATCAACAACCGAAAAGAGATGCAGCCATAGTATTTGCTTGTGAAAAATTCTGGGGTAATACATTTTAGATCCCATGTGGTAATTCACACTGATCATGCAAAGCAATCAAGTACTACGTCGAAAAAGGAAGCTAAGCCAAGATTGATAAGGTGGGCGCCGCTTGTCGCAGGAGTTTGATTTGGAAATCAAGGATATGTGCGGATGTGACAAATGTGATAGCCGATCACTTGTCAAGAGTAGAAAGAAGCAAAGGATGAAGAAGAAAATGATGTTAACAGAGAACTTCCTGCATGAGCAATTGCTTAAGGTTTCCTTCCAACCTGGGGCGGTATGCTAATATTGTGAATTATCTGGCTTCAGGAGTAATGCCTTCGTGACCCGGGCCAATAAATGTAATATAAACTCGTAACCCGACAAAGAGTATTATATTCGGGATTGACCCACCATATTCAAAAAAGAGGTACGACATGATAATAAGAAGATGTGTGCTGTAAAGTGAACAAGGCAACATTTTAAATGAATGCCATGCATCACCATACGTGGGGACATTTTTCTCGAGAAAGAACAATTACAAGATACTCCAATCGATTTTATCGGGCCCACTATCTTCGTAGAGATCGCGGCCGAAAGCGGTGAAATCAGGTGATAGATGCCAAAGAATGGAAATATCAACAGCAGAATGAAATGCCCCTAAAAGGTATTATGGTGATACAAATTCGATGTAATGGGAATAGATTTTACGGGACCTTTCCCACCATCATTCGGGAAATCATACATACCGGCCACAGATTACGTTTCTAAATGGGTAATCAAAGGTCATCTATGAATGACGCTAATGCAATGGTGAGTTTCGCAAAGAAATATCTGTTGCACTCGGGAACACTCCAGAACTCATCATTAAAGGATGGGGGAGAACCCACTTTGCAAACAAAGATTGGTAAAACTCAGTGGTTGGCGCATGTGACTCAAGCATGTAATGAGTTTAATTTACCATCCCTGCAACTGACAAGCAAATTTCCAAATTGTGGAGATCAAAAGAATTCTTAAAAAACTGTGAGCCCAAGCAGAAAGGATCGTCTTCCAAACTGATGATGCACTTTTTCAGCCAGACTGCATGCACAAAACTCATCGGAATGTCCCCATATAGAGTTGTTTTTGCAAAACGATGTCATCTACCTCTTGAATTAGAATACAAGGCAATGTGGGCCATCAAGAAGTTAAACTCGATTTTAAGACTGCAAGGGAAGAAAGATTGCTCCAACTCGTCTCTAATTCAAAGGAACTATGAACAGTTTGGTGATAATGCTAGAATATACAAAGACACAAAGGAAACAAGTATGATCAAAGAATTTTGAGAAAGGAGTTCGCATCAGGAATTGTGTTCATTGCTTAATTCCAGATCGAAATTGTTTCAGGAAATTAAAATCCAATCGAGCGGGCCATACACAAAGGGTGCTTGGCACTACATTCGAGCAAAGGACTTCAGGACCGATACTGGGAAGAATTCAAGGTCAATGACAAAGGTTAAACACACTAAAACAGGAAGAGGGAAATGAAGAACTCCAACCTGCTCTCGAGGAAAAAGAATAAGTACTACAACAGAAGTCTGGGGCCGGCACTCAAATCAGTGTTAATGGAGGCAACCCAAAAGATTTAATTTCTCGTTTTAAGCTTTTAACATTTTTCTTTAGCTGCTTAAATTAGGTCGCATTTGTTTTTATATGATAGAATTAATTGTTTCTAAATCAATAATCAGAGCTTAATTAGATTTTGCTTGAATTTTGCAGTAAGCTTCTGCAAGGGTCAAAGACATGAATGGCAAGGCAATCCACGAGAACACCTAAAGAACTTGCAAAGAAGTCACAACATGAGGAAAAGGGGGAGTAACTTTATCCCTAACCCACTCAGAGATATACTTGACTTGTTTGTTAAATCTTTGCTTGAAGATTCGAAGAAATATCTAAAAAGTGGTTAGGAACAAAAGAGAAAAAAGGTTCGAGATCTGAAGTTATGATTAGGTCGGCGACAAATGTTGTGTCACACATATGATGCCGCGACAAAACATTGATGTCGACCTTATTTCAAAGGATATCTTGTGGAGTATTGAAGGTGGTAGTATATGTCGCGACACTACCGTGATGTCGATTGCAGAATTAAGTTTCAAATGGAAAAGGATGCCCAATGATGATAAGCGTTACAATTCCTTGAAAACCTAGTTAAGTGTCACTGACAAACTTAGTGATGTCGACAAAAGAGGGACAAAGCGCTTCACTACTTTAAAAAGCCCTAAATTTGATCTCAAATAAAAAGACGCTAAGCAAATTGAAGTCGCGACGTGTCTTAATGAAGCAATACTAGCCCCACACAAACATTGATCGAATTGCAACTGTTGGAAACTTTCTCATTCACTCCAACCCACATAGCTATTCAACTTCTTCCTCCTTCTGAATCTCACCCCCTGAAAACCCTAGCCTTCCAAACCTTCTGAAAAACTTGTCTTCCGTTTCCAATGGCTGAAATTCCCACCCTAGTCCCTAACCTAGACGAGATTACGAGGGAACATGAACAACCTAAGAAGAAACTCGCCAAGAAGAACGAAGATGAGATTCGTCAGGTGCCAAGGTGAGAGGTGCCATCAAAAACACCCGGGCTCCGCAACTTCTCAAGAAAGAGCAGAAAAGGGAAAGGAAAGATGAGAGAAGAAGAAGAAGTGAAGATTTTGTCGATTTGGTTGCAGATTCTGGGGCGGAAGAAATATTACGCCAACAAGGGTTTCATCGCAGAGTGAGATTCAAAAACCCCACATTCTTTCAAGGAGATGATAGAGCAGAGAGGATGGGAGAGCCTTCAAGACACCAAAAATCAAGGCATATATGATCGGTAAGAGAGTTTTATTCAAATTTGTAGGAAGGAAGGATGGCTTTCGCTTATGTTAGAGGAGTCTGGGTTTATGAAGTTAAGGCCATCAACGAGTACTATGGCATGGCAAAGGCATAAACATGGTTCCAAATTCAAGAAACTTTTTAAAACCCATTTTGAGAAGACGCTAAGAAGCTCACTAATGGTAAGGTGCAGCTAAACCAAGGAGAAGGAATGCCAAGAACATTGAACGTGGGAAGCCTCCATCGAAGAGGCTAAGGTATGGTTTTTACTCAAGCTTGCTGTGCTAACAAAACATGCACAAAGTGAGAGAACAGAGGTCAGGTTGGCCAGACGCCATCCTAAAAGATACAAGATCAATATAGGAGTCAATATTGAGAATTCTATCATGAGATATCATGAAGGGAACAAAAGAGGTCTCATTCCTCACCCAGCCACAATCACTGTTCTATGTTTGAAGGCTGGGGTGAAGGGAATATGGGAATCAGAAGAAGAAGTACCCAAATCTTCACCACTCCTTCTGACAGGAGTTAGCAAAGGACCAAGAAACCAGAAGAAAAAGGGGGTGCTGGTAGAGAACAGAGGTGAAGTCGCAACATGAAGGACTGTAAAGGAGACTCAGAGGGTCGCGATCAAGGAGCAGAGCAACCGTAAAATCCCTCCCAACAATGATTACATTGCTTTCAAGAGACAACAGCATGTGAAGAAGGCAAAACTTAATAGACTTTCCATCCCTTAGCCGCCTCCGTGCACAAAATTTCCAATGTGGAGAAAGCTCAAGGAGCACAAGAGAACAATGATACTGGAAGCTCTCAATGCCAAGTGTAAGAGAATATGGAAGAGAAGGAGCTGAAACTACAAATAGGAATTGCAGAAGGAATTTTATGAAAAAGAATTGAAGTTAAGAGACCAAAGAGCTCGGGATAAGAGTTGAACAGAAAAGAAAGGAGGCGAGGTGGAGCTACAAATGGTGAGAACAAAGAGTCAGAGAAGAGCTGGAATGTAAAAGAGGAACAGATGAGAAAAATTTTTGAAGCAAAGAAGGAAGAGTTCAAGAAAGAAATGGGCGAAAGAGATCACAATCTATCATAAACTCAAACTCGCCTACAGCTTTTATAACAACCATTGAGCGTGATTCTCAACTACTAAAACCGGGAGAAGAAAAGAGATACGAGCGGTGAAGCCAAACTCGGGAGCAAATCAAAGGATCGCTTTATACAAGTCTCGTAAGGATTTTGAGAAATAAACGGATGACAGAGACAGCAAAGCAGAAAAGATACGTAATCCTATGTACAAAAAGAATGGCTAGAAATTTGATCTCGATTAACGGGAACAACCTCTCCAAATTTTGTGAGGTTACGACTCGAAATGGAGAATACAATGAATGTTGCCTGGGAAAGAGACAGGATGAGTTGAAATCAAAAGGTCGATTCCTAATGAGATTTTCTAATAAGAACAAGGGAGAAGGAAACCAAGAAGAGAAAAGGAAAAGAAGAGAAATGAAAATTCGAATTCCTGTACTCCATTTAGGTACGCTCGGACTCAGATCCCCCCCAACATCTTTTTGCTCCGGCTATTTCCTTAAAAAGAAAAAAATAGACCTTCTCCCGCCTCTAACTCTCATTAATTCTCTTATCCCATACCGTAGTATCCAACTCGTTGCAAATCAATCAAATAAATGAAATTTAAATTGAATTGTCAGGTGCCATTTTGAATCTGCCTGCTCAATGTTGTGCTGCTTGTCAAGTTGCATGATTAGGAAATAAAAAGTAGGAATTAGTTCCATCAAAACCACGAGATGTCATGAGCTAAATTGAATGAAGCAGCGATTAGAACAAGCCAAAATGTAGAAAATTGCAGAATGTGTGCAAACAATGGCATTTTGATCAAATATTAAGGTGCAAAGTTACTTAAGTCTAACTGATAAGTCCAATCGGTAAAGTAATACAATAGAAGGAACAAAACATAGTTTTTAGCTTGTGGTGGCGAACAACAAGTCAAGGAACCCGTTGAATATCACTCAATTTAAATACTCATCAACAAAAACGAAGTCAAGGTACTCCCTGATGTTAGTCACAACTGCTCAAAACTAAATTCTAGAATTTAAGTTAGACGCACACGGTGCGAAATCCTAGGTGATATTAAAATGACAAGAGATGATGCGGTGCCATCTTCGATAGTTTGAGCCATTCAGCCATCCCATTCATATGTCGATGCATAAGTGAGTTCCAAATGAAACAATGTTTATTTTTCAAAATAGATTTATCGGAAACCCCCCAACTCATTCTAAGAAATCAATCCTTCAAGAAAGAACCTATGATTACCCAAGAATTTAAGGAGGAAGAAAGAATGGCGTATGGAGTATATAGTTTTTTGAGGAACTCAAAAGGAATGAAAAGAAAAGGCAAAGAGCAAAAAATGCAATTGTAAAGAAAGCTTATAGTGGATAAGTTTTATCTTCGCCCTAACTCTCTTGAACAATTAAGTTCTTAGGGGTGTTTCAACACCTAGTACCCTAATGCCATACGGTATGGGAATAACCCAAAGTTAGTAAGAGTGTTAAGCCTAAGATTTAAAACATTGCACTATCCACGAATGGTGACAAACAAGAAAATTTCCCAGGTGGAATTACAAGAGTGAGAAATAGGGGGCATACAGTTCTGAATTGAGGAAATCAAAGAGATGTCCCAAATATAAAGTTTAGGGGAGTTGTTTAGAGAAACTATAAGAAAGAAAGGGCAGAAGAGGAGAGAAAAGGTTCAGGGTAATCTTAACCTAAAAACTCCTTCCATCCTACCCATTACCCAGCCTAACATTATAAGCCCAAAGGGAACTGATTGATCTTACGGTGAAATCACACCTACATTAGTGGAGATCAATATGAAAAACAAACCTATGGAATTTGGAAATATAGAAATAATCAAAATTGTGAAGGACTTTAGGGAGTTAAATGACTCAGTATGAAAATGAGAAAGGAAAATAATCTATTATTCAACAGGATCCAATGATGATGTTGTTTGTAAAACAATTTCAACAGTTTAGTTTTGTATACTATAAAGAGTAGAAACCAACCTTGAACTGGACTTGAAGCTAGATGTACAGAAAATAATGCATACCTTGTATTTCAAGTCACTAAATTAGATATATGCTTAGAACAAAGAAACGAGAAAAATGTCCTTAAAATTTTCTTTTATTTTGTTTGAGGACAAACAAATCTTTCTTTTCTTTGCTTGGGGACAAGCAAAACTTTAAGTTTAGGGGAGTTTGATGAGCTTAAAAGTCATCTATTTTTAGTCCATTTTTACGTGAGTTTTATATAAAAAAGGAATAATTAAGATAAATATGAAGAAACTACTTGTTTATTTATTTGCGGGAAGTATAAGAAAAGAAAATCTGATGGAAAAAAGAGCGATGCGTGGGAGTAAAAATACGAGAAGAAAACTAGCGGGAATAGAAATGAAGGCAACTGGTTAACTAATGCTGCAGTTTTGGGGTTTTACACAGTCCAGTGATGAGGTCGCGACATGGCGGGAAAGTGAAGGAAATTTGATCGAGGTCGCGGCGGGGATCAATAGGCGATTGAGTTGAGCGAGAAACGCTAAGTGATGCTTCGCGACAACATCGTGATAGCCGCGACATGGATGTGCTCGCGACAAGAGATGGAGGTCGTGACCACGAGGCGGAAGCTTAGCTATGACATGTTTGGAAGGATGGCGAGTTACTTGGCTTTGTTGTTAGTGACAGAAGGGCGAATTAAGCGACACCAAAAAGCAACACATGAGGACTCCAGACATAAGGCGATGTCTCGACAAAGAGGATTAAGGTCGCGACATGAGACTTGCTTTCCGAGTTGAAAATTTGTAAAGAGTGAAGCTGTTGTCGCGACGTGAGGATCGATGTCGCGACATCGAACCCTCAGTGGCTAGCGAGCCATAAGGTGATGTCGCGACAAGAGATTGATGTCGTGACATCAGGAACCAAAAGCCTCCGAGACTTAAAAATGAGAATTAGCGACAAGGGTCGATATGGCGACACTCAGCAATTCAAAAATGCGAGGAGTCATGAAGTGAGTCGCGGCAGATATTGATGTCGCGGCAGCCGGGAACCCTCAGTGAAAGCTGCGAGCCATAAGGCGATATCGTGACAAGAGATTGATAGTCAGCGACATCCAAAAGGCTGTAGCTCGATGGAAAGATACAGAAAAGTGGCGACAAGATTGGAAGCATCATTAGTCGGTTGATGTCCGCGACAACATATTGATGTAGCGACATCGCGAGAAGAGAACCAGTTGAAACTGCGGATCCTTAAGGCGATGTCGCGGCGAGAGATTGATAACCAGCGGCATCAGAAGGCGAAGTTGAAGAGGCTGCGAGAATATGGGCGAGGGTCGCGACAAGACCGCGATCTGTCGCGACATCAAGAGAGACAATTGAAACTTGCAAAGCTTTTAAGTTGAGGTGACAAAGAGATTGATGTCGCACGACATCGAGCTAGATAAAGTGCAAAGAGACTTAAGGCGATGTCGCGACGTGAGATCGATGTAGCGACATGGATGATGTCGCGACAAGGGAGTTGAAGTCGCGGCGCGAGCGTAAATGGGCCAACCCAGCGGAAATCCACAAGGCGCGTGGGATTAAGGGCTGATGAAATATAAATACGGCGACTACCCAGCTCATTAAAGTAGCTTGGCGGCGACACAGACGAGAGGTCTGGGTAGCTGAAGGCTCATTTTTCTTATTTTAGTTTTATTTTCTTTTCTTTTCTTTTCTTTTCTTTTCTTTTCTTCAATGTTAATAGTTAGAGATGAGAATAGATTTGTCTTTCGTTTGATTTTTCGTTTTCTTTTAAGGTGGATATGACCGTTTAGACCGAGGAAGGTGAATGCGAAATTCATTTCTTTTCAAATTACTACTGGAATGTTTAAAGTCGGACAAAATTTCTGGAATTGAATTTTCAGGTTTCAATTGCGATTATTCTTATGATCGGATGAATCTTGGTGTGTGATGCTCGATGTCGAGGAACCCGGCTTCCATTAAGTGAATGCTATTGTCATAAATTATCTTTCACCTTAGTTGTTTCGACCAAATTCATAATTTCGAGTTTATGAATTTACTTTCGGTCATGGGTTTAATGTTTTTGATCTCGAATATCGGTTTCTTATACCCGTTAGGAGGTGTTTCGTTTCTACGGTTTCAAAGGAGGTCCTACAGGTGACCACAGGAGATGACAATCTGAGAGTTATGAACATTTCTTTGAAGGTATATTAACACGCTATTAGAGATCTAATGAGCTTTGTAAGTTTACTTGATAAAATCCTCTTCTCACTTGAAATCAAGGCGGGATTAAATGAGTTATCAATTTAAACCTGACCAAAGTTCACCTCAGTCGGATAGTGAGGCCAATCCGTGTTAGGCGAGATCTAATCAAAGGAGAGAGGGTGATCTATTCTAATTTTGAGGAAAGAAGCGTAACACAAGGTTGTATATCCTTGCTTGACCGATAACTTGGGAGCTAAGGTTTACAGTCCATAAAATGGGTATGAAGTATTGCAAAAGAAAAATACCCAGATTTAGGATGTCCCTTTTAAAAAGTAGTTATCTCATTCCCTGTATTCGAGAGGATCAGGTGAAAATTAGATAATGAAATGTAGAGTGTGGAGAGATCCAGCTATACTACTAAATGCCTTAAGGATGAATTTTTAAAACTTGAAATAGTAGAATTAACGGTGTTAACAACGCGGGGAATTGAAACTTCACAATAGCATTGATCTTAATGTGTACTCTAAACGATAATTGCTCAGTTTCCATTTATTCTCTTAACTATTCATTATTCATTATTCTTTAGATTCAGTTTATTGATTGATCATTCTTTTATAAAATACTAGTATATTTTACAGCTTCCTGAGCTGAACACCATATCATGTTATAGTTCAAAATGAACATGGAGCTTGAGTAGTCGGGAGTAGTTGATCTAGAATTCTTGAGATCTTTGTGGGATCGATATATGGACTTAAATCCAATTTATTACTTGTCGACTGTGCACTTCTGCCGAGTATATTTGGGCGAAAACCCGAGTGAAATGATTTAAATTTGTATGTGTTCTTTGTTCGGTCAGCCAGAGTTTTTGTAGAGCGCGGATTCTTGAGTGAACTAGTCAATAGTCCTTGGTAATAACGTCGTAAATTTGTACATGTGTTTTGGTTCAGTCAACAAGTTTTATGGCGCCGTTGCCGGGGACTAGTCAATAGTCCTTGGTAATAACGTCGTAAATTTGTACATGTGTTTTGGTTCGATCCCGACAAGGCCGCGATAGCCCCGAGGAGCCCGGCGCTCATATTGAGAGAGTTTAAGCATTTCGGGAGCGACATAGCTCAAAGGCATGAGCCCGGGAGACGAGCGGCTTTCAGGTTTGAGAAAGCAAGCGACTCAAGAGGTAGAATAGCCCAAAGGCTAGCGACCCAGAAACTGAGAAACGACTCGGTTTCAGGCTTAGCGCTGGAAGGAATGCATTGGCCACAGGGCTGGCGACCTGGGTTTGAGAGCTGATGACTAGGGAGCAAAATAGCTCAAAAAAACACAATAGCTCAGGAGCCCTAGTAGCTCAGTTTTCAGAGCTTAATTGCTAAAAAATGCACAATAGCCCAGGAGCCCCAGCAGCTTAGTTTGAGAGAGCCTAAACAACTAGGAGGCGGAATAGCCTAGAAGGCCGCGACATCCTAGGAACCCGGCAACTGTTTTGTTTGGGCTTAAGCTGCTCAAAGGCATAATAGCCCGGGGCCAAACGACTCAATTTTGAGACTTGGCTTTGCTCCAAAAGGCACAATAGCCTTCGGGGGCCAAATAAACAGTTTTCGCGTAGAAGCTTAACTACTCAAAAGGCCGATAGCGGGAGGCTGGGTGAAAGGCACGATGGCCCGGGCGAATGGCTGAGTTCAGTAAGCATGACGATCGGGGGCGTAATAGCGGAGGCGGAAGAGCTCAGGCCAAATGGCTCCAATTTCCTAAACAACTCAAAGATTATGTGAACGCGAATGCTTTAGAAACGCGTGACGAGGAGCCTGCAATTTCTAAAGTTCAAACAACTCAAAAGGCGTATGCTTTAGAGCGAATAGCCCGAAGAGTGCAACAGCGAGGCGGGAGCAACACGAGTTTCAAAGAGTTTAAACAACTCAAAAGGGCACAATAAGCCAAGGTTGCGAATAGCTGAAAAAAAGTGTAAGCGGCTCGGAAGGCGAGGAAGGCCAAGGAGCAAGGAATAAACAGTTCCATGAGGCATAGCTCCTTCGGGAGGCAAGACAGAAATCACCAAGCGGGGTTTACAGAGGCAACGATCGAAGACACTGGAAACCCACGAAGGAGAATCTTCAGAACACTTACAAAGAAGCGTCTGGAGGGATGTTTCTACAAGCATAAGGAAACACTTGAGTAGGAATGGATGTGAAAATCGAATGGCCATCATTATCCTGAGACATCACGACGGCGACAAGCCCTAATCAAACTATCCAAGGCTAGCCGTGGAAATCGCTTGATCCGAAACAATTCAGCCCTTGCCCAAGCTCGCTTCGGCCAAGGGTTGGGAGCATGCTTGATGGGTTCAAACCCACATGTGTTGGGAGGCATATACACACTTGACAAAGCTAGGTTTGAGAGGGGATAAAGAAGTAGGCTTGATAAAAGACATAAAGAGCTTGGAATTTTCACATATGCCCCAAACAGAAGGCCCGGGGCTAGGGACCTAGTTCACCGTCTAAACAGAGTGACGTAACATCCAATAACCCTTAAGGAAATTGCCCCAACTACTGAAATTTAAAATCTCTGATTAGGGAAGTAGGATATTTCCCAATAATTCTTATCAATTATCCCTTATTAATTGGTTAACGATAAGGAAAGAAAATCCCTCACCCAATGTGAGAAATATGGTATCATCATCCAACTAGGAAAGTTATCAATTATCCCTTATTAATCGGTTGGCGATAAGGGGAAAGAAAATCTGCGATGGGAGAAATATCAAGTATCATCATCCAACTAAGGAAAGATTATCATGATTATAAATACGGTCACCATCCATGAAAGTGCACGAAATTCATTCCTTTTCTGATGATTAGATCTTATATTCATTGAGTTGATGGGCATAGAGAGAACATATTTTTGAGATCCATGAATCACTTTTTTGTTTCTTATTTTGTGGGGAATAGTATCTGGGAGTGGTAGAGCAGTTCATGATAAATGCGGCTCTATGGGTTTAACATTAGCGTCATCAGTTATTAATTTAAATAAGTTGTTAATAAATGTTGGTGTGATAAATATTATCGTTTGTTTTTGAATGTTTTCAAAATAAAATATATGAGATTTGTCATCTTCTTAAAAATAGTTGATAAATATTATCTTGACTAAACTTGCCTTAGTAGATTTCAAAAGCCGCCATGCGTGGATGTTTTGTTTCTTATTTATCTAAAAATTTTAAAGTATTTTCATGAATTTTCAAAAGTGAAGGTTGAATATCCATGTGCTTTTGGAAAAATATATATATATATATATATATAATTCCCTTTCCCCCCCTTACCCTTTCTTTTTATCTTTCCCATCCCTTTGGCATCTTTCTTTTTTATCTTTTCTCCTTTACCTACTCTTTCTCTATCTTTGTCTTCTTCTTCTTTTATAACGGCTACACCCTCCCCTTTCTTGCACTTGTGGTTTTCTCTTCTATATCTCTCAGTTTTTTTGCCTCGACAATCTCATCCCTGTCAAGATTATCATAAGCTTCTTGATTCACTGCTAGAAGTCCTCAACCAAACTCTAATTACTCCTTGGTTAATTTCGATTCGCATAGTGGTTTTGATCTTATGTGTTTATATAATTAAATGATTTGATGATTCTGAATTCTGAGAGAGAGAGACAGACGGAGAGAGATGGAGTAGAAAGAAAGGGCGAATTGGAAAAGAAAGGAGAGAAAGAGAGAGAGGTGAGAAGGAAGAGATAAAGAGATTGAACGGAAAAATGAGATGTCATATGTACCAAATCGATGTAGTAATTTTACTTAGCCAGTTTTACGTACCAATTTAGATACACACCATGTATTATGATTCGATACGTAGTGTGGGTTTTTCAATTGAATTGATTGGTAGTTGTTTGGATACGTTGTTTTCTAATTCGGTTTCAATGGGTTTTGTTGGGTATTTTGGTCCTCAATTTTTGTTGTGAATTTAATTTATAGGTGCTGCTTTTCTTTTAACTATTGTTGGAAGATTGAATCTAGATTCTCAGATCTTGTTTTTTTATTTTAGGTGTGAGGAGAAATATTTGTCCTACCTAAAATGGTGTTTTGAATGATCTGTTTTTGTTTTAATATTTTGATTTATTTTTTCCTGGGGTGTTGATGATCTATGGAGGGATTTGCTACTATTTTTGGCTTGTGTGGCATTGGAGGTTGGATTTAATTCAATAGAGCGGTACTCACTCAAAAAAAAAAAAAAAATGATTTGATTAATTTTTTGGTTCTTGATTCTTTTCTATTTTCTCTATGATTCGGTTTGGTTTTGTTTCATCTCATATTTTTGTAGAATGGTTTCTTAGTCTTTTTATGAATTTTGGACTACTGTTGTAATGATCTATGTGATGCCGAACGGTGATGTCGATAGTGGATAGGGGTTTAGGGTTAGATGCAAACCATTTAAATATGGAGCAGAGTTAATGGAATGTGCACGATCTATGGGCCTAATGTTAATTGTTTAATGTCTTTATGAGTAGAATGAGAGCAAGCGAAGGTAGTTGATTGAATCATTCGAGTAAGCTGCTTAGGATCGGAATATTCAAGGAAATACTACTTACTACGATAAATTTATTTCTGCGACAAAGCGAAACTTATATTGAACAAGCACATTTGAGGAGAAAGGCTACGAATTCGTATATGTGACACCGAAACTCGGAGGTCAGTTGATATGGCCAAATGCAATCCATTAATTGGGATCCATTCATCGAGTCTAGGTAATCCACATACCTACACCTTGCGACACCTATCTTTGTGGCGAGTCATAATTACTTTGTGGATAGCAAATTGTGTCTCGATACCACAACGTCCAATCTCATTTTCGGGATGCACATTTGGGCTTGCATTGATAAACTTTTATTTTATTTTCAAAACATATTACTGTGAGTTTAATCACAAACTCTATTGCATACACAGCCACATGTCAAAAACAATTCTTTCCAAAGTTTTTACAAAAAGAACTATACCAGCCACAAGTCGGCTTTCTTCAACCTCTCAGCCCCGAATGAGAGTCGTCCACAGGTGTATACCTTGCACACAATGTTTTCCCCAAAGCGGTGAGCGCCCGGTGAACTCTATGGCGGCCCTTTATGTGCGCGCCCGTATTCACTTGGACCTTTGTCACGCCCGATTCCGGTCCGACCCGATTGGCGAGATCGACAGGAGTTCGAGGGGTCTGGGCTCCCAGGACTCTTTTACCTGATTTTTTTATAAAGCCAAACTTGTACTGTGGGTATGGCCCATCTTATAATAGAATCAAAATATTAGCCTGGAAATCAGAAGAACTACGGCTGGGTGGTGTCCATCAAAAATCCTATACATTTATCGAGTCCGTTTACAAATACAGCTGTGGCACTACGTTTAGTGAGGACATAGGAACCTACATGCTTAGTGAACCCTTACAAGTGTGTTTACGCGGTGTATGCGGATGTTTTGACGATCTTCTCGTAACCTACATGAAAACCCGTGCTAAGCTTTGAAGCAGTGGGGAAACATATCTTATACGAGAAACACGTGCATTTATCTTGAGATCACAAATAACATAACACGGTATCGGATATCGAATCTTCGGGGAATTCATATAACAATTTTGCACCATGCTTGTTCTTGTAACAAACTTAGAAGCTTGTTCGGATTTCTCATCTGATCTTAAGACACATACTTATCTGTCTTACTTACTCAGGAATTACACTTATGGCAGACTTATCCTTATTTGGATCTTATACTCATAGCAAACTTATTCTTATCCGGAAGTATTTGTAAGTACTATAAAACTTATACCGGTACTTCGCATCTTATACTTGTACAACGAAGTATATCTTGGTCTTACGGAACTTATACTTATACTACGAAGTATATTCTGGTCTTACGGAACTTATACTTGTATTACTGAACTTATTCTTGGATTTCAGATCTTATACGTGTATTACTGAACTTATACATGTGGCTGAGGATCTTATACATGTCTTATAGAGCATAGCATCGCTACGGATCACTTATCTTGGTATTGCGGAGCTTTAGACATGTATTTTAGATCGCGCCACATGTCTTCTAGCGATATACTTATCTTACGAGATCTTATCTTGGTATTATAGAATTGGATGTATTTGGATCTTATACATGCATAAAGAGCGTATACTTATCTTCACGGATCTTATCTTGGTGTCTGAGAACTTGGACATGTATTTCGGATCTTTTCCCATGTCTTCTGAGGGCGTATACTTGTCTTACCGGACTTATGCGGTATTACGAACTTGGACATGTATTTTTAGATCTTACATACATGTCGTGCGGGCGTATGCTATCTTCACGGATCTTACTCTTTGGTGATGAGAACTTGGACATGTATTTCAGATCTTTACATGTTTTACAGAGCGTATACTTATCTTACGGATCTTATACTGGTATTACAGAACTTATACTGGTCTTACGGAACTTATACTGGTCTTACGGAACATATACTTATCTTACGGATCTTATCCTTATGCGAAGGTACCCGTAGGTACAATAAGTCGGAACTAATCATAATCGTATCACATACATGGTCAGATCAGACGTATGCAGATACATATCAGGTATGGACATTAGTCCATAGCAGTGCAGAGATCATAACGGATACATATACTTATTTTACCGTTACAAGGTACGAGTGGTACTCTGAGAACTTATACTTATTTTACGGATCACGGGAATACCCTTAGGTGCTTCTTTGGACTTATACTTGTTTCTGGAATGCGGGAGTACCCATAGGTACCCTCTTGGACCTTATCGGATCTCCTGTAGGAGTTCTGAGGATTGCACTTCTTATGCGAGGAACTTATACTTATATCGGGCGCGTATGTTCATTCGGGACTCTGTAGGAGTTACGAGGCTTATATTCTTATTGTCGGGAACTTATAGTTATAACGAGGGCACATTATCATTCGGGACTCCAGTGAGGTGAGCTTAGTATACAAAAGTACCCGTAGGTACTACACAGATTCATTATACAAATGTACTTGTAGGTACTACAGGACTTATACTTATATCAGTACGAGTGCAGGTAAGGTACCACGAGGTGTCAGTTCGGGGTACCGTAGGTACCACGAGCAGGATCTGAGGCTACATTTAGGATCTTTCTTATTCTTTATTCGGTGTCTTATTATATGTTTGGCTATTACATTGCCCAGATATTGATCGTAAGAAATGAGTAGGACGGTCTGATAAGTACCCACGAATGCGATAAAGTCGCGAGGTCTTGTATGTATAAGTAAGACGTGCTACTACTTGTAGCCAGCGGGTGTGTAACTTTTGATAGGAGTGCAGACACCCGATCAGCGTGGCTAACACGCGGCGGGAGTGCCGTGGCACCAGCGAGTGCCCAGCACCAGCGAGGGTCAGATGCGAAGTGCCCGGCACCAGAGAGTCTTGGGCACCAGCGGGAGCGTCCACTCAATCATTCTTCGGTCCTAGATAGTCATACTGTCATATGTCTTTCGAATTTATAACCTTTCTTAATCCGTTCTGTGATCATGACATTTATCTTTCATATTCCATGTTCATGATTTCCTTGTTTGCGCGGAGTTCATTTTCATGTTTCATGAACATATCTCTACATTTTGCATTTCTATACTTTTCTTGTTTTTCATGCCTCTTACACTTATCTGGCATATCATATACTTATACTTATACGGGGAATACTTGCATTATTGACACATCGTTACATGTATTCTTTGTTCCTCGATGATCATTTACTTAGAAATTGGAATCATTCGGTGGATAAATCATTAAGTGTGGCATTTTCGTGCGACTAGTCGATTTCTGGAGTTTTACCCGAGGAACAGTTTGCAATATTCATTTCCAGTGCCTTGTCTTATATTTGACAACTGGTTCTTTGTACTCTTTAAATCTAAAGTCTTTAAGAGGTTCATCTCCAACTGGAATCACCCAAATCGAGCACCGGGCTGATTTACGTCCGAAACAACCCGGACTACTCTATGATCAAAACTGAAGCAGAATTGGCTTGCACATGGCCCCACTTTGAGTGAATTTTAGGACCACTTAGAGTCAGAATTTGACAATACCTATTTATAGATGTTTGGTTTCCTTGAGTCTGGCTTTGAACGAAACTTGAATCCTCAAATCGGATCATAGTGAAGCTGATTATGGTCAAAAATCCTGGCAGTCGAGAAATAGGAAGCAGAACATCACATGTCTTAGGTACACCCTAACATGCTGCGGTACATGTTCAGCTAATGACGAGAACCTAACATGGCACCGGTACATGTCACGAAAATGCCCGAGAATGTGTATTTTCTCCCATTTTCATGCACTTTCATCCGTGGATCCAACTCCTATACTTCTACACACATCAAAATCATTCCATATTTCTCTTGTAACCTCTTTTCTATAATTCTCTTTCAATACTTATCTTATTTCAAAAACATATCCTTGAAATCCTTCGAAACAAATTTCTAATATGGGTCATCCCGTACATGAATCCAAACATAGAGTTATTTACGGTTTGTTCTAAACCACAACTTCAAGTACATACAATTTAACCATGAATTCAACCTAAAGGAGAATTCTATAACCATCTTATTGCCCTTTTGAATTTACCAACTCTAATTTCAATACCTCTTTGGTTGGGATGAAATCTGACAAACCCTAAGGTTTAGGGACAACTAATAACCATCGATAGCATGGAAATTCATACAAACTTTAGAATTCCATAAAAGAAATCCATACCCAAAGTTAGATTCCATACCTTGGCTTGATTCCTCCTTCTTCCTCTTCTCTTCTTCCTCTTCCTCTTCTCTTCTTCTCTCTTTTCCCCCTTCACGGTTTGTTCCCCCTTCCAAATGAGACCAATTTTTGGTCTTTAAATCCAATTATTTCTTAGGCCTTGTTTGGCCCTCAAAAACCCATTTTTGGGTCAAGTTTCATTTATTTGCTTTTTGGCCCTCCAACTCTTGGCCATTTGTATTTCAATTTCCTTTTATTGTATTTTGGCCTCTAATCTTCTAGGAATTACACCACAATTCCTATTATTTATACTTTGGCTCAATTCTTGACCAACATGACTTTTAAGTCCCTCTTTGGACAATTTACATATTTGTCCTTGTGTCTTTAAAATTTCCGGGTCTCTCGTTTCCATGTTTCGCATTTAACTCACGAAACATTCAAATTATGCTTAAAAAATACCCTAAACATGTCGAAAACTACTAGGGTATATTTTGGGGTGTTATAGACACATTCACATATAGATCAACATTCCAATATAATGATGTAACTCCAATGGAATACTACATGTCATGCCATGAAATGAGACGAAACTCACTCAATGCATGAAAAACCCGAGTCATCACACACTCCCATCACACAATGCATAGCCAATGTGTGATAACATCCATCTTCGATGAATTTCATCCAATGATCATTATGTGTCTTTTGTGGGTAGGCGAATTTTTGGGGTCTCACTGCAACTTCACACGCCTTCTTACACTTTCATGGCCTTTCACCGTTCGACACATATGTATAACCAAAAATACTAGGTCTTTCACCCGAGGGGTATCTATCCCTGCTTGCTACTACCCGACACAAGTTTTCATTGTCACACCCCTAACCCCCGCCTAGGCGAATAATGGGGGCGCGAAACTATACTGGGACTCTTTACTTGCTTTTTTAGACATTGGTGGTCCCAAGTCTTATAACTGAATCAAAATATCATATACAAAGATACAAAAATAAAACTACCACCGTAGTGGTGTTTACAATGTCAATATATACAGTCCTGAGTCCTATTTACATATACATATACAAAAAATATACATTTACATTTACATAATCAGAGCACAAAACCTATTGTGATGGACTCCTACTAGTTTGTTGGCCCAGCAGTATGCGAAAGATCGCAGACGACCTCCTCTGTACCTACACGAATTAAAACTAGTGCTAAGCTTAACACTTAGTGGAAAACATATGACTTATACGTATACACATGCATTAATACTCTTTTATAGTAAGCATATAACAATAACAGATATACAATAGCATATATCATAATGTTTCATGAATTCATATAATAAAATTATACACATACTTATACTTATAACAGACTTATACTTGTTCAAATCTCCCGTAGGCGTTACAGAGCTTATACTTATACTTATAGTAGACTTATACTTATTCATATCTCCCATAGGAGTTGCAGAACTTATACTTGTGAGAGGAGTGCCGTGGGTGGCATGGGCTTATACTTATACGAGATACGTGGAGTGCCTGAGGCTTATACTTGTTGAGGAGGTACGTAGGTATTGTTCGGAGCGAGCACGTGTACATTACTTTACTCTTATTCGTTGGTATTTAGACTCTTATCCATATAACTGGTATTTGACTACCTAGACCGGTATCTGAAATGGAGTAGGACCACGGCACAATAAGTACCTAAAGGTATGGTATAGTGCGAGGTGTCGTAACCTGGCGGAGGTGAAGGAAGCACTTATAACAGGGGGGTGTCGTCGCACTAATCGGATAATCTTGAGAAATTGCTAAAAGTGTCGAAGCATTGTCAAAGAGTGTCGTCGCACTAATCAAAGAGTACCGAAGTACTATACGTGCCTGCCCACGTAACATAGGGGGTTTTTCGCTTAGTTTCATTCTTATTTGAACCCCCTTTAGTCATTTATATAGGGTTCCTTTACTATTGGTCTACGAATTTGAGCCTTAACAATGCAAGGGTACAAAAATCGAGTACTTTGGAAATATGTCGGTACGATACCATTTTGATCGTATCGAAGTACCAGCCTATCTACGTGAATATAGGTGCTAGTACCACTTTGATCGATACGATGCAGAGTGCCACTTTGCTATAATCACATGAATTACCCCAGGTACCCATTTTTCGATGCGTCTTAGGGTGCGAGGTCTACCGAGGAAATAGTGATTTTGCCATTTCTCTCCCACAAAACTCAAATAACTTCATCCCAAATCATGTATCTCATAATCCACCATGGAATCCTACCTAAACCACTCCAATAGTGGGTCAGAATTGTAAAACTCGGAAAAATTCGAATTTTCTGAAAAATAGTAAAATGGTAATTTCGGTCAAAATCCGAAATTTTTTTGGATCTCGGATGATAAAACGGACTTCACCGTTGGAATCGTCTCATAAAATCTAGCCACCCGTCGATTTCGTCGAATTGGGAGCGGTCGAGATTTCACGTTTTCGAGGCAGAATCTTCAGTGCGTGTAGGCGACTTGTGAAAAACATGTGATGTGACAAAAGTCACATACTACATGTACTCATGTGACACATGTTGCATGATTAGTGAGATGATGAGATGAATGGCTTAGATTAAGCCATGTGTCAAAAATCCAAACTAAGGGACAAGGATGGAATTTTGGAAAAGTTTAAATGAGTATAAGACAAAAATGGGAATAGTTTTCTTCTCCAAATTAGAAGAAAACGTGCAGTGGGGTGTGGTTTGAGATTTTAGAGAGAGAAAGAGTGACTTCTCTCTAGATTTCTGCCGTTCAGACCGTCAGTTCTCGACGAAGCAAGAAGCAAAGTTGATCTATGCGGAGAGGGCTACGCGTGGGCACCGATTTGGTGGAGTTCTGACAACTCCAAGAGGTAGGGATCTTCTCCTACTTGTGTTATTCTTTGGCTAAGAGCCATGTGAATAGTTAGGGAAATTCTGAGGCTTGACAGCGCGTGATTTCAGTCGTCTCAAAACATTTGAATTGAAAATCCTATTGACTGGCCCAACCCGTGAAACGATGCCGACTTTGAGGGTTTCAACGCTCCGTGATTTGGTTGTGTGATTTTGTGTGGTTTGGGTGATTCAAAATGAATTGCTTGATTGGTTAATTAGCCCATGTGAGCTAATTTTGGTGTTATTGTTGTAAATTGAATAACATGAATTATGTGAATTTAATTATGTTAATATATGCATGAAAAATATATTATCATGGATATTTTGGAATTGGCATAATGCATTCCATATGCACTTGGGGCACCTAGAATGTGGGAGTGTGAGGAAGTGCATGACATGAAAGAAAACAAAAACGAAAATGTTTGTGAAAAGAATTTCAACGGAAAATTTTTCGGAGAATTGTGTTGGGAGGCTGTCCAACAATTCACGTCGGAGGGCCCATGAATTGTTCGGAGGGTTATCCAGCGGGTCGCCCTCGGAGGGTTGTTGATAAATTTCTAGAAACTTCGATAGTAAGTTTTCGAGAACAAAAACCTTTTGTTTGAAAACTGTATTTTTACTCGCATTTGGCTTAGGCATGTATGAGGGAGTCGATGAGGACTCGAGACATGGGATTAGGCATGTAGACATTCAAATAGGATCATGTATTTACTTGAGTGTAATTGTTTGCCATGACATATGCACTTAGGTGGGGAGTAACCCACGTGAAATTATCACCCTGCGGGCTTTTTGCTCACCTGTCGAGGATCACTATTTCAGGTACAGAGAGTGTACATAAGGACGGCACTCACTAGAGGCCGTGTTTTAGAAGAAAGCCGAGTTGTGGCTTTGGTATTCATTTTGTAGAACATGTATTAAAACTTTCAATTTTAATATATGTTTTGGTTAAGAGTATTGTAATAACTCTTGAACTATTGGTATATAGTCGATGTAATTTTGTGAGTATTGATGCATGAGCCCAAGTGGCCATTTTTACTCGCACATGGACCTAGTGTGGTCGTTGTTAATTGTTGGGACAGGTTTTGTACCTTGAGTAGAGCTCCTCGTGCAAGGAGACTGGAATTTTTAAGTAAGTGGTGTCGGGTTGCAGACGTCCACGAGCATTAAGTGGAGTTGACGGGTTATCAACGGACCCCGGGATCGGGGTGTCACAAGAATCAATAAAAACCTCTTTTTCCCAAGTTAGGGCTTAACCCCAAAATCAAAATCACAAAAAGGGAAAGTTAGGGTTTTGTTTTCTTACCTTAGCCTCTTCAAATCTTCACTTATAAGTTGTTAGATCACAAAGGGAGCAAGAAAATGGGAAGAAACAGCAAAGAGCTTGATCTTTTCAAGCCCTAGCTCTTCTCCCCTTTTCTCCTCCCTTTCTCTCCCAAAAACGGGATTTGCTCAAGAATGAGCTTTCTAGACCAAAATTTAGTCTTTAAACTCCATTTAAGTGTAAGGCCATGTTTGGCCTTCCACACTTAGTCTCATTTTTCTTTTTTCTCCTATTTGGTCTTCATTTCACTTTCATTTATCATTTAATTCACTTTTTCATTTAAGCTTATTCTATTCTTGACCCTTAGGTCCTCATTTTACCAATTCCAAATTTTCCCTTGTATCTTGTACAAATTCTGGATTTCGAAATTTTCTCACTTAGCAAAATAATAACTGCGAAAAATTTCAAAATGCACTTATTATATACCCCTACTTATGTTTAAAAATGACTAGGGTATATTTCGAGGTGTTACATTCATGCTCAGCGAACAGTGGAACTCTGTTGAACTTCGTTCAACGTATCGAGCCCACTCATCAACCACCACCAAAGGTGTGTGATGGCACCATTTCATACTCTGCAAACAGTGGAACTCTGCTGAACTTCATTCAACATATCGAGCCCACTTATCAACCACCAAGGATGGTGTGTGATGGCACCATGCACTGACACCCATGAATGTGATGCCTTAGTGCATATGCAATGCATTATGTCATTGCAAGTCAATTTCCTATCACATATGTAATGCATGCCATATGGACAATTTATCATGTACCATGGACAATTATATCAAAAGCATATAATTTCCAAACAGTTCACCTCAATGTCAATGTATTAGAGTTCATATATCAACAATTATCACCAAGTAAGTCAATCAAAAGCAAGTAAAGACAACTTGGTTCTCACGACCAATTGTGGAATAAGAGATGCCCACAAAGCAATCCACACATACAACCATCATAAGCCACACAAACATGCCACTACTCGGGCATAGAATAGCCCCAAATCTAGCCCTAAGACTGTACAAATCCAGGCCACAAACATGCCATACTCAGGCCACACATCCGGCCCCCATGGCCACGGGATAGTCCTGAACCTTAGTCCAGAATTCAGTCCTAAAATCAGTACAGAAAACCAGCCCCCTTAGGGTGGAAATAAACCAAAGTAGGAAGAGTCCCTACCTCTTAGAACATAGCCCTCGTCGAGTAGACGAACTTTAACTCTCGGCCCAACGAACTCAGACTGTTGAAACGTTGGAAATTATATGAAGAAGCTGTCGGATCTTCCTTCCTCTCCCTTTTTCTTTCTCCCTTTCTTCTCTTTCTCCATCTATTTTCCTCCACGATCCACTTTTTATATTTGCTCCTTACAGGCGAGTTTGCTTGTCTGACGAAAGAAAAGTTGCTTGTCCCCAAGCAATGGAAGGAAGGTTCATTTCACTTTTATTTAACCAAAGCGAGGTAATTAAGCTTTGCAAGGGGTATGTGATATGTGTCTCAAGAATTACCCTTACAAGGAATATAGAGAATATGATCAAGATAATTTATTCATTTTAATAATTGAATTAATCTCATAATAGACAAATTTAGATCATGGTTCTCACTAGTGTGTGTGTGTGTGGTCTTCCTATCCAAACAATTGCAAGCTAGATGAGTTTATGAGAATTGAGATAAGGAAGTATGTGGATCTCTAAGATAATTTATTTGGGTTCCATAGGCTTATTTGTTCTTATCACTCTCCACTAATGTAGAGTACACAACTCTCGAGATCAAGTAAGGTCTTATAAGCTTATGACCATGGGTTTGGAGTAGGGGTAGTTGAGTAGTCATTTTAGGCTAAAAACTTCTACCTAAACATACATATTTTTCAAGATTAATAGCCTCCTACTCCATCCCGATTCTTACCATCACATAGTGACATTCTCAAACACCCCAAAATCTGTTTAGGTGCATCCTTCCATACTCCTATACTCTTCACTTTTCCACAATTCTGCATTCTTTCAACAAACACCAAGCAGCCTTTCTTAAGATGTTGCTGGCTAGAGTAGTGCAAATGTCAAAACCCCCTAAGCTTTCTAACAACCCTAGCTGAGCTTTAAATCAATAGCTCCTAAACCATTCTGCCTTAGGTGTTAGGTGCTGGAGACAACTTCTTAGGATTTATTTGTTCAGGAAGGAAGTTAAGCACAGGCTGGACTCACTCTTCCTTGACTTTATATTGTATTTTTTGCTTCTTTTTTACACTTGATATTTTCTCTCTGCTTTTTTTTTTTTTTTTTTTTTTTTTTGGCAACTTCTTTCGATTTTCAACTTAACTCATTTCAATTAGACGGGAGTTATTTTCCTATGGAAAAATAACTCCCCCAAAACTTGTTCCTCACTCACATTTCTCAATTATGTCTAAATCCTCATGTTATGGGTGAGTTTGGTTCTTTTATTGAGGGATAGTGATGTATAGGAAAGTTATTGGCTTCAAACTTGGCTTTTTTTTTATAAACAGAATTTTGGCCTTTGCTGCTCAACATCTGGTACTAGAGGAATATGCATATGCATATTAATATAGCTTGAAAGGCACAATCTTTCCAAGGATGGCCTTGTCATTTCTCAATTGTTGTGTTGCCTAGATTTCATTTCTCAAGTTTGATAATAGAACAAGTTCTAGAACCTATGGAGATCAAAATTAGATGGATTCTCATAAACCTTCTAACCTAAAGCAAAACTCAAGCCAGAAGGGTACTTAGTGACCACGTGCATGGATTTTTGAGAAACCAATGACTAAATAGCCTATTAAAGACAACTATTGCATTAAGTCCTATTATCTCTAATATTGTCCATATGCCAAGGGTTTATTATGGTCCTTATTGACATCACAAGAACCAAAAACCTACCAACTCCAATAAACTCTAACTAAAAAAAAATATACCAAACTAAGATGTGTTAGAAGCATCAAACAAAGTCATTATCCAGCACCAAAAAATTTCATCCTCAGTTGTCGCATGCAACATGTGGGTGTGACATGACAACTAACCAAAATAAACATCCCCAAACTTTTAGGATGAACATTGTCCTAAATGTCCGCACGAGCAAAAGGGAGCAATAAAGTTAGTGCCAGAATAAAGAGAATAAAAAATGAACTCCCCTTTGCGGCCTGCCACTTTGAATAGGAACCTTGAGGATTATCAGACATTGACATTGGTGTACTACCCTTGATACACTCTTGCTTCTTGGAGCCATGAAAGTGGCTTTGCATTTTCTCAAACACTTGGTGTGCACTAATACCACCTCAATGAGTGGGAGTTTTGATTCCTTCAAACCCCTTCAATACATGCAAATCACTCCACATCCAACAATGATCCAATGAAGAACCCAAAAACAAACAACCAAGCAAAAATTTCTTCCATTGTAACTCCTCTTTGATTGAATGATGGATGGAACAAATTCAACAAAGGTAAGTTTGTGGGTTTAGATGGGTTTTGAGCTCATGATGATGAAAATGGATCGGGAGGAATGTGATTTAGGGACGGAGTGGATGAGAGATGAATTTGAAAGTGGTTTGAAGTTACAAGGTTGAGGGAGAGTATGGCAAGCATAGAGTATAGTAAGTAGGAAGAAGAAAATGGGGTTTAAAAAGGTTAAAAAGCCTCTGCTGTGGGACTGTGGTGGCCGGTCACGCCGCACTCTGGCCAAGACTCGCTTTTCATCCAACTTGTTATACTCTATATCTCCTTCATTTTAGCTCGGAATTACTGTAAAAGGACTCGTTGAAAGCTCCTTGTAAATGTAGAATGTGTCAAGGGCCAAGGTGAACCATTTGAGCCTCAATAAATACAGAAAATCAGAATGTCTTAACATTGTCCAGCAGGATGGATTTCTCACCCTTAGGTTCTCCTTGCTTTATCTCTCGCCCATCACTTGCTATCCTTCAAAAGTCCTTCATGCTTATAAATCTCTCAAATTTCCTCCAGAAACCCTTAATGCTTTCTACATCTATGCTTAAACTCATCTCTTGTCTTCAATTCCTCCTCAAGCATGATCATGAAATTAACTTTATATTTCGCCAATTTGGTCACTACTCAAAACCTAAATTTGATGTGAACATCTCCACTCCATTTTTTTTCTCACACTTCCAAGCACTATAATTACATAAACCACTTTCCAACTTCTCGCCTTCGCTCTTGCAAACTAGGTCATGACAATACCATGTTGAGTTTCAAACTTATCTATTCTCAAAGAAACACTAACAACAAAGTTAAAAACATTGCTGTGGAATTTTCATCCCAACAGTAAAAACAGCAACAAATAAAATAACTAAAAAATAGAAAAAGAAAAGAGAATGGATAGAATCCTTATTACTTAGCTTAGGTTGCCTCCTAAGAAGCTGCTCCGTTTTTAGAGTCCAACTAGACTCGTTGGAAAAGTACTAGTGCTTCCATTTGACCAATCATTCATCTCTGGAAAGCACTTCATAACCATTCAGCTCAAGGATGCTTTCTTCGACTTTGAAGAGGGAAAGAAACTCAAATCCCTTTAATTATGGCTGGTGGTTCAGCCACAATTTCTTCAAAACAATTCCCTTTATGTGATGTAGATAAACACATTATGCTGGCGGGGACCGGCTCAAACTTGTGCCCTTTGATCAAGCAAGTCGCGTAATTCTTCGTGACGTGGCCTCCTTCTTGCTCCAAAGGTAATGGTTGGTGAAGATTGAACTTTGCGCCTTCCTCACCTACAAGCAAGGTGAGCTCCCTGTTACGCCAATCCATGTTTGCCTGAGGAAAGAAGTGGTCTTCTTTAGTATAAGGAGAATTTTGTAAATCCTCTTAAACGCCCCAAGTCACAAAAATCCATGGGGGAAGGTAAATGTGTCAATCTTCATCAAGACGTTTTCAATAGCCACCACTTGACTTTCTTCAAATGTCAATTTATCCACTAATGACTTTTCATTCTCTAAGTTGTTTAGGAGTGCCTTTTTCTCAATTTCCATCTCATTTTCACCTTCTTCCACAAATTTCAGGATAGGAAATTTCTGCACACTGCTCAAAGGAGTATCAATGCATTCTTTGGGATTTGGCAAAGTGTTACTAGGAGAGGTCCTAGAGAATTTTTCCTGGAATGCTCGGACCAAGTGTCCTATTTGAGTTTCTACATTTTTCAATCTAGCACTAGTGTTGACTCGTAAGGCATCTAAACTGAAATTTCGTCATGAAGATTAATCATCTTCTCTTGTTCCCTTCCATGATAAAAAACTGCCTTCCTTATCAGAGACAACTCTTCTTCCTCTGAAATGTGGGATTTGAACTCCCTTGATAAGGCAATAATTCTTGTTCCATGAGTGAGTCATTGTGAATTCTTTTTCGTCCAATCATTAAGAAGTAGTTCAAGCTATTTATGGAGGCAAACTTATCTCTATTGAATGTTCCTCCCATAAGTACCAACAAATAAGAAGAAAAACAAAAGAAAATAAACTACAAAATACTAATAAAAAATTAACTAAGAAACAAATCACAACCAAAAGATAAAAATAAAGAAAATTGCCTAAATTAGCAAATTACCCGTTCTTCAAAATGTCAACTTCCAATGAGAGAAAGTGAACCGTGCCAATCCCCGGCAACGGCGCCAAAAACTTGTAAAGAGACCAAATGACATACACCAATTTATGACATCATTACCAAAGGACTATTATCTAATCCCCGGCAACGGCGCCAAAAACTTGTAAAGGTGACCAAATGATGTTATGTGAAAAATATATCAATGGAGCCGGTCGTGGTAAATACTCAAAACTGATTTGAAACAAAAGTGCGGCTACTCAAACCGAATGAAAAGTATAATAACACTCAACCCTTTCCAGCGCACGGGTCATACAAGTAATAAAGGACTCTTGTGGAGTCCGATGTCGCACCTAAAAGGATTGGAGGTTCTCTCAATTGAACTTGATCACCCCGACATATGGCTTTCACTATTTAGCGACTGGCAGGGATGCTGACAAAAATCAATTTAATTGAAACGAAACTGATTTAAAACTAATCCTAAAAAATCTACCAAATAAAACAACTACTTAATTTAAAAGTATGAAGAGAGTTACTAGTGGATTTGGGATAATTATTTACAAAACAGTTTGCATTTCCTTGAAAGTAACATTTAGAGTTGAATGCTGAATTTGTCCAAGAGCAATGTAGTATGTTTGATTTCTCCATACACCATACATTTCACTATCTAACACACCATATTCCTTTCGTGACAAATGGGTCTAAATAGCTACTTGTAAAATTTGGCACTCTTAAGATTTTATTGTTTTTCTTTTCAATACTTCACAAATCCATTTCTCAGATCGAAGAATTCTTACCCCCTACAGACAGATAACGCAAGCCTCTCTCCAACGACCAGATTCTCGGCCCTTCAAATCTATAATAAAATTTTCTATCCTTATTTCAGACTTTGCTAACACGGATCAAGATCCTTTCATCGACCTTAAGAGAAACCTCTGGATTAACTAAATTGATACATCTAATTAATCCTCACACTAAGGAGTAAATTAGTGATCTATCAAAGTAATTTTTCAAAGTTCATTAGTTCCAAGATATTAGTCTAACATACTCTAAGTTAATGCCTTACTCTCAGAATCTCCATCTCTGTGTCACCAGAGGGCTTCCTGAAATCGTAGCAAAGATACAATTTTTTTGGGTATAAGCTAATAATATTCCGAACAATTCATTATATGAACAAAGTATTCAATTATATAAATCTCGCATTCAAACCCACAAAATAACCGAAAAACGCAAATCTGAATGTTCAACAATTAATCCCTAACACTAGAGGGTGTTTAATGTCTCATTACCGGATTCCATTCAACTAATCAAACAAAAGTAAGAAAACGAAGAAAGAAATCAAGAGAAAGAAGAGAAAACCCAGATTTGAGCTTAAATCTTCGCTCAACAAGAATAAATTGAATATCTCGAGTACAACACCGAAATCTCTTCAATAAAATAAAAATCAGCTTTTAAAACTACTCGAAGATCTATTAAAATAAAATCATAAAGAAACTAAGAAAATTGCACGGAGAGGGAAACCCATGAGAGAGAAACTGCATTTTTAGCTTCAATCTTTTCTCGAACATTAGTGAAATCCGAACTTCCGATGTACAAGACCTAAATATCTTCAATAGAAATAAAAATCATCTAAAACTACTCTAAAATCTAAAATAAATAAAATCTACGTAAAACCGAAAATAGCCTAGAGAGAAACTGTTAACCGAACCAAAACACATATACAAATTTATGTCACTATTACCAAAGGACTATTGTCTAGTCCCTAAGAATCCGCGCCCATAAAACTTGTTAACCGAACCAAACATATACAAATTTATGTCACTATTAACAAAGACTATCACTGACCCCACTTTCGCAACGGCGCCATAAAACTTCTACAACGAACCAAAACACATATACAAATTTATGTCACTATTACCAAAGGACTATTGTCTCACTTAACTACAATAATAAACTTGTTAACATTATACTATATAAACCACCAATCTCTTAGAGTAAATCATTTTCAAAGTCATTTGGTCCTGGTTATTCCAAGTGCACAGGTTTATCGCAATAAAATACTGGTCCTGAGATCATCTCAATGTAGATCTCAAGAATTTTAAATCAACTACCCCGACCACTCAATTTCCATACTATTTGGACCACAAAATGATAGGTGTGAGGATCCAGCATTAAGGCGCTGGTATTAAACCAACAAAAGGAAAATAACTAACCATCCAAATATACCGGAAAATAAAGAATAAAGAATAGTTAATTTCTAACAAAAGAAATGAATATCGAATAGTTATCCTCAAGATACATCAATAGAAATGTAAAGTATGGCGGAACTATCGATTCCCGTAGTTAATTCCGATAAAATTTCGATTATCTCAAGTTTCAAAATCATTCAAGGCGTCGAGCATACTGATCTCTCCACACTCCACATTTCATTATCTAATTTTATGACCCGATTCTCGAATATTGCAATTTAGGATAACTACTTTTAAAAGGGACTTCTTATCCGGGGTATTTTCTTTCGTAATACTTCATACCCATTTTATGGATCTGTGAAACCTTAGCTCCTGCTATCTATTGCCAAGGATATTAACTTCCAGATTGCTTCCTCCTCGAAATTAGAATGATCAACCTTCTTGATTAGATCACAGCTAACACGGGATTGGCCTCACTATCCGAATTGAGGTGAACTCTTTGCTTGTTTAAATAGATAAACCCATTCAACCTCGTTTCTTACTTCAAGTGAGAAGAGGATTTATCTAAGTGAACTTACAAATAAAAGATCCTAATAAAGAAAAAGTTAGTATACCTTCAAAGAAATGTACATTACTGTGAATGTCTTCCCTGGGTGGTCACTCGTAGGACTTCCTTTGAAATCAGAGCAATGACGCAAATCTTAATCTGCATAAGAAACCTGATATTCGATCTCAAGACACAAACCCAAAACCGTAAGTAAATTCATTAACCTAAATTAATGTCGAAACGACTACGGTGAAAGATAAATTCCGACTATAACGCTCACTTAATGGAAGCTGATTCCTCACTACTAAATTACACGTATACAGCATTCCTCGATCATAAGAATAACTGGCAATTTGAAATCAAACAATCGAATTCTTAAATTCATTCGAACTTCAAACATTCCGCGTAGCAATTAAGAACAATTTCATTTAGCTTCAGCTCAAACGATAAACATCCAGATTCAGAAAATACAAATCTTAAAATAAAAATACGAGAAACATAATCTCCTAAAACGACTAAATAATAAAAATAAAAAGAAAAGAAATAAAGAATGAAGCCACTTATCCGCAGACCTTCGTCTGTGGGTCGCCAAGTCGCTAATGAGTTGGATAGCTGCGTGATTTACAAAGGGTTCCTCAATTCGGCCCTAATCACAACAATAGCCCCGCCGGTGGGTTCTCAAAACGGTTTGGCCCATTCATCGCTCGTCGCTGACTTTAGTTTCCTTTGTCGTGACATCATCGATGTCGCGACATCAATCTCACGCCGCATCAACTTACTCTATGTAGTTTGATTTGTCATTCTGATGCGTCGCGACATCAATATCTTGTCGCCGATCTTCAATGCCTTAAGGTGTTTCATAATTGTTCTTTCCGATGTCGCGACGCCGATATCTTGTCGCTGACTCGCCGTTTCATCTCGCATTTTCAATCGATTGCCATGTTGTCGCTGACAGCAATATCTCTCGTCGCTGGCATCTCTTATGGCTCCGCGAACCTCACCAGCAGCCCGGCGTCGCCACTCGCATCCCACGTCAGCGACATCAACTTAAGTCATTTGCGCTTTTAACTAGGTCGCTCGGACGTCGCGACATCAATCTCTTGTCGCGACATCAATCTTAAAGAACCGTATATTTAACTAGTTGGGTTACGTCGGTCGCGACATCAATATCTCTGTTACGCAAGACTTTATGGCTCTCAGATCATTGATCCGTGTCGGCTCGCGTCAATGACATCGACATCTTGTCGCGACCAATCGGCTGAGCTTCAACCTTCAATCGAAGGGTGTTCCAGGCGCGACTTCGATCTCATCGCCGCTGACATCACTGAAGTCTCGGCAGATTCACTACCCAAACCTCTCATAGCTTGTGTTTCTCGCGGTCGCCGACCATCCTAGTCAATTTACATCAACTCTTGTCGCTGACCGCACGTCGCCGCGACGCCATTCTCTTAGCTCCCGGTTACCCTTCAACCGCTTATCCGTACTTCATCGTCACGACCAGATCAAATTCCCAATTTCGTGTCGCGGACCTCGCACCACCGCAAATCCCAAATCAGATCAATGAATCACCCAATTGTTTCCGCTTCGCTCGGCCATTCGACCCAAGACTCTTCCTCCAATTTATTGTCGTATTTTTCACTCATTTTCTTCTTTCTTCCATTTCCACTGCTTAATAAATGTATGGGTGAGTTTCTTTCATATTTCGCAAAGTAATTATATCTTTTGATATGAAAATTCGCGTAAAAATGGACTAAAAATAGATGACTTTTGAAGCTCATCAAACCCCCTTAAACTTAAAGTTTTGCTTGTCCTCGAAAGCAAAGAAAAGAAGAATTTGTTTGTCCTCAAACAAGAAGGACATTTCTTCTGTTTTGTTTTTCATCCTTTATCTCGTTTACCTTTCTAATCTGTAACTAAAAGATATCATCGTTAATTCAAGCTTCAAATTTTCGGGGATGAACTAATACATGATATACTTTTATTACAAAATTCCTTGATAAACTAATGTATATAAACAGTTTATTTATCAAGTCTTACTCTGTGTGTGTGTGCAGGTCAGCAATCCTTCTCAACTTCTTCTTAGTTTTAATAAATCTTCTGGGAGTTTTCTTAAACTGTTTATTCAGGTCCCATATGCTTGTTTTTTCATATTGATCTCCACTAATGTAGGTGATTCCAACCTTCAAAATCAATCAGGTCTTTTGGCTTGTAATGTTAGGGTTTGGGTGTGCGGTAGGATGAATGGAATTTTTAGGTTGAGATTACCAAATCCTTTTTCTTTCTCCTCAACCTGCTATTTCCTCCCAAAACTCCCCAAACTTTATGTTCGACTTACCTACTTTCTTTTCAAAGCTGTATGTTCCCAATTTCTTTCTCAGAATTCGATTGGGGAATTTTTCCTTCTAATTCACCCCTCTTTTAGAATTATGCTATGTTTTTGTCTTTTTATGCTTCTAACACTTTTAGCGTAACTTGCTAGTAGCCCTATACCAGATGGTATTATACTCAGGTGTTGAAACACCCCTAAGAACTTAATTGTTCAAGAGAGTTAGGCCACAAGACAAAATGTAAACTATTCTTTTAGCTTTCTTCCTTTTGTATTTTCCCCGTCTTCGATCTCTTCCTTCACCTTCTCTCGACATCTCTTTTGCCTTTCCCTAATCAAACTCCCCAAACTTTCATCTCTTTCCTCTCCTTTTGGAGTTCTCGGGGTCATCATAGGTTCTTTACTGGAAGTTTAGCGATAAAGGATGGCTCGGGCTTTCATTGGCTTACTTCAAGACATGGAATATCTGCTCACCCGTGGACTAAGGTGTATGCAAAAGCATATACATACAGGTGGTCGGAAAAGCCTAAACTGCTTCAATAACGGCCTGTATCATTTTTTCATTTGTTTTCAACTATGATTTCGCCTCAATCAATATTCAAACAAGTTCTGTGATCCGTGGATTACAAATTCGAATCTTTAAGATTTTCCACTTCTACCAAAGTTTCAAAGGTGCTGTCAATCGAGGTGTATTATTTCCTTCAAGACTGGTGGTTTATTCACTATCTAATTACATTAGTTTATCCAAGTACTTTGTTATATCCGAATTAACCACCCTCAATTTTTTTTTTTTTTTTTTTCAACCCAAACTGAACTTGAACAAAATAGTACATACTCTTAATTCCAGTTTCATTATTCATATTCTCCATTCTCTTCAGATAAATTGAACAGAACAGAAATGTTATTTTGATTCTAACAGAAAATAAACTAGTACAGAAACAAAATTCAAACATAATGATTAACCAATTTGTAAGTCAACAGGAATTTTATTCAAATATCAAAGGATTTCCAACATTGTTCGAGTCGTTTCACTACAAACATTTTTCACTAAGTTCATCCCGCTTCTAAAATCCTATCTTTTCTCCGTTTGCATCCCCGCTTCAAAATTTGGTTCTCCAGAATTTGTTCCTAATGAGCGATTCGCCATTAACAAGGTCAGGCAACAAATCGGGCTGTTTCTACCTTTGGAGTTTGGTCAATGGATTCTAACTAACTTATATTCCCTTCCCATCAAATACTTCTCGGTGAAACAACGCTTTATGGAACACTTAGTGGAACTGATTTGTTTCCCGACTCCACTCATTCCATAAAATGTTGTTTGCACCCTCTGACGCTTCTTCAACTTCATTTTCCCTTCCCCTTCATTCTTTCTCGCTTGTTTCTAATTCTGTTCTTCCATCCCTCTATAGCGAGGTGTGTCTCTCGTGGAAAGAAACACAAAAGTCAATTATGATTTCCTTCAATTTCTATGGGAAGATTAAATGAGATTCATCGATTATGTCCCTTCTTGTATCTTCAATCCGCATTTCGGCTTTTCGAGAATTTGAAAGTTTTTCTGAATGCCTTTATTTTCTCCATTATGTTCTTGAAACTCGAGATATTCTACATATCGATTAGATCAAAAGATGGATTAAGCTTCGTATTTACTGCCATTTATTCTTGCATAAGTTTTGGGTGAATTTTAGTTCGTTGGACCTTGAATGAAATTAGACACCGAGGTTGAATGTTTGGACACCTTAGTTACTCATCTATCAGCACAAAGCTCCAGGACAATAATTACCGGAAGTGACGCATCTGCTCTCTAAGCTATGACAGAGATGTTCTTTATTTTTATATGACTAAATTTCTATCAATTTGGCTTTCTTTCCACTTTCTTATCTTCATTCTCTCACATCCTTGGTCAATCCTCTCGAACCTGTTATGTCTCAAAACAATAAACAATCCAACTTGCAAAGAATATCACAGCGCTTGTTCAATGTCACTCAAATCAACCACAACTCAATTTATTTTTATCATGCAGAAATTGACAATTTCTATTATTTCATATTCACAGTTACATTTCATGCAAGATAAAAAATAAATTTCCAAACTTGCAATCATGCTAGTTTCAAATATAAACTTAACAATTATTTCAACTCAATTGTACAAAGATAGAGAAAGGAAATGAGAGACTCTTTATTCCGCCATGTTATATCACCGCCCCGAACGTGGATTTAGACCCTCTTCAGGTAATCTTCATTCTTTCCACAACTCGCTTGCTAGGTTTTTAGTCGACTTCCTTTCATTCAACCAATGTATCAATGCATCCAATTGGGCCTCTGGTCAATTTGTCCATCACATTCCTTTTGCTCTCTTCAAATTTCCATTTCTCCCTCGAATTTAATATGAGCTAATGTTGTATTCAGCAAGATTTTTCCTATCTGTATACTGGTTCTCACTTTCCCCATGTTTGGAATTAGTAATTTCCTCTTGTCCGGGGCAGTATGGGACGGAGTAGCACCCTATTAAATAAGCCTCATTAGCTCTTTCCTTATGTGTTACCGTATTCATATGGTAGGGAGTTAAACCATGTCATAAATATATCTCGTGAAAGAGAATGGGAATAATCGCAGCCGAATAGCTTCGCTCCACACCATCTCTCCAACTTAACAGTGATTAGCTTATCCCGAGGAATCTCTCCTGTGCTCGCTTGGATCTTCGGGATGACCGTAAAACTGGATGTCGTTTGGACCATGGTTATCAATGCCGGGTTCGAGTTCAAAATTATTAGCATTGATTGTCAGTCTCTGCTCGTATTGCTAACATTTATTGTATGAATGAATTCCATAAATTCTCCATAGCCATGCCTCGAGGTCTTTGCCGCATTATCTCCGTTGGCGACTGCCTAACTTTATCCGTCATACTGCATGAGCCGCCTCTCCCAAATCAAAGTATACCGGGATCAATAGATTAGCCTAACTTCAACAACATTTTCAATATGGCTGTTATGGGTCAAGGGTTACTAAGAGTCACCGCTTGAAACGCTTATTTTTGTTCTTTTCTTTAAAAATGTCCAAATTAGCATTTCTTCTTTCATCCTCGAATATTGATTACAAAATTCTTCGATCCCCTCGCAAGAACGGCTGTCGATAAAAACCGCAAAGAACCGAACTAAACATATACAAATTTATGTCACTATTACCAAAGGACTATTGTCTAATCCCCGGCAACGGCGCCATAAAACTTGTTAACCAAACCAAAACACATATACAAATTTATGACACTATTACCAAAGGACTATTGTTCCAACCAGAATTCGCATTTATAAAAACTTGTTAACCGAACCAAAACATATATACAAATTTATGTCACTATTACCAGCGGACTATTGCTTTAATCCCCAAGAACGGCGCTAATAAACTTGTTAACATTATACTATATAAACCACTCAATCTCTGAGTAAATCATTTTCAAAGTTTGGTTTTGGTCCGATATTCCGCAAGTGCACAGTCGACAAGTAATAAATGGATTTAAGTCCGCATATCGATCCCACAGAGATCTCAAGAATTTTAAATCAACTACCCTGACTACTCAATTTCCATACCATTTGGACCCACAAAATGATAGTAGGATCCAAAGCATTAAGGTGCTAAAAATTAAACGAACAAAAGGAAAATAACTGGAATCTATCCAACATACTGAAAATAAATAAAGAATAGTTAATTTAATAAAAGAAATGAATACCGACACAGTTATCCTCGTATATACATCAATAGAAACAGCTATAAGGAACTATCGATTCCCTGTAGTTAATTCTCGACAAAATTTTTGATTATCTCAAGTTTCAAAATCGTCAGGCGCTAGAAAAGTGCTGGATCTCTCCACACTCCACATTTCATTATCTAATTTATGACCTCGATTCTCTCGAATACAGGAATTAGATAACTACTTTAAAAAGGGACTTCCTTAACTGGGTACTTTCTTTGCAATACTTCATACCCATTTTATGGATCAGGAACCTAGCCCTAAGTTATCGGTCAAGGTTGATATACAACTTCCGTGATTGTTCTCCTCGAAATTAGAATAGATCAACCTTTCCTTGATTAGATCACAAATTTAACACTGATCATCACTATCCGACCGAGGGTGAACTTTGTTTGTTTAAATAGATAACTCATTCAACTCGCTCTTGATTTCAAGTGAGAAGAGGATGTATCTAAGTGAACTTACAAAGCCTAAAGATCCCTAATAAAGGTGTTAGTATACCTTTCAAAGAAATGTACATTACTCGTGAATGTGTCTTCCCCGGGTGGTCACTCAGAGACCCTTGAAATCAGAGCAATGACGCAAATCTTAACGGGTATAAGAAACTGATATTCAGATCCCAAGACAATAAACCCAAACCAAAAGTAAATTCATTAACCGAATTAACAAGGTCGGGAAACTCACTACAAGAAAGATAAATTCTGACTATAACGTTCACTTAATGGAAGCTGGATTCCTCAATTACTAAATTACACGATACAGCATTCCTCTGATCATAAGAATAACTGCAATTTGAAACTGAACAATCACCTTAAATCGGTCTAACTTCAACATTCCGTAGTAATTTGAAAGAAATTGAATTCGCATTCACCACCAAACGATAACATCCAGATTCAGAAAATACAACGAAAATAAAAATACGAGAACATAATCTGCTCTAAAACGACGGAAATAATAAAAATAAAAAAAAGAAAAGAAAATAAAGAAAATGAGCTTTCAGCTATCCGTAATCTTCGTCTCAGGTCGCCAAGTCGCTTTAATGAGTCGGATAGTCACAGATTTATAGGGTTCCTCACTGGGCCCTAATCACAACGAACGTGGGTTTCAAATGGTTTGCCCATCTTACTATTCGTCGCGACTTTAGTTTCTTGTCGTGATCATCGATGTCGCGACATCAACTTACGCGCCGCGACATCAACTTACTCTATGTGCTTGATTTGGTCAGTTCTGATGTCGCGACATCAATATCTTGTCGCGACATCTTCTCAATGCCTGGCGTGTTTCACTATTCTTCACTCGACGTCGCCGACGTCGATATTCACGCGACCAGCTCAAGTCATCCGCAGCCTTCAATCGATCGCTATGTTGTCGCGACAAGAATATCTTGTCGCGACATCTCTTACGCTCCGCAACCTTCATCGAAATCTCATGTCGCCGAATTCCAGATCCCACGGCCGCTACATCAACTTAAGCCATTTGCGGCGGAACTTAGGCCTTGATACCGCGAAGATCAATCTCTCGTCGCGACATCATCTTAAAGAACCGTATGTTTCAACTCGGGCTGCTCATGTTGTCGCGATATCAATATCTTGTCGCGAAGACTTTATGCGGCTCGGTGATCATTGATCCGTCGCCTCCGATGTCACGCATATCGATATCTTGTCGCACTCACCTTAAGGAGCTTCAACCTTCAATCGAGCAGGTCTTCAGGTCGCGATCGATCTCACGTCAGCGACATCGCCTGAGTTCCTGGGCAGCCTTCCATCACCCAAACCTCCTGCTAGCTTAAAGGTGTTTGTCGCTGACTCTTATCCTAGTCACGACATCAACTCTTGTCGCGACCGCATCATTGGCCGCGACGCCATTCTCTAGCCCCCGTTACCCTTCACCGCTTATCCTCGTACTTTACTGGCTCGCACTGCATCAAATTCCTTCAATTTCTCGTGTCGCGACCTCGTAATTTGATCGTGCAAACCCCAAACCGCATCAATGAATCGCCCAATTGTTTCGCTGCTTCCGCCATTCGACCGCATTCTTCCTCCAATTTATTGCCGTATTTTTCTAATACTACATTTTCTTTCTTTCTTCCATTTTACCTCGCTTAATAATGATGAGTGAGTTTCTTCATATTTCTCAAGAAGTAATTGTATCTTTGATATGAAAATTAAGCGTAAAATGGATCAAAATAGATGACTTTTAAGCTCACTGAACTCCCATGAGAGTAGGCTCAATCTTCCCCATTTGCCTCTTACCTAAAAACGAGTATATATATGGTCCTAGAAACGGGCTTGAAATTAGGTCAAAAACTCAATTTTCGGCCTTTTCAAGTTTCTCGCAAAGATTTCGGGGTCACGACACGTGCTCTTTTGTCGCGACACGTGCTTTTCTTCTCATTATGACACCATTTCGTCACGACACCATTTTTCTCGTCGCGACACCATTTTCTGTCACACACACTTCCCGACAAAGAACTCCGTTTTTCTTTCTCCAACTTGTTTCGGGGCCATAACTTCTTCGTTTCTTTAACTCGATTTGGGCAGGAGTACTGCTAAAAGCTCTTGAATGTAGAATGCAGTCATGAGGGAATTGAACCATTTGATGTTCTAGATGGTACATAAAAATTCATCTTTCCAAAGGGTGCGCCAGAGACTCTGGGTTAATTCTCTTTGAAATATATTGCTCATTTCACACCACTTCGCTTTTCATCAATAATCCTACAAAACCAAGTTTAGAGAAAATTTTATGAGTTTTACATGAATATGGATATAAAATGCACAAAATAGCATGTGAAATGAACTCAAAACATAGATGAGTTTTGCACTCATCAGCTGGACACCTCCACATGGCATGCATGCGTCATGCCATGTGTCACCCACTCATTTGGGTTCCTTTTTGTCCCGAAAATCTTGAAAAATCTGACCATCTCGGAATTAAATGAAATTCGTCTTGGTAACTAGATTTCACGAGACAAATCCAACGGTGAGGTCTGTTTTGTCATCCGAGGTCTAGAGAATTTCCAAGCTTTCAACTTGTACTATAGCGGCAATTTACCCTTTTTTGCCCCTAAAAAAGTTCAAATTTTCCCGGGTTTTACATTATACATGAGTTAAGCATTACAATATGATACCAAAACATAATGTTGTTCCTAACTTTAATAGGTTAAATATGAATTTGGATCGTCAATGGATGTATTAAAGGTTGACACTTGGTCTTCTAAACCAAGATTTTGTAAATGGTATGCAAAGTTTTCTTGACTTTGCTAGTAGTCAACAACAATGTATGGATAGGAACAAAATTAGGTGGCCATGTAATGGTCGTGAATCGCCAAATCGGCAGATATCATGATTTAGACACCGCCACCTATGTGGCTAAATATGGTTTTGTTCTAGATGATTATGTTTGGGAATGTCATGGGGAAGCCTGGGTGGAAGTTACCAACAATCAAACTACCATTAATCTAGAAATGGGTAACGTGGTCACTTCTATTGCTTACTACGATATGGTGTTTGAAGTTGCTAGCCTTGACTTTACTCCACTTGAAGAGTTAGAAGAACCTCCAAATTCAGAAGCTAAAAAATTTTATGATATGCTTAGTGTTGTTGATAAGGAGTTGTGGCCTGGATGTGAAGGTCATACGTTGTTATCACATATTGCTAGAGTTATGAACATGAATTCTGAGAACCATATGACTAAAAAAAAATTTGATCAAATGGTTCAATACATGAAGGAGATACTACCATATGGTAATGTGGTGACTAAGAACTTCTATAGCACTACGAAGCTGCTACGAGGTATGGGATTATCAGTGGGAAAGATTCATTGTTGTAGCAACCGTTATATGATATACTGGGGTGAAGATAGTGAGCTAAACAATGGCAAGTTTTGTGCATATCCTCATTACAAGAGGGCTCACTACGGAAGCGGGAAGAAGAGAAAAACCAAGACTCCGTATAAAAAAATGTACTACTTCCCTCTTAAAGATAGATTAAAAAGATTGTATGCATCGAATGCCACAGTTGAGGATATGAGGTGGCATGTAGAACATGAGGTGGCATGTAGAACATGAGGTTGAAGATGGTGTTATGATTCATTGCTTAGACTCTCTTGCTTGGAAGCATTTTGATCATACATATCTAGATTTTGCAGCTGAAATTCGAAATGTTCGACTAGGAGTTTGTACTGATGGATTTCAACCTTTTGGGCAATCTAGCCAGCAATATTCATCATGGCCTGTCATAGTAACCCCATATAACTTACCTTCATGGCTTTGTATGAAGGAGCAATATATGTTTTTAACCGTAATTATTCTTGGGCTAGAAAATCCAAAAGAGAAGTTCGATGTATTTTGCACCTCTTGGCTGCGTAACTGGGAAGAATCAAGGGAGGTCAGTCCAAGCATATGACATTTTTAAGAAGCAAAACTTTCAGCTGAGAGTTACACTTATGTGGACAATCAATGACTTTCCTGCATATTCAATGTTGTTTGGTTGGACTACTTCAGGTCGGTTAGCTTGTATGTATTGCATGGAGGATTCATGCATTTACTCTTTCAAGAAGTCGAAAGCAATCATGGTTTGACAATCACTATAAGTTCCTACCACAAGACCATCCATTTCGAAAGAACAAAACCTAATTCATTAAAAATAAAATAGTGGTCAAGGTTGCACCACCAGTCAAGAGTAGGACATAAATATTGAGAGAGATAGAAAGTTTGGGGATAAAGAAAGTCATAGAATTAGATGTTGAAGAGACTAATCGAGCAACATGCAAGCATTGTGGGTGGAAAAAAATAAGCATTTTTTGGGATTTACCTTATTAGAGTTTGAACTTGATTTGGCACAATTTAGATGTAATGCATATTGAAAAGAATGTATTTGACAATGTACTTAACACAGTAATGGAAGTTGAAGCAAAAACGAAGGATAATTCCAAATCTAGGGAAGAGTTAAATGAATATTGTCGTTCTCCGGAATTGGCATGGAATGTTACAACAAGAAAATACGCTAAAGCTTGTTCCACTTTTGACAAGCAGGGGAGACAAGCCTTGTGTGAATGGGTCAAAAAGCTTCGAATCCCTGATGAATATGCTTCAAACATGGCAAGATGTGTAGACATGAGGAAGCATAAGCTGTTTGGAATGAAAAGCCATGACCTGCTGCGCGTTTATGAGGCAATACCTATAGCATTCAGTGAACTACTCCCATCACATGTTTGGAAGGCACTTACGGAGTTGAGCCTTTTCTTCGAGGACCTCACAGCTACTATGATAAAAAAAATAGAGATATGGTCCGATTAGAAAAAGAAATTCCATTAATTTTGTGTAAGCTTGAAAGAATTTTCCCTCCGAGTTTCTTTAACTCTATGGAGCATCTTCCTGTGCATTGGGCTTATGAAGCAAAGATAGCTGGTCCTGTATAATATCAATGGATGTATCCATTTGAGAGGTAAGAAGCAAACATATTTCAACGTGTTTTATAATTCAAATTTTTTTCTAATTTATTAAATTCTTTGATATTACAAATATATTATAGGTATCTTCAAAAACTAAAAAACAACGTGACCAACAAAGCTAAGGTGGAAGGATCCATATGCAATGCTTATTTGGTTGAAGAAGCTACATCATTTTGTTCTTACTACTTCGAGGACCATGTTAGCATGAGACATACACAAGTGCCACGTAATAATGACAGTCATGTTGAAAGTGATGAAGGTGAAGAACATGAAGGGAACCTATCAATATTCAAATATCATGGGCGGTCATTTGGAAAGGCCAAGTTCAGATTTCCAAGTGAGGAAGAATATACAGCTACTCGTAGTTACATTTTATTAAATTGCTTGAAAGTATAACCATTTACTAGGTTAGTGATTCATTAATATTTTCACTAGCATAGTACATCTTTTCTTTCTATTCCACGTCACTAATATTTTCAATCAGTCTTCTTTTTTGAAAGGATTTACATCGACTCTCTAAAGCGAAGTCAACCCAATATCACTGAGAATGAAGTTGATAAGATACTAGAAAATGAATTTTCAAATTCATTTGATACATATGTGAGTAGTATTTCCAACCCAATACGGTTCAATACTTAATTTATGGAAGTTTAATTCTAATTGCATATTTCAATTTTTGTAATAGGCACACAATCCTTCAAACATTGTTACAAACAAGTTCATGAAGGATCTTGCAAAAGGCCCTTTACGAACTATTACGATGTATGGTTATTATGTAAATGGTTACCGATTTCACTCTTTACAACATGGTTCCATGAGATCTACTATGAATAGTGGGGTGTGCATTAGAGGCTCAAATTTAAGTGTTGATGAGAGTGATTATTATGGATAGTTGGAAGAAATCATGGAGTTGGAATACTCCGCTTTACCAATCAAAAGAACTGTATTATTCAAGTGCGATTGGTTTGACCCTACACTAAACTTGGGAACGAAGGTTCATAAAGAGTATAAGCTTGTACATGTGAATACCAAACGGAGGTTTAGGAGAGAGATATGAACTGCTTATTAATGTGCGCATCATGTGTATTTCTGCAACTATCCTAGCTTAAGGCGTGACAAGAGGGATTGGTGGTATGTTTTCAAAATAAAAGCTAGGGCCATTGTGGATGTAGTCGACAGGACTAAAACAAATGAAAAGTCACCATTTTAAGAGAATCAGGTTGATATCCATCATCATAGTCATATTCAATTGAACGAAGAATTAGTTCCCTTACATGATCAAAATAACGTGTTCGTAGACCTTGAAGATGACAATGTCAAAGAAGATGATCCATTTCTTGAGTCAATTGAATACGACTCTGATTCAAATGAAGAAGATGAGGAGTTATATGATGAAATGAACGAGACCAGTAGTGATTAATGTTACTTTTGATTAGTACACATTTTGATTTTTTGTTAAGTCTATTTTCAGCCAACTATTTCGAATGAACAAAAGTGAGGACTTAGGTGTGTGATGTTGCATATTATTCGACTCAATTTGTTTGGTATATATATATATATATATATGTGTGTGTGTGTGTGTGTGTGTGTGTGTGTGTGTGTGTGTGATATTTATGCTTCTATTTTCATTTTTTTAAATTTTGGGCGGGCCGAATCTATATTTGTATAAAGTATTGTGAGTAATTTTTCATTTACATTTTTTCTTTTAATAATTATGTTTCGTAATTGCTACCTACTTTATTCAATATTGTTATATATATTTTTGTATTAAATTACTATGGTTGGTAGACGTAATGGTAAAGGAAATGCACATGGTGGATAATGGGGTGGCTATGGAGGACATTTAACTAGCCGTGGTATAATAGATGGAAAAGTGACACAATCAGGTTTATCATCATTAGCAGCATCATCACTAGGATTCTCTCATGCAGTAGTTTCATAATCACCTGCCACACTTATAGAGGAGTCTACACAATCACCGGTGACTCCAAATTCAGAATCACCAATATCAACTCCAGCTTCTGGATCACAACCAGTACCTACTACATCTTCTAGATCACCAACATTATCTGCCACTCCAGCTTTTGGGTCAAGTCCCAAGGATCATGTATTGAGTTCACTAGAAGTTGTAAATGCTTCTTGTAGCAGTGCTAAGCCATTTCTTACGATACAATATGGTTGGTAATTTTTACATATTATCAATATAAAATTAAGGATAAGATAACCTTTAATTTTTGTTTTAACATTTGATGATTTATATATGACTAATTTATATATATATATATATATATAGCAGTATATATATATATATATATATATATATATATATATATATATATATATATATATATATATATATGATTTTGCATGTAATCAGCTTTACTCTTCCCATGAGGTTACTAGACATAAAGTGCATAAAGCAAATTTGACAAAGAGGGATATACTTAGGCAGCAGTGACAGGGGCTACCAAGGAATTCTATTGGAATGAATTTAAGGTAATACTTATTACGAATTTAAGGTAATTCTTGTTATGAATCAACAATTATTATTATGGGACTGAGAATTATTTTTTTGGGTTGTTTTTATTCAATTATACTTGATAACACTATAAAACTTTTAATATTGCAGAAGCATTTCACATATGATGTGTCTCTAGAGCCTGTAATTAAAGGAATTTGGAGCCATCGGGCTGCTATCCGATATTCTAGCACCTTTTCAGTGGAGGGCAACAGGAGTGATGCCTCCAAATGTTCCACAAGACTTTTGGATAGCTGGTAGGCAAGTTGGAATACTCTTAAGTTCAAGAAAAAGTGTTTGGCTGCATCCAAATGTGGTTTAGCGAGGTTGCAGGACCCGACACTGGAATATTTAGGCACTCTAGGGGTTCTAAATATGCTATAGATCACTACTTAGATCTTGTAAATAATTATTAAATGCTTCATATTCCTTACATTTTTCAGTATAGAAATTCGAATATAATTAGCACAACTATTGCTATAGTATAATCTGAAATAAGTGTATAATAACATTCTCAAGAAAAAGAGCGTCCTAATCATATGGTGACTGACTATGATATTTTTTAAAAGATGCACAAGAGGAAGAAAGATGAAAGCTTTATTGATCAACGATCGAAAAATGTTGTTGTAAGTTAATGACATAATAACGATTTCTTTAGTTTCTATATTTAATATTGCATTACTTATTTTGAGATATTTACTTGTATGGTGATGAGGTATGTCACGCGCAATGCCGAGACTCAAGATATGGATCGATGCTGAATTTGTACAATCGATTGATAAAGATAAGATTTTTTACGAAGTTGTTGGACCACCGAAGAAAAAGCGGGTTTATGGACTTAGAAATAAAGGTTACATTGATAGCTCCAACGAAATATCGTATGATCGTGAGCATTTGAGGGCTGAGATATACGAGAAGGTGTGAGATACAATGCGAGAGGAGATGAGGGATGAGCTTCAAGATGCAGTGCAAGAGATTAAAGAATGAGATGATGCAATTCAAAAAAAGCAAGAAGTGATGGAGCTGATGATGAGGCAAAGACAACAACAGATGGAAAAAGATTGGAAGCAAAAGCAACAAGAGATGGAGCTGATGATACAAAGACATTTGAGAGCCAGTGGTTTTATAGTTCCAATTATCGATCCAAACCACACCATTAATGATCATGCATAGGATGTGGATTAGAAGTAGATGATACTTAATTTATTATTATCTAGTAAAATTTGTTTTAGGATGTTGATTAGGAGTAAATGATAATTAATGATAACTTAAAACTATCTAGTAAATTTAGTTATTTCATGTATATATGGTACTTAACAAATTTCTTAGTTTAAATATAAATATAAATGTTATAAAAAGAATACCATTAAACTTGAATTTTTATTATACTATTTTGATCTAAAAATATAAATAATATTTATTTTTTTAATATATATATATATATATATATATATATATATATATATATATATATATATATATATATATATATATAGAGAGAGGGTATGGTAGAGAGATATATATATATATATATAGTATATATATATATAAGGAAAAAAATACTAAAAGAATCTAAATCTGGAGCATGTAACATTTACCAATGTTAATAACGAAATATGTCACACATTTACCAACAAAATGAGAATCCGTTTGTATATTTTCAACGGATAGACACTAAATTTAAAAACGGATTACCATCCATTGGTAAAATACCTACGAATTGCCAACTGGTTTTTTCAACAGATTATGTCTTACATTTACCAATAGAATGAGAATATGTTTCTATCTTACCAATGGATTAACATCGGAAATCGTTCAACATTTACCAACCGATGGATAATCCGTTGGAATTTTATCAATAGATTAACAAACAAAATATCGACGGATAGAAGCTAATATTGAACAATGGATTATCGATAGTAGCTCATCCGAAAAAACATCCTCATATTCACAAACTACCTGAGGCAGATCCAAGTCTTGTCTCGCCTTGTCCTCCAGGGTAAGGCTTGCTAGCCAACCCCTCAACTGTCCGTGCCACCTGGAGTTGTACAGGGTCTAGGATAAAACATCGTGTTTGTCCCCTTGAATCGTAACACAAATACCGTCTTGTGTGTAAGCGGTAACTCTCTTACATTCACAATCAATGACAACTCGGTGTGCCGTCAACCAGTTCATCCCAAGGATGACATCAAACTCTGACATGTCCATGACCCTCAGGTCCACAATAAGTAGAATCCAGGAGATCTCTAACTCGCAACCCCGACATTTCAGATCCACACTCACCCTAGTTCCTAAGGGAGAGCTTACACAATAATCCGCTTTCTCTAAGGTTCCATCTTCTAAGCCCTCCAATTTTCCTCACACATGATGAAGCAATAAATGAATGACGACTAGAATCAAAACAATATCCTCGCCCATAGCGAGATAGCGTAAACATACCTCGTATAACCCGGATCGATCCGCCGGCTCGCCTAAGGGTACAACCGCGCAGATATGCCCCCGGGTCCCTGGGGGGTCCCGACCTGTGAGACATGTCCCCGACCTCGACCCATACTCCGCCTCCGCCCGCCCGTGACACAGGTGCCCCGCGGCCGCACTCGGTACCGACACCGGCTTCTCCGCCCATGCCGGGTAAGAATGAACATACCACGCCCGTGCACGCCCCATCGATGACTGGGGATCGAGGTGTCCTCGTGATCCCTAGGACTTCGCTTCTTACTTCGCAATCTCGTCTCATATGTCCAAGCTGATGGTAATGGAAACATGTCATCAATCATGACTAGCTAGAAGCCCTGATATGGCCTTGGCCTTGATAAATGCGACCCTATCCTTGAGACCCTCGTGAATCAGCTCTCAAATTCTTTCGCAGGAAGGCCGGTCCTTCTTCCTCACACGGCACATGTCTCGTATGGCCCATTCTTCGTATATCTTCTCTCTCTATACTACAGCCAAAGCCCGACCATAGAGTCCATATCTGTGAAGAGGAACTCACAATATTGCCCCAGATGGACAACTCGTAATTCATCCTCAAACTTTCTCACCTCGCCATGTCTAGCGCCATAATCATCAAGAAATAAAGCAACTCTATGAACTTAGCCACGTATTCCATCACTGTCATCATTCCTTACTTTAGCTCTAGGAACTCCCGGGCATTTGCATGTCTAGCAGTTGGCGGAAAATATTTGCTCATGAAGAGCTCATGGAACTCTGCCCAAGTCATTGCCTCTAAGTCCCTCGAGGTCTTAACCGAATCCCACCATACTTGAGATTTACCCTCCAGCTGGAATGCCGCTACCATTATTTAGCTGTACTGGGAGGTGATTTCCATAGCCTCTGACGATCTTCTCAATCTATCTGAACCAATGGTCACCACCATTGATCCCCTCCTCCCGTGAATGTCGGGGATGGATGTGCCTAAACCCCGAGGTTATTTTAATCCCTCCCTAACCCCCATTGTACTTATAGTCAGGTAATATTGGTAAACGCAAATGCCTATAAATCTCCATAAAGGCCCCGCGAATAAAAACAGTATGTTAGCTATTTCCGTGGACAAACCTCTACGTCTTCGTCTCACTTGGCTTTCATCTACACATGTCAAATGGCAAATTGAGATTTCTTTCTCTTTATTCAATTAGTAGTGCATATGCCACCACTAATAGACTTTATCATCATGAACTACACCATTCATCCCTTTTTCCTTAGTGGTGTTAAATGTCAAACACTAATACAATTCAATTTATTTCCCGGACTATCATGTTCAATTTGTTTTTCCGAACCCCTAAGGTTATGTTTTCTAACCCTAGTGATCCATATAGCACCCACCATGCGTAATGTCCATAATGTAAAATCATCACACACGTCATAGTACTTATCGTCGCATAATGGGTTCATGACTAAACTTCGCGTTCGACCAGCCTGTGGTATTCATATACCCATGATCCGATACCGCTGTGACACCCCAAACTGAGAGTCATTTTTTTCACATCGTTCGCATGTCGCCGACAGAAATCTTTGTCGGCATCGCACTTCCTTCGTAAGACGCCTTGTCATGCACGATCCTGGTCACACAGGCTCGCCGTGCGCCAAATTATTGCAGCGCAGCCGGTTTAGACCCGGAAGTCCCTTGTCATGGCGTAATTTCTCCTACTGCCAACCTTATCGCGACATAATAACATTCCGTCGTGACAAGAATTTCCCTTCATTAGCCAACTCTGTCGCAACATAAAATACCCAATGTGATTAAAAATCTTTTCCAAATTTATCTAAGTTCATCACGATGAGAATTCTATCGCTGACGGTCCCTTATCGCACGCGCACCTCTCGGCTGCGAGCGCCCCAAGGGGCCCATCATGCCCGCCCGGGGTCCGGTCCGCCAGATGTCCCGGCCTCTCTATCTCGCGCCTCGTCGCGCACTCCAAAACCTCATTGGGACAAAATTTCTCCTGGCTCCGCCAACTCAGAGGACATAGAATTTTCTGTCATGACATGAGGATTTCTCTTTATTCTGGCCAACTTTGTTGCGACATAGAATTACTCTGTCACGACCTAAAAAATATCCAATCGCAATAGAAAACCTACCCAACCTGGCTAAATTTAAGATGGCAATGATAGAATTTTGTCGCAACATAAAAACCTCCTATTTAAGCCACTAATCATCACGACATAAAATATTCTATCGTGACACAAGAACCCTGCCCAAGGCCAAAGTCTGTCGCGACATATAAATACTCTATCACAACACATAAATACCTATCATGACATGAGGTCCCGCTCAATTCAACCTCTTATCACTACATACAAAACGCTGATCGCGACAAGGCGGCCCTTTTAGTCTGGCCACACTTTATCACATAGAACACCTTTGTCGCACAACTCCCGTGAAACCCGTCGCGACACTAAAATTTCCCTGGTCGTGATCTCGAAATTCGATCTCTAGCCAAGCTCCTGTCACAACCCTGACCTCCTGTATCGGCCGTCTTGGTCGCGACAAGGGACCCTCTATCACGACATTGTCACAACAGAGAACAAAACACTATCGCGACATAGGGAGAACCCCTATCGCGACCAAAAACTAGAAGAAAACAACTCTGTCATGACCAGGAAAACCCTTGTAACGACCTAGCAATCGTCTGCAGCCTGGGAACCATGTCACGACATAGAGCCAAAAAGCTCTGTCGCGACAAAGAAAACCTCTGTCATGACCCAAACCCGCAAATGGGCAATAGCCTTTCTAGGCTTCTCCTGCATCTCCAGCTCCCTTTTTTTTTTTTTTTCTTTCTAAATACCCTAAATTCAATATACAATAACTTTTTAATTACAAAGGCAACATGAAATCTAGAAAAACCTTGCCAAACTGTATTAATCATATAAAATGAGTTTAATTACAACTCTTTTCTTCTTGCATAAACATAAATTGGGTTTTCTGCCTAAAATTTAAAAGAAACTGAATAAATGTCCAGAATTTTACAAAATACATGAATAAGCCATAATATGGCCCTTTTTCACAACTAAGGTCTTGGATGTGTTTCATCCCCCAGTGTACCTTCATTACCTGAAAATATTTTCCTACAATGGGATGAGCAATGCCCAGTAGAGAAATTCTCCTACGAGGGCTACTCCCCACCTAAGTGCACATGCAATGGCAAACACACACACATTCAAGTAATATATGCACATTCCTACTCGAATGTGTACATGTCATGCCCCATGCCTCGAGTCCTTGCCGACTTCATCACACACACATTTTCCATGTATGAAAAACTGTTTTCAAAACAAAATATTTTTGTTTTTGAAAACTCATTAGTCAATCTCCGATATAATTTATTGGACAACCCTCCGATATAGTTTATTGGACATACTCCGATAAAATTTGTTGGACAACCCTCCGATATAATTTTTTGGACATTCTCCAATAAAATTTAATGGACATACTCCGATATAATTTGTTTATTAGACAACCCTCCGATATCAAATTCATTCAAAACCCATGTCATGTACTTACACCCGTTTCACGTGATGTCCCCGTGCATATGAAACGTTGAATGACATTTTATGCCAATTTATGTTACATGCATGATGAGTACTACCTGCAACATTAATAAATCATGGATGATTATATTTTCTACATATAATTCACATCCATCAAGTATCTCACGTCAATACATCATATAAACATATATTAACATTATTTTCACACAACCAACATGTTATTCTTTTTTTTTTTTTTTTTTTTGCAATAACACATAAAAAACAACACAATACATCCAAAATTCCAGTGTTCAGTCCTAACATTTTGGGACTTAACTATACTGCCACTAACGACCCCAAGAAACTCATGTCATTAAATGGATTCCTAGACTAAGATCAAATCGCAGAGTAAACCCTACCTCTTGTGAGTTCGCGAAACCCCAGATTCTTTGCACCTACACGGCCTTCGTCGCTAAGTAGATGAACTTTTGTCTCTCATACGATGAAAACCAACGACCCGATCTCCGTGGATCCTAGAGAGAAGGTGGAGCTTCTCACTCCTCTTTTCTTCTTCTTTTTTTTCTTTTCTCTCTTTTTATTTCCCTCCTTTTTCCTTTCTCCCCACCAAATTGATCCACTTTATTCAAGTAGGAAATTTCTTCCCACCTTCTCTTTGTCACATGTCCCTTTCTCATATGCTTTCTCTCTTTATCTTATCCAAAAATGGATTTCCTTTCTCTAATTAAGGATGTGACACATGGCCTCCATGGGTCACCCCTTAGATTTCCCCTCTAGTTTTGACTTACCTCTCCACATGACACATGTCTAAATGTGAGTCATGAATCTTTTCCTTTTTACTATTCATGTGCCATGTGTCACATGGACACATGCATTAAGTGGCAATTTCCACACCACATGACTCTCAATCCATGTGCACCCCTCACAAACTGCCATGTGGTAGCTACATGGTCATGCTATGTAGCACCACTCCTTGTGTCACCTGACACTGGATACCTCGAAAAATGTGAAATTACAACTGTCTCGGAATTCGATGAAATTCGACTAGGCAAGTAGATTTCGCGAGATGATTCCAACGGTAAAGTCCGTTTCATCATATGATATCTAGAAAATTTCTAGGTTTTCAACTTGTATTATTGCGGCAATTACCGTTTTGCCATTTTTCAGAAAAATTAGATTTTTTCTGGGTTTTATAGGTAATCTGTTGGGAAATGGATTTAACAACAGATTTTTAACGTTGGTAAACACTAGTTTTTTTTTTTTTTTTAGTGAAACACATCTTCTTGGATGACACTACCATCAAACATACGATCATATATGTTGCTTTGTTTTAGCATTTTTCTGCTAGTGTTCAATTGTAAGCTCATCAGGAGTATTAAGAACATATCTTTTGTTCCCAACAATCTTTTTTTCACTAAGAGGCCTTAATTGATAGAAAACGCTTTTTCACTTAGAATAAATTTAAATTACATGAACAAGTATAGAACATGGGTAAAATGAATTTATCAATCAAAGAGTTTGTATGAATTTTGTTCGAAAATTTATATGAATTTTCATATTGAGTACTTTGCTTAGTAGCATGAGTTAAGCTTCAGGAATGCTGACTTAGCAATCTAAGAGTTTGATTTGTCTAAGTGTCACCAAAGAAATAACTAATTATGTAACATTAAACAAAGATAGAAAGTCATGCTTCAAAAAACTGTACGTTTCATCATAGTTGGATTCAATTGGATAAATGTTTATGAATATAAGAGTTTTAGCATTGCCACCAAGTGAGTCACTCATCAACATTGTCAATTTGTGGTTACTATAAGGAATGTGTTGATCACTAGATGACAAAGCATTGATGACATCCTTAAGAGCTAAAAGTGACTTGTTGATGCTTTAAGCTTCCTTAAGTTGATTACCCGAAGAGCTTGATTTCTTCACTTTTTCTGAACCAACAAGATCCACAAAACTTAGTTGTAGATAGAGTTTTAAAAAAAATAATGTAAAGACAAATAAACATTATCACAATAAGTCATACTCCATATTAACACACATTTATGCTAGCACTAATGTTGGCATCCCTTTTCCCATTTAATTAGAAAAAATATAGTGTGTGTATATATATTCATGTGCCTGAACATTTATATTAAGAAAACATAAATCAAGATAGGATTGAAAAGAATATACTCCAAATGATAAAGACAATATCTTTCCCCTAACATTCGACTGGGTTTGAAGACTGGTATTTTCGATGATAGTTGAAAGAATCAAATGAGACCTTGAACTTTCCTCATTCATTTGGGTGCCAAATGTACGTCGTTGTTAAGATCCTCTTTGAATAATGCTTTTTAGTTTTTCAAATGTTGATAAGGACACAATACACGCATTATCCATTGATACCATGCCTTGAACATTGCAAATTAAGTTCATCAATGAGGGAAACAACCAAAAAAATTTAAAGCCAAAAAAACTTGGCTCAAATTTTCTGTAAAAATAGACGAACAAATTACTCATCCATAAATTAGACCAATCAATAGCCTCTTAAAGATAGAATTATACTTTTGGTGCATTTATGTTTTTTAATCTTGCCTCTTATTGTAGTCTTTTTATTGCTTTTCTTATGATGACTTACCATTCAACTCGATTTTAGGTAGCTAATATCTTATCATGAGGTTGATGCTCTATAAAATATGACATTTGATGTTTTTTTTTAAATCACCTTTTTAAAACTAATTTATTATTAGTAGATGATGATGTATTGTGCACAATAGGCAACGTAATATGTAAATCGCTTTCTTAATTTTTTTTCTAAAATTTATATGAATTTATACGAATTTTCATGTCATGCTAAGTAAGAACAAACTTTATCATCCACAAACAAAGGTGATGTTCAACTAACAATAAGATCGTATCCGAGTAGGCCTCTAAATCCAAAATCAGCAATTGTTGCTTTCTTTTCCGTAGATAATTGTTCGATGCTGCCTAGGAAGGTTTACGGCGAGCATCATGAGTGCACATACATTATGCTACACACAATGGTTCAGTTGTAACCTAATAAACCCTCACAAATTTATAATGCATTTGTATAGTAAAGAGAAGTTCATATTTATATAACCCAAAAAACTTTTTCCTCTATTCAATATGAGATGTCACAAATACCCCCTATTTCTCCTTCACCTAGCATACAAACAAAATATAATGTTGTAACCTACAAGAATGCAGGGCAAAATAAACCTTTCATGCTAGGGTCGATGACCAATATTGATACCATTTGGAATGACTTGCATATAAGAGGTAGATATTATCTCAAGAGTAGGTCCAAAGGGATTCTAATGACTTCAAATGTATTGCAAGATTAAAAGGAGTTAATTTATATGTAGCCTAATAACTTTATCTCTATCCAATACGGAATATTATAATACCACCTTTTCTCATTCTAATGTAATGACATCTGCTGGGATTGCAAAGTCAAATAAACAAATATGAACCTGAATTCTTTGTAAGCAAATTCCGTCGACAAACCGTGAAGAATTAGAGCATGGGAGAATTCGGTAAACCATTGTCTTGAAGCTTGTTTTAATCCATAAATGAATTTATGTAATTTACATACTAATTTCTCCCCTGACATCCATTATTAGGTAGCTTAGAATATCTCATAGACAAAGTATACATAAACTTCCTCAAACAAGTCACCATGGAGGAAAGCATTAGTGACGTCCAATTGGATCAAAGGCCTATTGTTATGAATAGCTACAAAAAGGAGTTTGATGGTTACCAATTTAGCCACTAGTGAAAAGGTCTCCAAAAAATCCAAACCTTTTTTGTTGTGTGCACCCCTTTGCCCACCAAACGAGATTTAGACCACTCTAAACTTTCATTTGATTTGTATTTGACCTTATAAATTCATTTACATCCTATGGAATGTTTTCCCAATAAGAAGAGTTGTAACTATCAAGGTATGGTTGATGCTAGAATATGTCTCAAATTCCTAATTTGTATTAATTTATTTTTCAGAACAAATAGTGACGTGTAAATTCTATATAAGGGCTCTTAAAATTAAGAGTTTCAGGAGATATTTTCGTATTGTGGACATCATGTGGTTTTGCGGATTTTGTGATTTTGTGATTTTGCGATTTTTCCTAGTTGTTGCAATACTTTAATACTCCAATATTGTACTTTGTGTTTTGAAGAATAGGGGAAAGATTCTCTCTCATCCGTGAATATAGGCATAATTGATCGAACAACGTTAAAATCCTCGTTCACCTTTATGTTGATTTCTTTTATCTTTGCACAACTGATATTCTGCATCAAAGCTTTTTGATTCTAACAAATAGTCTCTGAGCCGCATTGAAGATATCCGAAGAACAAAAGGTTACGGAGCATACAAGATTAAGATAAAAAGAATTTTCGTTCAAGGTGGAGTCGACGCTTCTTATCAAGATATGTTAGATGATTGACTGATGAAATTTGATCCAAGGTAAAGATTGTTAGAATATGTTTCAAATTTAATTTTGTATTAATTCCTTTTAAAGAATATTTTATAAGATAATTCATAGTTGTTATGTTATCAGATTATTAGGTTTCCTTATAACAAGAAAAGCTTTTAGAATATCCTTATATATATTCTAGGTCACAAGAGAAAAGTAATGAGAGATGAGTTTGTAAATGCTATTCGGTGTGTGCAGTGATATAAGGGTTTGAGAGATTATGAGTTTTGTAAGGTATTTTCTCAATATTGTGGGCATCTTAGGGTTTTGTGATTTTGTGATTTTTCCTAGTCATCGCATTACTCGATATCCCAATCTTGTATTTCCTATGTTCAAGAATAGTGAAAGATTCTTCATCCTTGGATATACATAATCGCCGTAATTCATGTTAAAACATTTGTGTACCTTTATGTTGATTTCTTACCTTTGTGTTCTTGGATTAATACTCTCATGCATCAAAACTTTCGTGATTTTTAAGGTACTTTCTCAAGATAGAGATTGTTAGAATATGTCTCAAATTCCTAATTTGTATTAGTTCCTTTTTTGTAAATAATATTTTATAGGATAATTCATGGTTGTTAGATTATTGTAATATTAGATTATGGTTGTTAGATTATAGAATAAGGAAATATTTTAGGAATATCCCTATAAATATTCTAGGTCACAAGGGAAAAAGTAATGAGAGAGATGAGCTTGTAAAGGCAATTCGCAGCGCCTATAAGGGTTTGAAAGATTTGGTGAGTTTTAAGTATGATTTTCGTATTGCTGACATCCTAAGGTTTTGTGATTTTTTGATTTTTTCTAATCATCGCAATACTTTGATAATCCAATCTTATACTTTGTGTTTTGAAGAATAGTGGATAGATTCTCTCTCATCTATGGATGTAGATATAATTGGCCGAACTACGTTAAAACCCTCATTCACCTTTATGTTGATTTCTTTATCTTTTGTGTTCTTAAATTGATACTCTCTTGCATCAAAGCTTCGATTCTTAACAAATGGCACGAGCTCGTGTTGAAGATATCCGAAGAATAAAAGGTTACTGTCGCACGTGCGACGAAGATAAAAGGAATTTCAATTCAAGGTAGTTGGATTGCTCGCTAGATGATCGACTGGGATGGAATTTGATCAAAGGCGTAGATTTTTGTGAATGTCTCAAATTCTATTTTTATTTTTTTTTTACTTTTTTTGTAAATAATATTTTATAGGATAATTCATAGTTTTTATATTTTAGGTTTCCTTATAGAATAAAGAAAGCTTTTAGGAATATCTCTATAAATATTATGGGTCACAAAGGAAAAGGTAATGAGAGAGTTAAGCTTGTAAAGACTATTCGGCGTGTGTAGAGATATAAGGCTTTGAGAGATTAGAAGTTTTGTGAGGTATTTTCTCAGTATCATAGACATCCTAGGTTTTTGTGATTTTGTGATTTTTCATAGTCGTCGCAATACTTAAATACTTCAATCTTGTACGCTGTGTTTTGAAGAGTAGTGGAAAGATTATTTCTCATCGGTGGATGTAGGCATAATTGGTCGAACCACGTTAAAACCCTTATATACCTTTATGTTAATTTATTTATCTTTGTATTCTTGAATTAATATTCTCTTATATGAAAGCTTCTACGATTCTTAACGGTTGGTCTCCATGGCCTCTAATTCCTTTGACATAGCCTCTCTCAAATGAGGAAATTTTACAGCTTCATTTTAAAATTGAGGCTCATGTTAGAAGATATAGTGAGTAGGTAATTAGAGTGAGAACGAGGCATTTTGGCATAGGAAATGTAATTTTCAAGAAAGAATTTGAGGTATGAGAAGTGTTTTTGGTTAAAAGATTGCAATGAAAATCTCTTAAATAGGAAGGTGGTTTAATGACTCGAGAGGTTCTTCTAGGCTGTGCTGGCTGAGTAGGAGAGTTATGAGAAAATGCACACCTCTAGATAAAGGAGAAATTGATGGTGCAGGAGTTAGAATAGAAGGCTGTGTTGGCAGATGAGATATATCAGTTTTTGTAAAACCAAATTTGGAAGAAGGGTCAATTAAGTCATTTGAATGAGGTATGGAATGACAAGGAAATAATTTTTCATGAAAAACTACATCTCGTGAGTGAAAGAAGGATTTTGTGACAATGTCATAAAGTCTGTACCCTTTAATACCTAGTGTGTATCCAACAAAAACAGAAGTTGTGGCTCGAGGATGAAACTTGTGACGATGACAAAGAAGAGTTAAAGCATAATACACTTGCGTCTCGAGGATGAAACTTATGACGATGAGAATGCTGAGTTGAAGCATAATGCTTTCCAAAGACTTGAAAGAAAATTATAACCTATAGGAGACCAGCAGAGCAATGAAAAGGAGCCTTGTTTTGCAATAAAGGTGAAGGAGTTCTATTTATCAAATAAGTCACCATGAGCACACATTCCCTCAGGAATTTTTAGATTGAAAGAATAAAGCTTGAGCTACATTGAGAAGGTGCTGATGTTTGCATTCCACGATAGAGTTATGTTCGGGTCTTTCGATACAAGAAAACTGATGAAGAAGACCTCCTGATGGAATTGAAGAAATTTGTGAAGCGTAACTCACGAGCATTAAGCGTTTGAACGAAATTGCTTAGTGACTTTATTAAATTGAGTTTCAATCATGGAGAAAAACTTAGGAATGAGAAACGAAACTTAAAAGAGTTACGTTCAAAGAAACACTTGACTACTAACCATGTTTTTCAGCTCTTGTTATGGAGTGGAAGAAATAAAAGAAAAGGAGAGTTTCTACTACTTACCAGATGATTTGGTAGGCGTGCTTAATTCCTCGATCGTTCTAGAATATAAGGAAATGTGGAGCAAATATAAGCAAGATGAAATGTCATTAATGCATGCATTTGCCGCCTGGAGTTTGGAATATTTAATATTTTGAAGCACCCTATGAATCTGCTGATCATTCTTCATTAATGTAGCACTTGCAGCTGGGTGGGGAGGGGCGCTATATTTAATAATTTTGTTATTAATCCCATGATTTTTCTCTTCTCATGGGGATGGGGCATGGGCATGGGATATTGGAAGAAACTAGAAAGAGGTTGAGGTTGAGTATTGGAGGTTTAGGCCCTTTTGGTTTTGGGCATGTCATGTGGGCTTTTTGGAAAAGCGTTTGATTTGATGGGAAGTTGGGCTAACTAACTAACCAACCAACCTAAACTGTAGGCTTATTATTATTAAGCCCAAAGTTGACGGATGGATCCTAAGGAAATGTCCACGCAGCTTTAAACAACTGTGTGTTGACTACGTGGCGCAATATGGTTGGGCAGATGAACGTGGCAAGCAATGTGATTGGTCGGAACAGGTCGATGGGTCTGGGCAAAATGTTATATATGTAGAAGACAGCAGGAGCGATCGACCTACAAATATCGAAATCGAAATCGAAATCGAGCGATCGAGAGAGAGAGAGAGTCTGAGAAAGATAAAAAAAGTAGGCTTTGGGGTTTGAAGAGATGGGAGAAGGGAACGAGCTCTTTCTGCTACCCCTATCTGTTGTATCTGTTGTGTTTGCACTAATAATATCCTTCGCCTCACTCCAGCTATGCGCTTCTCATTCTGTAAGATTTCTGCCAATTTTCAACCCCTTCTCTCTCTGCATTACCTCCTTTTTTTTTCATTTTCATTTTCATTTTTATTTATTTTATTTATTTTATTTATTTTTGTTTTACAGATCTTCTACGAGTCTTTCGACGATAATTTTGAAGGGCGTTGGGTCGTTTCTGAGAAAGAAGACTATACAGGTAAGTTTAGCGTATCCTATCCTCTTGATCTCATCTTATTTTGCCGTATTTACTCACTTTCTTCATTCACTAGTCATTACCACTTCCACTGAATCTGGAATTTTTCTCCTTTAATTTATATTGCTAAATTTGATTGGTAGTCATTTTCTTTTTCAGGATGCTAGAATTTTAAAAATTGGTATAAACCAAAGAAATATTTGTTCATTACCCACAAACTTTTCGTTTTAATTTCTATTTTTTGAAATAAATAAATAAATTCCGTTCTGAGTTTATTATAAAATCACCTGTTCCGACCATGATTGTTTGTTTATCGCCATAAATCCAAGTTGGATGGAAATGTTTGCTTGATGCGCATGCAAGCACATGCTTGTGTGTAACCATGTTCCTTTTTTCTTCTAGAAAATTAGGAATTGGGTTTACTGGGGCATGCTTCAAAATCTGAGTTGAGTAGTATTTGCTTCGGCATGACTGGTACTGAACCAATACCTAACTCCATTATTTAGTTGACTCTTGAACAAGTCCAACATTGGATTGATTCACGAACAAACTCGCTAAATCACGTAGAAGCTCTAAAAATAACTCACAATTATGTCCAAACCATGTCTTATACGTAATGGGTGATGTAAAAATGAAAATATTGGACAGATAAGAGCATTGTATTTGCATCCTTTTACATCTCAAAGGTTTTTGTGAGTCTTCAAAAAACATGTATTTGCAGCGAAATAGATATCTTAAAGCTGTGGGAATGGAGGTTGTAGGGACAAAAAAGAAGGGAAATGGGTGTTCGGCCAATCAATGGGTTTTTGATAAGACTACAAATTTTTGTTGGATATTTATGATTAAAGTAGTTAACAAACATATCATCTATTTAAACATTGGAAATGTGATTAAGATTATAGTAAATTCATAATAAACATTTAGGCTCTCATAAATATTCATTCAAATGATGAGTTTTGTTATTGTTTATTTACAATATATTTGATAAGAAAAATGTAGATTTATTTTTAAAATATCTTTTTTTGATAGGCATCCTTGTAAATCGTTCTGAAGGTATATATAATGACAATTCATTTTATTAATTATTTATATTTGTATTTTTTTTTGGATAGTTTTCGTAACCTTTTTAAATAATTTTGACCTTTAAAATTTTAATTGTTTAATGTATCAAGTCCTAAATGTTGAAATCCATAGGCCTTAGAATGACTTTCAACCATGTATTGGGAGCAATTTTCACTGTTTTGGAAGTTTCAGAACCTTTAGATATGGCTCCACATCTTTTAATCTTTCATGCATTAGCATTTTCTTGCCAAATTTAATTTATAATTCATTTTCTTTTTGAAGTTGCACACATTTACGTTTAATTTGTTTATGTTTATGGCGGGGTGGGTGGGGTTTAGGTGTATGGAAACATGCTAAGAGTGATGGACATGAGGATCATGGGCTTCTTGTTAGTGAGAAAGCTAAGAAGTATGCTATAGTGAGCTTGGATGAGGCAGTGAGTCTAAAGGATGGAACTGCTGTTCTCCAGTTTGAGGTTAGGCTCCAGAATGGGCTTGAGTGCGGTGGTGCATATCTAAAATATCTTCGACCTCAGGATGCTGGGTGGGCATCCAAAGAATTTGACAATGAATCTCCCTATTCTATCATGTTTGGACCTGACAAATGTGGGTCTACAAACAAGGTGCATTTTATCCTAAAGCACAAGAACCCCAAGACTGGGGAATACATCGAACACCATCTTAAGTATCCACCCTCTGTTCCATCCGACAAACTATCTCATGTCTATACCGCGATTTTGAAGCCTGATAATGAGGTGCTCATTCTAATTGATGGTGAGGAAAAGAAAAAGGCGAATTTCCTCTCATCAGAAGATTTTGAACCTCCAATCATCCCTTCCCAGACCATTCCTGACCCAGATGACAAGAAACCGGAGGATTGGGATGAGAGGGCAAAAATTCCAGACCCCAATGCAGTAAAGCCAGACGACTGGGATGAGGATGCACCGATGGAGATTGAAGACGAGGAAGCAGTAAAGCCTGAAGGATGGTTGGATGATGAACCCGAGGAGATAGAAGATCCTGAAGCCTCCAAACCAGAAGATTGGGATGATGAAGAGGATGGTGAATGGGAGGCACCAAAGATCGAAAACCAAAAGTGTGAGATTGCACCCGGTTGCGGTGAATGGAAAAGGCCAATGAAGAGGAATCCAGCATACAAGGGGAAATGGCATGCTCCTGTTATTGACAATCCCAATTACAAGGGTATTTGGAAGCCTCAGCAGATTCCAAACCCTGACTATTTTGAACTTGATCATCCCGACATTGAGCCTATTGCTGCCATTGGTACTGAGGATTTGACACGCAAGATGGTATACTGCTTCATAATATTTTGATAGCAAGTGATGAGAAGACTGTAGAATCATATAGGGTGAATCTTAAGCATGAAGCCAAATTTGAAGTTGAGAAGGAGAAACAGAAAGCTGAGGATGCAGCTGCTGGTGTTGATGTTCTCTCAGGCTTCCAGGTAATGGCTGGCTGGCTGGCATCCATTTTTTTCCTCTGTTTTTTATCAGATTTTTTTTCTCTATATAACCAAACTGTTTGATTAACTCTTGCAGCATAAGATATTTGAACTCCTCTACAAGATTGCAGATGTTTCCTTCTTAAATGCGCATGCTTCAGTTTTTTTTGGGTAAGTTATTAAGATATCACCCTCCTTTTCTGCACTTTGTGGGTGTTTTTGGGAAAATATTTTGATTTATGAGCTCATTTGACAGGATCTAATTGAGAAGGGAGAGAAACAACCTAAGCTCACAATTGGAATCCTTGCCTCCATTGTCATTGTTTTCTTCAGTATTATCTTTAAGATCGTTTTTGGTGGGAAGAAACTGAAGCCGGTGAGTTTGATCTTTCTATCAATTTTAAGCATATGTTGGTGATTATTGTGCTTACTAACCTTGCTGAATCGAAGAACCAGTGGGCTTGTCTTATTAATTAAATGTGTTGGATCACCGCAGGTGAAAGTCACCGAGCAAACAAATAACACAACAGTTTCTGAGACACCAAATGATCAAGGTAGCAGTGGAGAGAAAGAAGAAGAGAATGAGAAGGAAGTTACTAATGCTCCTCGAAAGAGGTCTACTAGGCGTGAAAATTGATTTAGAAGTAAGAGAAATAGGACGAGAGAGGATATTATTTTCTCACTTTCGGTAAATTTTGGGATAAATGGTGGCTGGATATCTGGTTTGTGGATTTTTGTTAAGCATTTATTTTAGAAGTTTACATGAGAGGGAGTTAAAAAAGATTAAACGAAATGAACCATCAGCAAGGCTGGATGGGATCCCATCACTACTCATTGTTCTTCCCTGCCAGAACTCCAGGCCTTTTTCAATTCAGATGTTTGAATCACTTATGGATGACCAGATGGTGCTTTACGCAATGCTGGAAGTTGAAGAACTTACACTACTAATCTTTTCATCTTTCTAAACAGGAACGTTTGTGTAGTACAGTAGAGGCTGAGTATTTCAGTTTTGAGATACAAATGATCTTTTCATGAAGTTTCCAATTCGAGCCTCCTATTATCTTTCTTTTTTCATTTCAGTTGTTACTGAAATGAGCAACATATACATACACTTTTTCCCTTGCATGGTTTAGGACATGCTCTATTTACTCACATCACATGAATAGATAGATCGATAGATAGATAGAACTAGTGCATAAAAGTGTTAGGTTAATTTGATAAATCAAAGGGCATATAATTTTTCTTTTTGGTGCTAATAAATAAATTAATAATATAGTAGTACAAACCGCTCAAACTCTCCATAAAATATAAATCCCTCTCTACAAAGTACAAATTTGTTGATTTTTCTTGTTTAATTAATTCTTCTATTTTTAGAGGCTGGGCGGCTCTAGGTAGTCTAATCCAGTTTCCGTCCAGATTTATATGACACGATTCAAACAAAGACTCTTCCTCTCCATAATCCACTCTCTTTCTTTCCTATTGGGATCAATCAGTAAATTGATAAGATAAAGATGCATGTGTTTCTTTTCTTTTCTTGATATCATGATTCGTTAGAGAGATGGATAGATGTATTTGTTTATACCTTGTTGTTACTAACAAACTTAATTCCTACAAGTACAATCTATGGCTCCATCCAAATGATTAAGATAAATGACATATGCATCCACAGTAACTGCTGCTCCAAAACCTTTATTGAGCAAAAGCAAACACAGTTTATTGAATTAGCACACCTCACCTCACCAATAAATCTTTTATGGACCCCCTTTGTTCCTGTCCCCATGTGGGCAAAGCCTATTGCTTTTGGAAAATAAAAATAAAAACACTAAACAAAGAGGGGCTGTGGTTTGTCCGTCGTAACAAGAAAAGGGGGAGAGGAGTTTAGAGAGAGAGAGAGAGAAAGAAGAGCAGACTTGAATCTCTTTCTCTTTTAAGATGGAAGGCTATATAGCATATGGCTGGGTTTTGATCAAAGAGGGCTGTATCTCACTTGTTTGATTTTTCTTCATTCTTTGATTTGCTTGGTTGATTGGCTTTGTTGTATTGGCAATTTTATTGCTGAATTCATTTTTGGTACACACTAGCTTGAAAAATTATTTTTCTCAAATTTATCTTCGTGAAGGTCTTTCCCAAATCGGTTCCTTTTTATCATCACTCTTAAATCTTACTTATATGGTCATTTGAGTTGCCATATTCATTGCGATTCTCCTTTGCTACCATTTCTTCAACCTCATCTTTTCAATAGTAGTTTCTAAAATAATTACATAAACACTATCTCAACTTTTCGATTTTTTTTATTTGATGTCTCACTTTTTATTTTGTTCAATTAAGTATTTAAACTTTTGAATTTTTTTTATTTTAGTGTCTCAACTTTTATTTTATTCAATTAAGTGTTTAAACTCTTAATTTTTATTCATTCAAGTGCTCCCATCATTACAATAATATTATTATGATTTAATGTTTATTTTTAATTATTCATATATAGTTATTTTTGTTTTCACATAACTTAGAATATAAGTAAAAATAATAAAAGATAATTAAAATGACATTTTTAAAAAAAAATATGTTTGATTTTTGTAAAATAGAAATTACGTTGGAAAATGGCCAAATCATGTAATTCGATTCTGAAAATTAGTAATTTGGTTAAAAATAAAAATTCGTTCTCTAGATGCCGGATGTGGCGGATTAGCGGGTTGGAATCGTCTGTAATCGGTAGCACGTCAAATTTAGTAGAGTGCGGGAGCGTAACCACGTTTTGACGTCAGCGATTCGGGTCTTTGTAAAGCGTTTGATGTACGAAAGTCGCGTATAAACGCGTGCGCGTGTCTTGTGAGTGGCGTGAAAAGAGAAATGATGAAAAATGGGCCGGGCCAGAGATAGTGTAAGATATGTCAAAGCGGGAAAAGAATGACATAAATGTCATTTTGGAATTGTTTTAAGTTAGAAAAATGACAAAAGAGGAATAGTGTCATCACTGTAGCCAAAGGGCGCGTGGGGGGAGGAGTCTTTGCAGGAAGCGGATCACCGTTTTAGATAGAGAGTGTCTTCCTTCTCTCTAGGTTTCTGAACGATCCGACCGTCGGCAGTCTTCGGGACAAGAAGAGCGCTGCAGCGGAGAGGGCCAGCGTGGAGTACAGTTGGGAGTTTATGGCTCAGAGATGTAGGGGATTTACTCCGTGCAGGTTTTATTCTTGGTTAAGTCTGCATGTAAATGTTTCGGTTGATTGAGGCCTTGAGCGGTCATTTGATCGGTCCCCAGGCAGGGCCAGAATTGATATAATTTTGAAATCGAATGTAGCGATCGTGGCCCATATAGCTAATTTAGATTGGTTGAATATTGCCTTTTTGTGATAAATCATGGATTGATTTGGATGAAATAGGAAATGGTAGTGAAATCTCGGGTTCATAAAGTGAACCCGATGAATTGATGAGTGATGGAGCGTAAACCTTAGGGTTTCTTTGTTCTAGTAATATGAATGACCGCGAAAATATGTTTTTGTGTGAATATGTGTTTGGTCGAGTGATTCGAGAATTCTTTAGTGTATGATCGTTAGCGAGGAGCTAATTTTGATGTTTGAATTGATTTATTACATGACATGATTATGTGATTGGATATTATGTGGATATGTGCATGTTTGCATGCTAACGTGTGATTAAACGTATTGGAATTAAATCGTGCATTCCATATCCTGCTGGGAACATCCTAGGACTATGGAGGAATTGAGTGCGTGAGATGAGTCTAGAGAAAATGGTTCGGAGGTAGTCTAAAATATTAATTATGGAATGTAGTCGAATGAAAAAAAATATCAATCGTGGACGGCCCAATTAGTCTTCATCGAGATGATCACAAACAAATAATATATCAATCGTCGGGCCGAGCCCCGAGGTGAAGTATATATTCATCGGAGGGTTGTGCACAAACTAACAAAACAATAATTCTCATACGAGGCTTAGAGCGAGTGTGAGAAAGTCGATGAGGACTCGGGATACGAGTTGGTCATGTAGACATTCGAGTTGGATCGTCGTTTGCTTGAATGTATGTTTATTTTGGAACATTGCGCACTTAGGTGGAGAGTAGCCCGATTAAGGCGATTCCCTGCGAGCAGTAGTTCACCTGTCGGGGATATATTTCTGGTACGAGGCTGATGCGAGACATTTCGTCTAGAGGCAGAAAGTTGGAGAAGAAAGCGGGTTATTGGCTTTGACGTATACATGTATTATAACTTTTTAAGTTTTATGTATGTATTGTGTAAGAGTAAAATATTTGAACTCTTAGAACTATTGGATGTAGTTGGATTCATAGTTGGTATGTTTTATGGATATTATAGTATGGGCCCAAGAGGCCGTTTTTATCCATATTTGTATCATAGTGATTATATTGGTACATTTGGGACGGGTTTAAATGCGAGGTGTTATATTATTTTTGGTAGAGCTCCGTACAAAAGGAGACTCACGCGATTTTCGTGAATGTCGGGTGGGTTGCAGGCATCCGCTGTATTCCGGCGGGTTGACGGGTGGTCAGCGGACCCCGAGGAAATGGGCGTCACGGCAGTATCGAGCCTGGGTATACGGCTACCTGGGGCTTGAGGGGACTTGGGCTTAGGCCATAGTCTTTTGAGGTGTAAGGACATCACCACTAGGTGTGGTTCGATGCTAAATGTAGGTATGAGATTACCTAGGAAATCACGGGACAAAACTAGGACACTGCATACATGTGTTTGTTATGTTTTGTGTGATTTGATAATTTGTCCTGTGCATATATGCTTGGTTAATAACATAGGATGAAGTGTGAAAGATTTTGGAATTTTCTGGAATATACAAAGCGGAACAAAGAGAAAAGTGAATAAAATAGATTTTTATAAATTTAATTGGGTGTTCTGGAAAAAAAATAAAATAATAATGAATATTTTTTTTTAGGTATTTTCTGTGCCGAATGAAGAAATGAAAAAAAAAAAATTGGTGCAAAGCGGATAGACTCTTGCCAGTATATTGCGAGAGGGGAAAATAGCGGTGAGTTAGGCTCGCATCTTTGGGAGTAACGGGAAGGCTACTAGAGGACTTTGAAAAAAAAAGGTCGTTGCGGTCGGAGGACCGATTTGGGGTCGCGGCAGCCGGGTGGTCGCGACACGGTGCTGGTGGGCTTTAGGTCGACCGGGAAGTGAGCGTCGCGACATGGTACAGGCTGGCAGCCAGTCTCAAGCTTGACGACCTGTTTTTGGCGTCGCAAGGGGGGCGCTGGACAGTTGGTGTCGCGACATCACTTTGATGTCGCGACCTGATTCTGGCTGCCCTATGGGAATTGGTGTCGCGACCCCATTTTTGAGGTCGCGACCTGGGCTATTTTGGCTGGGCAGAAGGGAGGTCGCGACCTGGATTTTTGATGTCGCGACCTGGGAAGCCCACTGTGGGCAGAAACGAGGTCGCGACATGAAATTGATGTCGCGACATAGGGTAGTCCGGGAGAATTGCGACGCTAGATTTGATCACGACGGCAGGCGGTACAGGCGGTCGGTCGCGACGCGGATTTGATGTCGCGACTGGAGGCAGCCTGGCGTGGGTCGGTTTGGTGTCGCGGTACCGGAGTTGGTCGAGCACGGGGTAGGCTGCACGGGCGTGTCGCGGTGTCTGCCTTGACCAATGGCGTTTGAGCTGGCGGTCGCGTGACATCTGCGACCAACGTTGTGCCCGCGATAGCATGCATTTCAGGCAGCTGCTTGCGATGTCTTGTAACGACCTGGTTTTTAGTGTGCGTAGCGTGCTACAACCGATTTTAATGTTGATTACCTTTGTTTAGGGTCCTTTGTTTGGACAAATTCATGGACCTTTGTTCATGAGCACTGTTCATAGAAAAAAAAAAGTACAAAAATTTAAAAAAAAATTTCTTGGGGGTGATTTAATATATGAAATATTCATATTGCATTTACTATAAATGCATTGACGTAGTGTGTGAAAATTTTTTTCCGGTGTGTGAATAGTATCTAGAAATTTTGTGTTTATGTCTCGAGAGATACTTCATTAATTTTAAACTACTTGATTAAATTGAAATTTTTCGAAAATAAATTTTGTTGAAAACAATATTTAAATACAAAATTAATTGCCTGCGTTACACACGAAAATGCAAAAGGACAATGTATACAGCGATTTCACGTGTATGATTAGTGTCTCGATGCGTGTTTATGCCTTAGAATCTTGTGAGATTTAAGCGCCATGTTAATTGTGTAGATGGCTAGTAGAGGGCGAAGGGCGTAAAGAGCGTCCACGGGCAGTCGGCACCCGCGGAGCATTTGACCGGCCCATGTATTTGATCGAGCGAGCCTTTGTTGGGGGCATGGGTGTTACGTGAAATTTCTTGTCATACCATTTAGCATAGCCGGGTGGTCGGGGAGGGCTGTAACCTCGAGAGATTTAGGTGCACCACCCTCGGACATTCACGGGGAGGAGACAGATGGTGCAGACCATTGGTTTATGCGGTCGAGCGTCTTTGGAGGGCTATGGAGATCACCTCCGTCTTGCGAGTCGGGTTAGGCGTTTGCATTCCAGCTAGAGGGCGAGGCCCGGGTATGGTGAAGATGGGTTAGGACTTCTAGAGACTTAGAGGTTATGACATGGGCAGAGTTTCAGGAGCTGTTCATGGGTAAGTACTTTCTAGAGACTGCGAGGCATGCGAAGGCTCAGGAGTTCCTAGAGGCCCAGACGAGGGGGCGGCAATTTGTGATGGACTCACGTGGCTAGATTCACGAGTTAGCGGATCGACTACGTGGCCGTAGACTTGGCGGAGTTAGGAGATTCGAGAATGGTGAAGTTGTCCATTCGTGCGAGTTAATAGGATTACGCCTGCGGGATATGAGATTCTATGGTTGGACGTACGTATAGAGAGATAGAGGATGCGCGGGAACACTCGGGATGTAGTGTTAGTGGCAAGGAAGGGCAGTCAGTCTTCCTCGGTCGCGGGAAGAAGGAGGAGAGCCTCCCGTTCGCGAGGATCTCGAGAGTCATGGACCTCCCAGGGCCGAGGGCAGTGAGTTGCCGGTCGGGGCGGGAGGATGAGAGTTGCCGGTCATGCGGGGCAGATGGTGTACTACCATTGTCGGCCGGCACGGACACATGAGCAGTTGCCCCGAGCCGAGGATCAGGGGTTTTGGGACATCCTGATCGGTCGGTAGCGAGGATAGGAGGCGATGCGTTTCTCGACCTGATGCAGTAGGGGCGATCTCGATTTCGAGGGCTCTGAGGGCACCCCACATTTCCGCAATGCGGGCGAGAGGCGGAGTACTAGGTAGGGCGGAGGGCGAGGCCTGATGGGGAGCATCCCGGGGGGTCGAGGCGTGTACGCGTCTGCTTCTGGTGAGTCGGTAAATCAGCGGTTATCACAGTGCGTTTTGCTATCTCGCGTAAATTTTAGAGTGTTATTTGATTACGGTGCTCGCATTCTTTCATTCTTTGCATCAGTTGTGTCGAGATTGGAGGCTTAGGGTTGAGACCTTAGAGGAGCCTTTGTATGTGAGTTCTCCCACAGGGATTAGGGCGAAATAGGGATGATATGTTGAGGTTGCGGTTGGAGATCTCGGGGACTCTACTTACGATGGACACGCGGATCATGGACATGTCGAGTTCGATGTCATCTGAGGATGGATTGGGTGGCAACACGGGGTTGTTACTCCGATTGTGAGGCGTAGGAGATTCTGCTTCACAGCGGGACCGGTACTGCGTGTGGTATTTGAGAGACGAACATGATATTTTGCCGCAGGCGGTATCACGAGTCGGGGTGTCGGGCGGTTAGGCGGGTTGGCTAGCGAGCCTTACTGGGGACGGTGGTCGACTTGGAGCTGCCTCGAGTGGTTTGAGTATGTGGATGTTTTCGGATGAGCTACAGATGCCCGCAAGGGATGTAGACTTGGTATTGAGTTACACCTTGGTACTTCACCCGTCTCTATGACTCCGCATATGATGGCAGGTTGAGTTGCGGGAACTCGAGTCCATTCTACGAACTGCCAGACCGGGGTTCATAGGCAAGCACTTCACCATGGGGCGCTGGATCTGTTGCGAAGAAGAAGAATGAAGACCCTTCGGCGTACGTGACTAGACAGTTGAGCAGATTCTGATCAAAGAATCGGTACCCGTGCCGGATTGACGATTTGTTTGATCGATTGAGAGGAGCGCGAGTCTACTCCCGAGATAGACCTTCGCCAGATTTACCATCGGTAGAGTTAGGGATACGGATATCCACTAAGGCAGCGTTGGGAGCGTTATGGGCACTTTGAGTTTACGATGATGCCCTTGAATTGGCGAATGCACCCGTTCATGGATCTCATGCATGGATATTCGACCTATTTAGATCGGAGTTTGTCATTGATCTTCGTGGATGACATCTTAATACCTCCCGGTCAGTGGGAGCATGAGTATCACTTGAGGATCGTTTACGATTGTTGAGAGACCGTGTTTATCACGCGAGAGATTCGAGTAAGTGCAGGTTAAACTGCGAGGTGAGATTTTTTTGGAATGAGTGGTGTCGACGCATCAAGAGTGTCCGGTCGACCCGGAGGAAGGTCGAGCCGGTGTAGGAGTTGGGAGGCGAGTCGGAGTCTTCGAGATAAGTAGTTTCTTGGGATTAGTTTGGGTATTACGGGGAAATTCATTGAGGGATTTCTCCGGGATAAGCGGCTTTATGACTAGGTTGACTCGGAAGGAGGTCGAAATTTGATTGGGATGAAGCAGTGCGGAGGCATTCGAGTTGAGGAGACCGCCGGCTCCCATCTTGATGGTCCGGACGAGGGGCGGGGAGTGCCACGGTGTATTATGATGCCTCGGGTGGGATTGAGATGTGTTTGTGCGGTCAGGAGAGTAGTAGCTTACGGTTCGTCAGTTGAAGAATCATGGCGGAAATTACCTGCGACATGGAGTTGGCGGCCGTGGTCTTCGCCTTGAAGATTTGGCGCCCACTTGTACGACGAGAGTTCGGTGTACTCGAACCATAAAAAAGTCCCGAAGTATATTTTCACGCGGCGGGACCTCGTATGAGGCAACCGGATGGATGGATTCTGAGGATTATGACTTCACTTTGCATTACCATCGATAAGGCAAATGTGGTGGGCGATGCACTCGGTTGGAAGTCACGGAGCGTTAATTTGAAGTATGGCTTCTCGGGAGTGGCGGTGCTTGAGAGCGTGGGGATAGTTTGGGCTACGATGCAGTGACGATTTCAGGTACCTTAGGGAGTTTAGTGGCTACAGTCTGCATTGGCCCGAGTGATTAAGTCAGTGGCGGGACGCGAGATTAGTGTCCATCGGGGGTAAATTACGGTCAGTGCGGGTGGCGAGGGTTGGGCCAGTTCCGTGGATGGTAGTCTTCGATGGGGACGGGTAGTGGTTTGGTCGGCCAGGTTGAGAGGAGATGCCGGGGATTGGCCTGGCTGCCGATTTCTTGGTGCGTCAGGGTGGCGCAGATGTACCCGAGGATCTTAGTCGCCGATCTTATTGGAGTGGGATAAAGAGACACGTGGGGACTTTGTTCGGCTTGATGTCTCCGTGTCGGCGGAGTTAAGTGAGCACCGAGCCGTGGGGCTACGCCCGACCATTAGGTGGTAGTGGAGGTAGAACGCGTCACGATGGACTGTGACCCGCGCGCGAGACGCGGCCCGAAGCATGGCAGCGGTATGGGTGATGGTGGACCGGCTCCTTAGTCGGCACATTTTCTAGCCGTCTGCGGATGACCTTCGCCTTGGAGAGAATGCATCGGTTAGCCATTCGAGAGATAGTCCGGCTACATGGAGTACTAGTATCCATAGTGTCGGATAGGGACCGAAAGGTTTCACGGCACACTTTGGAAGAAGTTTCCAAAGAAATTGCTAGGCCTGTGGTGACTATGAGTACAACGTTCCACCCTCGAACCAGATGGTCGGTCGAGAGGACTATCTGGTATTAGAGGGCGTGCTACGAGCATGCGTCACGGATCATAGGGCAGGCTGGGAGGAGCATTGCCCTTAGTAACAGGGTCACCTATGACGGTTACCGAGGGCGAGTATACGAGATGTATAGTATGAGGCATTGTATGGGATGCCATGTAGATCACCGTTATGTTGGACTAAGGTGGGAGAGAGCTCCATCACTGGTCCTGATTTGATTAGAGACACCTCCGGGAAGGTGAGCTTGATACGACAGCGTCTTCTCACGGCTCAGAGCTGGTAGAAGAGCTATACGGATGTGGGACGTCGACCCTTAGAGTTTGAGGTTGGGGATCACGTCTTCTTGAAGGTGATACTGGGGAATTAGTCGAGGTTCGACAGCGTGGGAAGCTATCGTGAGGTTCATTGGACAACTTCGAGATACTTTCGAGAGAAGGTAGGCGCCGTTGGCGTCTTAGGTTAGCGTTGCAGCCCGGCATGTCGGTGTCAGGTGTTTCGTCTCCATGCTCGAGATATACTCGGATCCGGCTTCGTATGGTGGATTGGGAATGGTCGAGTTGATACGGATGGGACCTTCAAGAGGACCGATTATTGCGTGATAAGCGTGATCGGGTTTGCGACGCAAAACCATGAGGCTAGTGTTGGTACTATGGAGGCACTATGGAGTGGAGGAGTCCACGTGGGAGCGCGAGGACACGATGCGGGCCACCTATCCCTTCTTGTTTAGGGATGAAGGTACGTAGTTTAGTTGTTTAAAATTTAAATGGCTAGTTACATGCATGATAGAGTGCGCGTTGCGTATGCGTGTGGTGATTGTGATTGTCGGAATTTGGACCAGAAATTCACTAGAGAGGAGAATATAAAACCGAAATTCCAATTTACGGAAAAGAGCGAAAATCGTAATTTAGATTCTGAATTGTAATTTAGGTTAAAAATCCTAAATTCATTATCTAGATCTCGGATGTGAAGCCAGTTACTTAGATTGGAATTGTCTCTTGAATCCCAGCTAATGTAAATTGTCGGTCAGAGACGGTCGGAATTCTGTTCGAGGCATGTCCGCGAGTTCGGGTCATGGTAAAGCGATTCAATACGACGAAAGTCACATATAACACGTACTCATGTGCTTATAAGTGGCATGAAGAAATGATGAAAATTGATGGTAAAGATAGTCTTGAATGTCGAGCTGGAAAAAGAAGGACATAAATGGAATTGTTTTAAGTTAGAAAATGACAAGAGGAATGTCATCGTAGCGGGAGAAAACGTGAGGAGGAAGTCTTTGCACAGGAAGCTTGGATCACCATTTTTAGAGAGAAAGTGTCTTCCTTCTCTAGGTTTTACGGAAACGATCAGACGGTCGCGGGTCTTGGACAGAAGAATAAGCATTTTCTGTGAGGAGAGGGCTTCGCGTGGTGCAACGGGCCAAGGGAGTTTTCTCAGGCACTCCCAGAGGTAGGGTTTCTCCTACTTGGGTTTTATTCTTCGGTTAAGTACCATGTAAAATGTTTCGGTTGATTGAGGCCTTGAGCAGTAGTTTGGTCGATCCCGAACCTTGGGACTGAATTGATATGAATTTTAGAAATCCAAATGTAGCAGCCGTGACTGCCATGGTTGATTTGGGTGGTTGAATGTTGCCTTTTTGTGATAAATCATGGATTGATTTGGATGAGGCCGAAAATGGCCGTGAAATACGAGTTCATAAAGTGAACCAATGAATTGATGAGTGATGGAACCGTAAACCTTAGGGTTTTACTGTTCCTAGTAATAGTGACACGAAAATATGTTTTTGTGTGAATATGTGTTTGGTCGAGTGATTCAAGGGGAATTGCTCGTGTATGATCATTAGCCCAAGGGAGCTAATTTTGATGTTTGAATTGATTTATTACATGACATGATTGTGTGATTGGATATTATGTGGATATGTGCATGTTTACATATTTGCATGTGATTAAATTGTATTGGGAATTGTCGTACGTCGTATGCCTTTGGAACATCTGGGGTATGAGTTAGTGCATGAGGTAGTCAGAAAGCGGTTGGAGATTGGTCTAAATATTAATTATCGGAAGGTAGTTCAAATGAAAAAAAATATCAATGATGGAATGACCCGATTGATATTCATCGGAGGGTTGATCGCAGAAGCAAATAATATATCCAATCGTGCAGGCTGACTAATTGATATATATTCATCGGAGGGTTGTCCACAAACTAACAAAACAATAGTCTCGTCACGAGGCAGTGAGGGTGTGAGAGATAGTCGATGAATCTCGGGATCACGGAGTTAGTCGTGAGCGTTAGTAAGATCGTGCGTTTGGCTGAATGTATGTTTATTTTGGGCATTCTTGGTTGCGCTTAGGTGGAGAGTAGCCCAGTGGGAGCCGATTCCACTGCGAGCATTAGCTTCCTGCAATAGAGGATATATTTTACGGTACGGGGAGCGTGCGAGGACGGCTCGTCTGAGGCAGAGGATTGGAAGAAAGTAAGGTTGTGGCTTTGAGGTATACATGTGTGTAACTTTTTAAGTTTTATGTATGTATTGTGTAAGAGTAAAACATTTTGAGCTACTTAGAAGCCCATTGGATGTAGTTGGATTCGTAGTTGGTATGTTTTATGGATATTGTAGTATGGGCCCCGAGAAGTGGTTTATCCATATTTGTATCATAGTGATTATATTGAATTTCTTGGGACGGGTTTTATCGCGGGTGTTATATTTGGGTGAGGCTCTCGATCTGAGGAGAATTTGCCAGATTTTTGTGAATGTCGGGTTAGGATCTGACGTCTAGAAATTTGTATTCATGCGAGTTGACGGGTAGTGGCGGACCACACAAGGAAATGGGACGTCGCATTTTAATTATTTTAAACTTTTTGCATGGTGCTTACAAAATAAGTAAAAATAATATAAGATAATTAAAATGACATTTTATTAGAATAATCTTTTATTTTTATCTTAATTTTATGATAACCAAATTTATCAATTTATTTTTTACTCTAACAAATAAATAGTAAAAACCCAATGAGAAAAAAATAATATTGTTATTTCACTTAATAAAAAATCATTTAGATAATTTTGTTACTTTATATGATCAATTTATGTTCATTCCAACATTTTAATAAGTTTTGATGAGTCCAAAACAACACCATTGAACAAAAATAAAAATTTAGACACTTGATTGAACAAAATAAAGGTTGAGGCAATAAAATAGAAAAATTGAAATGTTGAGACGGCTTGAACAAAATAAAAGTTACACACCAAATAGAAAAAATAAAAATTGAACCTTGTATAACTAATCCTTTTTTTCTTTTTTTCCCGTGATATAAAATTACCCAAAAGCGCTAAATGATGAAATCAGCTCAAATTAATAGCATAATAAATCGGTTAGCTCTGAGATTTGATAATATCTTTCCCAATTTTGTAGCATGTGCGACTATGTCCCTAATTTGTTATGCGTATGATTGAATATGTTTCGGTTGTTTACAGTCGTTAAATACATGGAAATAAAAAATAAAATCAAATATATGTGGAATAATTACATTGATTAAAAGAGATGTAAATAGATGATTTTAGGTAGAAAATGACAAAAAATTACCCCATCATTGAATGCAGATGAAACTTGATTGTGTTAGCTATTTATTGGATTAGAAATACGGCGAATCATATTTATAGATTTTAATGATTTAAATTAGTTGCAATAAATCCCGTAAAGAATATCAATATGAAGAAAAAAGGGAACGTTATAAATTGGCAAATAAAAGTTAAAATTCAATCCGAAAGGTAAGAAACGCCTAGGAGATCTGAAGGTTCACAAACAATACAAAAGATTCGTTGAATTGATTGCATTGATCTTACGTCCATCTCCATTCTATCTTTAATGAGAAACTCGTCACCCATTAGAAGCTCAAAAATAAATTTAAGTCTGTATTAAATGGGTATTTTTTTTGTTTTTTACATTTATTCACTTTCAATATAAGATTTTGTTTTTACGAGGATTTAAATCTTCTTATTCCTCATTCCATCTCTTTACCACTTGAATTAGGGATGACAATAGAGCGAATTCGTCGTGGACGACCCATCTTTAACATGTTCCGTTAATTTAAATTGTTTCTCATACTCATTTCTGTATAAAATTTTAAATGAGGTGGGTCGAATATGGAAAATTCACATACTCGCCCCATTTGGCTATTATTATTATTTTTATTATTTTTTATTATATTAAAACTAATATATATTATAAATAGATAAGATATTATAATTTTATTATTATATATTAAAATTTTAAATAAAAATAAAATAAATTTAAATATTTTTAATATATCATCGGATATGACCTACTTAATACCGAACTCAATTCTACCAAAAGCCCGATTACATAAATTTCAAACCTACCAAAAAACTCTATTATACCAATTTCATAAGCTATCTAATTAGGGAAATTAGCGACGAGAAATCGGATTAGATAAGTTCTTGGCTAATCATAAATCGCAGCCTCAAAGTAAATGAAGGACATTTTATGCTCAAGAAAGGAGGAAGAATGTTGTCAACCAAAACTTTTTTGCTATGTAAAAAAACAGCTTACTATGTTGCATTGCATTCACCGATTTCGCTTAAATAGATATAAAGAACTGTTGTTGGTTGAGATAGAAAGAGCAGCTTGTGCAGTTTAGTTCGCAAAAATTTTTATTATATCGAAAATTCGAATATGAAAATTTTGATGTATTTTAATATTTAGTTTTCATTTAGAAAAGCACGTTTCGTGCGAATTTGGTTGAAAATGCGTTTTCATTTTCAGCCCCATTTGGTTGAATTTGGTTGAATTTAATTAACAAAGGAAGCAGTTTTTCTGCTGTTTACTGGTCGTATATAAAATGTTGAAAATAGTGAATTCGTTTTGCTGTTTTGAAATTTGTTTTCGTGCTTGTCACCGTAGCTAAGCGCGTTTCGCTTTGTTTCGAGAAAAGTTTGAATAGAGAAAACGAAAAATTTACCTACCTCTTAAACGAGGGCATATACACTCATTGTTGACCAACTAGAGAAACCTTCATTAAGAGAATTTGAGTCCATTGAGTACAAATTTACGAACATTTACTCTACCTTGTTCCAATCCTAGTTTCCATCAAAATTTATTTACTATAATTCATTTGTTATCCAGAATTATTAAGGTGTTGAGGAAGTTTTAGAAAAGATTCCTTAAAACCCCAGTCCGATTATAATAAGTTAAAAGGCTTAATTGAGCCTTCAAACACCATAATCATTATCCCAGTTATAGTTACAGAAAAATAAGCATCAAACGGGACTGACCGAATCACTATAAACCTATGCTAGATTCCCTTTCCTCTATTCTCATTATTGTCACTTTCATTGCTTCTTATTATTTACTTTAATAATTTTGCAGTCATTAGATTAAAATTTTGTAAAAGTTATTGACGAAGGTGCTCAAATTCGTGTTTTCACATAAATATTTTAAACCATTTGAGCACTTGTGCTATAAAAAGCTCTAATTGCTTCGTTATTAGTTCCTAAGCACGTAACTGATAAAAATCTAGACTTTATGTGATTTTGTATGTAGGTAAGCCAGTGCAATTAACAACATTCGACACATGGAGGTAAGCAGCAAGAAATCCCAAGGTTGCTAGCACACATGAGACATATGCGAAGATAGAAATAATCAGAATTTGAAACTTGGAGAGAGGAAATCAGAAATGAGTTAGGTTATTTTAGTTCAATTAGTTTAGTCAGCATATTTAGTTAATTAATCCAAGCAAATATAGGGTTAGCAGATTAGTAATTAATAGGCTAATCACTGTGGGTTCGACAATTCGAATTATTCAATCCACTATATCACTTGCACGATTCGTATACTTGCGGTGAAATTGAGTGTGTAGAAAACGCTCAATAATTAACCATCTTTCGATCCCATCTAGATGAGAATGAAGAAGCTCCAATCACAAAAATAAAAATTAAAAAGCAAAAGAATTTTCAAAGACCAAAAATACAGGCCAGAAAATAATACCACCTGTGAAAGACCGAAACAAATTTGATATTAGAAATTTAATTTTGACTACCAAGAAAACACATGATAATACTCTTTTAAATACAAAGTTAAAGTACACAATAAATTATATGAGCTCTGTAATGCCACTATGATATAAGCTAATAACAATTCATAACCACATGAAATTTGATGATATGATGAACCTAATCTAACAGGTGAGTAGTTCGTCCTGTTGCTTGCTACGTTGTAAAGACATTATTAGCGATGGACATTGGATTACCCCGCTTAATAAAAAGAAATGTGCAAAGCTTTGGGATGGACCATTTGGGCGATAGTAGGGTCAATATGGCAAAAGCAACAACCATGAGATAACCTTGACCTAGAAAAATAAAAAAAATAAAACTAGAAGGGAAATGGACTTGATTTTTTTAAAGAACAGGAGCAATTCACCATGCATGAAACTAAAGCTGATTAACAGAAACCAGAAGAAATCTGACACAAAACCCTTCTAAATTTTTGCTGAACTGTGAAAAAAAAATAAAAATATTTCTTACTATCTCCTCAAAGAGACTAGATAGGATAAGTGAAACTTATTATACGTTGTTTTTTTTTTCTTTTAAAAAAAAAATGGAAGAAAATTGTTCCCTCACCTTGCGGTATAATTTTAAAATACAGAAAAATACAAAATGAAAAGCTAATTTAAATGAAGTTTTAAGCTGCTGCAACATTTCTTTGTCCTATATATCTCTCTCTAGAACCAAATCACCATCACTATGAGTCATCTTAAGCCGCTGGAGTCTTTCTTAATCTTAACCCAGGATGGTTGAAGCTCTTACTCATCATCGCCGGCCACCAGCCTTTCTAACTGGTGGAGCTGTCTCCTCATCATCTGACTGAATATCCCCATACTGCCACATCCTTAGCCTGTTAAGTCGTGCTTCTGCCTGGAATTTCTCCAACTTCTCAAATGCTATCTGTTTTTCCTTGGGGTCCCATCTCTTTCTTTTCTCTACAGTAGCAAGCCCTTCCTGAAAATTTTCAATTTTTAAGTCAGGAAATTCAAACCATAATAATATAGACAAACATAAAGAAACATCTGTGATAAACTTTAACCAGTGCCTGGAGTCGAGAAGAACCTGACACTAAAGGCACCTGACTTAATCTTCACATTTTTGATGATGGTGAAACAGGGTCTTCATAGCTAAGAACTATTCAGGTTTGCTAAGTGGGACTTTGCTGAGCCAAACGATACCTTATTTCTACTTTTTCACCTAATAATATACCAGAAACCTATAATTAAACTATATTGTAGGTTGCCTGGAATAAAATTAATATCCACTAATTGGGTAGAAAACTTGCAAAATTTACAGGTGTATATTAATACTACAATAACTTATCAAAGAATCAATCCAGGTTAGGTTTCTCAAAAATTCTGACAGGAGACATGCATGATGATTATCATGGACTGACTAGAAAGAAAAGCTGAGCTTTGTAAGGAGATAAAAGTCTAAGAGTCCTCAAATCAGGGCCTATTGAAGAGATAGAAAAAAGGAGGGTTTTAAGATGGTCTAAACTGGCATGAGAAGGAAGGGAACATCGAGCCTTCAGATGGCACAGGCAGCAGAAAATGTGATATGCAAAGAGGACCTCAGGGACGAAAAAAGAGATGGAGATTGAAAACTTGGATGCTTCCTCAGGAAGAGAGATAGATAGCCAACACTAGATGGACAGTGGTGATGGAACAAAACAAATTGAAATTGATTGTAGAACAAAAAGAGTTAAGAGGTTTCAGACCTTCAACATTGCAGCATTTATAGTAGATTCAGCTTCCACATCAATCAAAGTTACAATAAGGACTGTCCCAGTTCCTTGTCCTTTCACTTTTCCTCCTGAAGCATCCTTATCCTCAATCATAGCCCTGAGCTCTTTTGAACTATTGAACGCCATCTCACTAAAATACTGTGCTGCTTCATGACCAAAATCCTCATTCAAGCTTGGAACCTTTATGTATGCAAGGCTGCATAGCTGAGCAAGGCCAGGTGCAGAGGACACTGAAGCATCAAGTGGCCTCAACTGATTGTAAGGAATAATTTCTTGATTTCCATAGTCAATGTAGAACACTTCGAATTTGTCCTCTGGGGATTCAACAGCCCCCGAGGTGCATTAACAATCTGTACGTGTCAAATGAAAGATCCAAAAAATAAGAAGCAAGACATGATATAACTAAAATAGAGTTATTGCCATTATTAGAGAAATAAGTCTTTGCTTTTCAAATAATGTCACACATTACAAAATATTAAATGCAAAACTTACCCAGGTGACAATATTTGGCATTTCCAACACCAAAGGCAGCTAGACAACTAATGAAAATTATAAAAGATTTAGAGATAATTAAATAGAGAGGCCTATTCCTCTGATGTTTTTGATGTAAAAAAATGAGGTGAAATCCTTAATTATCATGCTTTAAGAAAGACTATCAGCATCTGCATTGACCACATTATTTTCTCATTGGCCACATTATTTTTCTCTTTCTTCTTTCAGTTCATTTTCTCACCCTATTTTTTCATTATTATTCTCTACATTGGTTCACCTATTAATTTTCTCTTTTCACTAATTCATTCATGCGTTTTGTTACCAACTACAATCACTTAGACTCCCAGTTGTAGTCCAATATTTCTTGTCTTTGATCACCAACCAGAGGAGTACTGTAAGCTTTGGTCATTCATTTTGATGATCTTCTAATTTCATATCTTGATTAATTGCCTATGCATTGTTCCATATGAAAGTTTTGTAACAAAATCTGAACAAGTTGAATTCAGGTATATGAAAGAATAACATTCGGTATGATGTATATCATATACTTCAATCACTAACCCAAGCATTACATCTCACTAGTCAAATTTGTTTTGGTTATCTTCAATTGATTTGCCACATATTGTCGTGTACGATAACTTATACTCTACTCTTTAATATTCTAGTTCTCACTACTAACTAAAAACTAGATCCTTGCATGCTAAAAGATTGATTATCCTGGCCAGTTAGTATGTGTCTTTCTTTTCCTAATACACATTCAAAGCACATATCTCACTCTTCCTAATCCACTTGAAAGTAAACTATTCAGGTTTAAATCTCACCATTGCTCGATTCCTGAATTATCTTCACTATATTGTGCAAGGACAATGTCACCCTTCTTAGGATTAAAAGCACCAATGACCGAGCTTCTTGAAGATTCAGAGAAGCAAGCTGCTGCTGGATAAAAACTACTCTCTGATCTCCGATAGTCTGGACATAAATCTACCTACCTAAAATTTCAGTAACCTGGAGAAAAGGGGAAAAAAAAAAGAACATCAGCAGGAGAAGTCGTTCATTATCTTTCCTTTAATCCATGGAGAAGAGTATCATATGATGCAGTTGCATCCCAAGCACCTTAAGCACTTCCTTCTGTTTGCTATCGGTAGCTGAACCATTAGAAACTTCTTCTCCTTCGACATAATTTTCCCATATCTGCAACAACATGGCAGTTAGCAAAAATTGTAGACGAAAATTGTTAAAATTGTTGTAGGACAAGAAGTTTTCTGCCTCTTACTTTTAGTTTTTGCCTTTTTGCGGATTGCTCAGCCTGTGCAAGAAGGTGAGCATCAGGTATCCTGTCACTGCCGAAGGAAGTTTGAGCTTAAGCTAATAGTCCAGCCTCAAGTGTCACAGCCACGTTGGTTTTTCCCTCCATAGAGACCCCAAGAAAGTTCCAGTTCTATCAACAGTTTCCACTTCAATCTGCATTAGAAACAACAGATTTAGCAACAATGGAAAAGAAACCAGCCAGCAGGTTACCGGGTTAAAAGAGAAACAGTACTTCAACATCTCTTTGCATTATCTTCCGCCTCATTAGTGCAATTGCTTCATCTGAAAAAGGCTCGTCACGACCAGGACATCGAACACCAGAGAATGAGAAAGCAATGCTACATGTTTCCTTGGGAATCAACAGTTTAAGCGGTGACCACTGAGGGACATATTCCACAATGGCAGGCATCCTCTAGCCTTTGCAGAAATGGCAAGAAATCTTTTGCTTTCTTTGATGATGCCTGAAATAGACATTTTTACAGTCAGCAATTATATCAAGAAAAGAATCCAGTATAAGAGTTATATTTCAGAATCCTAACCGTAAGCAGGTCTGTTATATGCATCACTGGAGGATCCTTTGCAGAATGGATTCCTTTTCTCCCAGCAATAGCACGTGACTCAGCGGCAAGGAGAGCATCATATGGTTGATCTTTCCTCAAAATCGATGTCTGATGATGACAGTTCCAAAGCCACGAGCAACAACTGGCTCACCAACATTTACCCCAACATGCTGGCCAGTGGTGATTATAGCAAGTGTGGAGGCACCATCAATAACCTTAGTAGAAGAGACCAGGAAGACCGACCCAAAATCCATTACCCTAGAATCTGCAGAAGCACTTGTAGGTCCATCCGCCAAGCCTACCTTCCTAGAATATTCCATTGAAACGTTCACCTGAAAAATATAGGATCAATTAAAACAGATCTCACGTTCATAAGGAAGGTATAGTCAAAAAGAAGAAAAAGGAAAAAGCATCCATACTTGTTGGCCAATAAGCCGTGCCCGTAGAAACTCCTTGCTTCCCGCGAGTAGGGAGCACAGTTTTTCATCTCTACGAGGATTGCCCATTTTTGGACACCTGATACTGGAGAGATTAACTCGCCGTTCAGCTGCTGGACTGCCAAATGGGAGAGAATCATCTGCAACAATGATGCAATCGGCAGCCTCAACCACCTACAGAAGACCAAATGAGATGGATATAAAACTAGGGTAAAATTCAATTTATAAAACATAGCATTTACATAAGCATTTATGTTGACAAACTGCCTACTTTTCCAGTGAAATTCTGATCATGAATTGCCTTTGAATTTGTGGCCGGGGGAACATAGTTTGTCCAGATTCTCAATCGATTCTTCTTTGCCTGAAGCTCTGCAGACTTCAGCCGCCGTTCCCAAGCATCTTCTTCCATCATACTAGCACTCCATTCTAGATATTTAGCTAAACCCTATATGAAGAGGGAGAGAGTTTATCTTCATAAATATTTGCAAGAATACTTACTACATTAATCAAAGATACCAGTGATTTTGACTAACAGTGGAACAGAGTGCATAAATCAAAATACAAAGACTTTAGGTAGCAACAGAGAAATGCTTGAATTCTTAGATAACCGCTGAATAATAAACTCTAGAATGAATTGTGTATATAGGTCTTCCAAGCTGAACCAGTGGCAAATGAGGAAATTAGACATAAGTAAATGAAGACTTTCTTTTTCTCTAATAGAGAAATAGGGGAAATATATTAAAAAGAACTAGCAAAAGGTGCAATCAAGTACACAGGCAGCATACAAAACAGAAATTGCAAAAGAAAAAAAGAGGCGGAGGAAACAAAACCACCAAACTAGCAACCAAACCCAACACCCCAAAAATAGGCTAAACACTAGGAAAAACAAGAAACCCCATGAGAGCCTTTCTGCTGCCACAATCCATTACCCAAGCAGCCAAGCTTTTGGAACAAAGATGACGAACTCACAATGAGAAAACTAAATCCCTATTGCTCCCCCCTTTCCCCTAACTAAAATAGGGGAACATTTATAATTCAGTACTCAAGCTGATATATTTCCCTCTCTAGACAAGAAGATGAAACTTTTCTACTTCCCCTTGAGACCTGAATCTCACATCCCTGACTCCAATTTCTTCAAAAACAAAGAAATTTCCTTTTCAAGCCCTATCATTGGCCCCAAAACTATTGAACTCTACAAAGTTATTGTGAAGATTCACAGGGCCAAGCTTTCCCCACAACAAGCTTCCAAGGCTTTGTTGACCTCCAAATCCTCAACACTATCCAGCATCCCCTTACCCAAGGACCCTTCCTCTTTACCCTATATAAGGTCCACCGTAATTCCATCTTGGAGCATCATACAAAATAGTTGAGATCCAAAAGAAAAAGTCCCCACAAGAGTAGCCTCCTTTGCCAAACCTATCGACTTGACATTAACCATGGGAAGCCCAACTAGAGAAGAAAGAGCAAAGGGAACTAAAAAAACTACCCACTTCAAATGAAAGGTCTTAGTTTATCCCCAATACCCACCCCACCAACCCCTAATCCACTACCTTGGTCGATGAAGAACCCTAGGGAAGAAGCAATACCATCCATAGTAGGGTTTCTCTGATGCCTTTCTTAGGAATTTAAATCTAAGGGTTGGACCTCTATTAGCTCAAAAAAGAAAGCCATAGCCCATGTTGCCTCTCTACTATACCACAAGCTACGTTGAACAGGACACTGTAGTCCTAACAAAACCCATTCTTCCCGAAAAGCCCGATGCCCTGAACCCCTCCCATTTTCACTATGCACAACAAGTCTCCCTTCCATATATGGGTTGTCATCTTTTCAGATGCCCTGTCTTCCACTCTCTTTTTAGAGCATGACCATCCTCTCATCATCTTCTCTAACCAGCCTTTCCATGAAACCCAAAGAAGGCATCACCTTGCTCTACCAAAGTGGGATCTCCTAACCTGACTAAGCATGACTAAAAAATAAAAAAAAAGAGTTCCCCGACAGGCAATGAACAGGAGTCTTCCACCCTTTAATCCCAAAAATAACTGGCCCTTACGAGTTCCTATGCTCTACTATGTCCTTATCTTGCTAAATCTTCCTCGGGCTTCCTAGTCTTTGAACAAATCTTGTCCCCCAGTACGAGGAGACCAGCGATCCTTTCCCAGGCTTCCGCAGTCGCCCAACTCATATAGCACTAACGGGGTTCAGCACTCAATGAGGCTTTTCCATTGAAACGTCTCAACCCCCAAGTAAAGGACCCTCTTGGATTCACCAACATCTTGTTAGTGAAATAGGATTAGTAATCCTCCCAAGAAAACCAAATGAAGTTCCCCTATCATCTGCCAACTAGGTTGAGCCTTGTTTTTCAAAGCAATGAAAATTTGGAGTTAATCAGAAATCTAATCCGGAACTTTCCACAAGACTCTTTTTCATAATATCCTCATTTTATTGATCATCTCCTCCTTGATTTCAATCCACAAAGCATCACGTTGCACAGTCAAATCAAAAGACTTGTTGTTTGCTACCCTGACCACTCTTTGCTTCTTTGCCCTCACAAAGGACCAACACCTTCTAGAAGAGCAAAGGACTTCTCCTCGCTTTGTAGAATCATAAAGACCCTAAGGTTTCTCTACTTATTGGATAGGATCTTCCACTTTCCTTAAGAAACCTTTTCCTCTAGGAAACACCAAGAAAAACCTTTTCTCTTTCGCTCACCACATAGTGCAAAACAAAAACCATCATGCTTTATTTCTGCACAACTCCAGAAAGTAACATCTTCCCTTTTCCAAACAAACCTTTCTAAAGTGTTTCCCCCATCCTTAGTAGCACAACAAGCCTTGACCTCTTCCATCAAAGGAAAGCCCTTCCAAATCTAATCCACAAAGAAAAAGTTGGTCCCTTCTCATAAATCTTCCTAAGCACTCTCCCTTGACCTTCTAAATTGAAATCTCAAAGGTTTTCCATTCAACACTAAAACAAACTCACTCTAGTAGAATCCATTGTCATAGCTCCTTCCAATTAGATAAACCAAAGCCGCATCCAAATGAATGCCTAACATAGTAATTACAGAAGAAATACAGTACCAAAATTACATAAATGAAAATAAAAAAATAGGATAAACACTTTGCATTCAAAATTCAATATTTCTAGCACGTATCATTTCAAGAAGGGTCTAATAGAATAACAAAATATGTAGAGCAAAAGAAATCTCAGTTGGGATCTTCTTTTGGAAGAGAGGTAGTATACTAGGCAAAGGAAAGGGCCTTTGACGCTTAAAAGAACCTGGCTGGTCAAGAATGTCTGGAAAGTAATATCCATGGCTTATCAGGAAAGCAAAACACAGTTTCTTGGTTCACCAAGACTATTTGATGTATCATATTAAATTTCTTAATTTCTGTAGAGGACAAGATAGAAGATATCTGACAACAAGCTAAATATATCCCAACCCAGATGTCCTATTGAAAAGACTATTCAATTCAAACATATCCTTTGTATCAATACACCTTATCCCCAAAGGATTCAGAATCTGTAAATATTTGCAAATTCATATAATTTTTTTTTTGGATAGACTGTAAATTCATATAACTTTGAAATGCAGACTTAAAAAAGAACAAGGAGAAACACCAAAAAAAAAAAAACTTTAAAACTAAATACTAACAGCAGTCCAAGATTTAGGCACTTACACTTTCTACAAGCTCCAGTGCTAAGTCCTTTGCTGATTCACCCTCAGGATAATATACTGAACCAATCAAATTTCCAAATTTGTCGACACCTTCTAGTACAATACGGACCTGTAAATTCCATCATTACTTGAAAACATCCATAGACAATCAAAAGCAAAAATGGAAAGTCGTTTGATAAGATAAATTTACTCACCTCTCTATGCAAAACACGAATCTCAGTGAAGTGTTTAGCTTCCTTCCCAAATGGATCAGGAGACACTTCATTAGAGGAAGCTGTTGATGCTGCCAGCCTCTGTGCTGATGTTAAAGTAGGCCGAGTTTCAGCAGAGCCTTCTCCATTAGGCTCATCAGACACTGGTTCAGTCTCAATGGTGGTTTCCACTGCAGCTCTTCTTCCCATTGATGGAGCCTAATTCCAATACAGAATAGCAACCAAAACCCAGGAGACAAGTTGAAAGTAGGAAATAAAATTAATAGTTATTAAAAACCCCAAATACATCGTATAATATAATGATATAGTAATACAACCTATTTCTTATGCACAGTAATGTATATCAAAATCTATATTTTATCTTTGGTGTATCTTACCGTACATATATGATATGTAGAATACACAATACAACAGTAAGAAAAATCAAATTCAATTTTTTTCTTAAAATAATTATAATATTAATTGTTTAAAATAAATGGTAAGGTTCAAAATTGATCATAAGAGGAAGAGAGGTAAATTAATCCAACATGAAAAACTACATTACATTGCCAAAAGTAGTGTTGGAAGTTATATATAAATATATAGGTAAACATTCTTTTTCTTTTCTTTTGTTGTCCCCATTGGGACTTGAGCCTAGAACCTCCCCAAGCCCAACCCCCAATCCTTTACCACTTGAGCCGAGGCCTCGAGTGCATTGAAGTTAGATATTATATGATATGGTTCAAAACCTCAACAATATTTTTATAAGATATGATTTTGTTTAATCTTTCTAAGCCTTACAATTTTTATGAATTGGTTATATATTACTACATGTACACATACTTTTATTCATATAATGCAAGATATGGTATGAGTATCCTAAGTTAAGAATTATAGATAAAACTAATACATCACCATTTTACCAATCAAAATCACCACTAACTGGTACATTGCAGATGAAAAGCAGATCAATACCTGGATTCCTGCAACAAACACCTGAACGAACTGGAATTCAGGAAGCAAATAGACCCGGATGGTACTGCCATCTCGAACCTGCTCGACAATACCTTGCATGGCCCTACCCTTGTTTGCATTGAGTAGGCCCATGGCATCTAAGTTACTAGGATCACCAATGGCTGAGGGAGGCAAGTTCCGGATGGATAGCTCAGAAGCACCAGGTGTCTGCAACCAGGAGGAAAAGATAATATATTAGCATGTCACTAGAACACCCATTTGCATTACTTTGTTCTCAAAAACTTCATGTTAAATAATAGAACAGAGAAATATAGATCCTGCAAAGAAGCCTAGCACTCTCAGGTTGAATTTTAAGGAAACAAAACCACAAACATAAGGCACTTCTTATTTATGAGATTCCTCAAAAGCTTCACCAAAAAGACAGCTTAGAACCAGTGTGCTGGCGACGAAAGAACCTACAGTGAGCATTAAACCTATATTGTCAGGATGCGGGAAAAATCACGTGGACAGAAGGTCATCTTTGCTGGGAATGTCTAATGATAACAATCCTTTGTATAATAAGTGAAATTTTTATCTTGTTATTTATATCCTAAAAACTTCTAATGTCATTTATGCAACTCAGTTATACACAAGCTTAGGTTAATAAATGGCAATACTGTAAAGGTCATAAAATGGACTGGAAACAATAGATGGATTATTCCTTTTGTGTTGAGGAGGAAAGATGATAATGGCCTAGAGAACCTACAAGAAAAATATGAGAATATTCCATTTTGAGGGTTAAAATATCACCCATCAATGAGCAACAACAAAGGGAAAAGTGCAATACTCAAGTATATCAAAAATTCAAAAATTAAAATAAAAATTAAGAAATGTGATAATTAGTGGATTAAATTACAACTAAATTGTCATAGAATTGTCAATAATCTGTTTTTGATAAGTCATGGATCATGCACATAAGTATGTCATACAATTCAAGATGTGACATGCCACAAAATTTGGAATGCTACAAAATCGTCTTATATAAATTAAATTACTTTGAGGTAGAAGGGAATAAAAAGAAAGATTCTTTTATTGAAAAAATTTCTAAATGCAGGAGACAAATTGTTAAAATCAAGGAACCAGGTTCCTTGAATTGAGAAACCAAATTTTGGAATTTCAAATTCAATTCCTTAATTCTACCTATAACTAAAACTGAACTGCTTCAATTTTGCAGGATCCACACAAGGCTTTGCAAATGTCATGATCTTCATCACTACGAAGATCAATAATCACTCGAACAAGTCATGCTAGGTCTTCAATATATATATACATACATACATATATAAACAAAGTTTTTCACATATTTTCTTTCTTTGTTAATTTTTTAAGACATCTGAAAATTATGCATACATCCCTCTTACTCTCAAGGAGGTTATGCCTTTTAATCCTAATACATAGCTGTACTATTTAATTCTAATGGATCTCTTTGTTAGTGTGCATGTGTGTAATATATATCTTGTTAAACTACCAATTTTTCAAAAAACCTGAGCTTATAGGATTTATGTTCACATTTCATGCTCTAACATTCTCTTGCGTGTGCAGCCTCATACCTACACATGGAGAGATATATAGGCCTGAAGGTAAACAAATGCAAATAGCCTTTTTGAACTCGCAAATATGCAAGGAAGGAAATGAATATACAAATTGTGAAGAGGTGGCTCAAACACAAGGCCTCCTGCCAAAGCAAACTCCAATACCATGTTGTACTATCAATTTTTCTTTTGATAAGAAAAGGAAATATTTTGATAGAAACCAACACTCTGAAGAGTTACACCGTGATAGATATACTACCAGGAAAAACCTTTTGCATTTCTATGCAAATGTTTGGACACGATAATTGATCGACATTGAGAAAGAAGCAAACACATAACAAGCTTTTCATCAGTAAGGACTTCTTACATTGTTGCACATATGTAACACAATCCCTTTTCGGTGACATTTTACAGTTTTTTCTTCACTTAAGAAAGTTGAAAAAGTAATTTTGGAGCCTCTACGATAGGGGAAGAGGAGGGAAGGAGAGGAGGCACAGAGAGAGAGAGAGGGAGAAATTGAGAGACAAACTAATTCTAATAGAACAGTCTGACAGCTCTTAGTGCCAACTAATTTTCATAGAATAATAGAATGTGACAGGTCTCAGCACCAAGCATGTAAGGAGGGCACAAAGACATCTTTATGCACATTTGCTGGTGCACAAAGGAGTTTTTTAAACTTGCTCACTCAGTGATCATCCTAACAACAGTACTTGGGTTAACAGGGAATCCTTTCTGAATGCAAATCCCATGTTGGTAAATAAATAAAAAAAATCTGATATATAATTTGAATTGAAGTATAAATAGTAACATGTTTAACCAGATCTCATGAGTTTGTCATCATGGAAATGTGAATTGATTTCATGATAAGAAACACTTTAAAAATGGTGTCCTGCTGAACTTGAATGGACTTTGTGATTAATAGAGTTCTTAACCATTTACCTCTTTCTAATATCTGTCTCAACTTAGAAAGGCCAAATCATCTAAACACTTCCTAAATGCCAACATTTCCTATTTAACAGTCATAAAGAAAGCTGGCAATCTCCAACACAACATTATTCATCACTAATTAAAGAAGAGAACAGCAATAGAAAACAGGAAAACATGGGAGAGTCTTCCAATGACACACCCTCTTATTTCAGAAGAGGCTGTATGTCAAGAGGGGCCTTGAAAAACTTCAAAAGAATTTAAAAAAGAGGCACGGTGGATGGCTTTTGGGGTGAGGATGAGTACCAACCTTGCTCCAACGACCTAGACATTGTTGCTTAGCTTGCTCTTCAAGGCGAAGCAAGTCTGCAAGGACAGGACTTACTTCTCCTTTCTGTTGACCTGTCTCCCTTACCTGCACAAAACCAGATTTAGCTGAGTGCTTAGCCTCAAGGAAATATATGAAAATTCATAAGCTAGTAAAGATAAGTGGGGAAAAAAGTCAAGTATTACCCTTGCCCAGCCTTCAGAAACAACCAGCAGTGAGACATTTTTGACACCAAGGAAAACGGAGCCGAATTCTCGTCCAATGGATGGTACAGTATAATCAACTTTGAAAGTGACTTCCTATTTAAGGAATTATATTGAGTAAGATGCAACATCCGTCTTTAAAAAGAATGCTATATAGACAACAAAAGCAGAAACATTTAAACTATGGGCACCTTTCCAATGCAGAGCTTCCTTAAATACTCTCTGCTGTCCCATGCAAATGGCTCATCAACTCCACCCCTACGGGCCTAGGAATGAGAGAGGGAAGAAAGGGACTCCCAATCATAAGTTTAATGATACCATTTATTATAGTAACTGAACTAACCAAAATGATCTTGAATAAATCCTCATGAACTTTAAACAATAATTCTGAAATACGAATCATGTTAACATTGTTTATAGCTGGTTATCCACGAAAACTACGTGTGATGAAAAACAATGTAAAATGTTAGAAGGAAAGTTCAATTGGAGACCATCACTATAATGACCAAACAATTGGAAATATAGAACTTAATCCAGCATGACTAGTAAATATGAACCAAAGCCTCAAACAACTAAACTGGCAACGCAGGCGGCGGCACCACTCAAGTATTGACAACCGTAGGACACCGAGCTATTGGAATGATTCACCAAGTAAGGTTGCCCATCCCAAATTTCCAAAGGTTTCAAGTACAAAACTGAAACTAAACTAATAAAACATTTCACCTCTGGTTGGATATCTAAAAAATTTCCTTCCCCTTGCCACCTTATGTAAATCCGTACACAGAGCCTTTATGCAAATATAAATGAGGAACACATAAGAAAAAAAACACAAAAAACAACTTGCTATAAACATAAATCAAGTGTACCAATCTGGGAGCAATAAGAGATGATAAAGTTATTGTCCTCTCTGTCGGAGGGCTATCACCCTTGGAGTTTCCCATGATCATCAAGCAGTCTCCAGAAGGAACAGCCTTCACTTTCCCTCTCAACCATCCTGAGGCGCCAGCTACAGTAGATGATGATGAAGACGCCATTTAAACAGCCAAGATCTGCAAAAACCCATCACAAACCACTACTTACTGCAACATACATTGTGTTTTGATGCACAGAGTATTGAGACACGTTTTGTTGCTGATCCAATAGCATAGGATAAGACGAATTCATTAAAATTTGGAAAAAATGAAAATCCAAACAACCCGGCATCAGAACACAACAGGAAGAACGAAACAATTAATGAACTTTAGGAGTATTGATAGCAAAGTTAATGATCAGATCCGTAACATCAGAATAAACGACACAACAGCAACGATCGTCGAATCCAGTAGGTGATGCACATACATCAATAGATCATTTGAACGCTTGGATCTGTATGATCAATTCAATTGCCGGCTAAAACAACAACCGAGAAACATTTTCTAAAAGAACAGAAACAAAAGAGAAGAAGAAGATGGAAGCATAAGAGTTTCATACAAGAACGAGGATGGGGGAGAATTGATTGGTGAAATCTATATCTAAAATAAAGGATCGACTGAAAGTCGTAACAATGCGATAGATCATATGATACCTGGATCGATGTTCCTGCTTTCAAATCTACGCTACTTTTCCTTCTTTAAAATTATAAAGAGGAAAAGCGTTGGACGGCGGATCAGCGAGGGTCAGAGAGAAAGAGAGCTCTGTTTCAAATCTAGTGTCGCTGTTATAGGCACACAGAAAACGTAACAGGGAAAAATTTCTTTGAGCTAACACCCTCCTTTATGCTTAAATTACCCAGTCTCTACCACCTACTTTATGTTTGTTTTGTTTGTCCAAAATCCATCCATCCCTATGCACTGCACGAACTCCTCTTGTTTTCGGATAAAACGACAAGTAACCGCGGCATATTTATGACGCCCTTTTTATTTTTATTTCTAAATTTATTACCTGCTGATTATTATTTTTCTCTACCACATTTCAAATGGAAGGAAATCGTTTTAATATTACCCATTTTTGGCAGAAAGTTACCACTAGAATATCACGTTGGTGGTATTAACTAAAGGGGGAATTATGTTTGTATCCTTTAATATGTAAATATTATAAAATTCAAAACAGAGAGTTCAAATTACATTACTCAGAATATTCTATCAAAAAGTAATTGTTATTTGGTAATAAAAGTTATGATTGCGAAAAGTTACCACAGCTAAATGTAGTGATTATATATGATAACTAAGTAAAAAGAAATCAGAAAGATTAGCTTCTTCTTCCTCTTTGATAAGCTTGATTGGCCTTCTTGAGTTTCTTCATCTTCCTCTTGTTGAGTTCGGCAGGCGAGTCTTATTCTTCCTCTTTGGATCACAGCGTTATTCTGGGTTCATCATTCGAGTCCCGACCCTTTGAAGCATCTGCCGAATCAAGGTATTCCCAAAACCCTAATATATTCTTCTTATTCTGAATACACATTGTTGGATTTGTGTGGGAAGGAAGGAAGAAGAAACACCTATGACTAACAATTTGTGAGATTTGTATGACACCCGATGTAACTGAAACTTATTTCAAAAACCCTAACATATTCTTCTTCTTCTTTATTTGAACCTTTCGCACATTGATTTACATGGGAGGCAGAAGAAAGCAATTTTTCTATCTTAGATTACATTTTTCCCATTTTGTCAACCTAATAAGCCCTTGTTTGGAATCCTTGTTCTGAAGCAGATATCACTAAAACTTTTTTTCAAAACCCTAACATATTCTTCTTGATGGTGCTTTTCTATCGATCTTTGGAGTTGGAGCTTGTTGATCTTTGGGTTTGTTAAATCGGTGGATCGATATAACATAAGAAGAATTAGTTTGGCGAGGGTGTCTTGCCCTTTCTCAGATCACCTATCAGTTTCTTTCTAACGAAAGGGAAAGAGATCATATGTTGATAGTTTTGTGATTGCGTACCTTTCTTTGGTGGAATTGCTCGGTATTTATCGTGGGTGATCGCGGTGACTTGTGATGAATGACGATATGGTTGTTTCGATTGGGTGAGAATCATTTTTTCTTATCGTCGGCGAGATATTGAGAGAATAATTAGGGAGTTGTGATCGTGTAATATCCTTCTTCCCTTAATAAGTAGATATCGGATCATGAAGATGGAGTGCTTTCCGCTTCTTCGCGTCCTGGCCGGTGGATACTTGATTATCGATCAAGCACAATGCGGCTCATAGGCTAAGTTTTAGCCACTGGGCTCGTGCTAATAAGAGTAGCGAATGTCATCATGGTAGAGTTCCCACGTGAGGCTCTTACGCGATACGGATGTCGACTGCTTTAGGTTCGTTTCTGGGCTGCGTCTTGGGCTGTCGTTGATTTTAGGCAACATCAATTGCCCATTACTTGGCGAGAAGTAATGAAACGGCCCGAGGTGGATAATTTTTGGATTGATGGCGAATTCACGTGGTCGAAACGGGGTTTGTTGAATTACAGGCTTATCACCAGATTAATCGCATCATATAATGTCTTCTCTCGATTTTAACCCATTTTGGTTGACATTTCCAGTGTTTTTAAAAGCACCCCACGGTTGCTTGAACCGTATTCCCCTGTTCTTCAAACCTCTTTCTCTGTGGTCTCGACTTTTTCTTTCTCGAAACTTCTATGATCATCACTCAAGACTGCTCTTGGTGGTTTCTGTCGTTCTATCTTGCTTGGGGTCGTCTCTTTTGCTCTCTTCCCTAGTTTGGTATGCCTTTCTTCTTCTTCCCCTGTTTACCTTTTCATGTTCTGGATTCCGTGGGTCCCTGGTAGTCATTATTTGTCTCCTCTTCCTCACTTTGTTGGCTGGAGTTCTGTCGAGCGCATTTTAGCTGTGGGGAGTTATTGTTCTGACTTTAGGGTTATTAGGGCGTGTTGGGCTGGGATTCCGCCTCTTTATCATTCGTTCAACCTCCTTATACTTGCCCAATCATGCATACGCCCTGCAGGCCAATCGTTCTTGCAGTGCACACATAGGGAAGGCCTGGCGAGGAGTTTGGTCGGGACGGACCGGTTGTGGATCGATAGTCTTGGGGCGTGGTCGATCGAGCCTCGACGAGATCATCCATCCTGTACGGTAAAGCGAGGAAGATTAGTGAATTAAGGTACCAGTTGATTCACGAATATTTGTGTCACTCCCAGATTCGGTCGGCAGATTGGCGAATCGGCAGAAATGCGGGGAAGCGAGACCATATATTAGGACTCTTTACTGTTTTTCTTTTTCAAAGCTAAACTTGTACGTAGGTAGCCACCATGATTTGCAGCCAATAACGAATCATTTACATACCTGAAAGAACTACCATTGAGTGGTGTCCATCAAAATCTATACACACATATACTAAGTCCATTTACTTATACAAATACTTATACATGTACATATCTAATGGAAATATCGAAGTCGCAGAGCAGTGATAAGTGACACCTATCTACGAGATGGCAATCTTCTTGGTGTGGAATGTCATGTCCTTTTTATCTCCTCTTCAGTACCTACACGGATTGAACACCCGTGCTAAGCTTTACGCTTAGTGGGAACATATAAACAGTAACGACCAATAACAATAATTGTCGTCACAATCTTTTTACATTTACTTTTCCTTATGCATATAATGAAGCCTATTCGTATGTGACTTCTGACTCATATCCTATTACACATGAGTTTTATCCTTTTCGGGTTCCATATCCATTATCCGCGATTGAAGCCATTAATCAAATCCCTTTAGCAATTCTACGTTTTCATGATCCCGGGGGCGTCAGTTTTAATTCTTTTAGTTATCGTTTATGAAATCTTCTTTTTCAAAGATGTGGCGACGAATCCTGAGCTAGGCAGGTTAGGCGGATCGAAGCTAGAGCACGTGCTCTTTGGCATTTTCAATTATCTTCTCAAAACATTTTGTTTAGTTTTATTAAATTTTTGTTTCAAAAAAGTGCCGCGACTGAATCTAGGCTTCGACTTTGGTTGGGGATCAGCCCGGGCCGGTTTACTCAGGCATTTTCAGTGTCTTCTCAAAACATTTTGTTTGTGTTATTCCATTTTAGACTTTTTAATTATGCGAAAGCATTTCATTTTGGGCAAGCTCATTAACATTTACATTTAACAAAATGCATTTACAAAATAATGCCTTATTACAATGTCTATGTAATGTATAAAATACTTATATAAATACATTTTTTTATATCATTTTTCGCTTTTCGGTTTGTGATTTCACATATGGCTATAGAAGTCGACATTCACGACATATTCAGTTGGTGAATCATGTCCTGTTTGTCATCCAGTAGCAATGTGATTTCACATTCAATATTGCAATCTCACATATGAATATAGAAGTCAACATTCATGATAGATTCAGTTGGTGAATCTGTCTGTTGTCATCATTAGCAATGTGATTTCGCATTGTCTTCTGATCTCACATATAGTATAAAAGTCGTTCATGGCAGTTCGATTGGTGAATCTGCTCGTATTTGTCGTCGTGCTGTAATGTGATTTCGCGTTGATATGCGATCTCACATATGGTATAAGTCTACATTCGCAATGATTCGATTGGTGAATCACATCGTATTTTATCGTCATTAGCAATGTGATTTCACATTCAACAATACCATCTCACATATGCACATAAAGTCGAGCATTCCGCGATAGATTCGGTTGTGAATCACGTGCATTTGTCATTCAGTAGCAATGTGAAGTCAATGTGAATGTTCACATTCAATATTACCATCTCATATATGGCTATAAAAGTCTACATTCACGACAAATTTAGTTGGTGAATCACATCTGTTGTCATTGATAAGTAAGCGTGATATTATATATATGCCTTTGTAATGGCATAAGTGCGCGCGTCGCCTCAAGTAATATAATGATAAGTGAGTATCGTTCCCATGAAGTGGGTTACTAAATGCAGGCTCTAATCTAGCACATGCTTTGTTGGATGTTGGAAAATCTATAGAAAAATTCAAAGACACTAATCTAGGCATGCAAGAATGATTGTATAAAGTAAAAAAAGCCTTAAGGTATAGATTTCACCTAAACAATGATGTATGAACCTCCTAACCCAGTGTCGATGGTCAATTTCATCATGAATGGCGATTTAACTAATGTATATTCGAATCTCGAGCATTAAGCCATATTTATATAGAAAAGGTTATCTTGCATCTACCTTTCGAACCATCATAACTAAGATGGTAGATCATCTTAATACCACACTAATCTCACTTATATCTCTGTCTCATGATAATTAGATGGTAGATCATCCATGAATCCCAATTTTAACTCTCATACCAGTTTTGAATCAAACTACAATTCATGCGAATATTGGCCAAATATCCTGGCGTTAAGATACGTGAAATCACTGGCTTGTAAATATGAAATAAAACATCGATCAATATAAATTAGGAGAGATTCCTTTTAAAATATGTCTTTGGCTACATCTAAACCTAAGAAACTAACTAAAACATAAGTGGAAAAATAAATCTGACCGTGAAAGAAGAAAAAGCGGAAAGGAAAGAAAAACAAATTTGGCGTTGAGCTCCTTTTTCTCCTCCATTATCTTCTTCTTCTCCAAGTGTTCTTCCTCTTCCGAAACGAACCCTAGAAATCTCTCGAGCGAGCCTAAATTAACCACCCAAAAGGAGCTTGTTCTCCCTCAAGCGATCAAACGGGTTCAATCGTCCTCCTCGATCCCCTACGGTTTGAGCTTTTAAAATCCTCTCATGGGCTCAAAATGAGCTAAAAATCCATCAAATCGACCCTAACCTTGTGACGTCGTTTGGCAAGCGTCGCTGACGTCCCGGGATCTTTTGTGTTCTACTTGACTCTGCGGCGTCTCGACGTTCTTTGTGGCTTTCTGTTTTGCTCGACTTAGTAAGACTATAACTTTGTCATCCGAACTCCGATTTGGGTGTTCTTGGTACCGTTGGAAAGCTCTTGAAGTGTAGAATCTATCCATATATGGATTGATGAAATATGAGCTCATGATGTCTGGCGTCAAAATACAGCAGCCTCTCCTCTCTTGAGTCTTCGCAATGTTCTGATTTCTTCAAGTTTTGGAACTTGCATAACCTCTTTGTTCGAACTCCAATTTTTGTGTTCTTGGTATCCCTGGAAAGATCTTGAAGTGTAGAATTCATACATATAAAGCTTGATTCAATTGGAGCTCATATGATATCTGAAAATGTCAAAATATAGTAGCTGCTTACGTAGTTTTCTAATTTTGCACAATTTCATCAAATGGATGACCCGATCATAAGTATGAACTTTTAGAGCATTAGGGCACTTATTTAACATAAACACTAGAAAAACTAACTAAAGTATAGGGATAAAATGAGTATTTAAGATACTGTCTTTTGAAACTTAAGTGCTAGCGTCCCAGCGAGACGACTTCAACAAACAAAAAATTGAAAATGACATGAACTAAAAATAATGAGATGAGTATGATAAGCATGATTAAATGGAAGAATCAATATGAACACAATTTAGCAATATTAGCCTTTTCAACCAAAATTTAGGATCCTTAAACTTTTAAACTTTCCTAGGAACAGCAAAGCAAAGCATGGTATGACCAATCGACCACGAAATAAGCGACCTTTCCATGGAAACTAAGTGTAGGTGATAGCATGATCTTGGGTGTATAGCAAGGTCACTTGCCCCAAACTTAAGCTCAACTCACCTATTTGGAAGAAGCTAACTAAGAAAGGATAAGACGCACCCTTTATTCATATCCAAAATACACAAAATTTCCTAAATACTAAAAGTGAAGGAGAACTGAGTGCGAAGTTGCAGATGAGCAGGTGTTCTGTGTGAGAATCGTGGTGACTCCCCACCGGTTGGTTAAAAAAAAGGGGCACCGGGCATTAAATTCCCTTCAAAATTCACCTAGAACACTCAGCCAAACTCAAAAGGCCCTAGGTTGTTGCAGAATGATCATTTACGTCCCCGCTAGCAGGCGGTGAAGTCGATGACTCTGACCGAGTTGGCTAAGGGCATTAGGCTTTGAAAGGCCCCTCGGGCCCCGTGCCGGGATTCAGGTGGATGATCAGCTTATTCTTATTCACATACTTATTTTTGACAATTTTCTTTTCTTTTGCTTTTTATCTTTCTTTTTCACTTTTTCTTTTGTTTTTGTATTTTTTTTTTTAGTTGGGGCTCGATGGCAATCCTCTTTTTGATTAGGTGTCCCATCACTTAGGTGGCTAGAATCAACCAAGGTTAGTTGAATTAGTGAAAGAATTAAAGGACCAGGTATACAAGGAGACCAAAGTGTGTGTGTGATAAGTTCATGAGAAATAGCTTCTTGTAGCCTGATGGAGGTGGTAAGCTAAGTCACTATACCTGTTTAAGTACACAAATTCTAGATCATTTAAAAACCTAAAGAGGTCCTATTCCTCTTTACATGACATTTTGTGAATAGTTGTGTTCAAAAATGACCTTGCTAACCAACAAGGCATCGAACTCACTCATATGAGACACAAAAATAAATAAAATAAGAATGAAAAAACGCATCTGACTAACGACAAACAACTAACTAAAGCAGTGGGAGATCTGGGAATTGGATTTTGGAAATTTGTTTTTTATTTTTTATTTGTATTTTTTTTTATTTTTTTATGAATTCTTGAATTCACCCCAAACGAAATGAACATTGTCCTCGATGTGAAACAAAATCAGGAGAATGGATAGCAGTACTCCTGAGGTTGATCAAGTCTGCGGAAGTTGCTCGATGAATATGGCTAGCTTTGGAGGCAAAGAGGTGTTAGAGAGGGTTAGACTTTAAGTCAAATGAAGGGGATGTGAATATGGTTTCCTCTTTTGGTTCTTTAAGCCGCCCAAGGAGTATTGAACTTCAAGCACTGACCTTTTAGCTTCCAAAACCAGATTTGAATCCCCAAAAAACCTGAAATTTAAAAACTAAAACACGAAGAAAAACAAAATCAAGCACGAAAATTTATTAAAAAACTTCGAAACTAACTACGAAATAGAAAAAAAGAAAAAGAAAACATTTGAAACTTGGGCTGCCTCGAGGAACTGCTCAGTTTTTCAGTCAATGGGCTACACCAACTCTGGATGAGTTGGTGTTTCTTGCCTCCACCTTCTAAGAGGCGATAGTTGTGCTCAATCGCACTTCGAGTACATAGTCTTCTTATACAATCTTATTATTTTTTTGATTTTCTATTTTAATTTTTTTGTTTACAATGGTTCCTCTCAATTCATTGCTGAAGTGAATGATGTACTCATCCACCTCGAAATTTGGGATCATTTTCATTTTTCACTCTTCATGCATCTCACCCCATAAAATCATCTCCGAAAGGTCTCTAAGCAACCTCCTTTTTACTTTCATATGATTCCTAGAAGCTGACTCTTTTTCCTCCTTTTCAACTAAGTCTTTCGGTTTCAGATCATCCTCCTCCACTTTTTGAAGCTTCTCAAGCTCTCATTACCCTCTGAAGGATTTCTTCACATTATAGCCTAGTTTTCTTTCTTCTATATTCACCCCAAGAGTAGATGGCGAACTCTCATGTTGTCCTTCAAAGGACATTGTAGCCATATTCTCTTGTTCATTCATATATTTGCCACTAGTTCTTCTATACTCATACTTCTCCTTCTTTAGGTTGTTCTTTCTCAAATGTAAGTTGAGTACCAGAAGTGGCCATTGGAGCCATCTCTTTTTTTCAAGCTATCGAATGGTGTATGCTGAATTCTGAATGATTAGCCCTGTCAATTCATAATGAATTGGAACTTGAGATGCCGCCACATTCAGCATGAACTCTTTCTATTTCAATTAATGCCGCTCTAACTTTGTCATTCTCTCATGTGGAGGTCGACTTATCTCATTTGATAAAAAACTGAGGCAACTCTAACTTGAGAGTAGTCCATTTCCCATCCATTGATCTTGAAAATTCAGGTTGTGCCATGGTAAATGCAACAGTTCTTCTTAATTCATCCATAGCTTCTTCTAGGCTTGATTTTTTGGACTCTCAGGAGATTGAAGAGTGTTATACTTGTATTCCATGAGGTTTGGTGGTGGCTCCATCCAAATTATATTTGCTTTAAGCATGGAGTACTCCATATTGAGCATAATCCATTGATGCATATGGTTGCCAAACTTGACTTTGCACTTGAGTTGCCACTCTTCGATGCCTATCGCCCAATCGTTTATTCTTAGTTGTCGTCAAGGCCACCAATGCATTTGTCAACTAGATGATAGGATCCATTTTGATTGAAAATGCTATAAAACAAAAAAAAAAAAAAAAAATTCAAAAGTAAAGTGATGAGTGCTGGAAAATGTCGCAATTAACTATATCCAAAGTAGGTAAAGCCATTTCAAATCAATATTAATAAAGCACTAATTCTGCAAGAATCCGCGCCAAAAACTTGATAGGCCGAAAACGTGATGTGTATATATGTACGCCTATGTGCGCAAGTGCACACGTCACCTCAAGTAATATAATGATAAGTGAGTATCATTCCCACAGAGAATTGGGTTACTACAATCGACTTAATCTAGCCTATGCTTTATTCGATGTTGAAAATCTATAGAAAAAATCTAAAGACACTAATCTGTGCATGCAAGAATGATCAGATAAAGACTAAAGCCTAAGGTATAGATTCTAATTTTAACAATGATGTATGAACCTCCTAACCCAATTAATCGATGGTCAATTTTTACCATGAAGATGGCGATTTAACTAATGTATATTTGAATCTCTCTCGAGCATTCGCACACTAAATTTTTAAAGTTATATTGCATCTCGCCTCAAAAACCATCATAACTAAGGATGCATTGAACCCTATAAATCTTAATACCACACCTAATCTCACTATATCTCTATCTCATGATAATTAGATGGTAGATCATCCATGGTCTAATTTTAACTCTCACTTATCAGATTTTGAATCAAACTACAATTCATAAATATTGGCCAAATATCCACAAGCATTAAAATCTAAAATGAAATAATTCAACATAAATAAGGAAATAAAAACATCAATCAATATAAATAGAGAGATTCATACAAATATGTCTTTGGCTACATCTAAACCCTAAGAAAACTAACTAAAACATAAGAAAAGTAAATACAACCATCAAAAGAAAGAAAAACGGAAAATGTAAATAGAGAGAGAAAGAAAAAACAAATTTGGCGTTGAAGCTCCATTTTCCTCCATTATCTTCTTCTTCTGCGTTCTTCCCTCTTCCAAGAACGAAACCCTAGAAATCTCTCCATGAACAAGCCTTAGGTGTTTCCACCTCCAAAAGGAGCTTATTCTCCTCAAAAACGCCCAAAACCGCTCCAAATCGCCCTCCCCGATCCTCACGGTTTGCTTTAAAATCCTCCATTATGGGCTCAAATGGGCTAAAATCCATCCAAATTTCTAACGCTTGACGCCGCTTGGCAACGCCGTGACGCCGGATGTCGTGGTTTCGCACTTCTTCCAACGTCGCGACGTTGCTGCAGCTTTAATGTTTTTGCTCCAACTTCGTAAGACCATAACTTTGTCATCCGAACTCCGATTTGGGTGTTCTTGGTACCGTTGGAAAGCTCTTGAAGTGTAGAATCCATCCATATATAGATTGATGAAATATAAGCTCATATGATGTCTGAAAACGTCAAAATACAGTAGCCTCTCCTGCTGAAGGTGCTGCATTGTTTGCTGATTTTCTTCAAGTTTTGGAACTTGCATAACTTCTTTGTTCAACTCCAATTTTTGTGTTCTTGGTATCCTCGAAAGATCTGAAGTGTAGAATCTATAAATATAAAGCTTGATTCAATCTGGAGCTCATATGATAATCTGGAAAACGTCAAAATATAGTAGTCAAGCTCTCGTAGTAGTTTTTCCACCAATTTTGCACAATTCTCATCAAATGGATGACCGATCATAAGTATGAACTTTAGACATTAGGGCAATTTATTTAACATAAAAACACTCAGAAAAACTAACTAAAGCATAGGGATAAAATGAGTATTTAAGATACTCTATCAGTCATTCAAGAGTAATGTGACTTCACATTCAATATTACCGGTATTTCGTTATATGGCTATAGAAGTTTATATCTGCGATGTGATTCGGGGCTGGTGAATCCCCGCCCCGTTTGTCATTCAAGAGCAATGTGATTTCACATTTCAATATTTACGATTTCCTTCATGATGACGACTGGCTTGGTGAATCCCGCTATGTTGGTCATTCATTTATACATTTCAAATCGCTTACTTTTATAGCATTTCACTTATAGTTCAAATACTGCACATGCATATATTTGACAAACATTTAGAATAACACATCCAAATCAATATATATATATATATATATATATATTTCACAAATAGAACTCATAACCGATCATAATCAAGATTCTATCTTCATATCATTTATGTAGATCTACCAGGTCTTTATCTATTCATAGCCTTCTTATCTGGCTATCACTTGTTCATTCATATATTTCCCACCATTTGTTATCTTTTTTTGGTTATACGTGATAATAATCATATATAACTTAATCACATTATGTGTTCATGACATATTGCCTTTCATGTTCATATTCATGTTTCAGTTCGTTTTCATTTTCCATATCATATTCATGTTTCATGAACACATCTATACATATTGCATTTCTTGCTCATATCTACATTCTTCTACCATGTATTCCAATTAACTTTTAACTAAGCTGATTAGTACACTCGTACAATAATTCAATTTTCAGACAAGATGTGTGGGCACCAAGTACCATTAAATAGCATATGAAAGTTGATTCTAGACTCAATGAGCTTTCCATAGAGTCCAAGAATACCCATAATGGAGTCCTAACAAGGGTTATGCAAGTTGCAAGCAAAGGATAAAATCAGCAACTCGCAAAGACTTTACAAAGAACAGTAACAACCACCGTATTTTGTCATTTTCGGGGATCTTAACTTCACATTTGACACTGGTTCTTTGTACTCCTTTGAAGCTAAGGTTCTAAGGGTTCTTCTCCAACTGGAATCACCTAAATCGGAGCACCGAAACTCAAGTTATGTCCTAAACAACCCGGACTACTCTATGATCAAAACTGAACCAGAAATTGGCTTGAACATATCCCCACTTTGAGTGAATTTCTGGGCCACTTAGAATCAGAATTTGAAGGTGCCTATTTCATGATGTTTGGTTCTACTTGAAGTCTAGTTTAATTAGCAACTTGAATCACTCAAATCGGATTATAAATGACCAAGTTATGGCCAAAATACGAACACTATCCAAAAAGAAAGACAGCACGGCATCGTACCACTGCTCTAGCACTTACTCACCCTCGAAAATTGTCCAGAAAGGTGATTTTTTTTCTCCAATTTTTCCACATTTTGCTACCCAAATCAACTCAATAATCACACATCAAAATCACTCCATATTCATCTTGTAATCTCTTTTTCTACTAAATCATCTTGCAATACTTGTTTTCTTCAAAAACCTTTCTATGGATTACTCTCAAATAACTCTTAAACGGGCCTTTAACCCATACACAAATCAAACATTAAAGATTTGTTAGGCTCGTTTCTAAACCCTAACTCACTACTAAGTGAATTTAAATCCATTTAATCCAACCTCAAAGGAGTGATTCCATTCTCTTGATCCCATAAGAATTTATTTTAGGGTTAGGTTTCTTACAACCCACAACCCACAAACATGTATCATACAAATCTATACAAAGTTCCATACAAAAATCCAAAGATCCATACTCATAGTCATAGTTCCATACATTTTTTATCTTCCTTTCTTCTTCTCTTCTCTTCTTCTTCTCTTCCTCTGCCTCTTCTTCTTCTTCTCCCCTTCTCTTCTCTCTCTCTCACGTTTTTGGTCTTGAAAATGAGAGACCAATTGCTCTTATCTAATCTGCTGCTAAGGCTATGTTTAGCCTTTTGCATTTTTAAACATTTTTTCTATTTTTTACCAAAGCCCTTTCTCTCTTTTATTATTCTCAATCTAACTTATACATATTATACTTGCATCCCTATCTTTTCTCAATTCCATAATTGCATATAACCTTATTGTTTTATGCCTTTTATGTCCTCCAATGGTAAATGACCACTTTACCCTTGTCTCTAATATTCCTTTCGGGTCTCTCGTTTTATTTCCTGAAAATTCCTATTTAGCTTTTTAATATACCTTAAACATGTTGAAAACGATTAGGGTATATTTCGAGGTGTTACAATTTGAAGGCTGCCGTGAAGTATGTGGACGTGTGGGTCCCAGTCGGGTCGAGTCCCTTTATGAGAAAACCTTCGTTACCCGCTATAGACTCCCTCTTGGCATTCAAGTTTGGTGCCCTGATCTTCTCACCTCCTACATTGTCCAGGTTCCTAAGATGGTATGCTTTTTTGAAGCGGCCTTCGAGAACGGTCTCCGCTTTCCTCTACACTCTTTTATCAAGAACGTCTTGTAGCATTTCAACGTTTGTCTGTCCCAAATTTCTCCCAATTTCTAGGGTGTTTTGGTCGCCTTCGAGTCTTTTTTAGGGACAAGGGCCTCGGGGTTCCCAACATAGCTCTGATGTTGGACTTCTTTAGTGTGAAAGAGGCCGCAGAGGGCTTTTTGTATATCTCCCGAGGGCGCACTGGAAATGAATAGATAAGATATTCCCGGCCTTTGCGGTGAACCCTCTCACCCCCTACTTTAAGGCCTCTCTGCCTCGTTATGGTGCCTCTGTAAGAGGCCTTATTCCGTAAACCCAGCACTCCGAAGAGCTTCAAGCCCGAGCGAGTCGCTGGCAAAGAAGGTGCAGAAGCGCAGCGCAGCTCGTGCTCCTCCCCGAGCAATGCGACTCGGTAAGATCCCGAGGTTGGGAGCATCTTCTCCGTCGTTGGCTTCTAAAGAGCGGGGTTCGTTTGACCAAGTCCAGGCGAGAGGTCAAGCGCCTCCTTCCATGGTCGAGGTGTCCAAGGTGACGGGTCAGAAAAACCCTCCAGGGAGGATCACCGAGCCTCCTTTGGAAGTCCTGCCCATTTTTGTTTGGAGTCCCTTAGCACAAAATGCCAAGCTTCCTCCTACGATGCAAGAGGTTGGTGGAAAGGATTGCTTTGGAACTAAAGGGGATGAGGGCTCGCTGCTTACTAACTTGGAGCTCGCCGCCAAGGCTGTATCGTCCATCCTATAAGACTCTGACCTCAAGAGGGCGGATGCCATGTTCGTTAAGGAGGCTCTGACCTTATCGACCAAGACGTAAACGCAGTAGCTAGGCACGAACCAATAAAATTTATAAACCTGAGTACCTTCTACTGTCAGAGTCAGCCACCGCAAAGATAATCTAGCTCTAGGGTCGAACTCAGGGATGAGTTTTCTTTGCACAAATGATTTACAGTGAGCTCAAAAAGGTGAATTTCACTATCGGGTTTGTAGTTTTGCAAAAGGTGGGATCGATGGTCGGAAACTAAATGGAATGAAGTAAAATGTAAAAGAACTCCTCAAGCCTCAGCCATTGGGTTTGAGGTCTCTAGGGCAACCGCAAGTCCTCAGCGAGTCCTATTCTCAAGGTTGGGGAAAATGACCTATAGTCAGCTCTCCCAAACCGATCTTCATTTAGCTATAAACCGAACCCTAATAGTTTTTCTCTCAGATACAACATTTATCGGTCATTAATGTGTTTCAATGCAAAGAATACCGATCCTTTCGACCTACCATAATATGAGACAAATAAATGGCAACTAAGCGAGCCCCAGTGGATCTAGCAATAAGCATCCACTGAACCCTAAAAGATTGCTAAGTACTAGTCAATCAGGATACATCAAAAGGATTTAAACATGTAGTGAAAGATAGAGACATAAATGAGAATAAATGCTTGTGTCGGGTACAAGATAATTCAAATAAGACTACTCTCAAAACCTTAGGCCTGCAGTTCTCCTCTTTAAGGATGATAGTTTAGTTAACCATCCCTTGAGTTGTCATCCTCAAGGGGTGTTTGGCAGGCAAGAAAGTGCAAGAAAGGGGGAGAAAATGAGAGAAGTACAGTGCGGAAAACCCGAAGCTTCTCGCCAAAAGTTTATCGCATCAAAAGTCAATTCGCATGCAGCTCGACCGAGGCTTATATAACGCTTCGAACAAGAGAAATTACAAAAATGTATAAAGTACCAAAAATACATAGAGGGTAGTTTAGGAAAAATTCACAAAAAGTTAGTCAAAGTGGGGTCAAACTGGACACAAGAGAAGGTTGCGAAAATTCGCAACCTGCGAAATTGCGCAGGTTGCGAAATTTCACAACCTTGCAAATTTGTAGTGTTTTGAATTCTTATGTTTTATGCTCCAATTTCCTTCTGACTTTTGACCTGCAACTCCGAGTTCGGCTCGGATTCTTCGCGTTCGAGTCGACTTGACGACTTTAGCCTAATTTAGCTTGCAAAACTACTAAAATAGCCATAAAATGCGCAATTGGTGAGTGTAGCTCCTGACCTCGTGTGTCAATCGAAAGTTATTTGCTGATTAGTACACAAAAAGTGCTCAAAACCTATAATAAACAAGGTTCAAAATAACACTATTTGGGCACTAATTACTCCCCCCAACCAACACATTGCTAGTCCCTTAGTAATGATAGAAAGAAAGAGAGAGCAAACAATGGTATTTCAAAAAGTATATGGGTGAGTAATGTCTAGCCTTCAATATGAATCACCAAGACCCTGCACAATAACCATCTTAGGAGAATGAATGCCATATAGAATCAAGTTTTAGTAGAGTATCCAACTCAAGGGAATCGACTTGAAACTTCCACCAAAAATCTAGCAGCTTATATGATCGCGAACAATAAACTGCGAAGCTGCTCTCTCCCCACAACCAAGCTGCTGCCAAGACCTAGAATATTGACCAACCTAAATAAATTTGGCTCCACTCTTATCCCACACTTCTTCTCGTGTTATAGGGTGTAATGCTGAGGAATCGACCTCACAAAAGTCCATGTAACGGGGGTCCACCGATGACTCCCAACCAATTAAGGCTTAGGGCATCAAGTCATATGATCTGACCACTAACTCTTCTGTTTCACCCCTGACCAATGATTTCAAACTCCACCTACAACTCGCTTAAACTCACCCATCCACCCAATGAGCGAAAGCACTGCCAATTCCTCAACCAATTGGTTTAGTAAGCACCAATTTTTAAAGACTTTTGTCATATACCCTGACCGTGCTCCTAAGTTTCAAGGTAGAGCGTCAGGGCTTTTCTATTCTTTTCTTTTCTTTTTATTATGGAAGACTCTTCATTACCTCTTTTCTTGGGGGTCCTCAACCTATTACAGGTGGTCAACGAAACTGGGGTAGGTTTTGCAAAGTAAGGGGGGGTTAGGCAGTTTCTTAGCTTATTGAAGAAAACTGATGTGCACTGTGTGTGGTTAGCTAAAGGTGGAAGAAGAAGGTTGAAAACCATGAGACTTCAACTGATCATCTACTTAATCATGCATGGAACTAATCTAACATAAATAATATTGAGCAGTGTTTCAATTTTCTAACTTACAGGTTAGGCAAGACCACAAAAAAAAAAAAAAAAGGGTGCAATTTTTGAATTGAGAAAATGAGTTGTATGGTATGTATAAGAATATATATCACTATTTTTTCAGCTTTACAAAAACAAACAAACAACAAGCCACTAAGCATACAAAATGGGCTTTTCTCAAAGTATCACCAAACCATGAATATAAAAATCACTTCCTTCGCTAACTCTCCCCCCAACCAAATGTCGCATTGTCTGCAATGGGGCTCCTCTGATTGGAAAGTTGTATGAAAGTGCTACCTCCTCAATGGGCAAACGGCAGGTCATCCTCATCTCGAAAGGCAGTAATCGAGGTGTCATTGGCAGAGTGGTCAAGCATCGCTTAGCAAGTCAAGAGAGGTCGAAGGGGTCAGTTCTACTAGAGGAGGAATCTGAAGAGCCTAGGCGTGAACCAATGGGAAAATAAGAGGTGTGCCCCGTGACCCAACTGGATGAGGATGGCCCGTCTCTCGAGCCATGGCAAATTTTTGAGAGTCATCCTCCTAGCTGGGTATCATAGGTAGTCGCAATGATGCGCACGTATGGAGAATGCGGGACTACATCCATGATGACCGTGAAACTCGAGTGGATATAGAACATACCGCGCGGTGGTGCCAGTGGTGCCCGATCCAACAACTATGTGGAGACGGGTATCGGGGTCGAGGGCTTTGGAGGTGCAGAGGATGCAAGAGCCATGGGTAATGGAGCAGTGGTAGCTGGAGCTGGAACTGAGGATGCTGGAACCCTCGAGGATCCCCGCATGCACCACCGAGGTGGCTGCTCCTCAGCAGTGAAGTGTGTCGAATTCCAGCGATAAGAAAACCAAGAGGAAATAAAAATTTAATGTCAATCGCATCGTGATCCAAGCGCTTGATGAAACTAAACAATGAATCAAGGAAATCTAGATCTTACCTCTTGTAGACCGAATCCTTTTCAACTAGTGCATTTTTTCTTGATCACACACACGTTGAAACACAAACAGAACTCCTTTTGGAAACGATCCAACAGCAACGAGCCAAGACGATGCAGTGTGCAAACACCCTCTAAAGGTATCCACACGAACGGCCAATGGATGGGATGGATGTGCTATCACCTTATGATAGGTCTTTGTCCCACAAAACCAAAGACACCTTAGTGTCTTCCAAAACTCTAAAAGGAATTCTCTATAAATTACACCCACTTCAAAAGAACCACACCTACTTTTTAGACGACATAAACCCCATATTTATATCGCCTCCCAAACCCTTTTATTAAAACGAATTTAAACCAAATTCCATTAACTATTAATGGGCTTGGGCTTAGGTTTAATCATGGGTTAAAGAGAGAGCCTTTCTAACATCCTATTATAGCTCATTCTTATGTGTGACCCTATAGGTTCACTAAAGTCAAGTAAATGGCCCAAATCATATTCTAAGCCCACAAGTTATAACTGGTCTCTAGTAAGACATTATAACTACCCAAATCAAGGAATTTTGATGACTAAAAACCTTACCATAGTATGATATTAGTCCTTTGTCACGATGTCCTCGATTACACAAAGCACGGATGAAGTCATCTTTATACAACTTAATCGTTCGATTCTCATAGACGACTAAACAAATGATATTGATAACTCTTATCAATCTCATTCGAGCACGACCATACATTTCTCAGTCTCACTTATCAAGAGGCCAATAGACATCTCACTCAATTAAGAGTGGGACAAATTTCTTCATTATCACTCACATTCCTCCACATGATTTACTGCATGCCCAACCATAGCCCTGTATTACCATCCTGTTAAAGAAGTCATTGAACTACGTCAAGACACGAAGTTCCTCATGGAGAAATCCATGGTGAATTAAGGTCAAAGGACTTAAATACCACTACTGCAATGAGAATTACTGATGACATAATCCATGTAGTATTTCTCATAGTGGGTCAGTCCAATAACATGAACTTAACATGTATTTATGTTCTGAGTAACATCTTATGTTCATGACTAGCAAAACGTGGTCTTTTCTCAGAAAACATAATAGTCTTACTTCATTATTATTCCCACAATAATGATCGACTATGGACTATTTAGAATAGTGTTCTTATGCCTTAAGGTTTTACTATCAAGTCACATACTTGATGACATAAAGCTGGAGCTAACTATCTAAGGATATGATTTCATCAAGTTAAACCACAATTTAAATAACAAGATAAAACATAAATGCCTTATGTATATAAACATATAATGACAATGTATATGCCATTGGGCTAGAGCATATCACTAACAATCTCCCACTTGCCCTAAGCCTAATCAGGCATAAATCGAATGCCTATCGATCTAATATGACTATCATGCTTTGACTGTGGAAGAGGTTTAGTCAAAGGATCAGCAACATTGTCACCAGTATGAACTCTACATATCTTAACATCTCCTCTCTCAATGATCTCAAACAATGAGGTGGAAACGCCCGAGTATGTGTTTGATCACTGATGTGATCCGGCCCTTGGTCGAGCAATAGCCCCATTATTGTCACAATAGACGTCCACTGGGTTTGTAATGTTGGGAACAACAACCAGTCTAAAAATGAAATTTTTGATCCAAACTGCCTCCTTAGTCAGATTTGAGAAGCAGTACTTAGCCTCTCTGTAGTAGAATCCTTGCTTGAACTTCTCCAAATTTCACAAAGACCTCCATTCAAACAAAACACAAAACCAGATTGTGATCTAAAGTCATCTAAGTTAGACTGAAAACCAACATCGGTATAACCACTTATAACTAGCTTGCCTTCTTATCCACCATAGATAAAAAAAATATCCTTGGTTCTTCTCAAGTACTTAAGGATATTTTTGACTGCTATCCAGTGACATTCACCTTGATCTGACTGGAATCTACTTGTCATGATTAAGGCATAGGAGACATCAAGTCAAGTAAAGCATGACATACACGATAGAACCAGCCGAAGCATAAGTGGATTCCATCCATGCTCTATCTCTTGTCCTTCGTGGTTGGACATTGAGACTTATCGAGCTTTAATGCCATGAGACATTGGCAAGAAACCTCTTGAATCTTGCATGCTAAACTTCTTTAGCACTTTGTCTATGTACCCACTTTGACTCGTGTCGAAAACTATCGAGATCTATCTCTATAAATCTTCATGCTTAGATGTAGGCGGTTTCGCTCTAAGTCTTTCTATTGAAAACATTTCCCCAAATCCGGGCACTCTGACACTTTGCAAGGTAGGGATGTCATTTCCAATGAGTAAGAGATGTCGTCCACATACAAACACTAAGAAGACAATTGCACTCCCATCAACCTTCTTGTATACACAAGGGGCTCATCTTTCATTTTCATAAAGCCAAACTTTAACAACCTCATCAAAACAAAGATTCCAAGCCAGAAGCTCTCGCTTTTAATCCATAAATGGATGTTTGGAAGCTATTACAATCTCTATTAGGATACTTAAATCGACAAAACGCCAGTTGTGTCATGTACACATCCTCGAGTAAGTTTCCATTAAGAAACGTTGTTTTGACATCCATTGGCCAAATCTCGTAATCATAGTACGCAACGATAACAAGAAGAATCCTAATAGACTTAACCATAACGACAGGTGAAAAGGTCTCATCATAGTCAATACCATGAGTTTGTTTGAAACCTTATGCAACAAGTCAAGACTTGAAGGTCATATCATGTTTGATCTTATGAACCCATTTACAACCAATGACCTTAGCACCCTCGTGGATCAACCAAATTCCAAACTCCGTTATCGCATTACTGATTGCATCTGCACTCAAGGGCTTGAAGCCATTTTTCATAATCTGGGCTCATCATTGCCTCATGATAGGTTGGCCCATCTCGATCCACAAGCCTCTATGGTTTTGTTTTCGCCACGAGAAATCCAAATCTCTAGGCTCATGATGAACCCCATCGACCTTCGCCTTGCGGCGTAAGATGCCGACTTAACAACCGGGTTGTGAGTCTCTAGAATTTCCATGGAAGGCCTCTATGGCAACTTGTCGTTTCGAACTTTCAAGAGATGTCTTACCCCATCGACTCTTTGAAATCAACTCTTCTAAAAAGACTCATTACGAGCAACAAACACTTTGTTCTCATGGGATGTAAAAGTAGTACCCTTGTTTCTTTTGATACCTACAAATAAGAACTTATCAGATTTGGATGCTAGAAGCCTGACGCTTTACATAAGCTTCACAACCCCAAATCTTGAGAAAAGACAAACCAGGGCACGTTTTTGTCCACTACTCATATGGAGTTTTCTCAACCGCTTTCGATGGAATTCTATTCAATAAGAACGCAACAGTCTCTAATGCATATCCTCAGAAGGATATTGGAAGATTTGTTCGACTCATCATAGATCGAACCATATCTAATAAAGTTCGATTTCTCCTTTCAGATACACCATTCCATCATGGTGTTCCAAGTAGAGTGAGTTGTGAGACTATCCCACAATCCTTAAGATGATCATCGAAATTTTGGCTTAAATATTCACCACCTCAATCAGATTGAAGTGTTTTGATATTCTTTCCAAGTTGATTCTGTACTTTATTCTTGAATAATTTGAACTTTTCAAATGATTCAGGCTTATGCCTCTACAAGGATGTAACCATATCCACTAAAGTCATCGGTAAAAGTAATAAAGTACTGATAACCTCCTCTAGCAATTGAGCTTATTGGTCCACAAACATCTATATGTATAAGGCCCAATAAGTCACTAGCCCTCTCACTGTGTCCAACAAAAGGAGCCTTGGTCATTTTGCCTAGTACACAAGATTCACATGTTTCAAATGACTCTAAGCCAAATGAATGTATTAGCCCATCTTGATGGAGCTTCAAGATGCGGTTTTCATTGACATGGCCCAAACGACAATGCCAAAAGTAGGTTGGATTCACGTCATTGGACTTGAACCTCTTAGTATCGATGTTATAGATGGGCTTGGGTTGTTCCAAGTTTAGAACATAGAGACTATTAGATAAATGAGCATTCCCATAAAAATGTCTCGCATTATGATGGAGAAAATATTGCCTTTAATAATAAAGGAAATCCATCCACGCTTAAACAAGAACTGAATAATGTTTCGCTTCACAAGAGGTAATACAATAATAAAACAAATCTTTAATTGGAAAACAAGTCCACTAGGCAAAGTCAAATCATAAACTCCTACAGCTAATGCAACAACTCTTTCTCCATTCCCCACTCGTAGGTCCACTTCGCCTTTAGCCAATGATCTACTACTTTATGTGCCCCGCACATTTACAAAAAGTGAGATCCACATCCAAAGAGATCTAATACCCATGAAGGCATGAGATGTGATTTTGATCTTCTATAACATAAATACTGGAAGCGGTAGCCTCGCTACTCTTCTTTTCTTCTCGATCTTCCAAGTAGAGCTTTACACCTTCTTCCAATGACTCCACCATTACGTAATAGAAGCAAACTCCCTCCTTGGGTGGCTTTGGCTTCTTGGCCTTAGGCTTGGACTATCCTTTTCCTTTCTTGGCCTTATTGTCGTCCATAAGCACTGGATTTGTCTTTTGACTGTTCGTCTCAACATTCTTTAACATTCCATGTAACTCAGCAATAGATTTCTCCATATGGTGCATATTATAGTTCATAACAAATTGATCATAAGATTCAAGCAATGAACCTAGAATCAGATTAGTAGCCAACTAATGACTAATAGGAGCACCAAGCTTATCAAGCTGATCGATGAGACCCTTCATCTTTAGCACATGTGCACTTACCGGCGTTAGAGTCATCTTGCATGCATTCAATGCTTTGGTGGTTGTAAACCTTTCGACATGTGCTTGTTTGAACATTCTCTTGAGATGCACCATATCATCAAATGCCTCCATTTCCTCAAATTGCTTATGAAGCTCAGAGTTCATGGTTGTAAGCATAAGACGTGTTACATTCACAGAGTCATTCTAAATGCTTATTATAAGTATCCCTTTCTACAAGGCATTGTTAGCAGGAGGTTCATTAGGATTACTATCAAGAACATACATCTTCCTCTTCTTGTTTAAGGACAATCCTCAAACTTCGAGACCAATCGAGGAAGTTTGTCCCATTAATTTTTCTTCCTTTCAAGGACAAATCGTAGAGTAAATGTTGATGTGTTGTTGATTTATTAGTCTACATACAAAAATATGCAAAAAGCTTTTAATAAATGAGGTCTTTAATACTCCCAATTAAAATTAATAACTCTTTAATTAACACAAACAATCTTATTTCAGTGGGTGAAAATCCACGTTGACTTAAATTCAAACTTAGCTTAGGTAATAACACTTAAACTTAAGCTAACTGCTAAAACTTTCCTTTATGCCCTTAGGGCCCAAAACCTATGATAGCCTAGCTAAGTCTTTAACTATATTCAATCTTATGGATATCACCATTATCCATCATGTCTTCCTAAGATGGCCCAATACACCCTGCTTTGGTAGAAACTATATTAAGACGATCGAAGTGTTGACAAGTGTTAAATTATGGAAGGCATTTTATGACTTAATATTTTATGTGATGAAATTATCAAGTTGTTAGGCAAACTTTATAAATATATACATGCATCACATACAAGCATATTAATAAGATAAATGTAAACGTGATATGTCATGGCCTATGTCCTAAGGTGATCTCCATAAGCCAATATGGGAGATGGAGGATTACCTTACCAATAATTTTAGTTTATGGGCTTGTCTCCAAGAACAAACGAGCTCCATTCTTCATTCTTCTTCATTACAAGCAAGTAATAATTGTATGCTATTTTATGCTAAAATAATAAAAAGAGACACACATGTTGTGTCAATAAAAACAACGACACGCAGGCTGTATGCTAATTTAATGAAAAAGAGACACACATGTTGTGTCAATAAAAATTAACGACACACAGGCTGTATTTAAAAAATTACAAACCCATAATTAATACCTACCAATCACATTGAACTAAGGGCCATGACATGCACCATGCAAATTGAATATAAACACATTAAGCACATAATCATATTATGAATATGGTCTTTCAATTGCAGTGTTAGTCACATAAACAAACTTTAAGGCTAGCAAGAGTGAGTTACTGCCTGGAAATTTCTCTTGATCATTAATCACACTAATAATTCTGGTCATTCACCAATGCTGATTACTCTTAATTCAATACCCATCACACACTGGGAACAATCCTACTTAATGTGTAATAACTGTGATACCAATCTAATGTCTAACATTAATGTGTAGCGCCCCACCGGGATTAAGAATAATTTGTAACAATTCATCTCTTAATGTCTAACATTAATGTGTAATAACTTACCGATTATCATGAATCAGAATAGCCATACTTAATATGTAACAAATCCTCATTGATTAATGGCATCTCAGAATAAATCCATACTTAATATGTACGCTCCTACTAATTAATAAGAATCAGAATACCCTAATCAAATTAGAACACAAGAATTATGACCTCAGAATTTGATTCTGATCATCAACAGTCCTAATCATATTATAGCTTTTCTAAACCGAATCATTTTTCAATTTCTGATATGATGTTACAGACTTCATATGGAAAAAAAAACATGACTCATATTATACTGATTATAAAACGAATGAACTAATGGATCATGGTATATCACATATGGAAAAACAAATACACTAAACAGATCACGTTATATCACATATAAAAATCAGTTTCACCAAACAGCAAGTAGCTCTGATACCACTGTTGGAATCCAACGATAAGAAAATGCAGCGGAAATAAAAAAAATTTAATGCTTAACTGCATCAGGATCCAAGCGATTTGATGAAACTAAACAATGAATCAAGGAAATCCAGATCTTACCTCTGTAGATTGAATCCTTTTCGACTAGTGCAGATTTTCTTAATCACACACACGTTGAAACATAACTCTTTCTGGAAACGATCCAGCAGCAACGAGCCAAGAAGATGCAGTTTGCAAACGCCCTCTAAAGGTATCCACACGAACCGCTAATGGGTGGGATGGATGCTACTACTTTAAGGATAGGTCTTTGTCCTGACAAAACCAAAGACACCTTAGTGTCTTCCAAAACTCTAAAAGAATTCTCTAAAAACACCCACTTCAAAAGAACCACCTACTTTTAGGGATGATAAACCCATATTTATATCAAGCCTCCCAAACCCTTTTATTAAAACAAATTTAACCCCAAATTCCATTAATTATTAATGCTTCGGGTTTGGGCTTAATCTCATGGGCTAAAAAGAGCCTTTCTAACATCCCATTATAGCTCAATCTCATGTGTGGACCCCAGGGTTCACTGAATGTTATACAACAACTATATTCTTAAGCCCACAAGTTATAATTGCCTCTAGCAAGACATTATAATCGCCCCAAATCAAGTGAATTATTCGATGACTAAAGACTTACCATAGTATGATATTAGTCCTTGTCACACGATGTCTCGATTAAGCACAAAGCATGGATGAAGTCATCTTTATACAAATCCTAATCGCTTTATTGATTCTCAAGTAGATTGACTAAACAAATGATATTGATAACTCCTATCAATCTTTGGCCTCGAGTGGCCATGCATTTTTCAGCCTCACTATCAAGAGGCCAATAGACATCTCACCTAAATTAAGAGCTGGACAAATTCCTTCACTATTACTCACATTCCTCCACATGATTTATTGCATGCCCAACCATAGCCTTGTATTACCATCCTGTTAAAGACGTCATTGAGCTACGTCAAGACACGAAGTTCCTCATGGAGGAATCCATGGTGAATTCAAGTCGAAGGACTTAAATACCACTACTGTAATGAGAATTACTGATGACATAATCCATGTAGTATTTCTCATAGTGGGTCGCATTCAATAACATGAACTTAATATTGCATTTATGTTCGAGTAACATCTTATGTTCATGACCGCAAAACGCGTGGTCTTTCTAAAAACATAATAGTCTTACTTCAATATTATTCACAATAATGATCGACTATGGACTATTTAGAATAGTGTTCTTATGCCTTAAGGTTTTTACTTATCAAGTCACATACTTGATGACATAAGGTAAGAGCTAACTTGTTCATGATATGATTTTATCAAGTTAAACTACAATTTAAATAACAAGATAAAATGATAAATGCCCATGTATATAAACATATAATGACAATGTATATGCCAATCGGGCTAGAGTATTATCACTAATGTGGAAGGTCAACCATTAGTTGGTCCCACTAGCTCCGAGGTGGAGGTGAAAAGAGCGGGCCTAGTCTCCGCCACCGCCAACTGGTGGTGATCTTGCCCGCGATCTCGACGGATCTTTAGCCTGGGCTCAACAGGAAAGCCGATGTGCTTTAATACCTGGCATAAAAGCCCTGAAAATAGAGGTGAGGATTTCGCCTGTCGTTCCCCGATGAACCTTCAAAGTGAACAACAAAGATGTCATGATTAGCTCGTCACAAACTTAAAACCTCTAATATATGGTATAGAGCCTATAATGCACTCATATCCTCTCAGATATGCTGAGCGAAAAAGATTAGATCGTAGTTGGATGAGAGTTTAAAAGTCATCTATATTTTAGTCCATTTTTCGCTAATTTTCATATCAAAAGAGACAATTACTTGCAGAATATGAAGAAACTCACCCATCCTGGTTATTAGCAGTAAAATGGAAGAAAGAAGAAAATGAAGTAGAAAAAATACAGCAATAAGCGGGAGGAAAAGGCAACGAATGGCGTAGCAAAACGAAACAATTTACGATTCCATTGATGCAGCTTTGGGTCAATAACACTCGAGGTTTTACACCGCGAGAATTGAAGGAATTTGATGCAGGTCACGCAAGTACCTTATAAGCAAACAAGGTAACCAGAGATAAGAGAACGACGCCGCTGGGCAAAGCATTCTCGAGGTCGCGACAAGAGTTGATGTCATGAATTAGATAAGAGGTCGCGATAAATAAAACACCTTTAAGCTAAGTGAGAGGTTTGACCGATGAAGTCGGCCGGAACTCGCCGATGTCGCGACGCGAGATCGTTCACACAAGACCCGCCGCTTGAAGGTCAAGCTCCTGGGCGTGAGGTCGCGATAAGATATCGGCGTCGCGGACATCGTGAACGACTCGTGATCAATGATGCGTGTTATAAAGAGATGTCGCGATAAGATATTGATGTCGCGACAACATGAGCAACCGGGGCTGAAGCACACGTTTCTTAAGATGATGTCGCAACAAGAGATTGATGTCGCTGACATCCAAGACACAATTTAAAAATCAGAATGATTTTGCTGATGTCGCTGTGACGCGATCTGGAAGCTCTGCACATCGCAAACCCGCTTCACAGCGTTGCGGCGAGCCGCAACAGATGTCGCGACAAGATATTTGCCGTCGCGATAACATGAGCGACGCTTGAAGACCGCATGACTTCGAAATGGCGGTCGCGATAAGATATCGACGTCGCCGGCATCGTGAGAGAACAATTTGAAACCCGCTAAGACGTGAGAAGATGTCGCGATAAGATATTGATGTCGCGACATCAAGAATGACCAACCGCTTACATGTAGGTTGATGTCGCTGGATCGATGATGTCACGACAAGGAAACCTAAGTCGCGACTCTGAAATGCTGAATCGGGCCAAAAACCATTTTGAAACCTGGGCGTAGGCTACATTGTGATTAGGGCCCAAATTGAGGGTTCTATAAATACGCAGCCTATCCAACTCATAGCGCCGCGCCATGTACGAGAGGTCCGGATAGCCAAAAGTCATTTTCTTATTTTCTTTCTTTTTATTTTTTTATTTTTATTATTTCCGCTGCTTAGAGCACATTATGTTCTCGTATTTTTATTTTCGCTGTATTTTCAACTGGATGTTATCGCTTTGAGTCAAGCCGAATGCGTAATCTGTTTCTTTTCAAATTACTACCGGAATGTTTGAAGTTCGGGACAAATTTCGAATTCACATTTCGCTTTCAAATTGCGCTTATTCTTATGATCGAGGAATGTCAGACGTGTAATTCAAGAATTGAGGAATCCAAATTTCCATTGCTAAGTGAACGTTATAGTCGAACTTATCTTTCCCGTAATGCTTCCAAAGAATCTTGTTAATTTCAAGCACGAATTTACTGCTTCGGGGTTTATTGTCTGGGGATTCAATATCGCTCTTATACCCGTTAAGATTTGCGTCATTGCTCGATTTCAAGGAGGTCCTCTCGAGTGGACATGTGGAAGATTCCAGAGTAATGTACATTTCTTTTGAAGGTATACTAACCTCGCTATTAGGATCTGAGCTTTGTAAGTTCACTCAGATAAATCCTCTTCTCACTTGAAATCAAGAACGAGTTGGAATGAGTTATCTATTTAAACAAGAGTTCACCTCACCCGGATAGTGAGGCCAACTCAAAAGGTTAGCCGTGATCTAATCAAGGAAAGGTTGATCTATTCTAATTTCGAGGGAGGAGTAACTGAAGTTGTGTGGTCCGCTTTGACCGATAACTTGGGAGCTAAGGTTTACGATTCATAAAATGGGTATGAAGTATTGCAAAGAAAAATACCCGGGATTAAGGAAGTCCCTTTTAAAAGTAGTTATCTGAATTCCATTCGAGAGAATCAGTCATAAATTAGATAATGAAATGTGGAGTGTGGAGAGATCCAAACTGACTACATAACGCTGACAGATTTTGGAAACTTGAGATAATCAAGAAATTTTATCGAATTAACTACAGGAATCGATAAGCCAATTATAATCGTTTCTTTTGATGTGTCTTCTCGAGGATAATCAATTCAAGATTCATTTCTTATTAGAAATTAATCATTCTTTGCTCTTATTTTCCAAAGATGTTGGATGGTTCGCTTATTCCTTTTGTTCGCTTAATTTTCCAGCACCTTAATGCCGGATCCTACTATCATTTTCTATGGGTCCAAATAGTATGGAAATTGAGTAGTCGTGGTAGTTGATTTAAAAATTCTCGAGACTTCAGACTATGATTCTGACTTAAATCCATTTTTATTATCGCTTAGACTGCGGCACTTGCGTAATATCTACTCAAAACCAAACTTTGAAAATGATTTATCTAAGAGATTGTGGTTTATATAGTATAATGTTAACAAGTTTTGGCGCCTGCTACTGGGGATTAGACAATAGTCCTTGGTAATAGTGGACACAAACTGTATTGTGTTTCGTCTTGCTAACAAGTTTTGCTAGCGCCGCTGCCGGATTGTATTAACAGTCCTTTTGGTAATAGTGACATAAATTTGTATTTGTGTTTTGGTTCGGTTAACAGTAGTATATGGTCTATAAGGAGCATACTCGGAGGAAGCAGCTTCCTGAACAAAATAGGCCCGGCCGTCGTGTCCCGGGATAGTGGACGAACCATCTCCCTGGTCGAGGGATGGGGCCACTGCCTATAATCTTCCGGGAGTTGGCGTGACCATCAGACATTGAACGAGTCGCTATATTGCGGGTCAAGTATCCCCGTTAGTCATCGAGCAGTGAAATGAATGGTCGTTTGACGGGCTTTCCGCTGGAGGTCATCATGTGGTAGAACTCGATGACCACCCGAGGGTAGTAAAACCGATGTGGGGTTATAAATGGCTCCATGGAGTACTCACACTAATCGCATCAATCTCGACGCCTGGATCTTGGAAGCGTCAAGAGATCATAATAACCTCGCCGCAAATCCCTTGCATCGCGAACGCATTTCCCCTCGAATAGGTTGTAGTGGGAAGTAAGGTTGCTCAATGATTGAGGTCGAGACATGTCCAAAGGGAGAGCCCAGCCCAATCAGCCGGTGACCTGGGCTCATGAGGCTTGGAACTAGAAGACTTCCTTGGGCTGGAGGTTCGAGCCCTTTTGGAAGGTGGGGCCCTCCGGGATGGCCTAGGATGTGGGGAGAGAGGAAATGTGGCCAACTCCCGTATGGCACGGCGCGGGGGCAAAAGCAATAACAACAGAGGTACTGAAGCAACAACAACTCCAGAACTCCGCGATAGATTTGCCTCAGCGTGAATACGGTGGGGCGGCAGCTGATAGGAGGGTACGTGAGCCGCGCGCTTTAGTGGTGGGGAGGCGAGCAAATGTAGTGGCAGGCCAAGGTTAGACTCGCCTAAGGGAGGAGAGGACAAGCCAATAGGTTTGAAGCTGTGTCCTCCGCGCTGTTCACCATGGTCGGGCTAGAGAAGGAGATGGTATGGCGGGGGAGTGAGGAGATTTCAGAGGTGATGGAGAGAAGAAATGGAATGGCTTGGAATGAAAAATGGAAGGGGGTGGGGGGTTTAAATAGGGGGTTAAGGAAGGTGAAAGGTTAAACCCATTTAATATCCATAAATGGGTGGTTAGTAGTTAGGGCTCAAAAAATCTGGAAAAATTAATTATGTAGAAACGAAAAGGTCATGAAGGAAGAGGTAGAAGATGAACGCTACGCAGAGGGAATTTCAGAACCAGAAATTCGTAGGGTTGCGAAATTTGCACCCGCGATCAGAATCCGTGAAATTTCATAGGTTGCTAAAATTCGCAAGCTTGGAAATTTCTACACTACACCAAAAACTCCTGCCTTCTGCTATTCTTGCAAAACACAGAACACCAAAAAAATAAGAATACATATATGAAAATGAGAAAAATTACAAAGAAAGATAAGCTAAAATTAGGGAAATTAAGAAAAACCAAAAATAACAATTAAAAAGAAGCAATCAAAATTCCAACAAAAAATTGAGTGAATTCAAAGTTGCTGCAGAAATCACTCCCACTCAGGTTGCCTTTTGGATTCATGGAGGGTCAAGGAAGGGAATCTCCCCCTTGTTTGTTGTGTGTTGTACTGCATGGGGTTTCAGCCTTTGCCCATTAACCTTGAACACCTTGTTGTCCTTGGAATTTAGGTAGAGGTTCATCAGATCCATTGGAGATAGACCTCGATGGATGGTGAATGGCCTACCATCTCTGACTTGAGATTGCCTCGGAAAGGTGGAGCTTTTAGAGTCTTAAAGAAGCACTCTGTCTCTTGTTTGAAATTCTTGATGTGCTATTAGCCGATCATGCCAATTTCTTTTAACTATCTTTTTCAATTTTGAGTTGGAGCAGGCATCATTCTCGCCTCTTCTAGCTCATTTGATATAAAGGAGCCTTTATATAGCTCTCCCATATCCAGTTCAAATTCTTCTTCATTGCCCACCATGCCTTATACTCACCCCTTATCAAGTGTGTGACATGCCTTGCCATAAACTAGGCGTATAAGGACATACTAAGGATGGTTTTGTATGCCATTCATATGCCCACAAGGAATCCGTCACCAGAGACCAAATTTTTTCTGTTAGAGCTCACCACTTTCATCGCATTGTCTTGATTTCCCGTCAGTTAGCCTAACTTCACTCCACTCGGTTTGAGGATGGTATGTATGGCTACTTTATGCTTGACACCATTGAAGTTAGTGTTCTCAAAGGTTTGTTGTAGAAGTGCTAACCTCCCATCACTGATTTATGGCCTTCCTTGGGACTCAAATATGTAAGAAGATGTTCTCCTTTCAAGAATTTCAACACCACCCTATGAGCCCCAGCGCTTGATGAGCTTTTAAAAGTCATCTATTTTCATACTTCATTTTTCTCACGATTTCTATCTAAAAAGACTGGATGACATGCGTAAATATGGAATAACTCACCAAACTGCTATACAGCAGGGAAATTCAAGAGAAAGAGGATATTGTAGTAGAAGGAGCAGAAAGTGGCTGAGCAGAATGACACGATCGGGTCAACGATGTCGCAGAACAGAGAGGTGCACGAGGGAGAAAGGACCTCGATGTCGCGACGCCTGATGCGAATGAAGAATTGACATCAAGGTCGCAACCACAAACTCCGGCCGCGACATAAGGGCAATTGAAGGCGTGTAACGCAGCAGTCGCAACAAATAAACTCTAAGTCGTGCAACCATAAATTAATTAAGAACAAGACATGATGTCGCGACACCATTTCTGAGGTCGTGACACAAGGAAGGTCGGCAGACATGGAGGTCTTGACACAGAATAGAAGTCGCGACCAAAGATTTTCAAGAGACTGAACATCGAAGTCGCGACATTTAGAAGAGGTCGCGACATCAACACTACATCAGGAATTGTTCCTAGAGTGGGTATCAAAGACAACTTGCAAGGAATTAAGGTCACGTGACGCTATTTATGTCGCGCATCGTGGCGATGAACCTTCTTTGGGAAGAATGGATGAGTGATTAGACAACCGATGTCGCGACTCAAATAAAAAGCTTCGCGACGATACCGAGACAACCGAGGTCGCACAAAGAATCAAGGTCGCGACATAGGAAGAGCGGGCGGGATGCGCAAAGGCAAGTCGCGTAATTAAATAAAGCTTCGCAATGATAAATGCTTAGATAATCGATGTCGCTAATAAAGAATCGAGGTCACACATTAACAAACCAAATGGGCCAAGACCAAACCACAAGGAGGTGCATCAAAGAAATTCCAACTTCTCGTAACCCTATAAATAAGCGCGTAAAATTACATCAAGGAAAGCACTCGCGGCTCGTAATCCAGAGATCCGCAATTTCTAAGGCTCATGTATTTTAATTTTCTTTTTTCTCGTTTTGTAGTTATTTTAGATTAGATTGTTATTCGCTCAAATTTTGATTTAATTTAGTCATAAAGTAGGAGCCGACGCAGAATTCTATTTCTTCAAAATTAATGCCGATCGGGTCTCGACCTGCATAAATTTGGAATTTGACAAAGGTCCGATCTACAAAGTGGTTCTCTTGATCGTAGTGCTGGTTAAAGGGTGTAATAAAGCAATTTTTAGAAACACAAATTTCCATTGAATAGACGCTTCTGTTAGAATTTATCTTCCTCGTAGAAATTTATCAAAAGCCATCGAACTTCGCTTATAAATCTACTTGTCGGTTCAATATTCTGTGACATGATCCCAATATCAGTGTCCTATACCTGTATTAGGATTGTTTTATGCTCTGATTTCCAGGAGGCCCTCCTCGAGGACAGCCAGCAGCGGCATTCTCGAGAGTAGAGAACAATTTCAAGGGTATGCGAACTGGCTAATGAAAGATCTAATGAGCTATGTGAATGGGAGTCGAGCAATCAAGCCTTCACTTGAAATCGGATTGAGTTGAATGACTTATCAAATTTTAAAAGCAGAGAGCTCACTCGATTCGAACAAGAAGTTCAATCCCGTGTTAGCAAGGATCTAATCAAGGAAAGGATGAATCGTGTTTCAATTTTGAGGAAGAGAAACCAAAGAAAGCAAACCCATGCTATACGTATGTCTTAGAGCTAAGGTTTCATACCCATGTTCAGGGTAATGGGCGTATTGAAAAAGAAAATATCTGCACAAGGCAACTCCAGACAGTAAAGTTATCTAATCCTCCGTTTCGAAAGAATCGTGAAGATTAGATGATGAATGCTACTAAGGCGGAGAGATCCATTCGCACCACCCTTAGCCTTGAATAGGTTTTAAATCAGGTTCATGAAGCAAAGTTACAAAGTGCTCAAGTAGAATTGATGTTTCACAATAGCAAAAGTATTTTCAATGCTCCTTTAAAAGATAACTCCACCTCAATCAATTTGTTATTTTAGATTTTCGCTTTAATTCATTTTGTTATTAAGTCACTTTTCTTAGTTTTTATTATTTTAAAAGTTTGCTAAGAATATTTCAATTGCCTATCAAAGTCCAAATAGTATGAGTTCGAGTAGTCGTGGTAGTTTACTGAGAATTCCCGAGACTGGGTGGGGAACGATATCCGGACTTAAATCCACCCTCTTACTACTTGTTCACCCGTACACTTGCAAAGACACATGGATCAAAACCAAAAAAGAAATGATTTACTTAAGGAAACCCGCTTTAATCAATACACAGAAAAGGAACACAATAAACAAGTTTCATGGCATTATTAGTCGGGATTAGATAATAGTCCTTTGCACATCGCTTATAAATTTGTATAGGTATTTTGTCCATCACGTAAAGAGGTGAATGTTTTTGGCGCCATGACGGGGTCGAAGAATTTGGTGAATCAATATTCGCACTAAAAAGTTTAAATACTAGGCTCGGGACATAATAAAATAGAAAATTTTCAAAATATGATTCAACAAAGCCAGTGAGGTTTAGCAAAAGCTACTGAAATTTTTGTAGAGCTTTTCATGTTAAATACAATTTTTGGTATCACTGACTCCATTTGATCTCAGTATATTATAATTTCAGGAGTTAATTCATGCACAGGAAGCAGAGAGCTGAATTGTTGCCACTAGACACTGAGATCGAAAGAACACTTAAAGGGCTAAGAAAGGTTAAGAGTGCAAGTAAATAGCGTAGATGGCGTACTTAAAGATTGACAAAGGCCAATCAAAGAGACTGCAGCCAGGCACTCAAGAGCGAGACACTACAGAGGACTTCGGGAGACCAAATATCCAAGATGAATACTCAAGAAGGAGACAACAAAGAATAAGATGCTAACAATTTTGAGCCTGCTACCGATCACCATGGTTCAACAGAACTAATTCAATGTGTCACCCCTCCTCAAGATCCCAAATCCAAAACTTGGGATCGCTCGAGAATGGCCAATACAATTAATTGAATGGTGTGAGACCGTGGTTATTGTTTCACAGCTTGTTTCTATTCTCTTTATGAGATATAGCCGCATCATGGTTTGACTCACTACCATATGGATCCGTTAATACATGGGAAGAGTCGATGGAAGCCAGCCTGAGCAGATTCTTCTCCATCCCTCACTTCTGAACGAAGAGGGGAAATTACTACTTTCAAATAAGGGGAAGATGAGAGTCCGTACACCGCTGGGAGAGATGTGGGGCTAAGAGGTCAGCCAAGAGATGTCCCATGCACTCAGATAGACCAAGACACAAATGGACATCTTCTAACACTCCATGAATTCATCCCAAAGGCATGGTAATAGATGCAAATACAAGGAGCATTCAAGTTAAGAAGAGCGTAAGAAGCAAGATACCGATTAAGGATCTGCTAGGGTAACATGAGACCTCCTTTGAACTCGTGGAGCAAAGAATTTAGCTAAAGGAAATGGAATGATTGAGTCAACAAGATGTTCGCCTCGAGGCTGCCGGATGCATTGATGCACGGTTGGATAAAAGAATGCACTCGCAAACAGATAGGAGCAAAGGAAAGAGATGAAGAGTAAATAATGCGCTTCGAGGGGCGCTACCGAAGAGGGTTCCTATGCAGTGGAGGAGGCTAACTATTTGAACGAGCAAAGAGCATATCATTTCAAGCCTAACCCCAACCTGCCAACAACACGTCCCAAGACATGGGCAAAACTTTCAGTAAGGGTATGCTCCACCAAGGTTCCAAAGAAAGAAGAATAGTGGAGAGGCAGAAATGAATATCAGAGTCAAAAAAAGGACTCAGACCTTGAAGACCGGGATGTCATAGCTCATGGGGGAAAATAAAAGTCAAGTAAACTCCCATGAACAAAGGTTTGCACTGGAAGCCTAAAACCAATTCTCAAATTTTTCGCACAACCACCAATGCCTCTCAAGAACCTCCGAAATGCAAATAGGGTAACCTGGGCCCTTAACTCGCAGAATCAAATTAAAGATGCTTTCCAAAGGACATGAAGAAAATCCGAAGATCGCATGGCTATGCGTACTAGAAGTGGAAAAGAATTAGAGAAGGAAGGTCGAAAGACGAAAGTAAATAAAGCGGAGAAGGGATCCTGAAAATGCCGAAAGCCAATGGGAAAGAAAGGAAGAAAAGAGCAAAGCACAAGAAGAAGAAAGAAGCAAGAAAAAGCCTTAACTCTATGCCCGTTAGCTTCCATTCCCGCAGACTCCGCAAAGTCAAGGATAGAGGAGCAACAAGAAAAAAGCTTGGAAAACTTTCCTTAAGTCGTGAGATAAGCATGCCATTCACATAAGTGGTAACTCAAATGCCACTTTATGCCAAATTCTTGAAAGAAATTTTAAGCAAGAAGAGAAGACGGCGAGGAAGGGAGGTGAATCGACCGCTACTTGCGCAAGTGTGCTGATAAAGAAGAATTTACTGCAGAAGATGAAAGACCTGTGAAGCTTCACCATTCCTTGCACCATCGAGGATTTGAAATTCAAAAGTGCTCTTTCAGGACTCCTATGCAAGTATTAACTTAATGCCATTATCCGTTGCAAGGAAATTAAGCTCGGGGAGCTTACTCCTACCATCGTTACTCTCCAAATAAGTAGAACAATGGCGAAACCCGAAGGAGTCATTGAAGATGTGCTTGTTAAAGTGGGGGAAATTTGTTTTTCCTATCGACCTTACTCTCTATCCCGACATTGAAGAAGATTCACAAGTCCCTCTCGCTGTTAGAAGGCCATTCCCAGCAACCTGAGCGCTTAATAGATATGCGTAAAGGGTGCCTCACTAAAGTTGAGAAGAAGTACCGACTTCAATCGCTTCCAAAGTTTGAAGAATTTAGACATTTATAGGGAAGATTACAAGTTAGTAGATGATATCTATCTCAACAACTCCGACAGTTATTATGATTATAATGCTCAACTTCCTATCAATGAAAATGAGATGAATTTAGATTCAAGGTTCTAATTTGATTTTCCGTACATCGCTTTGCACTCTAATTAAAAAAGGTGTCGAGTCTTAAACAAAAACAAAGATGGACAATGGAGACAATAATGAAGAGAAGGAATTTCATCAAGAAACCATGGAGAAGGGCTAGTTTTAAAGAGTTGCAAGTCATCTATATGCTTATTTCAGCTACCAAAGAGTAAGCCGCTGATTATCTCTCATAGACTCGGGATGTCAAGAACAAAAGTCGAAAATTTTGAAGAATTATCAGGAGTCATTGCTTCTTATCCATAGATGAATTAAAGGGTATCAGTCCGTCAATATGCATGCAATATTTCTACCGTTTGAGGAAAATGCAAAACCATCTCGTTGAACATCAAAGAAGACGAACCTACCATGAAAGAAGTAGCTTTTAGAAGAAGTGCTCAAAATGGTCAATGTCAATTATATATGCACCTCGCATACCCTCGGGCGCCTACCCATGTGGGTTCCCAAGAAAGGTGGGTTCACTGTGATCCAAATGAAAAAAATGAGTTAATTCTAACAAGAACGGTGACAAGATGGAGAGTATGTATCGACACGGTTTAACACAAGAACTGTGAAGGATCATTCGTTCTTCATTGATCAAATGTTGACAAGAAGGGTGACACCTCATTTTTGTTTCCTAGATGGATATTCCGGCTATAACCAAATTGCCATTGCACTTGAGGACCAGGAGAAAACTACATTCACATGCCCTTATGGCACCTTTGCCTTCAGAAGGATGCCATTTGAGTTGTGCAATGCTCCGCTTCTTTCGTAGGTGGCGATGTCCATGTTCTCACATTTGGTCGAGGAGGCCAGCGGAGATTTTTATGGATGACTTCACAAGATATGGATCCAGTTTTTGGAGCATTGTCTAAACAACCTGAAACAAGCTAAAGATGCAAGGACAACAAATAGCATTAAATCGAAAAAGTGCCATTTCATGGTAAATGGGCCGTAAGGTATTGTTCTTGGTCATAAAATTTCGGCTACTGACTAGGAAGTAGACCAATCAAAGGTTTCGATTATCAAGACTCTGCACCGCCCACAACAAAGCAAAAAGGATAAGGAGTTTCTTGGGACATGCCGGATTCTAGAGATTCATCAGTATTCTCAAAATAGCAAGACCATTATACAGACATCGGAGAAAGACACAAGGTTTAATTTTTGATAACCCCGCAAGGCAAATTTTCAAGAAATCAAGATCGTATTAATTCAAGCAATCTATCATGGCTGCACCGTAATGGGACTGTGGATTTGAAATAATGTGTGATGCCAAAGGATTTCAAGAATGGGAGCCGTATTAGGCAAAGAAAAGAGGAAGATATTCGTGAGCCATATACTATGCCGCGAACCTTCACGAAGCCCAAGAAAACTATTCAACCACCGAAAAGGAGATGCTAGCCATAAGTTTTGCTTGTGAGAAATTCAAAGGTCACATTTTGGGATCCCATATTATCGTTCGCACCGACTACGCAACAATCAAATATCCGATGCCGAAAAAGGAAGCTAAACCAAGACTCCATAAGGTGGGTGTTGTTACCAAGCAAGAGTTTGATCCGGAATTAAAGATAAGAAAGGTCGCACAATGTGATAGCCGATCACTCTGTCCGCAGAGAAAAAACAAAGTAGAAGAGGAGGACAGAATTAACAGAGAACTTTCTAGATGAGCAACTGTTTAAATTGTCATTCCAACTCCCATGGTATGCTGACATCGTGAATTACTTGGCTTGTGGAGTAGTGCCTCCAGAATTCAGCTACCAACAGAAAAGAAAGCTCAAAACTGACAGCAGGTATTACATCTGGGATGACCCATTGCTATTTAAAAGAGGTGCTGACATGATTATAAGAAGATGTGTGTCAGAGAGTGAACAATGCAAAATTTTGAATGAATGCCATGCATCACCATATGGGGGACATTTTTCCTGAGAAAAAACGGCTCATAAGATACTCCAATCTAAATTTTATCGCCCATCATCTTGTGAGATCAGGCTTAATGGGTCAAATTATGTGATAGATGCCAAAAGATTGAAATATCAGCAAGAAACGAAATGCCCCTACAAGGCATAATATTGGTGGTGCAAAATTTTGATGGGCCGGGAATAGATTTTACGGGGACCCTTTCCCACCATCATTTGGAAACCCTGTACATATCACCGCGTTGGATTATGTTTCCAAGTGGGTGGAAGCAATAGTCATTCAAGGAATGACGCTAACACAAGAGGAGTTTCTCGCAGCCAACATTTTGAGCAGATTTGGAACACCAGATCCGCCACGCTCAATCCCTGGCCCGACCCGATTACGGATCCGAACCGGCCCGGACGCGAGACCAACACCGGGACTCTTAAATCTGATTTTTTTTTTTTTAAAAGCCAATCGGCACCCGTGGGTAGCGCCCACCTTTATACGTAATCAAAAGAACTACCATCTGAGCGGTGTCCATCAAAATCTATACACCATATATCGGAATCCTGCATTTACAAATACAAAACTCAGGCTTTTACAATTACAAATCGTAGCACGGAACCTACATGTAGTGAACCCCTTACAAGTGTGTCGTCTGCACTGTATGGATGTTTGTCGACGTTTTCTCCGTACCTACACTGATTAACCCGCGTGCTAAGCCTCTTTACGCTTTAGCGGGTTACTTATACAGAAACACAAATACGTATAACAAAGAATGCATCGAATATCTCGCATTCACATAATGAACTTATACAATTACTTAGGCTTATACATGCTAATACTTATCACATTATGATCTTATACTTACTCAGGAATTACACTTATGGCAGACTTATCCTTATTTGGATCTTATACTCATAGCACTCATTCCTATCCGGGGCTTATACTTATAGCAATCGGATCTTATACTTATAGCAGATTTATTCTTATTCAGATCTTATACTTATTCATATCTCCCAAAGGACATATACTTGAACTTCTGTCAGATTGATACTTATCTCCCGTAGGATACATATTTATACTTATGTTTGTATCGACATAAACTTATTTCGATTCCATGAGTTGGCGTAACCTATGCTTTATACGTAGGTACTTTAAACACGTATTGATATTTAGGATTCATCTCGCATCTCCCGTAGGAGCTTGGCAGCTCATAATTATCCTACGAAGTTTACACTTGTTCGGGGGTACTCGTAGGTATTACGTAGATTGGAACTTATACCGATTTTAAGGGAATTTAATTCATACTCGAGTACTGCAAGTACTACTTGATCACATATCTGATCTGATACCAACTTGTGTTGGTATCATATCCCAACAAGTCCTATGTTAACGATACCTAGACTTCTTACGAGGGAGTACCAGAGGTACTACTTTTAGGAGTTTATCCTTGTCTTACTGGGATTCTACTTGTACTACGTAGTTTATTCCGTATTTCGGATCTTATCCTCGTATTACGAGCATATACATGTATTTCTCGGATTTTACTTCCTCGTAACTTATACATGTATTTCGCATCTTACATGTATATTACCTTAACTTATATCATCTTTACGACTTACTCAGATTTCACGTAGTTTACTCCCGTATTTCGGATTCATCCCGGTATTACTGAGCATATACATGTATTTCTCGGATTTTATACATGTACTTCGTAACTTATACCCGTATTTCAGATTTTATACATGTATTACCGAGTATATACTTGTCTTACGTAACTTATACCGGTCTTACTAACTTATAATCGGGTATTTTGATCTTATAATGCAGGTTGAAGGGTAATCCTATACATGTATTTCGTATCTTTACATGTATATTACGAACTTATATTTATCTTACTGGAACTTATAGTTGTGTACGTGATTTATTCTTGTCTTTACATCTTATACTTCATACATGTGAACCGATTCGTATTTCTGATCTTATTCTCTTTACAAAGGCACCAGAAAATATGTTTCTCCAACAGACGATCATAGTATCGCATAAGGCCTGGATCGTAATTTATATGTGATATGGACATTAGTCTTTCTGTATGGTACAGATCATGATCATTATACGAAAAGTACTGTGAGGTACGACCGATTTATACTATTTACGTAACTTATACTTATTTTCGATACGAGTACCCGTGGGTACCATGTAACTTATACTTATTTTATTTGATACGAGAGTACCCTTAGTACTATCGATTCTATATCGGTGTTAATGATACGGAGGTCTGTGAGGGTACCACTGACTTATACTTATTCCATCTCCCATAGGGGAGTTACAGAGTTTCTTAGTATACATGCAACTGAGGTACTCACAGAGATGTTACATGTACAAAGGCCCGTAGTACTACAGAGCAGTCACGCAGGTGCATCCAGAGAGGGTACTACGTAACATATACGATGTACCAGAGGTACATTCAGAATATATATAGAGGGTACCTGCAGGTACATTCAGATCTTTACTATATTTTACTTTATTCTATTATTCGTGAGTCTTATCATATAATTGTTAGATTGCCTAACCAATAATACCTAATGAGTAGGACACACACAATGGCAATCAAGGTACAATACATCGAGAGCCGCCACTAATCGAGAGTACCGAAGTACCAGCCGTGTGTCAAGACGATCGTGAGCCGTCAGACTAATCATCAGAGAGCAATCGGCACTAATGCCGGCATCGATCGTGAGAGTGCCGTCAGACTAATCGCAGAGTACCGGTACTATAACGTGGCTCGCCCACGTAACATAGGTGCCATGTCATTCAATAACTGGTCTTAGGCAATTTTACAATTATATGAGTCAATAACTTACTATCTTATAATAAAATTTCAGCTACATTATGCGTTTATGACATGTTGTCATTTCAGTTCATATTTCATTTTTCATCTCATATTTCATACTTCATGCCTATTTCATACCTGCATTTCATATACTTGTATGATATGATGCCTATCCACACATCATTCATGTATTCTAAATTCCTATGAATCTATTTTTCTTAGAATCGAATCAATCCAATTGGATCATCCAACCAAGTTATGGCATTTTCATGCCAACTAGCCTGCCACCGATTTTACCGAGGGATAGTTTGAATTATTAATTTTTCCAGTGCCTTGTTTCCATATTTGACACTGTTTTTGTGCTCCTTTAAAAGCTAAGGTATGGTTCATTTCAATTGAATACCCAACCGGAAAGACCTAATCCTCAACTTACGCTCGAATCAATCTGAATCCTGAGTGATCAACTGATGCGTAAGATGGGCTTGCACATACCCCACTTTGAGTGAATATTTGGGTTATCTATAGTCAGAATTTGGAGATACTTATTAAATATGGCTTGCTCTTCTGAAGTGTCTATTTTTAAGTATCCACTTGAATCACTCAAATCGATAAGAATGAGGAAGTTATGGCCAAAATACAAACTATTTTAAACAGAAAACTGCAATTGTGTCAGCACGGTACATGTCTAACTTTTGCACTGCAATAAGTTGGCCAAAACCAGAACCGAGGGACTTTACCGGTACAAGCTCAAGTCAGACCTGCAGATAATCCCCGAAATGCCTAGAATCGGGTATTTTCCATTTTCCATACCTTTGAACCCCAATCAACTCTATACCTAATAAACACTTCAAGATCACTCAAATTCATCTATGATCTCTTCTACCTTCACTTATCATTCAATCCTTCTCTTATTTCAAAGACCTATCATGTGAATTTCTTTCAAACCCACTCTAATAAGGGTTATGATCCATCCCTCAAAAACCAAACATGATGTTTAGTTAGGTTTATTCTAAACCCTAATTCAATTACTCTCACTAACTATGATCTGTCCTCAAAGAGAGGGATTTCATGAGTTTATGTGCCATATGGGGTTTTACCCACCTTACTTGCCATCATTTTTGGGTTAAGATAAACCTAGCAAACCCTAGATTTTCGCAAGATTATAACCATCAAAGCATGGAAATTCATACATAAATTCAGTTTCCATACCTTTGTTGGGCTTGACTTACCTCCATCTTTTCCCCTTCCTCTCTTCTTTCTCTCTTTCTCCTTCCTTCCAATGCTTCCTCCCACAAATGAGACCAATTTGGTCTTTAAATCAGATTTTGTTAAGGCCCCTTGTTTGCCCTCTTTTAAAAACCCATTTTGGGTTAAGTTTGTTATTTGCTTTTTCGCTCTCATCTCTAGGAATTACACAACAATTCCTATTATTTCTTCGCCCATAGTCTTTTCAAATTATAACTTTTAAGCCCCTTTTTGGACGATTTACATATTTGTCCCTTAAGTTTGTAATCTTTCCTGTTTTCGTTTCCAGAGCCAGATTTAACTCACTTAAAACAACATAAATTATACTACAAAGATTTTAAACATGTCGAAAACGACTAGTATTTTGGTGTTATATGACTAATATCACGACGGAAGCTACTTTGCAAACAAATATTTGCAAAGCTCATGAGCAGTGTGTATGGGATCAAACATATAATGAGCCTAGCTATCACCCTTAATTAATGGACAAGCGTAAATTTCCAATAGGGAGATTAAAAGATCCTAGAAAGATCAGAAGTTCAAGCAGAAAGATTGGTCTTCCAAACTTGATGATGACGACTGGGGTTTACAGGATGCCATTCAAACTCCTATCGATGTCCCCATACAGAGTGGTCTTCGCAAACCATGTCACCTCCTCTCGAACTCGAATACAAAGCCATGTGGGCCATCAAGAAGCTTAGAACTGATTTTAAAATCAGAAGCGAAGAGAGACTGCTCCAATTGAATGAACTAGAACTGAGAAACGAAGCCTATGATAATGCTAGAATATACAAGGATAAGACAAAGAAATGGCATGATCAAAGGATTCTGAGGAAAGAGTTCAGAGCAGGGGATCAAGTTCTGCTATTTAACTCCAGATTAAGATTATTTCTAGGGAAGTTGAAATCAAAAGATGGACCATATACGTGGTGTCATAATACTCAGAGCAAGAATACCCAGGACTCCATGTCAGAAGAATTCAAGTGTTAAAGGTCAAAGATCACAATAACTCTAGTGAGAAAGAAAAGAACTCCAACCAGAATCGAGAGAGAGAAGGCTTAAACAGCCTAGTCCAAATGCATGACTCCAAAATTGGAAGGTACTACGGAGGCAACCCATATAGATTTTTTTGCTTTCTTTATATATGATTTTGATTTTTTTAATTACTCGCTTTGATTTTTTTATTCACTATGATTGCTAGGACTTGCTGGGTTAATATTTCAATTCAATTGAATCTGCTTTGAAATTGTTAAGGAAAGGTGCCTATGCGTAATCGCGCAGGCTCAGTGAGAAAGAACCAACCCCCAGACGACTCCAGATTCCCCACAGATAAAAGGACTTAAAAAAGGAGCATTTTTCTCCTAAACAAATCTGTGGAAAATAAATAACGATGTTTGAATTGTTGTTCGGGGGGGAGAACTTTATCGATGTTGGTGAGTTTGCAAATTAAGGGAGGCAAAGTCAGTTCCGATCATCAATTTAGGGCAAGTACGGCATTCGTCATGACCAGATTGCAACTTAGCATGTACTGAGGGGAGAACAAGAGCACAAGTCGCGATAGAAAAGTTATGTCACGATAGAACATTTGAGGTTGCGACAGAACATTTGGGTCGCGACAAGAACAATTCCTTCAAAAGAATAGTGAAGGTCGCGACAACTCAACTATGTCATGAAATTACTTATTGACCAAAAGGGGGTAGAAATGCCAGATGTCGCAACCTGCTGATACATTGTCCCCACTTTTATGTCGCGACAAACAATAATAAGTCGCGACATAAGAGGAAAAGTGTACATGTGCCAGGCAACTTTTTAAATCACTTTATTTAATGTGACATCACACAATTGGCGGGCCTCAAATTTAAGCCTGATAAGCGCACTAAATGAAGTAATAAAGAGTCCAGAATAATGATTGAATTGAAAATGTTGAGAAACTCCTCCACCACTATTTCATTCTTTCAGCAAATACAACTCTTCATCTTCGCCTACTCTCGGTTTTTCACCTCAACCCTGTGATCCAAAATTCTTCCTAAAAACATTCCTATTCCTCAAATGGTCGACTGGCCAACCCGTCCCAAATCTAAGCGAGATCATGGAAAATATACTAGGCCCAAGGAGAAGTTCATCGAACCAACAGAGAACCCGCCGCCTAACCACCGTAAGTCCAACCGCCTGCTTAATGGAGAAAAAGGAAAAGAAAACAGCAAGAAGAAAGAGGAAGATCAATCTATACTGGAAGCTTTCTCCATCCAAGAAGTACTATGCCCAGAAGGGGTTTGTCTGAGAAAGAGGCTTCGTGAACCCATTCCTTTCAAGGAACTAATAGAACAAAGAGGTTGGGGAAACTTCTGCAAGCATCAAAAGTCCGGATACGCAGCAGTAGTTCGAGAATTCTACTCCAACCTGGTGGGGAGGAAGGATAAATCTGTTTATGTCAGAGGAGTTTGGGTGCCGTATGGAGCGAGAACCATCAATGAAATGTACGGAATGGAAGGCGTACATGATCCAAATTCAAGAAGATGATGTATCAACCCCAACCGTGAGAGAAGATTGCAAAAAGAAAGTCACAGACGGTAAAGCAAAGTGAAGAAAGGAAAAGGAGAGCAAAAGACCATAAATCGTGGGGAGATTTAATTGTATATAAGGTATGGTTTTACTCCTGCCTTCGGTTATGGTCTCGACTAAGCATGTCCGCACTGCATTTTAGAACAAGAAGCAATCATTCTTATGCTATGGTGAAGGGGTACAAGATTAATGAGGAGCAACTATTGAAAAACTCCGACAATAGATACCATGAAGGAATAAAGGGGTTTGATCCTCACCCAAAGAATCATCACGAGAAAGGTGCCTGAGGGTCGATGAAAGGAACTCGAAGAAGAAGAAGAATGCCCTGGGTTTCACCACTAACTCGACATAGAGTAAGCAAAGGCCTAGGAATCAAAAGAAAAAGGGGATTACAATAAGGTGATTCAAGAGAAGAAATGAGAATGCAAGACGAAGAGGACACCTTTCCGGTCAGATCAAGAAGAAGAAGATCCATAATATCCGTAAGAGAACACCTTTATGTTTGCAGAGGACAGAGAACAAGATGATGGAAGCCTTATAAATTTCTCAACCCCACTGGCCAGCTCTCCCCCTATCAGGAACAGAGATTTCCGAGAACCTGGTGAAAGCTCTAGGGGAGCTCAGGAATAATCAACAATGGAGATTCAGTTCATCTTAAGAGAATGGAAGAAAGGGAAAGGGAATGGAGCTTCCAACAAAATCTCGTAGAAGAAGATATGAAAAAGAGTCGAAAAGAAAAGACTAGCAATGGAAGAAGAAATGAACAAGGGAAGAGTGCATTTAAGGAGATCCTAGAGCATCAAGAAAAATTCAAAGAAGAAAATGGAGGAAAGAGATCACGATCTACTGAAGAAGTTGCAGCTGAGCCATGAGTCATTTTACAACAATCAGTATGATCGTGATTCTCAACTCCTAACAATCATAAAGAAAAGGGACTCAAATCAGGAAGCCAAAACTATGGAGCAGATCAAGGATTCAAATTCTCTACATGTCAATGCTAAGGATTTGAGAAGAGGATGAAGGAGGCAGATAAAGAGCTTGATGACAAAGATGCTCAAGAAAAGTCTCGGCTTGAAAATTTGACTTGATCAAATATAATCTTCCAAATTGTTAGGAAGTCATGGCTGAAAGTTTGAGAAACACGATGAACACATTTGGGAAGACAAGATGATCTGAACAAAAGGTTGATCTCACCTCAACGAATTGGATCCCCTGAAGAACAAATGTAGAGGAGAATGACAAGAGTTAAGAAGAGAATCTCCGAATGGAAGTTTCCCAATTCCCTTCCTAATTCGCTACCTCGAGCATGGATCCTCCCAACATTCGCTTCCCCAAAAGAAAAAATAAATCTTCCCATTGATTTATCCTTCTCCTCTCTTCCGGATCATATTATTCTCAACTTTGCATCATATCATGAATAAAATAAGAAAATTTGTTAAAGGAAATGTTTCGATGTTGCTTATGCTAGATTGTATTTGCTACTGCTTGAATTGTTAGAGTAACATTAGATTTAGTTCAAGAATGAAAATAGACATATCATAATCAACTAGTTGAAGTAGTTTGACTATAGAATAAGCCAAACACAACACTGCATTATGTAATGACATACAATTGAATCAAAACACAAATTGCATAATTGATTTGAATTTAGCTGTGGAGTCGAGATAAGAAAGTCATCTGATTGAAGGAAGCCAAAAATATATTATTGAATTTGTAGTATAAGCAGTTAGCGAAGAACACGGCGAACCTTAAATCAGGTAACTCCTCGTCAAGCTGAAGTGAGTCAAAAGAGGACATGCTTAGGGTTAGTCTGATTAATCAAACCGAATTCTAGAACTTGTTAGATTATTGATCAAGCGAAATCACAAGCGTCTGACTATGAGAAATAATGCGAGCCATCATGGCGGTTTGAGCCATTCTAGCCACCCTTATTTATATGTACGCATACACCTTAGTTCGAATTTGAGCAGAAACAATCCTTATCTTCAAAACAAGCCAACAAATCCCGAAGCCATCCTAGATAATTAATCCTCGATAAGAACCTCTGATTACCTGAAATTAAGAAGGAGGAAGAATAAGTTTAAAAATTATGTATTTTTTTGGGAACTAAAAAAATGTCTGAGAAAGGGGTGAAGAGAAAAAAGATCTAAAGCGGGAAAGATACAACTTGAAAAGAAAGCTTAAAGGAAAGTTTTGTCTTGTGGCTAACTCTCTTGAACAATTAAGTTCTTAGGTGTTTTGACACCTAGTACCTAATATATTTGGTGTAGAGTTACTAGCAAAAGTTCATTAGAGTGTTAGAAAGCCTAAAAGACGGAACATTGCATATTCATGAATGGTGACAGGAGAAAAAGTTCCAACGATTCTTAGTACAAATGAGAAATGGGAATGAACAATTTTAAACGAAGAAATCAAGAAGATACCCGAGATGGAAGTTTAGGGGAATCAATTCAAGAAATTGCAAAGGAAAAGAAGGCGTGATTCGTAGAAAGGAGAAAGTGCAGGTAATCTTAACCTAAAGTTCCATCCATCCACTTAAAGACCCAAGCACGACGCACTACAAACCTAAAAAAGACACGATTGATCTTGAAGGTTGGAATTACCTACATTAGTGGAGATCAATATGAACAACAAGCATATGGAATTTGGAAAATCTTGAAAGGATCAAAACTGTGATGGACCTCAGAGGGTTAAATGACTCACTAAGAAAAAGAGGAAGAAGACCAACCTACTTTTTAGTAGGATCAACTAACTATACTGTTTATAAAACAAATTCAACAATTTAGTTTGTACACGAGTTGAGTAAGACTAACCTTAAGTCAGGACTTGAAGAGCTGAATGCTCTGAAAAAGAATACAATTATAGTCTTAATTAAATTAGTTTACCTTCTAAAACAAAGCAGAAAAATGTCCTTTTGTTTGAGGACAAACAAATCTTTCTTTTCTTTTCTCGGGGACAAGCAAAATTTAAGTTTGGGGGAGTTTGATGAGCTTTGTTGAGGCCAAAAGACATATACAAATTTATGACACTATTAACAAAGGACTATTAATTAATCCCCGGCAACGGCGCCATAAAACTTGTTGAGGTTCTACTATATAGACCAAAAATCTCCTAGAGTAAATCATTTTCAATTTTGGTTTTGGCCTAATATCCCTATAAAGTGCGAATTAAACCAATGTCTAAAATGGATATAAGTCGGATATCTAAGTCCCACAGAGATCTCAAAATTCTAGATCAACTACCTGACTACTCAAGCTCCATACTATTTGGACTATAACATGACATTGTGATCTGGCAAGCTGTAAATATACAAGTATAAAGGAAAAAATGAAGCAAATCAAACCAGCTTGGAATCTAAGAATAAAGAATAATGAATAGTTAAGAAAATAAATACAGGCAGATAGTTATCTTTTAGAGGACACATCAGAATACGCTGTGTAGTAGTTCTGTAGTTAACGATAAAATTGTATTGTGTATTTCAGGTTTAAAATGCGTAAAGGCGTTTAGCGATGCAATTTGGATCTCTCCATCCGCGGTTCATTATCTAATTTTCTGATTCTTTGAAGACGAGGGAATTAGATGACTGCTAATAAGGTTTCCTTAATCTGGGTATTTTCTTTTGCAATACTTCATACCCATTTTATGGATTGTAAACCTTAAGCTTCCAGTTATTGGTGACGAGGATATACAACTTCTGGATTTACTCTTCTACAAATTAGAATAGATCGCCTCTCCTTGATTAGATCTCGGCTAACACGGGATTGGCTTCACTATTCGAATTGAGGTGAACTCTGCTTGTTTAAATTGATAACTCATTCAACTCTTTTCTTGATTTCAAGTGAGAGAGGATTTATCTAAGTAAACACAAAGCTCATTAGATCTGTCAAGAAAAGCGGAGTTAATACTACATGAGAAATGTTCTGCTCTCGGGAATGCCTTCTACATATCTTTCAGAGGACCTCCTTGAAATTAGAGCAATGAAACAAATCTTAAAGCAGTGTAGAGCGTATTCAGATCACAACATTAACCGTAACCAGTAAATTCTGTGAAATTCCGCAGCTGCTTGGAAAGCAAACTACGAGGAAGATAAATTATATTCATAACATTCCTTAATGGAAAATTTGGGTTTCTCAATTCTTGGATTCTTTTCAAAGCCTTTACCTCCCAGATCCTCTAGAGTCTTGCAATTTGAAAGCTGGAAGAGTCGAATTCCGGAAATTTATACGGGCTTGAGCATTCCGAGTGGTAATTTCAAAAAGAATGAAGTGCAGCATTCGGCTTACCTTTCAAACTTGATAACATCGAGATCCAGAAAAATAAAACAAAATAAGAAAAATGAAAATAAATACAATCTCTTCATGTGAGCTTGAAAAAAATAAAAGAAAAGAAAAAGAAAAAATAAAATGAAAGCCTTGTTTAAGGATCTTTTAATTTACCTTAGCCTTTCTTATAACTATTTTATACGGTAAACTCAACTTGTTATAGGGTTTCTCAGTTGGGCCCTAATTCCAATGCATTCTTTTGTGGATTTCCAAGTGGATGACCCGTATTCTTGTTCAGGTCTAAACCTCAAATCCTTATTAAAGACATTGATTAGTTGGCACTTGTTGCGGCGTTTATCGATAAGTCGCGACATTTGCCTTTTGTTTTAAGAAGTCTTGTGTGCGGCGAGGAATCAATCTTAATACATCATCCATGTCGAGACATCGATCTCTTGTCGCGACATCAGCAAGTCTACGCGGCTTTAATTGGTGTCTTCTTATGTAAGCATCGCTTATGCCTCTGCGGGTTTATTTATTCGTTCACGATGTCGCGACATCGGCCAAAGGCGCAACCTTCAAGCGACGCGTCTTATGTCGCGACATTAATCTCTTGTCGCGCGTGACATCAACGATCTCTGGAAGCTGGCGGTTGCTTTGGTGTCGCGACATGGAGTCCTCTGTTGCGATAACGACTTAGAAATCTGTGATTTCATCTTTTCAAACCTGTCATAGCTTCAAGGCGCTTCTCTTGTCGCGACCTCCATCCCTTGTTGCGACATCAACCTTTGTCGCGACATCACGATGTTGTCGCGACATCATTCATAAGTCCTCTGGTTAGTCTCGGGCACACAACTTGTGATCCTTATGCGACCTCATTATGATTTCATACCGATTTTCACGATGTGGCGACATCATGGCTAATTGTCTCGAGCAGCTATGACATTAGTTAACCAGTTGCTTTCATTCTGCCTGCCATTTCTTACATTTTACTCCACCAGTGCTGCATTTTCTCTTTGCTTTTCTTACTCTTTCACACTCCTGCTAATATAGGGTGGTGAGTTTCTTCATATTTACGCATATTAATTGTTCCTTTTGGTCAACTGATTAAGCAGAAAAATAGTTAAAATAGATGACTTTTAAGCTAATCAAACTCCCCAGACTTAAAGTTTTGCTTGTCCTCAAGCAAAGGAAAGAAAATTGTTTGTCTCGAGCAAAGGATTTTCTGTTACATTTTGCAATAGCGGTGATTTGATTGAAATCTGAGGAATGCATTGTTTTAATACATATTAACTTCAAGTCAGTTCGAGGTTAGTTTTAATCTTTATAACAGCTGCAAACTAAAGCTGACATGAAGTGTTTTACAAACAACTAATCAGTGTAGATCTTGTTGAATAATAAATTTTCCTTTCTCATCTTCATAATGAGTCACTTAACTCTAAGTCCTTCCACAGGTTTTGATTGTTTCCATATTTTCCAAATTCCATAGAGGTTTTGTTGTTCATGTTGATCTCCTAAATGAGTAATTCCAACCTTCAAGATCAATCAGTCTTTTGGGGCTTATATTGTTGGAAACTGAGGCAACTCGGTGGGATGGAAGAAATTTTGGAGTTAATATCCACCGAACCTTTTCTCTCCTCCATTCAGCACTCGCTTGTAGTTTCTTTAATAAGCTCCCTAAGCTGCTGTTTGGGACATCTCTTTAGATTGCTTCAATTGAGCTGTATACCCTATTTCGCATGGTGTTGGAGAAATTTCCTTTGTTTATCCTTAAATTCGGGGATGATTTTAATGTTTTACCTTTTAGGCTTTCTAACACTCTTGAACTTTGGGTTGAAAGTAGCTCCCATACCGAGATAGCATTAGGGTACTAGGTGTTGAAACACCCTAAGAACTTAATTGTTCAGAGTTAGGCCCACAGATAAAACTTATCCTATAAGCTTTCTTTTCCTATTGCATTTTCTGCTCTTTTGCCTTTTCTTTTCATTTCCCTTTTCTATCTTTTTTCTCATGAGTTCCTCGAAAACATATACTCCTGAGCTTACATTTCTTTCTTCTATCCTTGGATTCCCAGGTAATCATAGGTTTCTTCTTGAGATTAGTTTTTTAAGATGGGTTTGGGGTTTTCCATTGTATTTTTTGAAAAAATAAACATTTAGCTCAATTTACGGAACTAAGGTATATGCATCGGCATAAATTAGGGATAATTAAAATAGCTCAAACTATCCAAGAATGGCTGCATCATCTCTTGTCAATTTGTATCACCTAGGATTTCGCCTCGTCGATAATCTAACGAGTTAAATTTGGATTGAATAGTTGTGACTAACCATAAGGATTTCCTTGACTCATTTTTGTTGATGGTAGTTAAATTAATTGATATTCAACGGGTTCCTTGACTTCTTATTGGCTACGAACTAAAAATATATGTTTTGTTCTACATTGTATTACCTTCCTACAATGCAGGACTATGCAGTTAGACTTAAGTCACTTTTACTTGTGTTTCAATTAAAGCGTATTCATTTGGCCTTATTCTGCATTTTATGCGCATTTATTATTCTAATCTAACCTACTTCTTGATTCGACATTACATCTCGGTAGTTTTTGTTCTTGAACTAATTCCTGCTTTTATTTTCGACTATGCGATACAATGACCTGGTTAACAAACCGAGTAACACAGCAATTCAATTCAAATTTATCATTTGTTTTAGAGTTCAATTGCAAATGTTGGATACAACAGTATGGGCTTTGGAGGATAAGGAAGGTCAACTTGGGAAGAAGTCTATCTTTTTCTTTTGGAAGAAAATGAAGATATTAGAGGGATCTAGTCTGCAATTTCTTAAATATTTAGACATGGAGAATTTCATTTTCTTCTTTCCTTTACTCTTCTTAGTTTCACTTCAGCTTGATCTTAGTGAAGATCTCATTGGAAGATCAACCTTCTTGTTTAGCTCATCTTGTCTATTTGAAGCCAAATTCATTCTTGTTTTCCATTGATCATTCACTAGAAAATTTGGAAAGATTATTTATTAATCAAATCAAAATTTTCTGCCATTCTCTCTTGCTGTGGGTTGAGCATCCTTTTTGCTTTACGTCTCACATCATCGATTTATTCTCAAAATCTTTTGTAGAGACTTGTATAAATTTGAATCCATGATCTGTTCTCCAGATTTGGCTTCTTGTTACCTCCTTTTTCTTCATGATGGTTAGGGGCGAGAATCACCTTTCAGCGATTATAAAAGATTCATGACTCGGCAGGTTTCTTGTGAATCGCGATCTCTTTCCTTCATTTCTTTCTTGAAGTCCTCTCTTTCTTTCTTTGAAGAACTGCTGTACATTCTTCTCTTCTTTTAGTTCTTCCCACATTCTTTGATCTCTTACTTAACTCTTTTTCACTAAGTTCCTTCCTGAATTCTTGTTGCAAATTCCACTCTTTTCCCTTTCTTCCATCTTCTTACATGTGGCATTGAGGACCTCCATTATTGGGTGTTCTCTCGTGCTCCCCTTGAGCTTCTCCTAGCTCTCTGAGATGTTACGTTTTGCATGGGGAGAACTAGCTAAGGGATGGAGAACTCTGGAGCTTCTTTCATCCGCCCTTCATTGTCTGCAAATGTGAGAAAGTATTATTTTAGGAGGATTTTGCAGGTTCTCTTCTTCTTGGCCGGCAACCCTCAAAAGTCTCCTCTTGCTTGTCTTGCCAGTGGAGCTTAATTCTCTTTGTTTGTCAAACACCTTTTTCTTGCTGGTTTTACGGGTCCCTTGCTCCTCTGATGAGTAAATTGGTGATATAGGGCTTCTTCTTTATTCTTCACGGACTCCCTTCACTGACCTTTAAACATAAATGATTATTATTCTTTAGATGAGATTGACCTCTACTATTTCTTTCATAATTTTCAATTCTCTGAATTTTTAATTACTATTCCTACATTGAGCTTGTACCTTGAATAGCATAGCATGGTGCTTCTGCTCTCTCCTTTGTGCACACATGCTTGGTTTGGGACAGCTTGGAGGTAGAAATAGAACCAGCACCTTGGCCTCCTCGGTGAGGCTTCCCACTGTCGAGTTTTTTGGTCCTCTTCACATCCTGGATGCTTTCGATGGTGACTTTTGGCAATCTTCTTAAAATTTGGGTTTCAAGGAGCTTTTGAACTTGGACCCATGCTGTCCTTACTGCCATTCCATAGGCTTCGTTAATGGCCTTCTCTCCCAGGTACCCGCTCTCAGCAAGAACAGTGTTGTCTTTCACTGGATTTGAATAAAATTCTTTCCTGTTTGTTGTGTGGCGACTTTTGATGTAGAAGCTTCCCGACCTCTTTGTTTGATCATCTCTCCTTGAAAGGAGTGGCAGGGTTTAGATCTTCTTGTAATCCCGAACCCTTGCTTTGGCATAGTCTTCCTTGGATTGGAATAAGCCCTTTCGACAAAATCTACCACTTCTTCTCTTGCTTTTCCCTTTCCCTTGTCCGTTCTTTCTTGGCTTCATGAGTACTTCTTGTTAGCCACGATGCTTTGGCTGAGCATCACCATCAGTTCTTCTGTCAGTTCTTCTACAGATTTTTATATTCTCCATGATCTATTTCGGGGTTAAGGGACAAGGTTTGAGGTTTCAACCATTTGAAAGCGGAAGGAAGGATTTTCGAAGATTTTGAAACTAGGGAGTTTAGGGTGAAGTCAGGAAGAAGGGGGGATGAGCGATTTAAAAGTGGGCGAGTGGGAAGAAGTTCTCAACTGATTCTGATTCAATCAGTTTTGTGGGGCTAATTATTATTTCATTAAAATTGCTTATCGCGACATCGATTCGCCTCGCTTTTATTTAAGAACATTAATTTCAGTCATTTAAGGGTGATAGGCGGCACATGACCCTTTTAGTATTCGCTATTACTAGTTTATTGTGACATAAATAAATTTTTAGATATTCTTGTTATTAAGTATCGTGACTTTTCATTTCAAGTTTTGTTTATGTCGCAACCTATGCCCTTAGTTTGATCTCAAAGGCATTCCTTTATTAATCTATACTCACTGGATGTTTATTGAAGACATCAGCGAAATTCAACAACGATTCACTCCTGTTTCTGAGGTTTGGTTTAGGGAGATTACCCCTTTGCTCGTGTAAATGACATTTTACGCAGGATTGGGGTGTCACGGAGTTTCTTTTCTCACTCATGTCTGACTATGAGCGCATACCATGATTAGAAGATTGTTAATTACAATTAACTTCTCAAAATTAAATCTATCTTTATAGAGCTAATCAACGAAATTATAACTCTTTTTGTCAGAAATCTAAAGGCTCAAATTTTCTATGGGTTACCTCCATATTTGCTTTCAGGTTTGAGTCCTTAAATTTGGACTTAACTTTGTTTTTGGTTCTTCTTCTTTCTAGATAACACTATTTGCAGACTCTTCATTCCTTACTCACAGCAGATAGTCTTGAGTCTTTGTCAGTGACTTTGAATTCTTCTCCGATGTGAGTCCTTAATCATCAACACGCTCGAATGTGTGCTTGACACCACTTTGTGTATGGCCCGCTCCATTTAGTTTCAACTACTGCTGAAACAATTGATCTAAGTCATGATGGGACACATTCTCTTGCGTCTAAAACTCTTTCCTCGGGATCCTTGATCATGCCATTTCTTCAATCTTATCATATGATTCTAGCATTACCTCCATGACTGTTTCTTAATTCTTCCGATTCGAATGAGTTGGGCAATCTCTTCCCCTTGGATTTTAATCAGTCAGCTTCTTGATGGCCGCATTGCCTTGTATTCGATTCAATTGCGTGTATGGTTTGCCGAACAATTACAACGTGAGGACATTCGATGGGAGTTTATTATCTCACGATCTGCTAAGCCCGGTACATGTGAGTTTGGAAGGAACCCGATCCTTCACCTTGACTCAGTTTTTCGTAATTACTTTTAATCTCACTGATGGAAATTTACGCTTGTCCGTTGGTATGCCAAAGGATGATAAGCTAGACTCATTACATCAGCGATCTTATACACACTGTAGTTTTGCAAATATTTTGTTTGCAAAAATGACTATGCTAATGATAGTTACGGTGTTCCCAGAATCTACTCAGGAAATGTTTTTGCAAAACCTGCGCTTAGCATCGTTCATGGACAACCACTGCTTCCACCCATTTGGAAACATAATCAGCTGCTGCTGAGAAGTATACGAGTTCCCGAATGATGGTGGAATGGTCCGTAATCTATTCCCGACCAGGGTTACCACCATTATACCTCTTGAGGACATTTCATTTCTCTTCAACGATATTTCCAATCTTTTGGCATCTATCGCTGAATTTAACCCCTTTCGGCCACAGATCTGCAGAAGATAGTAGACGATAAAATCAGTTAGGAGTATCTTATGAGCTGTTCTTTTTCTCACCAAAATGCCCCATTATGGTGATGCATAGCATTCATTGAATTTTGCCTTATTGTTTCAGCGCACATCTTCTTGCCATCATGTCACCTCTTTTAGTAATAGTGGATCATCCCCGAATATAATACACTCTTTATGGGTTAAAGGTTTCCTCTTCTGTTTGGTATTTGGTCTGAGATTCTCCTTGGCTAATGGGTTCACAATATCGACATGCAGGTGGAGAAACTTTAAGCAGATTTGCTCATCCCAGGAGTTCTCTGTTAATATTACTTTCTCTTCTTCAGTGGTGCTGTTCTCTTTGACAAGTGATCGGCTATCCACATTGTCACACTCCTTTATCCTTGATCTCCAGAATCGACTCTGCATTAGCGAGCGCCCACCTGCTATCAGTAAACTGGCTTCCTTCTTTGACATGAATTACTTGATTACATGTCTGTTATGGAATAATAACATGGGATCTAAAATGTATTGCACAGGAATTTCACAAGCAAATACTATGGCTAGCATCTCATGCCATTGTTGAGTAATTTTCTTATTAGCCATTGGAAGGTTCTACTAGCATAGTATATGGTCTGAATATTTTTCTCCTTTCTTTGCCCTAGACGATACGTTGCAAAATCCAACATCACATTATTTAAATCCTGATCCCATTGATGCCGTATTATAGGTCTTGAACCAATTTGATCTTGATTTCTTCAAGCATTATGCGAGGAGTCATCGAATTAAACCTTTTGTCCTTCTCGATGTCACTTAATTAGTGCAGCTATTTTTGAGAGATATCTTTGGTGATGAATCTCTATAAAATCGGCTATGCCACAAAAACTTCTTACTCCTTTTCTTTGTGGCGGTAGTGCGAGGATTTTGATAATGGATACCTTGGATTGATGCACTTCAGTCGATGCGAAGAATTTTATGCCCGAACAATACTATACATTTACCTAAATGGCATTTTTAGTCGAGTGCTATTGTTTGTCATGGCATCTTTGGAAACCTTTGTTTGGTTCTTCAAACAATGATCAAAGCTGGATCCATACAGGTGAAGTCATCAGCCAAAAATTTCCATAACCTGCTAACAGTGCAGAGCAGTGACCTCCATCACTTTGGAATGTAGAGGAGCATTACATAGCTGATAGCATCCTTAGAAGGCAAGGTACCATGGGCATGTGAGATATGATTACTTCTCTTAGGTCGCAGTTATAATATGTCGTTTATCTGATACCATCGAAACAAAAATGAGGTGTCTTTGCTAATGCATCCAAACATCAGTCAATGAAGGAAGCCCAGAAAGGAAATGATCTACGATGGTGTGTTAAATTTCACCTTAATCAATGCATACCCTCCATCTGTATCCTTTATTGCAGTTGGAATCAATTCATTTTCTCATTACGGATGATGACTACACTTCTTTGGAGACCATGGGTAAGAACTCACGAGACTATCTGAAATTGCATAAATAAAACCGACATTCGTGATTTAGTACCTCGCCTCACGTACTTCCTTTATCCTTTGAGTTGGTCTCTTGATGTTCTCTGGATGGCTTTGAAGTTTCTTCTAGCGAAATTTTGTGCATCTCTGAGTGTTGGTACATTACTTCAATATTCAATGGACCAAGCTATAGACTCTTTATGCTTCTTTAAGATTTTAAACCAACCTACGTTCCTCGACATCATTAGTCTGCAGAGATAATCCTTTGGTTTTCTGGTGATTCTAAGTAAACATACTTTAAATGACTTGTAGCTCACTTTTAACACTAGCCCTCTTATTTGGTTTCTTGATGAATTTCCCTTTTCATTATTTTCCCTTTGTCATTTTACATTTTTTCTTGGGCTATTTGGTTTCCTATAGAATGAAAGCTGATGTAAGACCAATCGGAGTAGTCTCCTTCAATAGATTTATCTCTTTTTCATTGATAAAATTTGAGCATTATAATCATTGTGAACATCAGGGATGTGGGTATAGGACATCTTAACTACATTTCCTGATTTCCTCTGTCATCATTATGTCGCATGCTTTTGATCTAAGTTAAGCGTGACTTCCTCTCGACCCTCAGTAGAACCTTTTGCATGTCGTCGAATCTCCATTAGCTAGGAATGGTCTCTCCCCAATGGGGTACTTGTGAATCTTCTTCCATGTCAGGAGATGATGGAGTCTCTGAGGAAAAATTTCCCAACGTTGACCCGTACGTCTTCAGAGACTCCTTCGGGTTTACCATTGATCTTGTCGTTTGGCGTAATGGTGATTAGAATAGCCACTTTAGAAACTTAATTAGCATATGAAGGCATCAAGTTTATACTAGCTCTACAGTCACGAGAGAGAGCTTCTGAGATTCAACCGTCCCGATGATGCAAGGGTATGTAAAACTCCTGGATCTTCGTCTTTTAAAGCGATTCTTTTATGCTATCCATGACCTGCGAGTAGTAGTGAGATTCAGTCCATATTCTATTATCTTTCTTTTTCTTGCTGGCATGTCATGGGAATTTTGCATAGGTGGCATCTGAGTCACCACTTGTAGGGCATGCGATCTCTGGCTTACGAAGGTTTCAAAACCTTGCAAGCTGCTCCTCTATCTTTGATTTGCAGTCTGTGGAAATGGAGGCGCAGTCTAGAGCCTTGGATACTCCTTCATGTCCACTCATACCTTTCTTTTCTCTCCATTGCTTCTTCCTTTTGGGCTTTCTTCTTCTTTCTTCTTGTCATTTTTCTTTCATCTTTCTAACTCCTTCTATACAAAACACCTGACCATGCGATCTTTGGATTCTTCTTTGTGTCACTTGGAAGGCATCTTTCCTCGGCTGCGAGTTAGGGCCCGAATTGCCCTACTTGTGTCTCAGTTCTTGAGTGCATTGGTGGTGTTCTGAAAAATTTGAGAATTGGTATGATTCTTACGGTCTATGACTTCAATTCATGGAGGTTCAACGACTTCTTATTATCCCCATGTGACTATGACATCTGTTCTTGAATTAGACCTCCTCGACTACGATATTCATTTATGTGTTCATTTCCTTCTTCTTCTTCTTTGGAACCTTAGTGTTGTTATTAACACGGTGAGGTTGTCCATGCCTTACAAAAAAAAAAGACCTTAAGCGAAAAGCGAAGGCCCCCTCGGCCGTATAGAGAAATTCTCATGGTTCCTCGGTGTTGGGTGATAATGTCTTTGTGAGGGTTAGTATTGGGTTTGAAATGGTAGTTTCTTGGCTCACGAATGCTAACCTCTTCGCATCATAAATTGTTCTTGTTAGCTCTCTCAGCCACTTCCCTTGATAACTCTCTTTCAAGCACTCTATCTCATGGGCGATTGTGTGTCTTCCTTTCTTGCTTGTCCATCTGTGCATAATGGCATCTGACTTGGCCTCCATGGGTACGTCATCTTGCTTTCGGCTCCATGATCCCCTTTCCTCTGCTGACACCATCTTTAGAAAACTCGGGGGAAAGGAGTTTTCTGTACGATAGCAGTCTTGATCGGCTCTTTTCTTCTTGACACTTTTCGTTTGAATGCTCCATGACATGAAGCATCGTGATCCCCTTTGATATATCATTGAGGCGCGATGTCTGATGTCCATCTGAGTCTTGAGGTCATCATGCATTGGACATCTTCTCGTGACCGTTTGAATCTTTCCCCGAAGAGCTACATACGAGGCTTTCATCTTCCTGTTTGGAACCTGATGATTTCCCTCCTTACTCTCTGAGGTGAGAGTTTGGGAAAAGTCTACTAAGTAGGCCTCTACTGCTCCTCAGTATCCAACATGAGCCATATGGTAAGATTCATACCATGTAGGCTATTGTCTCTTAGAGATAGGAATAGATCACGGTTGATGACTTTGGTCTCTTCATTAACTAACTGTATTAGCCATCCTGAGAAATCTTCCCAAGTGCTCTTTTGGGTCCTATGTTGGGATGACCCGATGTGATCTTCCTTCGGACCATTGTAATTAGTCTTGGTTTAAGTTAAAGTATTTGCATCAATAGTACTGTTGCGTTAAGTACTCATCTTGAATAATAGGCTTCCGAAGTCCTCAGTAGTATCAGATGATTGGAGGCCTTCTAGGCACACTTCTCCTGTACTTCATTACGATTACTCTTTCATACGCCATGGTTGGGTTTACGCCTTCTTTATCTTTCTCAAGCACAGTGTTCTCTCTGTGTGTAAAGTGGATCGGTGTTAATTTCCTATGCATTAAAATTTTGTCCTGAAGTAAAACACACTTACATTAATAGGATTAATTAAATTGACAAATATTTTCAATATGGTTTGTTAAAGGTTAGTGGTACAAAAATAACCACTTTGCGAAAAGCTATTTTGTTCTTTTTCTTCAAAATGTCCAAATTAGCATTTCCTTCTTTAAGTCTGATATTGATTTATAAATTCTTCCGATCCTCGTGACGGCGCTAATAAAACTTGTTGAGGCGAAAAGACATATACAAATTTATGGCCTGTACGAAGGACTATTAAGCCAATCCCATGCAGCGTAATAAAACTTGTTGAGCCTTCGGTCAATAATGTATCACGAGTTATGACACTATTACCAAGGACTATTAGCTAATCCTGTGTGACGTACTTAAAACTTATTTGAGGCGAAAAGACATATACAAATTTGCAAACACTTTATTACGAAAGGACTATTAACTTCAATCCCTGAGCAACGGCGCCATAAAACTTATTTGAGGTTCTATATAGACCAAAAATCTCCTAGAGTAAATCATTTTCAATTTTGGTTTGGCTAATATCATGCAAGTGCACGAATTAAATAGTAATAAAATGGATATAAGAATCAGGATATCGATCGCGAGAATGCAGAATTCTAGATCCAACTACGACTACCAAGCTCCACTTTATTTGGATATAACATGACATTGTGATCCGAAACCCAGAAGTGCCAAATATCTGAGTATAAGGAAAAAAAATGAACAATCTAAGCAAATTGGATTCTAAAGAATAAAGAATAATGAATAGTTAAAAAATATTGGCGAATAGTTATCTTTTAGAGAGGACACATAGAACTGTGCTGGCCCAGTGAAGTATCAATTCTGTGAATTTAACATGATAAAATTGCTTTGTGTATTTCAGGTTTTAAAAAAATCTTGTCCAGGCATTTAGTAGTACAAATTTGGATCTCTCCACTCAGTTCATTATCTAATTTTCACCGGTTCTTTTAGAAAGACGGGGGAGTGGAGTGACTACTAATAGGGATTTCCGCTAATCAATTTTTCTTTTTACGTACTTCATACCCATTTTATGGAGTACATAAATATAGCTCCCAAGTTATCGGTCGAGCAAGGATATACAACTTCACAGTTTACTCTTCTCTAAATTAGAATAGATCCACCCTCTCCTTGATTAGATCTCGGTAACAGGATTGGCTTCATATTAATTGAGGTGAAACTCTGCTTGTTTAATTAGTAACTCATTCAACTCTTTCTTGATTTCAAGTGAGAAGAAAGATTTATCTAAGTAAACACAGCTACTGTTAGATCTCTGGCAGCGAGTTCAATATCTGTGAAATGTTCATAACTCTCGAATACTTCTGTGTCACTCGGAGGACCTCCTTGAAATCGGAAGCGATGAAACAAATCTTAAAGCGGGTATAAGAGGCGTGTCGGATCAAGAGCATTAAACCCATAACCAGTAAATTCATAAGCTGGAAATTCACAAGGCTGTGGAAGCAACTACGGGGAAGATAAATTAGACTATAGCATTCATAATGGAGGCGGGTTTCCTCAGTGCTGAATTACACACTCGGCATTCCTCTGATCATAAGAACAAGCGCAATTTGAAGCGGAAAGAAGTCGAATTCGAAATTTATGCAGACTTCAAACATTCCGGTAGTAATTTAAGAAAGAATGGAATTCTGCATTCAACCACCTTCCAAGCTTGTGCATCAGATCAGAAAAGTAAACAAAATAAAGAAAAGATGAAAATAATCTAATCTATATGACGGAAGCAGAGGAAAAAGAAAATAAAAGAAAAGAAAGAAAAAGAAAAATAAAATGAAGCCTTATTTACCGGATCTTTAGTTACGCCCCGCCCCACACCTTCTTTTCTCTACAGGTAGATTTAACTTTATTTATAGGGGTTTCTCAGTTGGGCCCTAATTTCGATGCATTTCTTTTTGTGGATTTCCAAATTGGGTAGCCATATCTTAATGTTGGTGCCAAACCTCAAATATCTAATGTAGTTAGTTTTGGCCCGCTTATTCTGACATTTATCGATAAGTCATGAGCGTTCCTTTGTTTTCTGAAGGCATCTTATGTCGTGACGCAGTCAATGTCGCGACATCATCCATGTCGCGACGCCGATCTTATCGCGACATCAACTTAAGCCTCTGACAGGCCGGTGTCTTGTATGTAGCGACATCAATCCTTTGTCGCGACATCACTTTATCACCTCTGCGGAGTTTCAAACGTTGCGTTCGATATTAGACATCAGCTCTTGTCGCGATCAACTTAAGGAAGCGCAACCTTGATTGAGCACGTCTTATCGCGACATTAATCTCTTGTCATGACATCAACTTCGTCTCTGAGGCTTCAGCCCAGTTGCTTTTGGTGTGCGACATGTCGGTCTGCAATACATTCTATGACTTAAGTCCTAGCAGTTTCATCTTTTCAAATGCATCGAAGCTTGGCGCTTCTCTTATCGCGACCTCCATCCTTGTCGCGACATCAGCCTTTATCGGCGACATCTGCGATGTTATTAGCGACATAATTCATAAGTCACGGTTAGTCCTCGAAATTTTACTAACATGATCCTGTCGCGACTGCATCAAATTTCCGCTTCCAATTTTCACGATGTCGTGACATCATAAGCTGAATGTCTGGCAAGCGCAACATTAGTTAACGGTACTTTCATTCACGCCTGCCATTTATTTTTACTCCACGATTCTTTGCCATTTTCCTGCCTTTTCTTCTTTCTTTCGCTCACCTTTAACTAACAAATTGGTTGGTTTCGATTCGGTACCGCAGTAAGGTGAGCTAAAATCAACAAAATTTGCTAATACACACAGGTTCTCTCTGCCCAGTGGTCGAACTCTTCTTGATATAGTGATCTGGTCGAACCTGAGGATGGGTTTTCATCACAGAAATGGTTGCATAAGTGCACGAAGGTAAGGCTTTCTATTTGGACTTTTTGGTTGTGTTTCAAAACGATTGGGAATGGTTTGAAAAGCGATAATTGTAAGCCCGAAAGTTAAAGGTGAAAAAAGTTAACTTTTGAAGAATTAGGTCACTAACTTGCTTGAGTTAGAGCGAGCAAGTGTCTCGGGTTTATCCTCGCGTTATGACATGCAACCTATAGTCAAGCATAACCGGATCTATGTTTAACTAGCAAACCTCACCCTTGAAACCAACTCCTATTTGAGTCAATCACGGTACTTATCAGTTATGGCCCTTCTTGTTCCAAAACCTAACATTTAATATCATCTCGAGGCTCGTAAGACAATCCCAATGAACCCGCAGTGCATCCCAGCAATATTATATGTATCCTTAAACTTTATGGAAGTATTATGGCAAATCAATATACTTATTAATTGCTATGGAACCTAATTTGAGAAACCTAGCATATAAATATCATTTTTAGAGGCTCGTAAAGACCATCAAGAGAATCCACAGTACCTCTCTCCATGAATATGCCTTTGGATCTAAAGCATAGAGTATTGGCCAAATTAATGACATTCCAATGTTATGCAACCCTATTTTGAAGACAAGGGCCATAAATACAATACACCCAGCACACTAATACAAGGGACAACATGCATATGCCTGCTAAGCTAGCTTCCTTCCTCTTGAAAGGAGGCAGCGAAACATCTTGAGTTGTCATCCTCGAGGGTGTTTCTAACTGACAGAAAATGAAGAAAGGAGAGAGAAGAGAAAAAGCAAAACTAATTAAATATAAGACTTTATTTACAAAATGAAAACTTACAAAAAATCTTCTCCCCCGAGGTATTTGTAGGGTTACAAAGCGAAGAGGGTTTATATAAATTCTCGATACATGAAAATACCCAGAAAAACTATCAACTTAGCTGAAGTTAAAGGACAATAGAAATAATACACCAAGTTTTATAGATCGGTTTGGCATTAATAATTACAAAACATAGCTGAGCATTAAATTTAGCTAGAATTTGAAGAATTTATTAATAGCGAAATCACGAACATAAGCGAAAATAAAAATTCGCTAAACCGAATTAATTTCGCTAGCTGGCAAATATTGGCTAACAGCGAAATTGTAGTGAGTAAGCGAAATCATGTATTTTAAGCTAAAAAGCAGTCACCCTAAGCGAAAGCAGGTGTGTCGCGAAATTGTCATTTTCGAACTACTTGAGAAATATTTAGCTAAACCTGCGAAATTTTATGAGTTTAGCGAGAATTTTCGCGAGGATTTAAAGTATGAGTTCTGCTCTTACTCTGCCTTCCCTTTGCATCGAATTTTCTTCACTTTGCCTTTGTTTCTCATTGATTCTTGGGCTGGTTTGATGGTAGACATTGGGATCACACTCATGGATTAAATCATTTGACTATGAGATTTGACTCGAAAGTGCGCGAACACTGAAACAACCAAAAATACCCTCTAAATGGCATAAGTGGTACTAAGAAGACTTAGACACTTCAATTGGTATAAATGACATGATTAATGCATGCTTGCTAAAACCTATCTACAATATAGGGTTGAAATTGCACTTTGGGCCACTAATCACCCGACGAAGCGTTGCTAGTCCCTTAGCGTCGCGAAAATCAAGGAGATGCATGTGGTGATTTTCAAAGGACATGATTCAAAGGTTTATGTATATAAACAATACCTTAAAGGCGAAAAGTGAAATCAAATTTGAAAACCGATATGAAAGATCAAACCATACAGAAGACCATTTAAATTCGAAAATTGAACATGATTCTCGACTTGAATTTCCACCTAAGTTTAATGGTTCTTTTTTGTAACGAGGATTTTAAGCTTGATAATTGCAAATTTGTTCTCTCCCCCGACCTAGCGACATGGCCTTAAGGCTGTTGAACAACCTAGATAGGGTTAGTCACACTTTCTTTCTTTTCAACTATATTGTAGGATCTGATACTTAAAATCCGACTTCACCCAGTCAGGTATGTGAGGTCCACCAGATGACTCCCGACCCGATTGGGTTTGGGCATCAAGCCAAAAGGATCTCGACCACTAACTCTAAGGATTCACCAGGACTCCGAATGACTTGAAAATTAAACTTACCTGGTCGTTTAGACTCTGCATCCACCCATTAGCGAACCTGAAATCGATGACTCCCACGGCAATTAAGGCATAGGGCATCGGGTTTCAGGCTTCGCCGTACACCCCTGGACATTTTCCGAGGTTTCAAGGCAAAACTTCACGACTTTGTTGTCTTTTCTTAACTCTTTTTCCTTTTTATTTTTGCTTTCTTTTCTTTTTCTTTTTGGAAGACAACATTGGTCTTCAAGTATGGGTAACACAAACCTATCCTAGGTTGCCAGCATGCTTAAAGTAGAAATTTATGCAAACGAAAGAAGCCGAACAAATTCCACGACTGTGAAATGTCTGGGTGTAGTGTGTGAATTAGCATAAGGAAGAAATTTCAAGTTGAACATCTCTTTGGGCGTAAGTGACGAAAATTGTTGAAGCATGGAATTTGTTAACATAGAGGTGACGAATATGATTGATTTTCGACATGAAGCAATTCAAGTGACCCGATTGTAGCAATTCAATTGTTCAATTGAAAAGAAAAACATTTACACTAGTAAAGGCCTGAAAACATGATATGTCTGGTGTAAATATATAGTGAATAAAGCTTTTGACCCATAGCCAAAATGGCTAATACATGAATCTGGTAAACACAAAAATATCACTTTGCCTACTATGGCTAATACATGGAATTCTAATCAGATCAGTAGGCGGGTTGATAAAGGCGAAATAACTGTAAAAATCATAAAAGGGAGCCTAACCACCTCCTTTCTTTGTGGTGGTGGTGGTGAGTGAACTGAAAGGCTGCTTCTTTCTTTGTAGCCAGAACATCGAAAAGCCGGCGGGCTGTGGTGGGGGTCCACTCTCTCGACCGGGAACATGAGGAAGACCGGGTGGGTCATGTCTGTGTCGGCATGGAATGGCAGGCGACCTCACGATCCTGGGTTTGCACATTCTTGGCCCCAGTGAAGCGGATGGCATCCCCATCGCTGGTATCTCTCTCGGTGACATGGTATCACTCAGCAGATGGTGTCGTTGAATAAGTGGGCGGAGTGTCGGTGCGGTGCGATGTGAATCGTGTGGAGGAGAGATGGAGGTGAGCGATCTGGAATGGGAGTCCTCTATACCTCAGAGTCGAGGGCGAGCATATCATACGTGTGGTGATTACTGACCTCTTGACCGAGTACCTCCTCCACGGTCTGTGGTCGTATGTGGAAAGAGACGGGCATAGTCATCACCGCTCTCTTGTGACATGACCGAGGGCATCGGACCCTCATCTCTCTAGTAGGCTCTCTGAATCACCAGATGCTCGAGAACGTAACATAGGAGTCGCGGCATAAGTAATGGAAGACTCTCTGCTCGTGCGGGTCCTTTAGATGGACCTCCTCGAGCTGGAAGGCCATCACCGGCTGGAGAAATTTGAACAAAAATCCCAGAGATCAGGGTAAAGCGCCTCGAGATGGCTCCCTCCTCTGCACACATAATCTTGCTAGGGGAATAGGCTCGTCTGGGCAGGTGATCAATGTGAAGCCATCCCCGGGCGGGAGGCGCACTCACGTAGAATCTTTTGGACGGCCGGTGGTGTCTGCGGCGGTCTCGGATGTTCCCTGTGAGGCGAGTGGGCCCCGATCTACGTATCCTACGGATTGCGCGGTAAGCGCAGGCCCAAAGTTGCTGAAATGTCGGATGCTCTGAGTACAAGGCGGTCGCCGATGCGAAGCGAAGCTCATGTGGTACATCTCCTCCCTGGATGTCATGGGTGGTAGGCGTAACACCACTCGGATAATATCTCTTAGGGAGTCATGAAGGTGAATTAAGATACTCTCGATCAACCTCATAGACTCCGTGTTATCTGCCCAGTCGACCCTTCAGTAGGGACGTCATAATATGACTCTGATGAAACTCTGCGGTGGAGTGCACATTCCCGGAATGGGGTTCCACCTGAATGAGTGGCTCGGTCGCCGAGCGGTATAAGCGTGGTGATGTCGTCGCCTCGGCTAATCTGTTGGTGAGGGTAGGAAGATGATGACTCGCTTAGGCCGTGCGGGGCCGGCTTGAAGGCCCAGGGCCCTCAACTCTCTCCTGGGGCCACAATTGATGGGGCAGGGTCCCAATCAGTGTCTGATGCGTCCCGAATCGAGGCTCTCCGTCACGGCCTCGGGAGGCGGGTGATGGTCTTGGGGCGGGGCCGTGAGGCCACTCTCTCGGGGCATCCCAGATCTCACCGCGTAGAAGACGGGACCCACCACGTATCTGAACCATCTTTTGATGCTCGAAATAAAAGTATAATCTTGAAAAAGATACTCTGCCGAAATATCCAGGCTGAGGCTCTGAGCTCTTGAACTACTACGAAGCAAGCAAACTAACAGGGCTCACTTGGCTATCATTTGATCGGCTCACAGGCCGGCAAATGCGGCGTTAAAGTCTCAGACCGAATCTTGTGGCGGGGCACGAATGGGTTTGTGACAGGGAGCCGCGGGTATCACAGCGGTGGGGCTCGGTGACGGTAAACGACGGGGCGCTCGTCTTGGCGGCGTGGTGGAGGCTCGGCGAGGCTGGTCGAGCGGCGTCCGCGAGGCTGCCGAAGTTTGTCAGCTCGGCTATGAACAGTCGGAGACTCGGTCAGGCTAGGCTGCAATTCGGCCCCAGGAAAGTCACCAGTATTTATGGGTCGTAACCAATGGCGATGGTGTGGCGAGCGGTCTTGATCTGTGACTCACGCGATGTGATGCGTGGTGGAAATAGGTAGCTCGAGGGCTTGTTGGGAGAATAAATGAACCTTCAGCGACCCCACCCCTTGTTTATATAGGAAGGCACATTTGGCGCGTAGAAGAGTCTCTCTTTGCCTTTTAATTTGGTTAAGTAGAATTTGGCTCTGTTGCTCTCTGAAATCCCAAAAATTTGAAATTAATTAATATAATATGAAATAATACTTATTATAATAAAATTTTACTACAGAAACTATAATTAAGAATTTAATATTCGGTACTATAAAATACAAACTATTTACCGAGAAAATGAAAAGCGCTAAGTTAAAAATTTTGAAAACTAACTAAAACTAACAAAATTATTAACTTAAAGCAGAAAATAAAATTTTTTTGGAAGCTATGATTCGGTTTTTTTTTAAAAAACAGAACCGATTCAATTCAGGAATACTCGAAATTCGAGGAGAATGATCCTCGACCCATGCGATAACTTTGAGGTTTGGCTCCGAAGATGTTAGGTGGCCAATTGTGAAACATTCCTCAGAAATGGCAGTTGAATTGAGCAATTGGCTTGCAGTTGGTGTTATGGAGCCCGAATCTTCTTCATCTCCCAGGACTGATCACTCCACGCAATTCACAGGCACTTTGTTTTCCTGCTGTGACCCAGTTGAAACACTTCATCGAAATTTGATTTCGGTTTAACAAATTTTGCTTGTTGTTCATATGAAGATGTTTAACTCCAAGGTCATGTTACCAAATGTGAGTTGCATGACTCCATTCCGGCAATTTATTATTGCATTGGCTGTGGCCAGAAATGGTCTTCCTAAGATGATTGGTACATGATTGGGTTCACTAGAAATTGGCTCAGTGTCAAGCACCACAAAATCTACTGGGTAGTAGAATTTGTCTATTTTCTAAGGACATCCTCAATATCCCTTTGGGATCTTCGCGATCATCGGCCCGATGATAGTGTGATGTTGAGTAGAGTTTAAGTTCACACAAACACAAATTGCTTGTATGTCCCAGTCTGACATTAGGTTCACATTGGCTCCTAAATCAAGCAATGATTTGTCTATGCAATTCCACCAATATTGGCGAAATTGTAGGAGATCCGGGATCTTGTATTTGGCGGGATATTTACTTTGAATTATGGCACTGATATGTTCGATGAAATGCCTTCTTCTGATACCTAATCCCTTTTTGATTGTGCAAAGATCCTTCAAAATTTTGCATAAGCGAGGACTTGTTTGATTAGGTCAGTAAAGGAGTATATTAACCTTCACTTGCCTTAAAACCTCGAGAATGCACCTTGTTGAGTTGCCTTAACTGCTTTCCTCACAAGTGCTTGTGGAAATGGAGGTGGTATACGATGGCTTCATTGAATCCTCCTCTAGGAGGGCTATCTTTCGGGTTGAATGCTCTCTGCTGGATTAACTAACGGGCTTTGGCATGGGATTGATCGACCTCTTTTCCACTTCAGGGTTATTATGGCCTTAACTCATCCATTCGGTGTTGGATGACCACTGCCTCATGATCCTTTAGGATTTGGGAGTGTTTGTGATGAAACCTCCCTCTCTCTTTGTACTCGAAGCAACTTGTTGATCTGGTGATTGAATGCGCAGGTTATCAATTTTAAGTTGAGATTGCTCTCAAGCCCATCTTATTTTCTTATTCGATTATGATCTCTGATGTCAATTCTTTGTGCCGATTGCACATTGATTCCTTTTGTTCCTCAAACAAAGTTACCCACCACCACCAAATTTAAATGGCTTGTTCATCTTGGAGAAGAGGATGGTGGTTATTTGTGGCTTTGTGAGGAACAAAGCCAGTTTGGCACTGGGGTATATAAGCGCGAGGGGGTTGGTCTCCATGCGAGGTTAGGGTGATTCACTTAATTGGAGTGTAGAGTATTACCATATGGAGCGATGGATTGTTGGCTTGTATTGTCTACGGTGTTTGCACATTCGCATCAAATCAGCCTTCACTTCACGGGGCCGTAGAGACATGGATTCTCTTGGGTGCGTAGGGATTGGAAATTGGTGCGAAGTTGAATTGTGCGGATTTGATCTTGCATGCACCTCTTGAATTTGTTTTGCTTTCAAGCTCCTCCACTTTCCCTTGCTAGGAGTTGAAATCTAGCTCTCATCTCTATTTCTTACGCGATTGCATACATCCCACCCATAGGTTGTGGTGGTTTCATCACATCCATTTCTCTAGGGTTAGGCTCGTCCCTGACCCTTAGAAGTTTCAACCACGTAATTTAAAATCCATGGCTTCATCGGGATGCTTACTTAGAAAGTCTCAGCATAGTTTCAAGTTGCCTCATGGCGGGGGCTTCACCATAGAGTAGTTCTGACATCCATGTATCAAACCCGTGGTGGACATGCCTTGATAGTTTTCCATAAATCTTTCCGGCTCCTTTAGTGAAATCTCTCACCATCTGTTTTGCAAGGTATAAATTTGTCTCTTCAAAATTATTGGTCTTATGACGAAAGAACTTCTTGAGTGCTGTGACTCATTGATTCTAATGGTTCTAGGCCTCGATGAGTTGAGCCATATCTTGACCTTGTCCTTTGAGAGTCAATGGAAATGCTTTTAACTTCAGCAAATCCATGTCCATCATTACCTTCCTTAAAGGTAGTACAAACATCTCAAAATCCCACCCAATATGGGTGTATGGATTTTCATTTTCCATACCATGATATGTGGGGAGTAGAGAGAGTACGAATAGACTCACTTTGCTACATCTTCGACGGGAGGATGTCTGAGGATGGGGCACTAACTCTGGGAGGTGGATGTGATCCCTCATGGTTCTATAGGCATTTGGATTCATGGGGGGTTCTGATTTAGCTCACATTGTTCCTCGGGTATGGGATCCGTGGTATCAGTGTCATGCCCGGCTTCACTAAATTTGGAGTCGATTTATTACTTATCTATCATGATCTACGATGTGTCTCTATCCCCTTTATTGCATAAACTTTATTACAAATTATAGAGACATGCTAAAAGAACCTGCATAACAAAGCTTACCAAAAAGATTTAAGGTTAGCTAACAAGAATTAAAACTCTTGAATGAAAAGCGAAGCAGTCTGATTCTTCTTTGAGTCTTTAAAACTAGCGAGTTCTGTATTTGGTAATAGTGAGTTACCTTCACTTGATGTGATCCTACCGTACACTTCAACTCATCATTAGTAGTTTGGCACCATCCGACATGAGCGCCATTTGGTCATTACCCTGATAGGCTGAGCTAAAATCAACAAAATTTATATACACCTAAGTTCCTCTGCTACTTATTAGTGTCTCTGAGTATAATTAGTCTAGGTCGAACACGGGGATAGGTTTTTCATCCTAAAAATGATTTGCATAAGTGCATGAAGGTAAGGCTTTCTATTTGGACTTTTTGGTTGTGTTTCAAAAGCAGGTGGGAATGGTTTGAAAGCGATAATTGTAAAAAGCACAGTTAAGGTGAAAAAAGTTAGCTTTGAAAGTGGAGTCCTTAACTTGTGAAATTTAGGGCGAACAAGTGTCTGGGTTTATCCTCGCGCGTTATGACATGCAACCTATAGTCATGGCATAACCGGATCTATGTTTAACTAGCAAACCTCACCCTTGAAACAACTCTGGCTGGTCAATCTGAAGGGTATCATGCGTTAGCCCCTTTCTTTGTTTAAAAACCACAACATTTAATATCATCTGAGCACCGTAAAGGCCATCTAATGAACACAGTGCATCTAGCAATAAGTATGCTGTATCACCTGAGCTTATGGAGTATTGGCCAAATCAATAACATTATATGCTATACAGCCTAATTTGAAACCTAACATATAAATATCATTTTAGAGGCTGTTAAAGACTATCTAAAGAATCACAGTCTCTCTACTCACTTGAATATGCCTTTGGATCTTAAAGCATGGAGAGTATTGGCCAAGTGTGACATTCAATGTTATTCACAGCCTATTTTGAAGATAAAGGGCCATAAATACAATACTGTGGCACACTAATGCAAGAGGACAACATGCATATACCTGCTAAGCTGCTTCCTTATGGCAGAAAGAAGAGGGAGAGCAGCGAAGCATCTCTTGAGTTGTCATCCTCAGAGGGTGTTTGTAGAAAGTAAGAAGAAAGAGGAGAAAGAAGAAAAGCAAAACCTAATTAGAAATATAAGACTTTATTTACAAAAATGAAAACTTACAAAAAATCTTCTCTCCCCACAATTGTTGCTTGAGGTTACAAAAGCAGAGGGGTTTATATAGACACCTCGATACATGAAATACCAAAAAAACCTATCCAACGGCTAAGTTAAGAAGACCGATAAGTAATACACTAAGTTTGGAGTCGGTTTGGCATTAATTACAAAACATGTGAGGCATTAAATTTAACTAAGTGAAGAATTTGGCTAACTAGCGAAATCACCGAGCATAAGCGAAAATAGAAATTTCATTAAAGCCGAATAATTTCGCTACCCTAGCGAAATTTAAGCTAATTTCATGAAATTGTAGTGAGTAAGCGAAATCATCTATTTACCTTCTAACGGTCACTCGGCTTAGGTGTCATCCTAAGCGAAATTTGTTATTTTATTGAACTTGCGGAAATATTTCGCTAAACTGCGAGAATTTTTTGTGATTCATGGCGCGAAACCCACCAGCGAGTTTTGAAAATTTATGGGTTCTGCTCTTGCCTCACGCCTTCCCTTTGCATGAATTTTCTTCACTTTGCCTTTGTTTTCTCATTGATTCTTGGGCTGGTTGATGGCCGAACATTGGGATCACACTTCATGATTCATCATTTGTTTCGATTTGACTCGAGTCGCGCGAAACACTATGAAAACAACGAAAATACCTAAATGGCATAAGTGGTGCCGCAGAACTTGAACACTTCGAATTGGGTATAAATGACATGATTAATGCGCAAAAAGCACTCAAAACCTATCTAATATAGGGTTCAAAATTGCACTTTTTGGGCACTAATCAGTTTCTTCATATTTCTTCATATTAATTGTTCCTTTTCAAAGGACAATCAAACAGAAAAATGGATTAAAAATAGATGACTTTTAAGCTCATCAAGCTTAAAAGTCATCTATTCGATCCATTTAAATTGTTCTATCTAAAAAGCATTGATTTATATGCGAAATATGGAATAACTCTAGCGCTATCTGGCTGATTAGGTACCCACGATGAGTGGTAAAATCAACAAAATTTATATACACCTAAGTTCCTACTCTGTAGTAGTCAAACTCTTCTTGATATAGTGAGATCTAAGATGAACTACTTGAGGATATATTTTCATCCTAAAATGGTTTGCATCGGTGCACGAAGGTAAGGCTTTCTATTTGGACTCTTTGGGAATTATGTTTCAAAAGCAGGTAGAATGGTTTGAAAGCGAAATTGTAAAACTGAAAGTTAAGGTGAAAAAGTTCAGCACAGAAGAATTAGGTCACTAACTTGGCCAGAGTTAGAAGACTGATATGATCTCTCGGGTTTTATCCTCGCGTTATGACAAGCAACCTATAGTCCCTGGCATAACCGGATCTATGTTTAACTAATGACCTCACCCGTGAAAGCGACTCTATTTGAGTCGATACAGTAGCATCTGGGTTGTATTGCTATATTAAAACCACAACATTTTAATATCATCTCAGGCTCGTAAAGACCATCTAAAGAATCACAGTCCTAAAGCATGAAGTATTGGCCAAATCAATAACATTAAATGCTATACAACCACAATTTGAGAAAACCTAACATATAAATATATCATTTTAGAGGCTCGTAAAGACCATCACAGAATCACGATTAGTCTACTTTGAATATACCTTTGGATCTAAAACTATGAGTATTGTGGCCAAAATTAATGACATTCAATGTTATGCAACCACATGTTTGAATATATAAGAGACTATAAATACACTACATGTAGCTTTTAGTCTGAAGACGACATGTATTTGCCGCCACCAAGTTAGCTTCCTTATAGCTGAAAGGAGAGCAGCCAAAACATATCTTGAGTTGTCATCCTCAGAGGTGTGTTTGGCAGCCCAGGAAAAGGAGAGAAAAGAAAGAGAGAGAAGAGAAAAAGAAATAAAAGCAAAACCTAAAATAAAAGACTTTATAAAGCACAAAATATCTTCTCCTGATTGTTGCTCTCCTCTTATTTACTTAGGTTACAAAAGCAGAGAGGGGCTTATATCAGGCACTCCTCGAGGTATGAAAATGCCAAAAAACCTATGAAATTGGCTAGAGTTATAGGACAATTAAGTAATACACCAAGTTTAGAGCGGTTTGGCATTAATTACAAAACATGACGAGGCATCGATTTATTGAGTGAGGAATTTGGCTAACTAGCGAAATCAGGAGTCCTAGTGAAAATAAGAAAATTTAAACTAGGGTGGGCAATTTAGCACAACTAAGCCGAAATTTGGCCTAAATATGAAATTTTTGTGGCAGAAATCAATTATTTTCGCTAAGGAACAGTGCTAGCGAAATTTGGAGTGGCTAGCGAAATTTTGTGTTTTCGCTTAGGTTGCGAAATTTTAAGCTAAGGTTCACGAAATTTCGCAGCCTTAGTGAAAATTTTCGCAAACATGAAAGTCTGCATTCAGCGATCTTCCTCTGTCTTCATTGCATCACATTTTTCTTCATTTGCCTTGATTTTCACATTGATTCTTGGTTGGTTAGTGGCTGAGACTTGAGTTCAAACTTCATGATTCATCATTCATCTAGACATTGAACTCCCGAAAGTCTTGTGGCTTTGCAAAACAACCAAAATACCCTCCAAATGGCATAAGTGTTACTAAGAAGACTAGAAGGCACTTCAATTGTTATAATGACACTTAGTTAATGTCATAAAAAGCCTCAAAACCTATCTAATATAGGGTTGAAATTGCACTTTTGGGCATTAATCCACACCCCCAACCAAGAAACGTTGCTAGTCCCTTAGCAATGCAAAATAAAGAAAAGGAGATGCATGTGGTGATTTGCAAAAAGGTTATGATTCAAAAGGGTTTATATACATGTAAACAATACCTTAGCAGAAATTGAAATCAAAGTTGTGTAGATATGAAAGAATCAAAACCATACAAGAGCGGTCAGGAGTCAATATTGGATCCATAATTCTCAACTTGAATTTCCACCTAAGTCTAATGGTTCTTTGTAGCAATTAAGCCAATAAATTTGCAAAATTGCCACCTCACTGACTGCTTGCGACATGGCCTTAAGTTGTTGAGCAACTAGATAGAGACCTAGCTACACTTTTCTTTCTTTATTCATCTACATCGTAGGGTGCAATGCTTAAAATCGGAAGCTACTGCAAAGTCAGTGTAGCAGTCCACCGATGACTCCCCTAACCAGATAAGTTTAGGGCATCAAGCCAAAGGATCATGACCACTAACTCTGAAGCAGTTGGACATGGACATTGAAAATTAAAGCGCCTGGTATTCAGCTTCACATCCACCGTGAACACTAAATCGATGACTCAATAATTAAGGCTTAGGGCATCGGGCTTCAAAGAGCTTCGCCATATACCCCCTCGGTAGTGCTCAGGGTTTTTCAAGTAAGCTTCATGACTTTATTTTCTTTTTCGTCTTTTTTTTTTTTTCTTTTTTTATTTTTCTTTTCTTTTCTTTTGGAAGACAACATTGAAGTCTTGTTGTAAATTAACACAAACCTATCCTAGGTTGCCAACATACCTAAGGCCCGGCTTTGCAAAGCGAAAGAAGGCCTGATTCTGACTGATGACGATGCGCAGATAGGTGTGAAATAGCATACAAATTTCAAGTTGAGCATGCGGGAACTATTGACAAAAAATTTAATTCAAGCATGGAAGTTGTACAACGTATAGGTGACAAAAGTGATTCAATTTCTCAATAACATATGAAGCAATTCAATTGTCAGTGGCAGCGAATTCAATTGTTCGATTGAAAGAAAAACACAATGTTTAAACATGGTAAGGCTTACAAAAACATAGTATGTATAATTACCTTTGGTTTGGGGCACTGACGACGGAACTATAAAGAAAACAAAATCGAACATCCAGAGGACATGTGGAGCATGAAAATTACCTTTAACCGGCTCCCAGTATAGGGTGAATTATAGAATTTCCGGGAGGATCCGGCGGGAAATTTCTTCTTCTTGATTTCTTGCACCACATAACTGAGTTTAATAACCCTCTTGTCCATTGACTTTAAGCTTTGTTATCAATGCAGGATTGATTAAATCTTGAGCGGATTTGGGTATGCCATTGGACCAGCGAATGGACTTGTCCATCGTGACTTAGGCTTACTGGAAATAGATGGAGTTGGAGTCGTATAAAAGAACTTGGTCTCCTTCTTTAAAATTCTTCTTGGTTGCATTTTGATCAATGCCATCTTTTAGATTTTCCTTTTCTTGATCTTTTTGAATTCGAATAGAAAGTATTTAAGTATTTACTTCCAATTCTGTTGAGATGAGGAACCTCTTGACTCACGAGCCTTACTTAAGTCGTATTAAACCTATACCAAAATTGCCGCGTGCTTCCTTTTCGATCTCACTTTGGAAGGTGACATGCCTTACCATAAGACTTGTCGATAAAGGACATTCTAAGATTGTCTTGAAAGGTATCTGTAGGCGTAATGAATCAAGTAGTTTGATAGACCAATCTTTCTGTTGGAGCTTACGCTTCATTAGAATGGTCTTGATCTCTGTTGGCGAGTTCTACTTGACCGCGTTTGAGGATAGTGAGGTGGCCCTTTATTGTTTCTATGTAGCCATGAGGTTTTCAAATGGTTTTATTCTGAAATGAGAACCTCCATCACTAATAGTTTTGGAACTGAGCACGGAAAGATATTGGCTTCGAGAATTTAAATGCCACTCTCTTGTCGTTGGTTTGCGAGGCCTTAAACCCATTTGGAACATAGTCAACTCCCACCAAAATGCGTATGACCATATGACGAGGAAAAGTTACATAAATGATGCTGAACATAGAATAATTCAACAACTAAAATTGGTTTCAAAGGCATCCTTGGCGAACGACTGACCTTTGGCATGTCACATGCAAACACATTTGGTGTGTTTTGTTAAATAAGGAAGGCCCGGTGGCTCCGTGTAGCACCTTCATTGCTGTTTTAAGGAAGCTCAAAATGACCCCCGCAAGCATCTCATAGCAGATGGTTCTGAATTCTTAACTGATCTCTCGGTACCACATTCTGATGATTTGATCTGCACATTATTTAAATAGGAAAGGCTCTTCCCAATAATAGGAATGGTTACAGCAAAGAAATATTTCCTATCACGTCCTTTCACTGGTACAGGATTCCTCACCTTAGTGAGAAATTGTGATGAGCATACGAGAGCTTTCTCCAGTTTGCATTAGAGATTCTTCGGAAATCCATCATTAATAGGTGGTGTGAGTGTGTGGGCTATAATTTAGCATGTGGATGATACGCCACCACTACTTACCCCTTTCTTATCTTACAATTTTTACCAAGTTGAACTCCTGAGTAAGCGAGAACCCAGCGGATGAGTCTTGCTTTTGCATTTTTGTTTAGTTAGAGAGATATTTCAAAGCCAGGAATAATCTGCTTAAAAATAGTATATCGACCCCGACCAGTATGCTCGAATTTATCCCAAAGGCACCACACCTTTAGCAACTCTTTCTACGTAGTGGTATAATTTTCTCGTGCTTCATTCAAGGTTTAGCATAGCCACCACGTGAGGTTTCCCATCTTCTCTTTGGCTGATGCAGCTCTATGTGAGATACTAACAAGCGTCACCATCACCTCGAAGCGATGTACCAGTGTTCTGGTGTACTTCGAGACTATTGGGCGATGAGTCAAGTGAAATTTCAGTTCTTTCAAAACTCTTTTGGCAATCTTTTCTCTCTGTGATAAGATGTGGCATCCTTCTCAAGAAGCATGCAGGGGTTTGGCAATTTTGGAAAAATCTTTAATGAATAGTCGGTAGAAGCACATGACCAAGGAGCCCCATCTAGTGTTTCCACATTTGTTGGGGAAACAATTTGGAAATAATGTGGAGCCTTTGCTTTATCTTAGCCCTAGATCCCACCTGTAGAAATAATGTGCCCGAAGCCACCAGTTCTCTTGGTTTATAGCATCAGCATTCTCCCGATTAAGCACCCAATTATTTCTCTACTTTACCTCACGCAAAATGGCTTCCAAATTGGTTAAGCATTCTTCAAAATCACCCCCATATACTGTGATATCATCATGCATATACCTCCATTATACATTCACCATGTCCTTGAACATCGCGAGCATCTATTATTTGAAAAGTGGTGGGCGTTACAAAGCCCAGGCATCCTCATAAGCATACGTGCGAATCGGATAAAGTAAAAGTAGTATACGATCTTGCAGGCAATTTCTATGCGGAAGTACCTGAATGCCCGTATCAAAAGCAATGAAGGGTGTCTCTAAAACTACTCGAGGCGATCGATGAGCGACAATGGAAAGTGGTCTTTCGTGTCACCTGGGTTGAGCACTTATAATCCTAGCCCTCTCATTTGGTTGTAAGTGGGTGGAGCAAATTTCTTCACCCTTCTCGTTTTCCACAGTTGTTACTCGATTTCTTGGAGGCACCACTGAGTTGGACCCAACCATGTGCTATCAGAAATGGGATAAATGATACTGGCTTGGAGCAATTTCAGGACCTCGTCAGAACTACTTCACGTAGATGGGGATTCGACCTCAGTTGAGTGCTAGCCGGTATGAGCTCCTCTTCTAAATGAATATGATGAGTCTACGAGATGGACGAGTTTATGCCTTTTCGAGATCAGAAATTTTCCATCCCGATACTTGTATTCTTTTTGAAAGTGCGAAGGAGATTAATATCTCAACTCACTGTGGGTGCTGAGTTTGTGATGAAGAAATCCTGGCCCAGGCCTTGCTTTCGTTTACTTTCAAAATGCATACTTTAAATCGTGGGAGGGTTTGAGTTCTATTGTTGAGGTTCCTTGGGTTCATTACCGATCCAATAAAGGCAAAATTTCTATTCTTCTTCTCATTTGTGCCCTAGCTCATTTCACGAAGTCGTGTTGCACTACAGACGTCGGATAACTCTGAGTTAATATCTCTTGCACTTGCTTTGTTGGTTAACTGTTCTTCAGAATCGTATCTAAAATACAGAAGCTTCTTCAAAGTCATCCTCTCGAAGCGCATACTTTTACTGAATGAAAAATATTGAGTTCGAGTCATGTTTCCCAGTAACAGGTTGTGAGCTCATTCAGAGCAATTGATGATTGCATTTGAGTAGCAAAAAATGGTCTCCACTAATATGATGGGAACTTTGATTAGAGTCCCTATTGCAAAAGCTGGTTACGCCTATCCAAATACAACAAAATCTGATTAAGTGGCCAAATCATCCACTTGTATAAGAACGTCTTCAATGGTTCCTTTTAGTATTTTAATAGACACATCCCAGCGGCCAGTGTGATGGAAGTGGGTTTCAGGTTACTTGATGCCAATTGCTTGTACATAAAGTCACGACAGCAGGGATTTCACACTAGCTCCAGGATCTGGCAGTGCTCTCCATATTGTTACTCCAATGATGTCCTTAAGATGGTAGGACATCCACGGATCTATACTTCTTGAGTCTTACGCTGCCACCATAATAACGCAACGCCGATTCAAAAGGCCTTTTATTTACATTAAGACCATACTTTTTACCGTGCACCGATCCTTTAGAGTATACAACAAGTGGAACTGTTTAATCATATCGAGGAGAGGAATATTGACTTTCGCGCGCCACAGCGATACTTCCAGCTGTTCTGTTTAGTTAACGAATGTTTCTTTCTTCGGAGAACTGCGGAAAGCAGGAGGGATATTCTAATCTCTACTTCTTCCCTTGTCCGCGGCGACAGCTACGAAGTGGCTCGACACTAATGGGCGTCTTGGCCCAGCTTTAATCTTGCATTGGCTTTAATTCCTTTCCACTTAGTAAAGTCTAGCGCCTTCGCTTCGGTTTTTGCATTTAAAGTCCTCGGTCCAGTCCTGTTTGATTCACCACTTTTTGATATTGTTGTGCCTGGAAGGGAGCCTTCCCTACGAACTGCCTTAGCTGGCGATTAGAGCGGGTTTGAAGTCTCCAAATACATATTACATTTGTTGATGAACTTTCTCTTTGCTTCAATTTTAAGACTAGTTTGGACATTCCTTTTATACGTTTCTTCTAAATATGCCACCACCTTACTTAAGTCGGGATTGCACATTTCAAACGGGAGAAGATAGTGGAGGCATACATTTGTTTGTATTGAAGTGGAATCAAAACAACTGCTTGTGCTCTTGAAGGGCGTATACGAGGGTTTGGATTTCCATGACAAATTTGGACAATTTCTCGATTAGGGTTATTAGTGTCACCATATGGAGCATCTATGATTGTTTGTTTTTTGGCTTATGGCATGACTTGCTCTTGGCGATTGCTCATAGGTAAATTATCGTGAGAAAATTCCAGAAGCAAGAAAATTGGGATGAAGATAACTCATTTACTTTTTGTATTTCTTGCTGGCCTTTCATTTCTAGATCTATTAATATTTGAGTTAAATGATCAATTTTCATGTATCCCGATGTCTTGGGGAAATACGTACTTATGCTCCTCCTTGGTGATTCAATGGCCCCAGTCTTTCAACTTCCCTAGGACTAGGTTCATCCCAAGCTTTGGAGGTTTCAGCTACATAGTTCAAAAAATCCTGGCCGTCGGGATGTTTACTCGAAAAGTTACCCCCACACATAGTTTCCAACAATTGTTTCATGTGGTGACATACCACCATAGAAATGGTTCACCAACGCCAAGTGTCAAACCCATGATGTGGACATGCATGATGGTTTCCATAAATCTTTCCATTAACTGGTAAAATCTCTCACCATCACATTTGCAAAAGTATAAATTGTCTCTTAATTATTGAGATGCTTGTGAGCGAAGAACTTCTTCGGGAGTGCACTGTGACTCGGCCCAATTTCTAATGGTTCTAGGCCTCAGTTAGGCCATATCTTGGCCTTGTCCTTTAGAGTCAATAAGAAAATGCCTTTACTTCAAACAAAATCCATGTCCATCATACCTTCCTTAAAGGTAGTGCAAACCTCCTCAAGTCTAATATGAGTGTGCGGATTTTCATTTTTCCATACCATGATATCGTGGGGAGTAGGGGTACTAAATAAGGCCTCATTTGCTCTTCTTGACGGGAGAATGTCTGAGGATGGGGCCTTAACTCTAGGAGGGTGGGTGTGATCCCTCAATAGTTCTATAGGCATTTGGATTCATGGGGGGTTCTGGTTGGCTGTTGTTCTCGGGTATGGGATCCGCTGGTATCGGTTGGTACACTAACTTCACTAGCTAGGTCGAGTGTATGGTTGTCTATACAATCTACACGATGTGTCTCTATCCTTGTTGCATAAACACCTGTTACAAAATTTAGAGACAACAAGAAGCGACAAACAACTTGCGAATTTAAAATTAATAACAATAATAAAAGCGTAAAATGAAAAGCGGCTGAATCAAAGCTGAAAGCAGTCTTGGATTCTTTAATTCTTAAGCGGCGGAGTTCTACTTATTGAGTTACCAAGAAATTCTAAGGGTTACCTTACTTGTGATGTGGATCGCAAGTACTCTTCAACTACCGTTTGTGGTTTAGCGCAGTCAGACAACGGCGCCATTTGATTAATTTTGATGGTGAATAAATCAACAAGATTTATATATGCACCCTGGTTCCTACTCTTTGCGGTAGTCAAGCTACTACTTAGTATAGTAGTCCTAGAATTCGAACACGAGGATGGGTTTCATCACAAAATGGTTTTGCATCGTGCTGAAGGTAAGGCTTTCTATTTGGACTCTTTGGAGTGAGCTTGCTTGAGTGGGAATGGTTTGGCGAGAATTATAAGCGAAAGTTAAAGTGAAAAAAGTTAACTTTGAAGAATTGGGTGTAACAGCGAAAGTTAGAGGGCAAACAAGTGTCCTCGGGTTTTATCCTCACGTTATGACAAGCAACCTATAGTCCCTGGCATAACCGGATCTATGTTTAACTAGCAAACCTCACCCATGAAACAACTCCTATTTGAGTCAATACATAGCATGCGGGTTATGGCCCTTTACTGGCCCCAAACCCTAACATTTAGCCATATCATGCAGAGCCGTAAAGACCCTCTAAAGATCTGATCTAAGCATGGAAGGTATTGTGATCAATAACATTAAATATTTATGCAACCTAATTGAAACCTAATATAAATATCATTTTAGAGAGGCTCGTAAAGATATCTAAGAATCACGATTAGCTTCTCTCCACGAATAATACCAGCACGGATCCTAAAAGCATGGAGAGTATTGGCCAAATTAATGACATTCAATGTTATGCGACCATGTTTTGAATATATAAGGACATAAATACACTACCATGTAGCTTTTAGTACAAGAGGACCAACATGTATTTGCCCTTCCTGGGGGTGTCTTTGCCTTCTCTTCAAAGAAAGGAGAGCTTAGCCAAACATCTCTTGAGTTGTAATCCTAGAAGTGTGTTTGCAACCTGGGGAAAGAGGAAAGAAGAAGAGAGAGAGAAGAGAGAAAGAGTAATGAAAACCTAAAATAAAAGACTTTATAAAAACTTACAAAATATCTTCTCCCACAGGATTATTGCTCTCCTCTTGTTACTTGGGTTACAAAACCAAGGAGGGGCTTATATCAGCACCTCCTCGAAGGTGTAGAAAATACCAAAACCTATGAAAATTTAGGCTAGGATTATGGGACAATTAAGTAATACACAAGTTTGGAGGCGGTTTGGCATTAATTACAAAACATGTGAGGCATCAGAATTCCATTGGTAGGGAATTTCGCTAACTAGCTAATCAGCGGAGTCTAGTGAAAACAAGAGAGATTTCGCTAGAGGTGGGCAATTTTGGCTCAACTAAGCGTGAGACTAATAGTGAAGTGCAATGACGAAATCAATTATTTTAATGAGAGCAGATTAACTAGCGTTTGGAGTGGCTAGCGGGAATTTTGTGTTTTAAACGGGTTGCGAAATTTTCGCTAAGGTTCTGAAATTTTAGCGACCTTAAGAAGAACACTAACATTTAGCAAATTCCCTCTGTCTTGATCTTCCTCCCATCTTCATTTGTGCATTTTCTTCATTTTGCCTTGATTTTCTCATTGATTCTTGGGTTGGTTGATGGTAGGTGAGTTCAAACTTCATGATTCATCATTCACCTCAGGCATTGGGCTCAAAGTCTGTAACACCAAAACAACCAAAATACCCTGCAAATGGCATAAGTGTTACTAAGAAGACTAGAACACTTCAATTGGTATAAATGACATGATTAATGCGCAAAAAGCACTCAAAACCTATCTAATATAGGGTTTAAAACAGCAGGAAATTCAAGAGAAAGAGGATATTACGAGTAGAAGGAATGAAAGTGGTGAGTAAGATGACACTGTTGGCTGACGATGTCATGACGGAAGTGCCGCGAGGGGAGAAAGGACTGATATCGCGGCGCGTAACGTTAATGAAAGATCACATCAAGATTAACCACAAAACTCGATCCGCGGCGTAGAAGACAATTGAAGCGAATGAGCGAATTCGCAGCGAAACTCAAGTCGGGCAACCATAAATTAATGAAGGAAACAGACGATGTTTAAGACACCATTTGGTCGCTGACGAAGTGAAGGCGGCGGTAGACATGGAGGTCTTGACACAGAATAGAAGTCGCGACCTAAGATTTTCGAGGCGAACACCAGTCGCGACATTTAGAAGAGGTCGCGACATCAACACTACATCAGGAATTGTTCCTAGAGTGGGTATCAGAGACAACTTGCAAGGAATTAAGGTCACGACGTCATTTATAGGTCGCGACCAGAAGATGAACCTTCTTTGGGAAGAATGGATGAGTGATTAGACAAGCGATCTTCAGCGACCAAATAAAGCTGGCATTATCTTTGAGACAAGCGAGGTCGCGACAAGGTCAAGATGCGACATAGGAAGAGCCCCAGTGATACTAAAGAAATGAGTCGCGACTAAAATAAAAACCGATAAATGCTTAGATAATTGATGTGACCAAAAGAGATCGAGTGTGACATTAACGTTAAATGGGCCGGTTAATCTGAAATCCACAGGTACATCAAAGTTAGGGTGACTTAGAACCTATAACTAAGCGACACTCTTGAAGGAAGACTCTCGCGCTTAAGAAGCAGAATCACAGGTAGCCTAAAGGCTCATGTATTTTAATTTTCTTTTTCTGTTTGTAGTTATTTTAGATTAGATTATTTATTTTCTTTCAAATTTTAGTTTGGACTTTATTTATTAAAGTAGAAGGTGAATGCAAAATTCTATTTCTTTAAAATTACTTTGCACAGATCGTGAATTCAGAACAATTTTGAGTCGGTTTTGGGTGTCGATCTGATGAGTTCTCTTGATCGAGAGAAAGCCATTTGAAGGGTGTAATAAAGTAATTTAGAAACCCGACTTCCATTGAATAAACCCATTGTTAGAACATACTCATGTAGAAATTTATCAAAAAGCTGAACTTAGATTATAAAATCTACTTGCAGTTCACGAATATTACTGTGTGACCCAGTCTGGGTTATCTTATACTGTAATAAGATTGTTTTTATGCTACGATTTCCGGGAGGCCCTCGAGTGACTGAAGGCATTCTTGAGGTAGAATAATTTCTCAAGGGTATCACGAACACGATAATGAGAATCTAATGATATGTGAATGTAAGTGGAGCTCAATCAATCTTCTCATGAAATCGAGATTGAGTTGAATGACTTATCAATTTAGAATAGCAGAGAGTTCACCTCGGTGACGGTAGTTCAATCCTGTGCTTGAAGGATCTAGTAAGGAAAGGATGGTGTTCTAATTTTGAGGAAGAGAACCGGTAAAAGTACCAAACCCATGCTATACCCATGTCTTAGGAGAGATAAGGTTTCACCGAGTCCATAATTCAGGTATGAAGTATTGAAAAGAAAAATATCGAGCAGGCAACCGGATAAAAGTAGTTATACAATCCTCTGTCTTGAAGAATCGGGAAGATTAGATGATGAGCAGTGTTGTGGAGAGATCCATACGCACACCACTTATTCCTTGGAGAGGTTTTAAATTTGTGGTTCATGAAGCAAAGTTACGAGTAGTCGGAATTGATGTTTCATAATAGCAGTATTTTCGTACTCCCTTTAAAAGATAAGCGACGATAAGATTTGTTATTTTTAGATTTCAGGTTTTAATTCATTTGTTATTAAGTCACTTTTTAGTTTTATTATTTTAAAGTTTTGCTAGAATATTTCAATTGCCTATCAAATTCCCAAATAGTATAGAGTTAGAGTAGTCGGGGTAGTTGATTGAGAATTCTTAAGATCTCTGTGGGCGATATTTTGGATAAATCGATTTACTTCTTGTTAGAACCTGTACACTTGCAGCATCCTGGATCAAAACCAAAAGAAAATGATTTACTCTTAAGGAAACCGCTTTTAATCAATCTGATAGATGAAGGAACTGATAAACAAGTTTCATGGCATTATTGCTGGGGATTAGATAATAGTCCTTGGGTAATAACGCTATAAATTTGTATAGGTATTTTGGTCCATCACAAAAAGAGGTGAACACTGCTCTGCAAGGCACTGATTTAACCCATTTTGAAACATAGTTGACTCCCACCAAAATGTAAATATATCCAAAGGAGGAAGGGAATGGCCCCATGAAGTCGATGCCCCAAACATTGAATAAATCAACTACCAAAATTGGGTTCAAAGGCATCATCTGACTATGAGAGATCTTCCCCAATCTTTGGCATTTGTCGCATTCTCTACACATGGTATGAGCATTCTTGAAAAGAGAAGGTCAATAGAACCCAGATTGTAGTGCCTTCATGGCAGTTTTCTGGGAAGCAAAATGGCCTTCACATGCATTCTCGTGGCAATAACTGAGTATCCCTAGCTATTCTTCTTCAGGCACACACCTTCTGATTATCTGATCAGCACAGTATTTATACAATAAGGGCTCTTCCTAATAATAGGAGTGAATTTTTGCAAAGAAAAACTTCCTGTCTCGTGCCTTCCAATCTGCTGGTAACTCTCTTGTTGCCAAGTAATTGGCAATGTGGGCATACCAGGGTGTGTTCTTAACTAGGAGCAGGGACTCCTTAGGAAACTCATCATTGATTGGAGGGTTGTGAGTGTTGTGTGCTATTGTTAATTTAGAGAGATGATCCATAACAACATTCTTCACACCCTTTTTGTCCATAATCTGCAGGTTGAACTCTTGCAATAGGAGAACCCATCTAATAAGTCTTGCCTTGGCATTTTGCTTGGTGAGTAGGTACTTCAAAGTTGAGTGATTTGTAGAAGGTGTGTCGACAACCAAGTAAGCACAGAAATTTGTCAAGCATAGACTACTTTGCCCGATAAGCTGCTCTCGCGGTGGTGTAATTCCTCTGCTCCTCGTTCAATGTCTTGCTTGCATAGTAAACCGCATAAGGCTTTCCTTCTTCCCTCTACCCGAGAACTGCTCCAATGGCGAGGTCACTTGCATTGCACATTACCTCGAAAGGTAATTTCCAGTTGGGGCCCCTCACTATTAGTGCAGTGGTTAAGAAGGCCTTGAGCTCCTCAAAGCTCTTCTGGCAGTTTTCGTCCCAAACGAATTTGGCATCTTTCTCTAATAGCTTATAAAGGGGCTTGGCAATTTTCGAGAAGTCCATGATGAACCTCTTATAAAAGCCTGCATGCCCTAAGAATTGCCTCACGGTCTTCACATTTGTGGGAGAGGGCGGAGTTTAAATCCATATTAATTTTTAAGCCTTGTCAACTTCAATTCCTTTCTTGGAAATGATATGTCCCAACACAATTCCCTGGTTAACCATAAAATGACATTTTTCCCAGTTCAGTACTAAGTTCTTCTCTATACACCTATGCAAGGCAGTTTCTAAGTTGATCAAGCATTCTTCAAAGCTCCCTCCATAAACTGTAACATCATCCATGTAAACCTCCATAATGCGCTCCACCAAATCGCTGAAGCTACTAAGCATGCATCGCTGGAATGTGGCAGGGGCATTACACAGGCCAAAGGGAATCCTCCTATATGCATATGTGCCAAATGGGCAGGTGAAGGTGGTCTTCTCCTGGTCTTCTGCAACAATTTCAATTTGAAAATAGCATGAATTGCCATCTAGGAAGTAGTAGAAGGGGTGCCTGGAAATCCTTTCGAGAAGCTGGTCCATGAAGGGTAGAGGGAAGTGATCTTTCCTTGTCACCTCATTAAGTCTTTTGTAATCAATACATACCCTCAACTGTAGTAAAAGGCCCAGTGGGAACTTCTCTCCCTTTTTCATTATGCACGGAGTGGTTACCCACGATTTCTTAGGCCTGACTGGGTTGGACTCACCAGTATCGGATATGGGGTAAATAATACCGACTTGTAACAACTGGGACTTAAGCGCCAGCCTCTTTCACATGTGCGGATTCGGTCTCCCTCACCGTGGCTTCCTTACCTAGTTTTGCCTCCTTCTCAGTAGATGTGATGGGTGCAAATTCTTTGGGCTATCCTTGAATTAGTGATTTTCCACCCGATAGCACCTTTGTTCTCCACACGAGGATGTCTAGCGGGCTATTTTGCCCATAGTTCTTGTGACGAGGGAGGAGATGACGGCTGAGCCTTTGTTCATGTTCTTCCTAGGTATGCATACTTTAATTCCAGTGGTGAGGAGCTTGAGATCTAGTTTTTACGAGGCTCATTGGCTTCTACGATCCCGGTAGGGTAAGATTTCTTATTTTTCTCCAGTGCCTTTATACAATATTCACGCCTTGGGTTTCCTGTCGCTCTTCAGGACAGTCAAACAGTTCCTTAGTGAGCACATCCTACATTTGTTGTTGATCAGCTTGTTCCTCCAGGATTGTATCAATTAGCCACAAATTTCCTAAGACCATCTTGCATTTGGTTGCATATGTTTTTACTCAGAAGTGGGGAAGATATTGAGTTCCAAAGTCATGTTCCCAAATGTGAGTTGCATAACTCCATTTTGGAAATTGATAATCGCATTAGAAGTGGCCAAGAATGGTCTTCCCAAGATGATGGGCACATAGTTAGCACCCACTGCAACCGGTTCTATATCAAGCACCACAAAGTCCTACGAGGATAATGAATTTGTCCACTTAATATCAAAACATCCTCCACAGTGCCCTTTGGTATTTTTATGGATCTATCTGCAAGGGACAATGTGATGGAAGTTGGCTTTAGCTCTCCCAAACCTAGTTGCTTATACACTGAATAAGGCAGCAGGTTGACATTGGCTCCCAAGTCTAACAGTGTCTTTTCTACACAAGTGCCTCCAATAGGGTAACCCGGATCTTTGTATTTCACTAGAGTTTTGCACTGAATGATGGCGCTGACTTGTTCTGTCAGGAAGGCCTTTTTGTCAACATTCAACCCTCTCTTCACTGTGCACAGGTCCTTTAAAAATTTAGCATACATGGGGACTTGTTTAATCATGTCAAGCAGGGGAATGTTGACTTTCACTTGCCTTAGCACTTCTAATATTTCAGCCTAGTTGATGGCCTTTTTCTTAGCTTTTAGTGCTTGCGGAAAATGTGGGGGTGTGTTATTTTTCACTGCATTTTCTTTGGTCACCACCTCATCTGGTTCAACCTCTTTAACTCCTGGCCTTCTTCTGTTGGTTTGGGTACTGGCTATTTAAGCTCTTTGCAGACTCAAACATGATAATTGCTTTAACTTAATCCATCCTGGGGTTTGGCTCACTGGAAGAGCTCACTTCATGCATTCCCCCTAGGGTGGGTTGTATCTGAATGGAAATTTCCCTTTTCTTACACTTGTTCTTTAGTTAGTTAACGCCCGAGATTGAATATTCGAGTTGTCGTATTTTGGGAGATCTCAAACTATAGGTTATCGTTTTTAGTGTGCTTGCTTTCCTTTATTAATGATTCTCACGATTAACCCTAGGCATTCAATGCCTTATGTTCCTTCCACAAAGTTTCCTACACTTTGCTCCGAATTCATGAGCTTGTTCAAGCGGGGGATGAGGATGGTGGTGGAAATTTGTGGATGAATGAGGAGCCACCTTTGTTCTTTGTGCGGGGGGCACGTATAGTGGAGGCTTTGGCTTCCAGGAGAGGTTAGGATGGTTTCTCCAGTTAAGGTTATAGGTGTTTCCATATGGGCCATTGGTTGATGGCTTGTATTGACTCCATAATGACATGTTCAGCCATCATATCCTTATCAAGGAACAGCCAAGCAAGGTTTCCTTGCCGCTTTAGTGGACTAACAGATGAAACAAGGTTGGCTTGGTATAGATGCCTCGGTCATTGCTCGCACCTCATGATGATTTTGCATTTCAAGCTCCTCCAACCTTTTAGCCAAGGTGGATAGCTTTGCTTTCAACTCCATGTCCTCTGTGATATGCCTCACCTGAATCACGTAGGTCCCATCCTCTCTCGCTCTCCTGGCCGGGCTCATCCCATGCTTTGGATGTCTTAGCCACATAATTCAAGAAATCCATGGCTTCCTTTGGATGTTTGCTCATGAAGTCCCCTCCACACATAGTCTCCAACAACTGCTTCATAGCAGGTGACATTCCATTATAGAAGTGATTAACCAGAATCCAAGTATCAAAGCCGTATGAGGGCGTTAACTGATGGGTGCCCAGGTACCTTCCCAAAGACCGGTAGAATTTCTCATTTTCTTGGGGCCGGTGAAGGTGTAAATTTCCCTCTTCTCGCATCATTTGGGTCTTATGGGTGCCGAAGAATTTCTTTGAAAATTTCACGAGATATCTCCCTTAGTTCCTCAAAGAGTTGTCGAGTCGGGTTTTCAGATTTTTGCCTTGTCCTTTAGAGTGAGAGGGAAGAATTTTAGTCTCATCATATCAACATTGGGGATGTCCTCCTTTAAGGTATTGCATACTTCCTCGAACTCCTGGATGCGTGAATAGGGATTTTCACTCTCCATTCCAAGCGGCATTTTTATGTAGGCACCCAACATGGCTTCGATACTGATGTCCTCTCTGGAGGAGGTACAACGCAGAGGGTGCACTCACCTTGGGGGTGTACATGGTCCCTCATTGTTCAGATGCATTCAGTTCCAACTCCCCATTGCCTCTATCGTTCCTAGGTGGAGGCTCCATCTCGACGTCTCGTATGCTTAATTCACGCTCGTTTCAGGAGAATCGTCCTTTTCCACCGGGCCTACTGTGTTCCTATCCCAGTGTTGCATAAACTCCTACCAAGAGGGCACTAAAACACAACAAGAGTCAAAAACAAATAGTCTACCAAAAAGGTTAATGTTAGCTAAAAAATGAAGGTAGAAATCAGGATATATCGATGCAGATATAAGATTTAATCAAACTCTAACAAAGAAACCGGCTAGGGAAATTAATGTAAGAATCAAAAGGTTGAATCCACCAACACTTGTGATGTGGATCACAAGTTAAACAAATTCTCACATGCACATAGCACCATCCTAACGACGCCATTTTTGATTCACAGACGAACGCAGTAGCTAGCAAATCCAACCAACAAAATTTATAAACCTATACTCTCCGTATCGTGAGTCTAGCTACCGGCAAGATAAATGTTCTAAGGTCGAACTCGTGGATGGGTTTTCTTGCACAAATGATTTGACAAAGGAGCTCAAAAGGTGAATTTAACTATCGGGTTTAGTGGTTTCGTAAAACAATGGGATTGATGGTCGGAAAACTAAAAAATGGAATGAAATAAAATGTAAAAGAACTCCTCGAAGCCTCAGCCACTGGAGAGGTTCTAGGCAACCGGTCCTCAGTCCTATTCCTTTCAAGTAGAAAATGACCTATAGTCATTTCACGAACCGGATCTTCATTTAGCTATAAAACTGAACCCTAATAGTTTTTCTCTATAGATACAACATTTATTGGTCATTAATGTTTCAATGCAGTAAAATTGATCCTTTGACCTACTCCTGCGTAGACAAATAAATGGCACCAAGCGAGCCTCGTGATCTTAGCAATAAGCATCCATTGAACTCCTAAAGATTGCCAAGACTAGAGTCAATTAGGATACATCAAAAAGGATTTAAACATGTAGTGAAAGATGTGAGACATAAATGACAATAAAGTCAGGTTGAGAACAAGAGGACCAGCAAAGCTTTTAATTCTCAAAACCTTAGGCCCAAGAGCGCCCTCATCTTCAAGGATGAGGGGGTTTAGCCAACCATCCCTTGAGTTGTCATCCTCAAGGGTGTTTGGCAGTGAGAAAGTGAAAGAAAGGGAGAAAATGAGAAAGAAAAGCGGGAGCTTGAAGCTTTCGCGCCAAAGTTTTATTTCATCAAGAGTGTCTCACATGTGAGCTTGATTGAAGGCTATATAATGCTCGAACAAATTACAAAAATGTATGAAGTACCAAAATACATAGAGGGTAGTTTAGGAAAAAGTGCAAAATTTGGTCAAGTGGGGGTCGACCGACCGCAGGCGGGTTGCGAAAATTCACAACCTGCGAAATTTCGCAACTCTGCAAATTTGCAGTGTTTTTAATTCTTCTATTTTCTGATCTAATTTCCTTTTGACTTCTGACCTACAACTCCGAGTTCGGCTCGGATTCTTTGCGTTCGAGTCGACTTGACGACTTTAGCCTAATTTAGCTTGCAAATCTACTAAAATAGCCACAAAATGCGATCAATAGTGTAGTCGGGACCTTGGTGTGTCAATTGAGTTATTTAAGTTGATTAGTGATGAGTGCCTAAAACACTCATATTATACTCGCGTCAGTCTACATTTTTACATTTTATTTTAAGTAATTTATAGTTTTGTGACTAGAATGCGAGTTGATGTCTTACGTGAATCACGAGGAGCATTTGGGTGAAAAGAGCGACGCGAGAAGCGTTTTGGAGCAAATGGAATGGCGATGTGCATCGCGTCGCGGCGTCCCACATCGTGGCGTCCCACGTCGCGGCGTCCCCGCGTCAGTGACGTCACCGCGTCGTGACACCACCCGCGTCGGCGTCACCGCGTCAGCGTCGACTCAATCTGCCCTCTCTTCATTAAAAGCAAATGAGGGTTCAGAAATCAAGGGAGATCGGGAGGCGCACGAACAGAGGCACAGGTTTCGAGAGCAGAGTGACACTGACTTCGAGGAAGTGCCCGGGATTTGTAACGCTTTTCATTTTTTGATATTTTCGGATTTTAGAACAATGTTTCCTTTGTCGCCAGGTTTATATTTTTGCCATTATGTTACAGATCTCTTTCTAGGGTTACATCAAACCACATGTATCTGCAATGGATTAAATTTGATCTTTCATGTTATTCGATTATTATTAATTGCTCACATCTACTCTATACCTGCATTTCAATTATATGTTGTTAATGTACGGCCAATGTTAGCATAATCAGGCGGAGATCAGATTCGAGAGATGAGGGTGTTCAGGGATCTAGGTAGAGTAGCCTTTGGCCGATTCGGTTCATAGAGATATTCCGAACCTGAAGGTAGCAATTGAGGTTAGAACATTTAAGCATTTGGAATCTGAGTCGAGATGAGATATACTGGATTCTATTCACCTTTAGCCGATTCGGTTAATAGAATGTCGAACACGAAGGTAGCAATTGGTTAGAACGTTCGCATTTCGAATGTTTAGAGTCGAGATAAAAGTATACTCGATTCTATTCACGAGATAAGGCGGATATACCTCGAGAGAGATATCTAAGTAGGCAAGATCACCTAAGCTAATTGACATATTACAAATAGATTGAATAACAATATCTTTAGAAAGTAATCCATTAGAACATGATAGGGCGATTTAACCTTAGGCGCCAACACCCATTAATTCACTAGAATCAACGATGATTTGGAGTTTCCTTACTTAATTTTTACCCTAAAATTCCTTTATTCGAGATATTATCGAAAAAGCTGAGGAACCCCTCTGTAGTCAAATTTACCTTTTCCTGTGGATCGATATAGTACTTTAAGTACCGCTATATTACTTAAATTTCACAGCGTGCATACGCATAAGGCATTATTATATCTACACCGCGTTTTGGCATAATAATTAGTACATAAAAAGTGCTTAAAACCTACAATAAACAGGGTTCAAAATAGCACTATTTGGGAGCTAATCACTTATCGCTTTAGGGAGTGGCCACCATATGTCCAGACGCCCTTATTTGTTCATTCCATCGTTGTTTCAAACTATCCTTTAATTTTATCTCGTTTGTGCAGATGACTACCTATATGAAAAGCCTAGCGAGGAGGGCCAGCTTTGCCGAGGGCTCTGCTAGAGCAGCAAAGCGTATAAAGCCAAGGTTGCCTCCTTGACCTCAGAAGGCCCTTATGGCTGGATATAACGCCTTCAGGGATGCCATGAAGTATGAATCCGACATGAAGCACACCACGATCGCGAAAGTCTGGTGAAGAATCAAAGAAAAGAAGGCAAGGCAGTTGAGGGTTGCCAGGGCGAGTTGTGGCGGTGGGATTTGGCTGCCCAGATGTGGGGGCGAGTACCGCGTGAAGTCAGGGATGAGCTCGCGCATTAAAGCCACGACGATGGCTAAATCGGCCAAGGAGAAGCCCCACGAGGCCATGAGCTCTATGGGCGCCTGGCGAAAATGCCATGGGCTTCACGGCGATCTTCGGGCTGGAGATGTGGGTGTGAGAAGCAGGGTGGTGCGGGTGAGGCGGGGCACCTTGCCTTGTGGGCCTCGGGTAGCTTGCTTGCGCAGCCTTGGCTGTTAAGGTTTTTCGGGTTTGGATTTCAGCTTTCAGGTTCACAGTGGGAGCGAATCGACCACGGCGGCCGAAGCGGGCTCGTGGTGTTTAAGCCCTAGCTCTATTCCTCTACCTGGATAACCTGAGATTGAGGCTCCTGCTGAGGCCGGCTCTCCTACCTCGGTCGTTGGGACTTCACCTTCTGAATTACATGGTTCGGAGGTTCGGGTAATGGAGGCTGCTTAGAGTCCTGCTTTAGACATTTAGGCTTTTCCCTGTAATTTGTGCTTATTCTGTTAACCGAGATACAGGCCTTAGACCATGTGCCTAGCCTAATTTTTGTCGATATCTCGGATATTTGCCATACTGATGGACCTTCCATCTTCTTTACCATCTTATTTTACAACCTGGGTTGTGAGGCTTTCGGGCTATTCAACTCCTTTAATACGCTGGCCCATTGTGCGCTTAAGCGTCCCGAGCTATGTGGCTTTAACAAAGAAGCCCGAGCTACTAGGCTCTTATTGGCCCAGGCTATGTGGCTCTTATCAAATAAGCTAGGGCTCTTATTGGGCCGAGCTCTGAGGCTCTTGGTGGCTGAGCTATGTGGCTCTTAATGACCCAGGCTACATGGCTCTTAAAGAATTGAATTTGCGTGTCTTAACAAAGCGAGCTACTTGGCTCTTCATGAGCGGAAGCTCGTGGCTGCGAACAAACTTGAGCTACTAGGCTCTTGTTGAAGCGAGCTCTTTGAATGCTTATTGGCGAGCTACGTGGCTCTTATCAGAGCTAATAAACTACGGGTCTTATTGAATTGAGCTACGTGGCTCTTGGTAAACTGAGCTACGTGGCTCTTGGCGAACTGAGCTACGTGGCTCTTAACAAACTGAGCTACTGGGATTTTATTGAACTGAGCTACGTGGCTCTTATCAAACTGAGCTATCGGGCTCTTATGGAATTGAGCTACGTGGCTCTTGGCAAACTGAGCTATGTGGATTTTGACGAATTGAGCTACGTGGCTCTTGATAAACTGAGCTGCGTGGCTCTTAACAAAAAGCGAGCTTCTTGACTCTTGGCCAGGCTCACGTGACCCAACAGGGTGACTCTTGAACTCTTATTGAGGCTGAGCTCGTGGCTCTTATCAAGAGCGAGCTCAGAATCTTATGGAGCGAGGCTATGTGGCTCTTAACGGCTGAGCTACGTGGCTCTTATGAGGCGAGCTCGTGGCTCTTGACTTCTTGGTGCGTGGCTCTTAACAAACTAAGCTACTTGGCTCTTGGCCAGTGAGCTCGTGACAACAAAGTGACTCTGAGAACTTATTGAGCCCGAAATTTCTGTGGCTCTTATCAAAGCTGACCATCAGGCTCTTATGGGCAGGCTCGTGGCTCTTAGCAGCGAGCTATGTGGCTTTGTGGCCAGGCTACGTGGCTCTTCACAAACTAAGTTGCGTGGCTCTTAACAAAGCAGGCTACTTGGCTCTTGTGACCCAGGCTATGTGGCTCTTAAAAAGCCCAATTCTTGGGGCTCTTATTGGGGCGGAGCTCACGTGGCTCTTATCAAGGCTGAGCCCCTACGGGACTCTTATTGAGCGGAGCTACGTGGCTCTTAAGCGAGCGAAGCTACATGGCTCTTGTGTGAGGCTACATGGCTCTTGACCAGACTAAACTCTTGTGTTTGATGAGGTGAGCTAAAATCAAAAAAAATTTATACACCTAAGTTCCTATGCTGCTAGTAGTCGAAAACTCACTGCTTGATATGGTGGTCTAAGTCGAACACGAGGATGGGTTTCATCCTAGGAATGATTTATAAGTGCAAGAAGGTAAGGCTTTCTATTTGGACTTTTTGGATTTTTTCAAAAAGCGGTGTGATGAGTTTGAAAATTAGTTAGCTATGGCGAAAATGAAGTGTAGAAAAGAAGTTAACTTTGAAGATTTGGAGTCACTAACTTGTAGCTTAGGGCAAACAAATTGTCACCAGGGTTTATCCTCGCGTTATGACAAGCAACCTATAGTCCAAGCCATACTTAGGATCTATTTTTAACTAGCAAACCTCACCTAAAACAACTCCTATTTGAGTTAACACGGGTAACATGCATCTATGGCCTCTCTGAGTTTGAAACCACCCAACATTAAACATCATTTCGGTGGCTCGTAAAGACCATCTAAAAAACCCGCAGTGCATCTAGCAATAAGTATACCTTTGTATCCTAAAGCATGAAGTATTGGCCAAATCAATAACATTAAATGCTATTCAACCTAATTTGAAGATAGGGCCATAATCTGATACACAGTAGCTTTTAACACAAGAGGACAACATTCGCTATGCCCATTACCAAGCTAGCTTCCTTATCTTCAAAGAAAGGAAACAGCCAAGCATCTCTTGAGTTGTCATCCTCAGAGGGGTGTTTGGCGACCGAGAAAATAAGGAAGAGGAGAGAGAAGAAAAACAAAACCTAACAAAATCTGAGACTTTATTTACAAAAATGAAAACTTACAAAATTTATTCTCCCAAGGTATTTGTAGGAGTTACAAAAAGGGAGGGAACATATAGGCCACCTCAATACATGAAAATACCATAAAGCCTAACAATTTGGCTAGAGATAAGAGCAAAGAGTAATACACCAAATTTGAAGTCGGTTGGCATTAATTACAAAAACATGACGGTGAATTTATTTAGGAATTTGAAGGAATTTAGCTAGATAGCGAAATCACCATGCATAGAAAATAGAAAATTTAAGCTAAAGCTTGGCAATTTCGCTAGCTAGTGAAATTTCGCTAGCTTAGCGAAATTTAATAATGATAAGCGAAAACATGAGGTGCTTAAGCTAGGAACGGTGCTAGCGGAACCACGAGTGTCTAATGAAATTGGTAATTTCATTGGGTTGAAATTTAAGCTAAGGTTGCGAAATTTTAGCAATCGGTAAATTTTCGCAATCTTAAGCGAAATTCACAGTTTGATGATCTTCCTTTGCATTGCTTCTGTCCTCTTTGCATCAGATTTCCATCACTTTGCCTTCATTCTTTCTTTGATTTTTAGTCGATTGTTCTGGTTTGAAACCCAATTGGGATCAATCTTAGTGATTCATCCATTTGACTCGATGTGAACTCCCAGAAGTCTTAAAGAGCACTTAAAACAACCAAAAATAATAACCTCTAATCGGCATAAGTGACTAAGAAGACTTGAACACTTCAATTGGCATAAATGACATGATTAGTCTTAAAAGCACTCAAAACCTATCTAATATAGGGTTCAAAAATAGCACTTTTGGGTACCTAATCCACACCCCTAACCCAAAACGTTGCTAGTCCCTTAGCAATGCAAAAACAAAAAGGAGAGATGCATGTATTGATTTTCAAAAAGTTTATGGGTTTATGTACATATAAACGATGCCTTAAAGGCCCGAAAAATGGACACCAAGTTTGAAAGCCGACATGGAAAGAGCCAAAACCATAGAACAATTTTAGGTCGATATTGGTTTCCATGATTCTCAACTTGAATTTCCACCTAAGTCTGGTTCTTTATATAACCGGATTACGCGATAAATTGCAAAATTTGTCCCACTGACCTAGCAACGACGTGGCCTTAAGGTACATTGAACAACCTAGATAAGGATAGTTCACACTTCTTTCTTTATTCAACTACCTTGTAGGATGCAATGCTTAAAGGTCGACTTCACCAAAGTCGGGTGTGGCAGGATTCATAGATGACTCCCAACCCGATTAAGGTTTAGGGCATCAAGCGAAAGGATCGCGACCACAAACTCTAAAAACTTCACCGGACTCGAATGACTTGAAAATCAAAGCACCTACAATTCGTTAGACTCTACCTATCCACCCATCATAACGAACACTAAATCGTGGCTCGACCAATTAGCGTTTAGGGCGCAGGGTTTCAAAGGCTTCGCCATACACCCCTCGGGCCAGGTACTCGTTTGAGCAAAACTTCACACGACTTTATTTTTCTTTTTCTTCTTTTCTTTTCTTTTTCTCTTTTCTTTTTCTTTTCTTTTCCTTTTGGGAGAGAACATTGGTCTTGGTATGGGTAACAAGGCCCTCATAGGTTGCCAACATGCTTAAGGCGGCTATACCAAACGAAACAAACAAATTCACAGCCTATTGAAACAATCGGGTGTGCAGTGTGTGAATTAGCTTAAGGGAGAAATTTTCAAGTTGAGCATCTTGGGCATAGTGACCCAGCGATTCAAGCGTAGAATTTGCTCTAACATAAAGGTGACAAGCGTGATTCAATTTTCCAACAAAAGAAACAATTCAATTGTCCAATTGTAGCAATTTCAATTGTTCAATTGAAAAAAGAAAAACAAATATACATGAGTAAAGTCACAAAACATGGTATGCAAGGTTGTATATATATATATCTTGAATAGCTTTTGATAGCGAAATTAAGCTAGTACATATATCAAAGCTAAACATACAAAATATCAGCGCCTCTTATGGCTAATACATGAATCCTAATCAAAATTAGTAGGCAGTTGATAAAGCTAGTAACTATACAAAATCATAAAAGAAACCTAACCACCTCATTGCTGTGGTGGTGGTGGAGTCTGGCTATGCTGCTTCTTTCTTTGCTAGGAACATCGAATAGAGTACCGCGTCTGTGGTGGGCCCCTCTGCGATCGGGGAACACGAGGAAGGTAAGTGCGTCATGATCTGTGGAAGCATAGAGTGACCTTTGGGCCGGCCTGCGATCTGAGCTGCTGTGGCGCTAGTGAGGCGGATGCATCCATCGCACCGGTATCTCTCTAGAGGTTGGCATGAATGTACTTTCCGGCGAATGGTGTCTTTGAATAGGATGGCGGGTGTATCGGTTCTGTTCTTGATGTAGTGTGTCGAGGAGAGATGGGTGACATGCAGTAGTTGGACTCCTGCGTACCGCGGGCTCGAGCAGGTATATCATCTTTGTGGAGTCCTCGACCACGACCCCGGTACCTCCTGCAGTCACTGTACGTGAGAGTGAAAAAGACGGGCATAGTCATCCCACCGCCTCTTGACAGCACCGGGAGGGCATCGGGACCCTCATCTCAATCCTGGGCTCCTTCAAATCCCGGATCTTTCGAGAACATGGCGGGGAGGTCGTCATAAGTAATGGAAGGCTCTGCCCATCGTCTTTGAGTCCTTCAGATGGACCTTTCTCCTCGGCCCTGAGAGGCCATCACCCGGCTGGAAGGAATTTGAACCAAAATCCCAGGGGGTCGGTAGAGCCTCGAGATGGCTCCCCTCCTCTGCACATAATACTGCGGAGGAATAGAAAGCTCGTCTGAAATAGATGGTCGATCGACATACGAGGCGGAAGCCTCGTAAAATCTTGGACAGCACGTGGTGTCTGGCGGTCACTCGGACCATCTCCTATGGCGGGTGAGCCCACACTCGGTAACCCTGCGGATTGCAGCGCGGTATGCGCGGGCTGGCCTGGCTGTAATGTCTCTTTGCTCACAGTACCGCCAGGGCGATCATCGATCTTGGGGCCCCCCGAGCTGGTGGATGAAATTGCTCTGAGGTCATCAGTGGTAAAGCGCAACACCACTCATGGGTGAAGTAATCTTTGCCTCGGAGTCATGAAGGTAATAGTGAGACCTCCTCTCGATCAACCTCATACGGACTCCGGTATGCGGGATCGGCCTCAGTCTTGAGGGACGTCGTGGTACGACTCCCGATGGAGCGATCTACGATGGGTCGTGCATTCCCGGGGTTCCACTACGAGCAATGGTAGTCGAATCCTCGAGGCAGAGTGACAGGCGGGTGATGAAGTCGCTCGACAGCCGTGTGGTATTGGTGAGGTCGAGAAGAAGATGACTCTCCTGGGCTGGGTGTGCGGGCGAAGCAGAATGAGGCCCTCCCTAACTCTCCTCAGGGGCACGGGGCGATGGGGCTAGGGGTCCCGTCCGTGTCGATGTCAGCGAAATCCTAGGGCTCTTAGTCTTGCCTCGGGGGGCGAGTGATGGTGCTAGTCGGGGCCGAAGAGTGGCTGAGACCTCTTCCTTCGGAATGTATCTTGAACCTAACCCTTTGACCGAGATCTGGGACCCACCTCGATCTGAAACCATCTTGAAATAACTAAAAAATCTTGGAAGAGGCTCGACTCATGAAAATGCGGTTGAGGCTCTGCGGGTGGCTGAATCACTGCAGACGGGCGAGACGAACCCGGGGCTCAGCTGTGAAGCCGGCTCTGAAATAGCAGGAATAAGGCTCGGTAGAGGATCTTGAGGCCCGCGGGGCTCGTGCGCGCGTGGTGGAGGCTCAGTCAGGGCTCAGACAGAGGTGCAGTGGCTCTAAGCAGAAATGCACAGGCGGAGGCGAAGCACGGGGGCCCGGCGGGGTTGGCTGCAGTCACGGCTAACGGCGGCTGATGTGATCGGCGGTGTCCGCGGTGTGGCGATGGCCCAGGGCTGAAATAACGTCTTGAGGTGGAGACAAAGGCGGCGACGCTGGCGGCACCCGGTCGTCTTGGGTGCCGTCAGCGATGCGCGAGCGTGAAACCTGGCGCGGCGGTGGCCGACTCGAAGCGTGGCTGATGGTTGGGACTTAGGGCTTATTTGGGACCCGGTGAGCGGGGAGAGGAATGAAAAGTGAATGTTCTTTTCCCTTTCCCTCCCCTCTTATATAACTTCAAGAAGTGGCGAAGAGTCCACACCTTGCCTTTTCGCTATTTTCAGCGAATTTGGCCTGGCTGCACTTCCTGAATTTCAAAAATTTTAAATTACTTAATAATATTATACTGAATAATAATCATTATAAATAATTTACTAGATGAAACTATAATTAGATTTAATACTCGGTACTATAATATATAAACTAAATTACCAGAAAGTGAAAACTGCTAAGTTATATAAAATTTCGAAAAATAGCAGAAATTATCTAAATTAACTAAATTAAGATAAAAAGCAAAAATTGTGGAACTGCAATTCGGTTTTTGGGAACACCGAACCAGTTCAATTTCTCAAAATTACTCAAGGAGGGTCAAGGAGAATGATCTCCTCAACCCTGCCGGCGATCTGAGTTGACTCCACCATGATTGTTAGGTGCCCAATTGTTGACACAGTCCTCGATGATGGACTTGAATTGATCAATTGGCTTGCGATGGAAATTGATAAAGCGGAGCCAAAATTTCTTCATCTCCTTGGTTGATTACTCCACCACAGACTCTGAGCACTTTGTTTTCTGCACATTGACCATTTGAAACAACTTCACCGATTATATGATTTTCATTTTCTAGCAACTCATGTTGTTGTTCAAATGAAGATGTTCAACTCAGTCATGTTACCAAAGGTAAGATTTAGCGAAGCTCCGTCCAGGCAATTGATGATTACATTGTTTGTGGCGAAAATGGTCTTCCTAAGATGATTGGTACATGATTGGGTTCATTTGCAATTGGCTCGATTAATGTCAAGCACTACAAATCTTGGGTAGTAGAATTTGTCTATTTCACCAATACATCCTCAACTATCCTTAGGGTTTCAACGATCTATCGGCCCGATGAAAGTGTGATGTTGGTAGGTTTAAGTTCACCTAAACCTAGCGCGCTATCTTGAATCTGACATTAGATTCACTTGGCTCCTAAATCAAGCAATGATTTGTCTATGCACTTCCACAGTATTGGTAGAAATTGTGGGAGATCCACGAATCCTTGTATTTGTGAGGTATTTGCTTTGGATTATAGCCTTGACTTGCTCAGTGAGAAATGCCCTTCTTCTCAATGCCTAATCCGCTTCTTAAATTGTGCAAAGATCTTTCAAAATTTTATAGCGAGGACTTGTTGATTTATGTCGAAAGAATTATGTTAACGCCGCTGCAGCCAGGACCTCTAAAATGCACGCTTCTTTATGCTTCTTACCTCTAAGTGCTTGTGGAAATGGAGGTGGTATGCGGTATTTCATTGAATCCTCCTTTAGAATATGCTCGAACTGCAATTCTTCTCCTTGATTGGATTCTTCACTTGAGGCCTTTTGGCATGGGTTGATCAACCTCTTTTCCACTCCTCGGGGTAATTATGGCCTTAACCGTCCATTCTGGTGTTGGATTGGCCCCGCCTCATGAATTCCCTTGGGATTTGGAAGTGTTTGATGGAAGCCTCCTTTATCTTGTACCTCGCCCAACTTGTTGATCTTGGTGATTGAATCTTTTGTAGGTTGTCAATTTTAAGGTTGAATTGCTCGAAACCCGTCTATTCCTCTTATTCGATGTACTTTCTACAGTATCAATCCTTTGTGCCAGTTGCACATTGATTCCTTTTTGTTCCTCAACAAAGTTGCCCACCACCTTACTCAAATTCAATATGGCTTGTTCTACTAGAGAAGAGGATGATGGTTGTTGTGATTGTCGAGGGGAACAATGAGTTTTGGCCCGCGAGAGTGCGTAAACGGGGGTTGGGTCTCCATGAGAGGTTAGGGTTGATTCCTCAATTGGAATTATAGGTATTACCATATGGAGCATTGGATTGTTGCTGTATTGTCTCTGATGTTTGCACATTCGACATCAAATCCTTCAACTGCGGGGCCTTAGGACATGGATTACTCTTTGGGTGCACGGGGTGGAAATTAGTGCGAGTTGGGTGTGTAGAGTTACCCCGATGTACATGCACCTCTTGGGGCTGTTTGCCTTCAAGCTCCTCCACTTTCCTTGCTAGGGTTGAAATCCTGGCTCTCTTGCTCTCTATTTCTTCGCTTCTTCCGTAAGTGCTGCATACATCCCACCCCTTGGGTTAACTGTGGTCCTATCCTTTCCACTTAGGGTTAGGCCTCCAACCCTTGTAGCTCTCAAACACGTAATTTAAAAACTTACAGTTTCGTCCTAGATGCTTAATACTTGTAAAGTCTCCTCCACACATGGTTTCCAAAAGCCGCCTCATGGCAGAGACATACCAACATAGAAGTGGTTCACCAACATCCAAGTATCAAAACCATGATGTGGACAGCAATCGATGGTTTCATAAATCTCTCCCAACACCGGTAAAATCTCTCACCATCCCAGCCGCAAAGGTGTAAATTTGTCTTTTCAAATTATTAGTCTTAATAGCACTAAAGAACTCTTCTCAGAATTCCCGGCTCGGCAGCCAAACCCCCAATTTCTAATGGTTCTAGGCCTCAGTGAGTTTAGCCAAATCTTGCCTTGTCCTTTAGGGTCAATGGAAATGCTTTCAGCTTTAGCAAATCCATGTCCATCATACCTTCCTTAAAGGCAAAGGCAAACCTCCTCAAAATCCCCATGAAGCGCATGGATTTTTCATTTTCCATACCATGATATGCGTATAGGGGTACCAACATAGCCTTATCGCTACATCTTCGCCAGAGGAAATTAAGGCTGTGGATGGGGCACTAACTCTAGGAGGGTGGATGGGATCCTCATGGTTCTATAGGCCGTTGGATTCATTGGGTTCCAGGCCGACTGCTGTTCTTCGGCAAGGATCCATGGTATCGTTGTGTATGACCCCGACTTCACCGACCGGGGTCGTTGTGTACTGACTGCGCCTTCCCCGATGCCCTCCGTCCCAAAGATCGTGATACACAATCAATAAACCGAGACACAACAAAGAAAGACAAAACCAACTTGCAAAAGGTTGTGGTTAGCTAAAATAAAAACTCCATCACAGATAAAACAAAAACAAAGGAAGTTATCGCAAAGTGATGCAAACTTGCAAGCACGTGAATCGGGTTTCAAAAAGAGTTAAAAAGATTACCTTCACTTGTGATGTTGATCACAAGTACACTTCAACTTATCATTCGTAGTTTGGCACCATCCCCTAAGAATCCGCGCTCAATTGATTCGCGCTGGCAAGAGAGGGTCATCGAGCTAAAATCAAAAAATTTATATACACTCTGTTCCTTACTATCGCGTAGTCAAGCTACCGGCAAAGATAGCGGTCTAGGTCGAACACGGGGATGGGGTTTTCATCTCAGGAATGATTTGTATAAGTGCAAGAAGTTGCAAGGCTTTCTATTTGGACTTTTGGATTTTTCAAAACAAAGGTGGGATGAGTTTGAAATTGATTAACTCGTAAAACCGAAATGAAGTGTGAAAAGTTAACTCAAGATTTAGGTCACTAACTTGGTAACTTAGGGCAAACAAGGTCCCCTAAGTCCCTCTATGACAAGCAACCTATAGTCCAAGCCATAACCGGATCTATGCTTAACTAGCAAACCTCACCCTAAAAACAACTCCTATTTGAGTTAACACAGGTAACATGCATCTATGGCCTCTCTACAGTTTGAAACCCTAACATTAAACATCATTTTGGGGTGGGCTCAGAAGACCATCTTAAAAAACCACAAGGTATCTAGCAACAAGTATACACCGTATCCTAAAGCATGGAGAGTATTGGCTAAATCAATAACATTAAATGCTATCTCAACCCAATTTGAGAAGACGAGGGCCATAAACACAAGACCCGTAGCTCAACACAAGAGGACAACATGCATACGCCCCACTACCAAGCTAGCTTCCTTCCTCACAAAGGAGGCTTAGCTGCCGCCTCTTGAGTTGTCATCCTCAAGAGGGTGTTTGGCAAACAAGAAAATATGGAAAGAGGGGAGAGAAGAGAGAAAAGCAAAACCCTAACTAAAATACGAGACTTTATTTACAAAAAAAATGAAAACTTACAAAATTTCTTCTCCCCCAAATTGTTGCTTAGGGTTACAAAAAGGGAGGGGCTTATATAGGCCACCTCAATACATGAAAATACCATAAAGCCTAACAATTTGGCTAAGTTAAAGGACAAGAGAGTAATACACCAAATTTGAAGCCTACATTAATTGACAAAAAACACGACGAGGCGTTGAATTTCATTTAGATCGAAGAATTTCACTAGGTAGCGAAATCACCATGCATAGCGAAAATAGAAAATTTCGCTAAGGCTTGGCAATTTCGCTAGCTAGCGAAATTTCGCTAGCTTAGCGAAATTTATGTGAGTAGAGAAAACATGAAATTTCGCTTAGAACAAGGCTCAAATAAAAACCCCGTGTCTAGCGAACAGGATTCGCTAAGGTTACAAATTTTCGCTTAAGGTTGCGAATTCAAGAATCCCAAATAAATTTCGCAACTTAGCGAAATTCTGGATTTGATGATCTTCATCGCATTGCTTCCCTGCCCCTACCGCATCACTGATTTCCATCACTTTGCCTTCATTCTTTCTTTGATTGGTCCGACATGGTTGACAATTGGGATCAATCTTCGTGATTCATCATTTGACTCGGAGAACTCCCAAAGTGCAAACCCGCAAAACAACCAAAATAACCTCTAACTCGCATAAGTGATACTAAGAAGACTCAACACTTCAATCGTACAATGACATGATTAATAAGCAAGAAAAGCACTCAAAAGCTATCTAATATAGGGTTCAAAATAGTACTTTTTGGGTACTAATCAGCTACGTGGCTCTTAACGAACTGAGCTGCATTGCTCTTAACAAACTAAGCCACTTGGCTCTTATTGAACTGAGCTACATGGCTTATAGCGAACCGAGCTACGTGGCTCCTGGCGAATTGAGCTATTAGGATCTTGACAAACTAAGCTACGTGGCTCTTGACGAACTGAGCTACGTGGCTCTTGACAAACTAAGCTCCGTGGCTCTTTACGAACCGAGCTACGTGGCTCTTAACAAACTGAGCTACGTGGCTCTTTACGAACCGAGCTATGTGGCTCTTAACAAACTGAGCTACGTGGCTCTTGATGAACTGAGCTACGTGGCTCTTTACTATCCGAGCTCTTGGGTAGTTACTGAGGTTAGGGCTACGTGGCCTGCTAAGCTGCTGAGCTCTTAAAAACTGAGCTCTATGGCTCTCTTGAACTGAGCTACATGGCTCCTTCGAACTTTGAGCTATGTGGCTCTTTAATATATGAGCTTCTAGGTGCTTTTTTGTCTTCCTTCCTGTGAGTGCGTAGTTTTACTGCCTACCTATGGAGAATTGAAACATCGCTGCACTTCCCAAGGTGTCCAAAGCTTTTATAACAACCGCTTCCTTCGAGGGTGTATGTTATACATCACTCCCGCTTCTTCTCCTACCTTCGCCGCCGAGTTCGACACGACATGAAGCTTCAAGGTTTGATTGCCACCGCGCCGGGTCTCGTTTGGTGGTCATAGGCCGACGCTTAGCTTCGTTTGTTCCTCGCCATTTGTTAGAGTTGTGTTGTTCTCAGTCCAAATGCATTTGTCGTGAGTTGTCAGTTCTCGGGCCCCGCCATTCATGGAGTCAGTCGTGAACACGTTCGGAGGGGGCGATATGTTGAATGCTTCAAGTCCCGTTTCTTATGCTATACCTCTCCTCCCCTCTTTTCTCTTTTTTCGGCTTCCCTTTTCTTTCTTGTGGTTTTTGCCTTGAATGACCTGCTTATCGATTGTAATTTTCAGACGTAGAGAATCCAAGTATGTTGATTGTAATTTTCTCGAGACGAGAACGATTTTACTAATTGTAATTTTCTAAGATAACTGTAATTCTCTGAAATAAAAGTACAATCTTTTGAAAACACGTATACTTGTCTGATGTTTCATGTAACCTCCTAGGGCTCTTCCGAGCCTCGTGAATTTCTAATAAACCGAGCTCCCTGGCTCTTTCTTTATGACTTACGAGAGTAGTGTCGGGGTAACAAACACAAAAATCGAAGTATTTGAACTAAAGTAGAACCGCCGCGCTTTATTAATAGATACACCGAGGTTTATGGGTAAAATCGCTGAGGCGCTCGGCATTCTAAGAGCATGCAAGGTCTTTCCTCTTTCGCTTGAAGCTCATAGTCAAGTAGTTTGACATCCTCGTGATACAATATAGGTCCCTCTCCCAATCGTCCCAAATTTTCCCGCGGAGTGGGGTCTCTTTCCTTACGGTAGGGAGTTTTTAAGCACTCAGTCATCTAGGGCTTAAAAACTATTGTGCCTCGACCTTCACTCATAAGTATCTCGTGGTTCTTCATTGGTAATCCTCGCCTCGCTGCTTCGCTCGCTCGCTCTCTTCTTCCAAGAGAGATCAAGGCTTTGCTGAGAGACTCCTTCATTGTGCTCGGCATTTCAAGTGATTCCACCCTAGTGGACCTGAAAGCCCAATCCTCGGTGTGGGCTACCGCTCCTAAGTACAAATGCTAAGGCGAACGGATTTTCTTGAGTTGCAGACTTGCGTGTAGTTCTATATGCCCACAGTACCTCGGGGAGGTATTCTACCTATTTTCCCTTAGGTTTCCAATTTTAGTCTTCATCGCCGCCTCGAGTCCTTATAGTGACTTTTTTTTTTCTTGCTCGCTTGGATCATGGATGAGTCGGGAAGAATAGTAATTCTTGATTCCGAGCTCGGCGTAAAAGTTCTTGAATTTTAGGTTGTCGAACTGCTTTCCATTATCAGATACCAATGCTTTTGAGATTCTGAACCTGCATATTATGGAACGCCAAACAAAGTTTCATACTTTTTGCTCGGTGATTGTTGCTAATGGCTCGACATTTTCCCACTTGGTGAAGTAGTCCACTCATACAATGGCGAATTTGCACCGACCTCTTCCAATTGGCAGGGGCCAAAGTATGTCTAATCCTTACTACTGAAAAGGCAAGGGGCTCTAAGTGATCGGGTTAGTGGCTCGACCGAGGTGGAGATCTCGCATGCTCTTGGATGATTTTGCATTTTCTCTGACTAGCTCATAAGGCTCAGCATCGTGGGCCAATAATACCCTTGCCTCAGGGTTTTTTCTACTAAGGCCCGAGATCCGATATGGTTGCCACAGATGCCTTCGTGCACCTCTCTAAGTACGTAGTTGGCATCTTCCTTTCCTATGCGTTTGAGGAGGGGTGCAAAAAAACCTCATTTATAAAGGGTCCCCCGCAGAAGAGCGAATCTACCTGACCTTGCTCTTAGTTTAGATGCCTATTTCGGATCGCTTGGCAAAGTCCCGTTTAACAAGTAGTCCCAGATGGGGTCCATCCAACTTGGCACGGTCATCATTGGGAAAATTTCTTCACCGCATGCTTATCGAGGGTCTGAGAGGCGCTCAATCGGTATCCGCTCATCCAGTCTTCCCGCAACGCCGTTGTTAACTTTGCCAAGGCATCCGCCATGAATTTTTCTCGCCTGGGACTTATCAACCCCGAATCCAAGACGAATTTTTGGAGTTAGCTCACGATTTTTTGAGGTAAAGGATCATTTTTTCACCCTCGCTTCATAGGAATCTTTCATCTACTTCACCAAGAATCGGGAATCGTCAGATACCTCTAAATATCGCCTCCATGGAGGCAAGGTTAAGCCCGACATCGACAACTTCATATTCAAATATGACAGTACGAACCCGACCGAGTGCATATTCCACGTCGATCCTATCTGGAGGTCATAATCAAACCCGTGATCGCTCCTGAGTATCGCATCCTTCTATCACGGACAACCTCCGATGAGGCCTTTACCAAGTCGTAGTTTCGGTAGGCTCGTCGAGGGTAGAATTCACATGAAATTTACAAACACTGGCCCTTTGATCGCCGTTTCGTCAGACCCAATGCCGAACTCACTCAACTCTATACCCATTTTACCATCCTCGAGGCTAGCTCTCGGGTTTGCGTAAAGACGGTTTACTGGGTGTTCTATCGAAATCTCATGGTGTGAGCTTGGAAGTATGGTCGGTCTTCCGGGCGGTGGTCACCAATGCTAGACTAGCTTCCTCCATCTTTGATACTCTTCCTCCGCTCCTCTCGAGCTCCGTCAGCACACACCAACCATCGCGCCCATCCCTCGACTGTAGCATGCCACTGGTAGAGAAATTGAAACCCACTAAGTAGGAGTCATGAGTCCCTCCCCAGGGGCTTACTCAGACAGTGTGGGAGCTTAAGTAGGTTTTTAGCGCCGAATGCTCTTTATAAGGCATCCTGTGCTGGAAGGCCTTTTTCGTAACTCAAAGAAAAGCCGACACTTGTCACCGGATCTCACGTGCGTACTCAACGCCAGTTAATTTTCCACAGCTAAACTCTTTGGTGTTTGAGGGTGGCTGCATGTCGAGCATGACTTTTATCTTGTCTGGATTTGCCTTTATTTCACGGTTGTTGACTATGAAACCCAAGAACTTCCATGCGGAGACTCCGAAAGCACATTCGTCGGTTTAATCTCATCTTCTAAATTCAGACCTGAACGCATTATGCTAGGTGGTTTAATGGAGCTCCTGCCTTGATTGACTTCACTAGCATGTTGTCTATGTATACTTCCATGGATGCTCCAATCGCTTAGAACATTCCTCGTTTACCAACCTTGATGTGCGTGGCCCCAAATTGCTCTTAACCCAAAAGGCATCACTTGATAAATGCGACGCTCCCCGTCCTGGCCATGAATGAGGTATCTTCTGGCTGCTAGGGTCCATTCCTCGATCCGACATATTCTGAAAGTGTCCATGAAGTCGAGGAGCTCGTACAACAAAGGATTCTCGCTATGAGGCTGATCTCGAGGTGTGAAAGCTATCTTCTTCGAAAGTAAGCCTCTACAATACTCCAGAAAGTCAATGTGGTATTTTCCATTTTCTTGACGAGAACCACATTAGCCAACCTGTTGGGGTAATCTACTTCTCGGATAGCTCGGGCTTTAAAGAGTTTGTTGACCTCTTTGTTGATCGCCTTCTGCCTTTATAGGGCAAAACTTCTTCTTTTCTGTTTGACAGGTTTGAAGAAGGGAATGACATTAAGCTTGTGGGTGATAACTGCTGGGTCAATTCCTCCCATGTCCTCTTACTTCCAAGCAAAGAATTCCACATTTTTCTTTAAGAAGTGGATGAGGAGGTCTTTGATGTCCTCAGCCAATTTAGATCCGATGTAGGCGAGGTGTTCGGGTCGGTCACAAGCTTCCAGACTGTTCTTAACTCTTTTCGAGGGCATAGGTCTGTGGGTTTAATCTCATTCTCATATCTGAGCTCATCCATGTGGATGTCACACTGCTTTCTATTTCCATTGACGCCACACAATGACTGCTTTAGGCCAAGTAGGTGTTCCTGAATCAACAAAATTTATATCCTAGATTCCTATACTTCATCACGTAGCAAAGCTACTGTAGTATAGTGGCTCTAAGGTCGAACACAGGGATGGGTTTTTTTCGTGAGAGAAGAGTTACAGTGCATTGAAAATGGTGTTTTCTCGTAGGATTTTTAGGGTTTGTAAAAAAACATAGTGTGTGAATGGTTGAAAACTGAAGTAAAAAGTTAAGCAGGTAACCTCAAGTCTCGCCACACTAGTTCCAGTTAACCGACATGTCCCTGGGTTCTTTTCCCCAGTTTGGGATCATGACATATAGTAATTTCCCGAACCGGATCTTCATTTAGCTTTAAAACCTAAACCCTAAAAGTTTTCCTCTTGAAAGATGGCATTTGATTGAGCATAAATGTCCCTAACAGTGAGAACATATCTCAAAAACCTACCCTACAAGAACTAATAGGAGACAACTACCGGGCATCATGATTCTAGTGATAAGTATCCACTGAACCCAAAAAGCTTGCTAAATACACGTTAGAGAGAGCATGCCTAAGAGATTTTAACCTAAGGTGAGAAGCAGGAGCATAAATACCCTTAAATGCATACATGAAAAGCATGAGAACATGTAGTCACCTCAAACCAACACCTATGGCCTTCCTTCAAGGATTTAAGGTTTTAGCTCGAACCCTTGATTTGTCATCATTAAGGGGTGTTTGGCTACCAAGAAAATGCAAGAAAATAAGAGAAAGGAAGAGAAAATCACAAAACCAGTAGAGGGGAGGAAGCTTCATGCCAACCTAATTGATTGATGGAGTGATTGTTGATTTGATTATGTGACCGAGCTATAAAAGTTTCAAGATAAGGAAATTACAAAAGTGTGCTAATGAACCAAAATTACATGAAGGGCAAACTTGTATAAAACCACAAAAAGATGGTAAAAAAGGGGCCAACAAAGCAGCACATGTGAGCGCAGCCATGTAAATTTCAGTACCTGTTTAATTGCAGGTTGCGTAATTTTCGCAACCCTCATAATTTCCACGATCTCTTCTTCTCTTTCGCATTTTGGTCCCTGTTTCCTCCGTTCGATCATGAATCTTTGAATTCAGCTCGGTTCATCATGTTTGAATTAGATTGAAGATAACAGGTAGTCCCAAAACTACAATAATATAGCTACAAACGTGACTGCAAATTTCAAGCCAGGGACCTCAATGCATCAATTAGGTTATTTAAGTTGATTAGTACACAAAAAATGCCTAAAACCTGCATTACATAGGGCTCAAAATAGCACTATTTGGGTACTAATCAGTAGCACTTCCTGGCTACCCGCTGGTCTCCTCGAACTATCTTACTCCATTCCTCTATAGGAATTCACAAACTATATGATAAAGTGAAGGGACGCAACTTTACGGTATCGAGAGAGGGCCCGCTCTGAAGAACATGTCAGATGCCAATGGCATCCATTATGAGGAATTTTATCGACGTTGTGGCCTGGCATGGGGGGTCTCCCAAAGTGAGTACTAGCTGTACCGACCCCAAGGGTAGCACTTTCTCTCCGGAGAATCCCAATAAGTGGGCGTTTACCGGTTCCAGCTTCTCCCTCCCGATGCCCATTTTTTCAAATGCTGATGTGAAGATGATGTCGGCCAAGCTCCCGTTGTCGATCAAGACCCTGTGAATTGCTTTGTTAGCCACGACGACCCTTATTACCAGTGGGTCATCATGGGGATGTTGGCAGCCTTCCATGTCAGAGTTCGAGAAGGTTATGATGGTATCCAACCGAGGAAGCTTGGACACGGCTTGTACCTCCAGTGTCTCTCATAATTTGATGCTGCGTAGGTGAGCCTTCTTGGCCGAATTGGATTCCCCACCACCGGCGAATCCCGAATCACATCGACCCTCCTGTGGGCTGGCCGATGCTTCGAGCTGGGGTCAGTCGACAAGGCGATGGCGAGGTGGATGGTCTCCGATCTTCTCCTGAGCCACGTCGGATGTCCATCGTCGATTAGGAATCTGATTTCTTTCTTTCAAACCTAATACGCCATCTATCCGGTGCTCATGATCTCTATGGAACTCGTACTACTTGGGTATGTCTCTTTTTGCTAGGTTTGTCTTCATCTGAGACGGCCACCTAAAAAACTTCTCATGTTGCACCTCGTATAGGACTTGGGACACCAAGGCCGTCAGGGGGGTGAACTGGCCGAGCTGTACCGCGCTACAGCCTTACCGGGTGGACGGCGGGCCCCCGACGTTACTCTATTCTCTTTGGAGATCGATCTTTGTCTTCTTTATTCCCCCATGGAGATCTGCCTCGTCTCTTCTGCCTTCAGGCTTCGTCCCGCCTTTTCTCGTCCGTTTCCTGAAGCGTAACAAATCTCGCTTAGACATAAGGGCCTTCTAGCCGTTGATGTATTTTTCTGCTTTGGCGAGCACCTCGGCCATGCTTTCCTGAGGGTTCTTTGAGATGGAGAACATTAGGTCTTTGGACTGTATGTGATGAGCTTAAAAGTCATCTATTTTTAGTCCATTTTTCTGCTTAATTTTCATATCAAAAGAGACAATTACTTTAAGGTAAATAAGGAAGAAACTCACCCATTCATATTAAAGGTGTAAAATGGAAGAAAGAAGAAAATGCAAAGAGAAAATACAATAATAAGCGGGAGGAAAAGTAAATGAATGGCGTGAGCGTAAACGGAACAATCAATGATTCATTGACGCAGCTGGGTTTGTAATACCAAATTCCGAGGTCGCGACACCAAGAGAATTGGAAGGAATTTGATGCAACATGCTAGTACCAGATAAGCAAATCAAGGGTAACCAGAGCCAGAGAACGACGCCACACAAAGACTCGAGGTCGCTACAAGAGTTGATGTCGCGGATTAGATAAGAGGTCGCGACAATGTAAACACCTTTAAGCTATGAGAGGTTCGATCGATGAGCTGCCGATCCAGCCGGCGTCAGCGGGACGCGGAGATCGGTCGCGCGACACAAGACTCCGCTTCGCTTGAAGGCTGAAGCTCCTAAGGTGAGGTCGCGACAAGATATCGATGTTGCACATCGTGAAACTTACCGTGATCAATGACGAGAGCCATAGCGAGATGTCGCGACAAAGATATTGATGTCGCCGACAACAATGAGCAACCGGGGCTGGCGCATACGGTTCTTTAAGCATGATGTCGCGATAAGAGATTGATGTCGCCACATCCAAGACACAAGTTAAAAATCGGCGAATGATTCTAAGTTGATGTCGCTGACGCGGATCGAGGTCGCCGGCATCGTAACCCGCCGCGATGGGCTGCAGAGCCATAAAGAGATGTCGCGACAAGATATTGATGTCGCGACAACATGAGCGACCAGTTGAAGACTGCAGATGACTTGAGCTGAGGTCGCGACAAGATATCGACGTCGCGACATCAGGAGAGAACAATTGAAACCTGCCAAGACGTGAGAAGATGTCGCGACAAGATATTGATGTCGCGACATCAAGAATGACCAAATCAAGCTTACATAGAGTAAGTTGATGTCGCGACATCGATGATGTCACGACAAGGAAACTAAAGTCGCGACTTGAACAGTGAATTGGGCCAAACCATTTTGAAACCCACAGCAGGCTACATTGTGATTAGGGCCCAATTGAGGAACCCTATAAATACGCAGCTATCCAACTCATTAAAGCAGTCACGCCATGCATTTAGAGGTCCGATAGTCAAAGCTCATTTTCTTTATTTTCTTTTCTTTTTTTTTATTTTTTTATTTTTATTACTCACGTTTTAGAGCAGATTATGTTCTCAAAGATTTTTGCCGTTGTATTTTCTCGACCGATGTTATCGCTTACTGCTTCGAATGCGTAATTCAATTTCTTTTTCAAATTACTACCCGAATGTTCAAGTTCGCATAAATTTCGAATTCGATTGTTTCCAAGCTTTCAAATTGGAGTTATTCTTAAGGATCAGAGGAATGTCAGATCGTGTAATTCAAGAATTGAGGAATCCAACATTATGAACGTTATAGTTCGAATTTATCTTCCCCTGTAGTCGTTTCCAGCTACTTTGTTAATTTCGCTAATGAATTTACTTATGGTTTTGGGTTTATTGTCTTGGGATCCTCTAACGCTTTCTTATAACCCGTTAAGATTTGCGCCATTGCTCGATTTCAAGGGGAGGTCCTCTCGAGGACACAGGAAGACATTCCCGAGAGTAATGCATATTTCATGTATACTAACTCGTTATTAGTGATCTGAGCTAGGAGTTCACTTAGATAAATCCTCTTCTCACTTGAAATCAAGAATCCAGTTGAATGAGTTATCTATTTAAACAAGCAAAGAGTTCAATTCTACTCCGATAGGAGGCCAATCCCGTGTTAGCCGTGATCTAATCAAGGAAAGGTCGATCTATTTCACTTCGATGGGAGGAGTAACTGAAGTCAGATATCCTTGTTTGACCGATAACTTTGGGAGCTTTAAGGCTTATACCATAAATGGGTAAGGAAGTATTGCAAAAGAAAAAATACCCAGACAAGGGAAGTCCCTTTAAAAGTAGTGTTATCTGACTTCGTATTCGAGAACTGTATCATAAATTAGATAATGAAATGCAGCGCTGGGAGAGATCCAAATAGTACTACAACTACTGACAGATTTTTGAAACTTGAGATAATTCAAGAAATTTTATCGAATTAACTGTGAATCGATAGTTCACTATAACTGCTTTCTTATTGATGTGTCTTCTCGAGGATAACTATTCAAGATTCATTTCTTTTATTAGAAATTAACTATTCTTTATTCTTTTATTTTCCAAGATGTCGATGGTTCGCTTATTTTCCTTGTTCGTTTTTTAATTTTCCAGCACCTTAATGCTGGATCCTACTATCATTTTGTGGTCCAAATAGTATGGAAATTGAGAAGTCGTAGTTCATTTAAAACTCTTGAGATCTCTCAGGATCGGAGCATCTCGACTTAAATCCATTTTATTACTTGTCGACCGTGCACTTGCGTAATATCGACCAAAACCAAACTTTGAAAATGATTTACTCTAAGAGATCGTGGTTTATATAGTATAATGTTAACAAGTTTTATGGCTGCCGATTGTAGACAATAGTCCTTTAGTAATAGTGACATAAATTTGTATTTGTGTTTTGCCCTGCTTAACAAGTTTTATGGCGCTGCTGTTTGGATTAGATAACAACCCTTTGGTAATAGTGACATAAATTTGTATTTGTGTTTTGGTTTGGTCACAACAAGTTTTATGGCGCCGTTGCCGGGGATCGAAAGAATTTTGTAATCAATATTCAGATGAAAGAAAGAAATACTAGTTTGGACATTTTTAAAAGAAAAAGAACAAAAATAGCTTCAAGTAAAGGACTCTCAGCCACTCGACCCTTAACAACCCATATTGAAAATGTTTGTGATTAGGCTAATCCATTGATCTGAGTGTACTTTTGATTTCAGGAAGACAAATTTCATATGTACCATGATTTATAAAGGATTAGACGATGTAGCCAACCAGGAATGTGCAGCAAAAGACCTCAAAGAGCATGACATTATGGAGGAATTCATGGAATTCAATTCATCCACAATAAATATTTAGCACAGAAATTGCATACAATCACGCATTAATTTTGAACTCACCAAAGACTGAGACCCATGGTCCAACAAAGATCAAGCCTGGTCATCCTAATCTAAGATCCAAACGAGCACTGAAGATTCTCAGATGGCTAATACTGTTAAGTTGAATGGTGTGGAGCCGTGGTTATTCACCAAGTAGCTATTCCCATTCTCTTACGAGATATGGCTGCAACATTGTTTAACTCTACCATATGAATATGTTAACACATGGAAAGATTAATGAGAGCTTATTTCAGCAAATTCCTTTACTCCATCCTTTTCCCTAACGGGACAAAAGAAGGGAAATTACTACACTCCAAACATGGGGAAAGTGAGAACCGCATACGATAGGAGAAATCTTGTCAATACAACATTAGCTCATGTGAAATTTCGTGAGAAATGGCAGAGTCAAGAGAGCAAAAGGAATGTGATGGACAAATTGTCGTACCATAGAGGCCAAACTGATGCATTGATACATTGGTTGAACAGCCAAGTCCAACTAAAAGCTAAAACGAAGCGTAGTTGTGGAAAGAATGAAGATTGTACGTAAAGAAGGATCTCTAAAATCACATTCGCATACCGATAACATGACTGAATAAAAAGGGGAGTCTCTCATTCCTTTCTCTATCTTCTTTATTGCAATTGAGTTGAAATAATTGTTAGATTTATATTTGAAGTAGCATGATTGTAAGTTTGGGGAATTTTATTTTCTTATCTTGTATGAAATGTGTTTAACTATTGAATATGAGAAATAATAGAAATCACACTTCTCGCATGATAAAAATAAATCGGAACAGGTTGATTTGAGTGACATTGAACAACTGTGATATTGTTGTAAGTTGGATTGTTTATTGTTTTGAGACATAACACGGGTTCGAGAGGATTGACCAAGGATGTGAGAGAATGAAGAATAATAAGTGGAAAAGAAAGCCAAATTGGTGAAATTTAGTCATAACCGAAATAAAGAACATTCTCTGTCATAACTTAGAAACCCGATAACGTAACTTCCAGTAATTAATGTCTAGACTTTATTGCCCAATAGATAATGAAGTAACTTCAAAAGGTAATGTCAAAACATTAACCTCAGTGTCTAATTTCACTAAAAATCCAACTAACTAAAAATTCACCCAAAACTTATGCAAGAATAAATACACAACATTAAAACGTAAATCCATCTTTTGATCTAATCGACCGTGGAATATCCTCGCTTCAAGGAGCACAATCGAGGAAAATTAAGGCATTCAAGAAAAACGTCCACTCCAAGAAAAGCCGAACTGATTGAAAATACAAACTGGGACATAAATCGATGAATCTCATTTAATCTTCCCATAGAAATCAAGGAAATCATAATCGACTCTTGTTCCAAGAGACACACCTCACCATAAAAGGGATGGAAGAACAAGGAAATTAGGAACAAAGGTAAAGAATGTGAAGGGAATGGAAAATGAGAGTGAAAGAATGGCCCGAGGGGGTGCAAACACTCGGCTTTACTGAATGAGCGGAGCCTAAACAAATCAATTCCACTATGTTCCATAAAACGTTGTTTCACCTGCAAAGCCATGGATGGGAAGGGAATATGGGATTAGTTAGAACCATCAACCGCTAGCTCCTAAGAAAGGTGGAAGCGGTCCCCAATTTGTTGAAACCACCTTGTTATCTGGTCGAATCAGCCATCAGAGCTCAAGGTCTCAAAGGGAACCAAATTTTGAAGGATGCAAATATTCGAGAAGAGATAGGATTTAGAGCGTGAAATAAAGTTTTTCTTGAATTTAGTAAAATAAGCCAAATGAACAGCTGGTGTAATATCGAAATCTTTTGATATTTGAATAAAATTCTCGTTGATTCACAAATTGGTTGATCATGATGTGTGGATTGTTTCGTACTAGTTTATTTTCTCGTTAGAATCAAAATAACATTTGTTCTCGTTTATCTCGAAAAGAATGGAGAACATGAATAATGAAACTGAACTAAGAGTACATGTACTATTTTGTTCAAGTTCAATGGTTGAAAATTCGAAATTGTTAATTATGATATAACAAAGTACTGGGTAAACTAATGTAATTAGACGTTGAATAAACACAAGTCTTCAAGGAAATAATACACCTTGGCCAACAAAGACCTTTGAAACTTTGACTGAAATTAGGAAAAATTTATGGGAACTCAGAATTTGTAATCCACAGTCCTAGAACTTGTTTGAATATTGATTGAGGCGAAATCCTAGTTGAAAACAACCGAAAAAAAAATGATACAGGCCATTATTGGAACAGCTGAAGCCTGTACCACCACTATGTATATGCTTGCATACACCTTAATCCCCGACTTGAGCCAAGATATTCCATGTCTTCAAAATAAGCCAATGAAAAGCCCAAGCCATCCTTTATCACTAAACTTCCAGTAAAGAAACCTATGATGACCCAAGAACTACAAAAGGAGAGGAAAGAGATGAAGCTCGGGGAGTTTCTGATTAGGGAAAAGCAAAAGAGATGTACGAGAAGGTGAAGGAAGAGAGATCGAAGACTAAAAATACAAAAGGAAAGAAAGCTAAAAAGAATAGTTTTTGTCTTGTGGCCTAACTCTCTTGAACAATTAAGTTCTTAGGGGTGTTTCAACACCTAGTACCCTAATACCATCTGGTATGGGAGCTACTAACCCAAAGTTAGCTAAGAGTGTTAGAAAGCCTAAAAAGACAAAAACATAGCATAATTCCTAAGGGGCAATTAGAAGGAAAAATTCCCCAAAATCGAATTACAAAAGAGAATTGGGGAGCATACAAATTTTGAAGTGCTAAGAAATTCATAGAATCCCAAACATAAAGTTTGGGGGAGTTTTTTTTGGGAGGAAATAAAGAGCTGAGGAGAAAAGAAAAGAGCTCGTAATCTCAACCTGTACTCCATTCATCCTACCTTTACCCAAGCCTAACATTACAAGCCAAAAGACCTGGACACTTTGAAGGCTGGAATCACCTACATTAGTGGAGATCAATATGAAAAACAAGCATATGGGACTGACAAACAATGAAGAAACCCAAGATTTATTAAAACTAAGAAGAAGTTGAGAAGGATTTCTGACCTGCACACACACACAGAGTAAGACTTGATAAATAAACTGTTTATATACATTAGTTTATCAAGAAAATTTGTAATAAAAGTATATCATGCTTTATCTGCTCATCTCGAAAACCTAAGCTCAATTAACAAAGGATATCTTGGCTCTAGATTAGGAAAGGCAGATGCATAAAGGATGAAAAACAAAACAGAAAAATGTCCTTCTTGTTTGAGGACAAACAATTCTTTCTTTTTCTTTGCTCGAGGACAAGCAAAACTTTAAGTATGGGGGAGTTTGATGAGCTTAAAAGTCATCTATTTTTAGTCCATTTTTCTGCTTAATTTTCATATCAAAAGAGACAATTACTTTGCAGAAATATGAAGAAACTCACCCATCTGTTATTAGTAGGTAAAATGGAAGAAAGAAGAAAATGCAGTAGAAAAATACAGCAATAAGTGGAGGAAAAGTGCGCCGAATGGCAAGAGTTAAACTAAACAATTGGTCGATTCATTGATGGGCTGGTTTGCATACCAAATTTCGAGGTCGCGACACCAGAATCAAGGAATTCGATGTGTGTCGCGACAAGTAAGGTACCAGATAAGGCCAAAGGTAACCAGAGCTAAGAGAACGACGCCATACAAAGATTCGAGGTCGCGATAAGAGTTGATGTCGCGGATCTAGGATAAGAGGTCGCGACAAACGTAAAACACCTTTAAGCTATGAGGTTCGACTGGATTAAGTCGCTTAATCGTCGATGTCGCGACGTGAGATCAAGTCGCGACACAAGACCCGCCGCCTTGAAGGTTGAAGCTCCTTAAGGTGAGGTCACACAAGATATCGATGCTGTGACATCGTGAACGACCGTATCAATGATGGAGAGAGCTATAAAGAGATGCCGACAAGATATTGATGTCGACAACATGAGCAACCGCCTGAAGCATACCTGCCTTTAAGATGATGTCGACAAGAGATTGATGTCGCACATCCGAAGACACAAGCTAAAAACCGCAAATGACTTGGGCGCTGATGTCACACGCAATCGAGTCGCGACATCAGAACCCGCTGAAGGCCGCGTAGAGCCATGCAGATGTCGCGATAAAGATCACCGCCGGCCAACACGAGCGATCGCTTGAAGACCGCAGAGACTTGAGCTGAGGTCACATAAGATATCGACGTCACATCGAGAGCATCAATTGAAACCTGCCAAGACGTGAGAAGATGTCGCGATAAGATATCATGTCGCGATTATCAAGAATGACCAACCGCTTACATAGAGTAAGTCGATGTCGCGACGTTGGGAGATTGATGTCACATATCATGATGTCACGATAAGGAAACTCAAGTCGCGACTTGAAATAAAGGAATTGGGCCAAACCATTTTAAACCCACAAGAAGTACATTGTGATTAAATTCCAATTGAGGAACCCTATAAATAATGCCAGCCTATCCAACTCATTAAAGCAACCAAAGTGCCAGATTTAGAGGTCTGATACCAAAGCCTATTTTCTTTATTTTCTTTCTTTTTTTTTTATTTTTTATTTTTATTATTTCCACGCTTTAGAGCGCATTATGTTCTCGTATTTTTATTTTCGTTGTATTTTCTGAATCGGATGTTATCGCTTGAGTTTACTCAACACGTGCACCAATTTCTTTCAAATTACACCTGAATGCTCAAGTTCGCATAAATTTCTCTGAATTCGATTGTTTCGCTTCAAATTGAGTTATTCTTATGATCGTAGGAATGTCAGATCGTGTAATTCAAGAATTGAGGAATCCAGCTTCCATTAAGTGAACGTTATAGCCTAATCTTATCTTTCCAGTCAAGTTTCCAGCAAATTTTGTTAATTTCAGTTAATGAATTTACTTATGGTTTTGGGTTTATTGTCTTGGGATCTGAATATCGCTTTCTTTATACCCGTTAAGATTTGCGTCATTGCTCGATTTCATGGAGTCCTCCGAGGACATGCCAGGAAGACATTCCCGAGAGTAATGTACATTTCCTTTGAAGGTATACTAACCTGCTATTAGGGATCTTGAGCTTGTAAGTCTTTCACTTAGATAAATCCTCTCTCACTTGGAAATCATAACTGAAAGTAATTGAGTTGGTCTATTTAAACAAGCAAAGAGTTCACCTCAATTCGGATAGTGAGGCCAATCTCCGTGGTTAGCCGTGGATCTAATCATGAAAGGTTTGATCTCCATTCTGAGACTTCAGGAGGAGCAACTGAAAGTCATATGCATCTGCTGAATCGGAGCACCCTGGGGAGCTTATGTTTATGTGCCCATAAAATGGGTATGAAGTAGTCGCAGTGGAAAATAATTCTGCGACATGGAAGTCCCTTTAAAAAGAGGTTATTCCACCCCCCGTATTCAGAGAATCAGCCCATAAATTCAGATAAATGAAATGTGAGTGTGGAGGAGATCCAGCCTTGCACTCTACAATCGCCTTGGACAGATTTTGGAACTTGAGATAATCAGAACGCATCACCACCTCACAGAATCGATAGTTCACTATAACTGCTTTACTGATGTCTTCTTCGAGGATAACTATTCAAGATTCATTTCTTTTTATTAAATTAACTATTCTTTATTCTTTATTTTCCAAAGATGTTGGATGGTTCGGGCTTATTTCCTTGTTCGTTTAATTTTCCAAAGACCTTAATGCTGGATCCTACTATCATTTTGTGGTCCAAATAGTATGGAAATCGAGTAGTCGTGGTAGTTCATTTAAAACTAGAGATCTCGTGGATCGAGTATCCTGACTTAAATCCATTTTATTACTTGTCGACCTGTGCACTTGCAGAATATCAGACCAAAACCAAACTTTGAAAATGATTTACTCTAAGAGATTGGTGGTTTATATAGTATAATGTTAACAAGTTTTATGGCGCCGTTGCCGGGGATTAGACAATAGTCCTTTGGTAATAGTGACATAAATTTGTATTTGTGTTTCGTTCTGCTAATGTTTTATATTGCTAAGCCGGGATTAGACAATAGTCCTTTGGTAATAGTGACATAAATTTGTATTTGTGTTTTGGTTTGGTCACAACAGTATGCTTAGCTCGGCGATAAAGGTGGTGATGGAAAATTTCTCATATAGATGTCTAATTTCAACGATTCCGAGTCAACTCTGGACGAGACTCAAGTTTTCTTAGGGCCTTGCTTACGGTCAGTAGGTAGCCGACTTCTGGCACGTCAGTCTGATGAAGTGGGACACGAAAGCAATGGAGAGTTCTTTGAAGGATGAGATCGAGGCTGGCGGGAGCCTGTTGAACCATGTCGAGGCCGAGCCCTTAAGCGTGATGGAAAAGGCTTTGCATCTCACGGGGTCTTGGTATCCATACAGCTCCATCTGATTCTTGTAGGTGTTGAGGTGGTCTACGGGTCTTTTCGCTCCGCCGGAAGCTTCCGATTCAGGGCATTCCTAACTTTGTCGAGAGGGAAGTGTAATACTTACCGCGGAACGGGGATTCCGCTTGTCGCACTGCAGCATTCATGAAGATCGGGCCTCGACCTTTACAACCTCCTTCATGCTGCTAAGCCTTATTGGATGTCTTGGAACCTCCGCTTCCTGTAAGATCGTCTCCCTTCCCGATAAGGGGTCGGGGCTTCACCTCCGCTGCTCCCGGCCAGCATCCCCTCATTGCGACCATCCCCGGGGGGTATGTAGGGATCATGCCCCCTGGTTAAGCTATTTTCTCCTCCTCTGTCAACTTCTCGAGGGGTAACGAGGTGTTGCTGTTCCTCTTATGGAATGGTATTTAAATTTCGCATTTTTACCAAGTAGCCTCCTATGGGCGTTGCACCTGTCTGGTGAGTTTCGCCAACTCCCTTAGCAGATGCCGATCGACGCACAGAGTGCCTCCATCCGCTATTACCGTGTGAAGAGCTCCTGTAGCCTCCCCGGTTGTCTCACGTCAACGCCGCCCGTTGGTCTTGCGTCCTTCAAGCAGGGTTGACTCGCTCATGTTTCAAGTCGATACCATCGGGCCACTGAGAATCAAGGCTGATAGATTTAGAAGTAGTCATAGTCGCTCCTGACAAGACAACGCCAAACTGATGGTGCTTTTTTTATCGATACTGGGTTGGAGCTTGCTAGAGTCTTTGGGCCGTTCATCGGGCCGGGTTGATATACAACATGCACAAGAAGGGTGGTCCAAAGGTGCCAGGCCGACCGCTCCGATGCCTGTCAATTTCTTTCCTAATGGGGCATAGTGAACGGTCAGCGATAAATAAAAGATGACAAATTTTCCAAAGCAAACGTTCCAGATTGATTATAGAGATCGAGAGACTTTCCCTTGTTATACGGCGATATGGTTGCTTCCCAATTGGGTAGGGAATCCTTCTTTTCTTATTGTCAACTAAATATTAGAGGATAATTAGGGAGCCGTGATCGTGGGAGATCCTTCTTCCCTTGATGAGTAGATATCGGATCATGGAGATGGAGTGCTTTCCCTTCTTACGTAATCGGGTGGATAAATGGATTATCCCTTGCCACTGTATATGGCCCACTGGCTAGTTTTCAAATTTCGCTCGTGGTCTTAAGAGTAGCCAGACGCCATCATGGGCGCTGCGTCTGATTTAGAGTCTTTCTCACGGCTCCTACTTCGAGATGCCACCTGCTTAAGGTTCATTTCGGGCCCGTGTCTCTCGGGGCCTATACGCTGATTTTTTAGGCACTATCACTTATGATTCTTTATTTTAACACTCATTGTTCGATTTCTATGCGAGCGAAGAAAACAAAATTTCCCATTTTGATTACATTTTTTCCTATTTTAGGTTGTTGGAAAATACAATCTGTGAGTTTAGCACCATCCTTAGCCAGTGAATTGTTATGAATCAATTAGATGACTGTTTGGTATCATTAGTTCCATTGGTACTACCATAACATATTGAGGGAATTACCATAACACACTTGGGGTACTACATGGTACTACCATATGGGAATAATCCCAACTTGAGCTCCCATCTCTAATTAATAACAAATATTTCTTGTTTCATTTGATCTAGTTGAATGTCGAATGCGTTTGGGTTTGGCTCTTCTTCAACTTGTAGTGAAGTTGAAGTAAAGTGCCACCACCAAATTGATTGAGGATGGTCAGAAGTGGTTCTTATGGCCTGTAAGTGGGTAAAATCAAACATGGGTAACTAATATAGGATGCCTTTCAATTGCTTCTCTAATTTTTTTTTTCCAAAGACTGTAGACTGATGTTTTTTTAGATGGGTAGAAGATGTTGGGAAAACCAATGTCAGTGAGTGGGAAGAATTGGAAGGGAAGCTGTTAGAGAAAGAGACAGTTATTGCTCAGTTGAAAGTGGAAAAAAAAATCTTAGAAGTAAAAATAAAGAAGTTGAAAATGAAAAAAGACATACTGCAGGAGGCCATGCTAGACATGAGAAGAGAGTTGTGCTAGCTGTGTGGTGCTATGTGCAAGTATGAAAGAGGGGAGAAGTATATTCTAATTGCATTTGTTATGTCATGACTTAATTTTGCCATTGTTGTAATGGTTAGAAATTAGGTAATTGTTGGTGGCATTACAATACTAAGTTGGCAATTATGTAGTTTTGATATCTTTATTAACTTTTACTTCACTTGATATGAATGACAAATCATAATTTTGCTTTACTTAATATGGATGACAATTCATATTATTGCTTTAAGTACATTTCTTCTTAATCACTAATTTTTTATTCAATTCCTTCATTTTTAATAAGTCAAGCAAATGGTATGAATCATTTAGGTCACATGGGGGTGCTATATGGTACTACCTTAATGAAAAAAAATGAGCATATTTTGGAAACGGTTAGGTCACATGTTGCAATGGTACTACAAAACATCTACTATATGTTTATAGTTGTAAATTTGTAATGAGGCAAGAGATTGGTTGGTTAGCTATATTGTAGCGACCCAAGAGCTCGACCCGACTCGACATAGTTCAACCTAACTCCCTGGGACTCCCGCTTAATTTTTTTATTTACATTTTTATTACACATTTCTTTTCAAAGTGTCGCACCCGAACTCGACTAATTCCTAAGGGCGGATCCGAATCGATTCTAAGGCATTCGACGTTTTCAATTATCTTATCAAAACATTTTCTTTATGTTATTTCTCTTTAGGTTTTCGATTTGTGCGGAAGCATTTTCAAATGGTAGGCCCACAAACATTTACATTTCATAAAATGCAATTTCAGTGAAGGCATTCTATGCCCTTTCAAAATGATATACAAAACAAAACATTAATTTAGAGTTCAACTATTTTGTTCACAAAATATCCCATGTTTAAAAAAAAGGAGATGATATATGCATGGCGGGGTATGTACTTATACGCCGAAACTTGCTTTATGACTCTGCGCTTCACGATCTTGTTCCTCTCTCCTTCCTCGTTTCCACTAAACCCGCGCATAGATAAAACTACACGCTAAGCATTTTCATGCTTAGTGGTTCTATACAGTTCTATTCAAATATTCAGTTTAACTTGACATGCATTTAACATTAAACCATTCCTACTATATCATCATATACTCATGCTATTCATTTTTGCATGCTTTCATTTTACAATCATTTATTATATCACAACATGCATTTTCAATGCAACAATTCAATTCACAATTCAATTTATGAGATTTAAGCGTATACATAAAATTGCATTTACACTTATCAATGTTGGTTATTTCACTTTGACTATTCAATTCACATTTCTGATGGATTCCGTTTGATGAATCCCGCCCTTATTATCATTCGGTAATGTGCTTACACATTTAACAATTCGGTCTCCCATCATGACGGATGCCGTTTGGTGCACCCCGACATGTGGTATCACTTAAATGCCATACGCCATCATGACGGATGCCGATTGGTGCATCCCGCCAAGTGGAACATTTCTTCAATGCCATACGCCATCATGACGGATGCCGATAAGTGCATCCCACCAAGTGAGACATTGGACAATTTCGGTGCCTCTTCATGACGACGCCGATTGCATCCCGTCAGCGCTAGTTTCATTCTGTATATCATTCAATTCAAGATGTCGAATTGACCGATTCGGGTTATACAATTCGACGATCATTCACATTCATTCGGTTTTCAAATACTACATTTCAATTCCATATTCACTGTGATCGCCTTCAAGGATATAATTAATCATTGTACTCATTTCATATACTCATTCACATACTCATTCATATACTCATTCATGTACTTATTTCATATACTCATTCACATACTCATTCATGTACTTACTCATTAGCTTTCGTAAACTAACAAAATACTTGAAATAAGAATAGAGTCGTGAGAACAAACATGCAAAAACTTGAAACGAGGAATAGAAGCTCTGCAGAACAAACCCAAAAATCTTTGCACTTTGATTCCAATCCTTAGAATCTCAACTAGCTTGGCTTTTCCTCTTCGTTAGCCCTCATTCCAAACCATTAAAGAACAATATTATTCGAAAGGCATTTAGTAGTTTGGTTAGGATTGATTTTCGGAGTTTAATATGAGTTCCAATTTGAATAATATATTTATAGATGGATTCTTGACTCAATGGGCTTTCCATAGAGTCCAAGAACACCCGAAACGGAGTTCGGACGAAGGAGTTATGACATTCCGAAGTTGGAGGTCATACGTAGTCACACCCAGCCGAGCCGATTCGAACCGACCGAAATGACCTAATCTAAAGAACTGGGGCCTGACACCCGGGTCCTGATTATCTTTATCCTCCTTGGTGGACAGAATGCGATTCTTGACTCAATGGGCTCTTCCATAGAGTCCAAGAACACCCAAAACGGAGTTCGGACGAAAGAGTTATGACCTTCCGAAGTTGGAGGTCATACGTAATCACACCCAGCCGAGCTGACCTGAACTGACTGAGCTGACCTAACCTCGGTAAACTCGGTCTGACACCTTGGTATGACATCTGCTATCCTCCTCAGGAATATGAATAGATTCTTGACTCAATGGGCTTTCCATAGAGTCCAAGAACACTCGAAACGAAATTCGGACGAAGAAGTTATGACCTTCCGAAGTTGGAGGTCATACGTAGTCACACCCAAATTGAGCTGACTGGATCGAAGGACTGGACTCTCGGTAAACTCGGTCCGACACCTAGTTCTGATTAATATTCTATCCTCTCAGGCATATGAATGAATTCCTGACTCTGATTTTATAGGAGTCCAAGCAGTCACCAAAACTGAGTTCGGATTTGAAGAGTTATGACCTTCCGGTTGGAGGTCATATATCACACCCAGCCGAAGGACTGATCGAATGACCTTGACCTTGGTAAACTGGTCTCGACACCCTTTGGTCTCGATATTCTATCCTCCTCAGGTATATGAATAAATTCTTGACTCAATGGGCTTTCCATAGAGTTCAAGAACACCCAAAACGGAGTTCGGACGAAGGAGTTACGACCTTCTGAAGTTGGAGGTCATACGTAGTCACACCCAGCCGAGCTAACCTGAACTGACTGAGCTGACCTGACCTTGGTAAAATCGGTCTGACACCTGGCAGACATCTTGCTTATCCTCTTCAGTATATAGAATGATTTCTGACTCTAGCCGGGCTTTCCATAGAGTCCAAGAACACTCCAAAACGGAGTTCGAATGAAGGAGTTATGACCTTCCGAAGTTGGAGGTCATACATAGTCACACCCAGCCGAGCTGACCTGAACTGACTGAGCTCCGAGCTGACCTCTGGCTGAGCTGACCTCTAGCTGAGCTGACCTCTGACTGAGCTGACCTCTAGCAGCTGACCTCTACAAGCTGACCTTTGCTGACCTCTACTATATCGAATTCCCACCGACCTCTCTACATGCCGACTCCCACTACCGACTCACGACCCCAAAGGCTATCGATCTCGCAAAGGACCATAACTTGGTCTACAGAGGTCCGAATTGAGAAATTCAAAAGCCTAACATCAATTTAATTGATGTGGATACAATTTACTAGAAGAACTCACTACCAAATTCCCTTCACTTTGTACCCAAAAATCAGCTCTAAGGTTCGGTTAGCTGACCTGAACTGGCAGAACTGACCTGGCCTGGCCGAGCTGAGCTGACCTCTGTAAAAGGACCATAACTTGCTCTACAGAGGCCCAAATTGAGAAATTAAAAATCCTAACATCAATTTAATTGATGTGGCTACAATTTACCAGAAGGACTCACTACCAAATTCCCTTTATTTCATACCCAAAAATCAGCTCTAAGGTCCGGCTTAATGCGCACTACTCACACGTGGCAAATTTTCCCATGGTTTAAAATACAACCAAACATTCCCTAAGGCAAGATAACCACCACACAAACCCTTAGGTAGAAAATAACTAAATGTAGGAGAAGACTCCACTTTCTGAGTTTGCTGAAACCCCGATTCCGGGAGTCTCTACGGCAAAAATTCTTGTCACGAGGAAGGACTTTTCCCTCTCTTGTCACTGGAAACCCTATGGTCCTGACTGCGGGAATTTAGAGAGAAGTGAGAGCTCACTTAAAATATCTCCTTTCTTTGTTTTCCTTTTTCTTATGGATCACTTAATCAGATTTTAAAAAAGGAGGAAGCTTCCTCCTCTTTCCTATATGCCACATGTCATTTCCTTGATTTTTTCTTTTCTTTATTTCTTTTATATTTAGTCCCTTCATTTATTATTCTTCATTTAAGTCTCCTATTATTTTCCTTACTCATTTATTTTCTCCTAATTTCACTTAGACATATAAACTTACTTACAATTGACCCTTAGGTCCCCATTTTACAATTTTCATATTTTCTCTTTTTCACTTGGGTTTATTTCCGAATTCAATAATCATTTAATCAATATTCATCTAACAATTCCCAGAAAAATACCCAAGTTGGCTCAATTATACCTGGAATATATAAGAATTTTTATTATAAAATTCTAGGGTATTTTTGGGGCGTTACATATATATTTAGAAATAGTAGTGACATTACCATAACAAACTGGGGGTACTATCATAACATACTGGGGGTACTATTAGAACGAACCTAAGTACTACTCGAATCGCACTGGGTACCACTAAATATACCGGGGTACTAATTCGAACATACTGGGGTACTACCTGGAACACTCATAACTTATTTGAAAATACCATAATTATAGTAATCAAACATCTACTATACATTTATAGTTGTGATGAGGTAGAAGATTGTTTAGTTAGCTACATATTTAGAAATAGTGGTGGTATTAACATAACATAATTGGCGGTACTATCAGAACATACTAGGGGTACTACCAGAACATACTGGGGGTACTACTTGGTACAACCATACCTTATTTGAAAATACCATAATTATAATACCCCTATCAAACATCTACTATACATTTATAGCTATAATGAAGTAGAAGATTGGTGAGTTAGCTACATATTTAGAAATAGTGGTGGTATTAACAGAACATAATTGGGGGTACTATCAGAACATATTGAGGGTACTACTCAGAACATACCGGGGGTACTACCCGAACATACTGGGGGTATTACATGGTACATTCATAACTTATTTGAAAATACCATAATTATAGTATGTAGCACCCCTTTCCGATCCGACTTGATTGGCGGATTCGAACCAGCCCTGGGATACTCGTTTAATTCTTTTTATTTACTTTTTTTTTCAAAAGTGTCGCGACCCAAATCTTAGGCCCGACCCGAATGGTGGATCAGAACCGGATCCCGGTTTACTCCGACCGTTTTCATTTATCTTATCAAAACATTTTATTTATATCATTTCATTTAGAGTTTTCACTACGCTGAAGTCAAGCTTCAAATGGTAAATCTCATAAACATTTACTTTTATACAATACGTTTACAAAATGGCATACCATGCCTTTAAAATGATATACAAAACACTTATTTTTGTGAGGATTAAATCTTATTTTGTTCTACAAAATTATCACATGCTCAAAAGAAATATATGCATAAGGACGGTATATACTTTATACGCCATGAATTTTCTCTTGCGACTCTCGCGCTCTTTGATCTTGCCTCTTCCCTGCTTTACCCAAAACCCGCTGCGATAGATAAAATCCACACGCTAAGCATTTGCTTAGTGGTTCTATACAGTTATATTCAAATTTTTAGTTTAACACGACATGCATTTATCATAAAACCATGCCTTTTATATCAAACTATACTCATGCTTATTCATTTTTACATGCTTTCACTTTACAAATCATTGATCATATCAAAATATGCATTTTCACATGCTTTCAATTTACTTACCTCAAATCATGAGATTCAAACATATACTCCCAAGGATGTATTTAGTTTACAAATCCCATTTACACTCATCAAAGTTTGTTATTTCACTTTGTCTATACAATTTTGTTACTTTGCTAGTTATTCCGTTTGGTGAATTTCGTCCTTGTCATTCTGCAATGTGCTACATTTAACACTCATCTCCATCATGATGGATTACCATCAAGTGCACCGTGGTCATTTTAAAATGCGATACGACCATCGCGACGGATTTTTACTGCGCATCCTACTAAGCGGACATTTTACAATGCATACACCCCATCACTACGGACGGATGCCAATTCCTGGTGCATCCCCTACCACGTGGACATTGAATTAATTTCCTCGTTTATGCCTTCAGGATTTGATGCTGGATTGGTGCATCCCACCATGGTCGTTGTTCGGTATATCGATCCAATTCAAGATGTCAAGAATTGACCAATTCGTTTACAATTTGATTAATCACTCACATGCAATTAATTGTCAAACATTTCAAATATCACATTTTCAAATCCAAATGCACTTTTGTAATATCACTTAAAGGATATACTCATTCCATATACTCATTTCGGGTTTATTTAGTAATTACCAAACACTTGAAATATGAATATAATTTCGGTGAACAAAAAACTAACGATACTTGAATCGGAATAAGGGTTAGAAGAACTAATCGAAGCTGTCGGCTCTTGTTTCCTTCCCTTCGATCTCGGTCATAGGTTAGGTGATCCTCACCCATCCCTAGTCAATAACAATTATGCCACTCTTAGTGTATAAACAATTATTATACATTTTTAGTGAATGACAATTAGTCTTCGTTAACGGTTTTGGGTTAAGACACTAAGTTTGCTAAAAGATCTAATCCTTCGTTTACCGAGGCGGCAGGTACTCTTGACGCTTTTTTCTACTTTAGGCTTTATCCCTTTATTTGAAACCCCCTTTAAAAATTTATTAGGGTCCTTAAACTATCGGTGTACGAATACAAGGTGCTTGGGAACAAAAATCTAAAAAAAATTTCTCATTGTGAATAGTAGCTACGTCGTGGCGTAGCACTACTACGCTGTGGCTTAGGCCTTCCCCGCGGCGTAGCTTTGCTGCGCCTCGGCATACCCGAGGGGTGCCATTTTGGCTCCTCGGCCTCGCTGTGGCAAGGGTATCCCACGCCTTGGCGTAGGTCTACGCCACAGCGTAGGAGCCCGATAATGCCCAGATTTTCTAGTTTTTGCACTTTTGTGATTTTCTCCAAAATCACCCAAAAATCCTAAAACAAAACATGGGAATCACTCCTAATAACATCCTAACATCATCCTAAACCAACCATGAGAAAAACCCATGGATGGATTAGGGTTTTTCTAACCCAAACATCAAATACAACTTTCTAAAGTTTAGGTTCATACCTTAAATCCCTTGAAACTCTATGCCCTAGATTCCTTCTTCCTCCTTGATCACTTGGAAACTAGAAATGGGGATGATCTCCCACCAAAACCTTGATTTCTCGTCACCCCTAGCCTTCTTCCCATTCTCCCCCAACACGTCTGCCCAAATGCACAAATGTGCTTTTCTAAGACCACATTTGGTCTTATTTCTCTATTCAAGTGTAAGGCCATGTTTGGCTTACACACAAATCCATTTCTCATTTTTCTCCTTATTGGTCTTCATTTCACTTTCATTTATCATTTAATTCACTTTTGCATTTAAGCTTATTCTATTCTTGACTCTTAGGTCCTTATTTTTCCAGTTCCAAATTTTCCCTTTTTACACTTGGGTTTATTTCCGGGTTCAATCAATTTTTCGTTTTAGCATATAAAATTTAATCATATGCTCTAGCATTATATTCATTTCCCTTTCTACTCTCTTTTCACCTTTATCAGTTTCTTCGAAACCTAAGTTTGGCTCAATTCATACTCTGAATATATAATAAATTATTATAAAATTTAGGTATTTTGGCTGTTTTTACAAGTGGTACTCCTACCAAACATCTACTATAATGCTTATAGTTGGGAATTATAGAAAAGTGGCGCTTAGTTAGTCACATATTTAGAAATATTGGTAGGTATTAAAACATAATTGGGGTTACTATCATAGTATACTAGGGGTACTACCAGAACATACTGGGGGTACTACTTGGTATAACCATAACTTATTTGAAAATACCATAATTATAGTACCCCTATCAAACATCAATTATACGTTTATAGTTGTAATGAGGTAGAAGATTGGTTAGTTAGCTAAATATTTAGAAATAAGTATTAGCGTAATTACAATTGGGGGTACTATCGTAACATACCTGGGTACTAATAAATATACTGCTGGTACTACTAAGATAGTCAAAGTTAAAAACTATGTCATAGTATGTACATAATTTAGATCCACTAATAGATATTCTATAGAATATCTGATTCTATAAAACATGTTTAACTAACATGCATTCAAAATGAGACACAATTACATCAAATAACAGTATTAAACATATACAATTGAAGTTTTGAACATCCCATAATGTCCATATATTCACAATCTGAACTTTACAACATCTGTTTACAAGCCTCCGAAATTCGCTTTCATTCTGTATTGTCTTTATTCATGATGAAGGTGCAAACTGTCCTTATCCTATGATATTTCATTTGTCTCTGAAATGAAAAGAAAAATGAATTAACCTTTATAGTCAACAACCAACAATTATATCATCAATATAGACTAAGCAATTTTGATCGATATGCCAAAAATGAAGTATGGGCAAAATTAATATTATACGATTTAATGGTATGTGTTAAAAAACTGGTCCCATTCCAATAATCCATGAATTTTATGACAAATATTCCACAATCATATCTATAAACAAAAGGTTCAATATGTTTTCAGATTAAATAAAAGCAAATTTTAGGGTGTTGGATGAGAGGTAGATATTTTACCCATTATTTTTCTTGGGTACATTAAGGCAGACGTGATCAAATTTAGTAAAATCCTCATTAAATTTTAGCTCCCAAGCTTTCACTTAGCGCCGTAGAGAAATTGTTAGTTGTAGTGAATCCTTGGATACTCTGTTTTGACGACTAAGTGATGTAGATGATAATATCTCAACACGTTCAAACTCAATGTTTATGACGTGGAGCTGCCAATGTTTGTCATCACATACCGGTATATTTAACTACAACGTTACACAAATCATCAATAGTATACCAATTATAACCTAATAACAGATATACTGAAAATAACACATGGTAGGATGGTTGGTATACCTTATCACACTTTTGTAGATTAATTCCAACATATTCTGGGTCCATAAAGACTTTGGTCTTATCCTTTATTTCACTCATTTTGGCTTTTGTGTCTAATTTGGTCAGTGCAAACTGTAACAAGAGATTAAGAAGTGAAGACAATTATTGCATGAGCCTTGAACTTATCCAAGACAATGAATAAAGTCAACCAAGCATTATTATACCGTAAAATGTGGATCGAAATAGTGTGTCGGCGGTTAATCCTGTCTTCATTTAGTACACACACATACCTCATTGCTTGCTTCTACCTACTACCTTAAAGTCAATCCATACGTGCCCATTTAAAAAAAAAAAAACAGAAACTTAGTTTTTTGAAATACACATATTTATAACAAAGTCACAGTACCACATTGTTGACCCACTATTTTCTTGTTAAGGTTTTCATCTCCCCTCGTGTTATGTGGAACCCAAACATGGAGACTAGTAACTCACTGTGAAATAAAAAAAAAAATTGTTCATGACAAAAAATGAAAATAAGTTTAAAAATAATTACAATATACAACCTATGACCCAAAATACCTCTCAACACCATTTACATCAAGTACGTAGTCAACTACTAATCTTTCTGGCTTTGTAATTCTCTCGAATTGCTTAGCGCACCCTTCAACAAATGGTGACTTATATTTGTAGGTCCTTTTGACCAACATTTTTTTGTTTGCCATCATCTTCATCCTAGGCTTTTTTTTGAAGAGGAAGTCATGTCGGCAACATGTGTGGATGTGGATGCCAACACAAAGACATCCCTAGCCATTTGATGTGGTGAACCCTCTCTCACACTATTATCCACATTCACCCTTGATCCGTGATGTAGGGAGCTACGGGTACGGTGGTTTCATTGCATCCTCTGCCTTTTTTCCCCCTATTGATTTATGTCTACCAGGTTTCATACGTCATAATGTCTCAATGCGTCGCAAGTTTGCTTTAGCCACACTGACCATCTCTTTAGCATTTAGCCACATTCTCTTAAAATGGCCTAATGGAAAATACAAGTGTGGTCATTACATACTTAACCTACACTTCATGATTATAATAAAAGCTTCGCTTGTTTGGAAAAGTCATTTCTACTATCTTGCTCTCTACCTCATCAGCACTCCATTAGAAACTGAATCACCTATTTCATCCTCTTCCACATGAGCTTCTTCACGTGGTACTACCCCCCTTAATTGTCAATAGTCACATCAACATACAACAATGAATAATAAAATATAAAATAAAACTTATATATTCATAAAAATATCATCCTAACTCAACTAATCCATAACAACCAAAATTTTTTATTTAAGTCGTTAACGTTGGTTTACTGTTGTCATGCCAAACCGAGCACCATGAAACAGTGTTTCAACATTTACACTGTAGGTACGTCTCGCTTCACATAAGATTTGAGGACAATGTTTAACTCATTATATAATATTGACAACTCTAACAATAGAGTTTAATAGACAAATGATATAACAAATCAACTTCCAACTGTACCTGTAAGAATAATAGACATCCCCGTACATATCTTCCATTTATTGCTTTGAATTCCTGAATTCCATATTCCAAATAGTCAAGCATGAGTTTTCCCCAATTTCTTGGGACTGAGACATCAATGTCCCATATGAAATCCCATAGTTCATGCATTCTTTCTGGTTTACTATTGGGTGCCAAAATAGTTGCACACGTGATTATGAGGAAAATTTTTGTAAATTGTTCACCAATGCAATGAATCCAGCCAGGACCTTGAAGATGCTGACCCAGATACTCATATAATCGCCCTTCGCGACCCGGGCCTTCTCGATGAACGAAAGCACATCAAGGCCGCGGATACATTCCCGCGACGCCGCGATCAGCTAATGTAACGTCTACAATAACTGAGCTTGCCATTCTGATACGATGGTATGGAATATCGTATGTAGTGATTAACCATTGGAATAACTCATATATGATCTCATTTATTTCTAACTATAGCAACCCACCAAAGCCCATGGCTTCGATAGCTACTACCTTAGCAACTGGCAAGCGTCTCACAGCCACCAAGAACTTCGTTACTGAAACACCTAGATTTAGTAGAGTTGCCTACATTGAAAACCATAGTAAGGGTTATTATGACTTCGTAAATCAATAAAAATGTGGTAAATAGTAATGTAAAATATAATCACCTTTGTTCGATCTTCTAAGACATGGTACTTTCTTTTATTTGCCAACTTCTCTTTAACAGCCACATAGAATAACAATAATCAAGCAATATAATAAGTTATGGTTGATGTGCACATCATTAAATATGCACATACCTAAATCGGCAAGCACTCTTAGTATGTTCTAGTAAGACTCTAGTATGTTCGCGTTGTTGATGAGTTTAAAACTCATATATTTTTAAGTCCATTTTTCAAGAATATTTATGGTTTAAAAGTTCATTTTAATGCAAAATTATGGAGCTTTCACCTAAATTTGTTGTTTTGTAGAAACTTAAAGGAAATAAGTAGAATTCAGTAGAAAAGGAGTAAAAACCAGCATGTTGCAAAGAAAGGGGCCAATGTCGCAACATTGCTTCAGAAAATTTCCAATGTGGCGACATTATGTGGAGAAAGTCTTGAAACTATGGCAATGTGGCGACATCAGTGGGAGGGGAAAGCACTGATGCAGAAATGTCGCGACATCACAAAAAACTCATGTAGTAAAATTATGTCCACCATTTAATGTCGTGACATTATAACAACATGGATGTGACATCAGCTGAGGAAGGGAAGGACTGCATAGTTTAAATGTCGCAACATCAAAACAATGTTGCGACATTAGCCAAAGCTTGAACACTAGAAACCATCACATCCAATGTTGCGACATCATAATAGGTAATGTCGCGACATTCACTCAAGGCAACCTTATTGGTGAGACAAGTCCAAATGTCGTAACACTGAATAAATGTCGCGACATCAACCAAAAACACCGGCAGAGGATTTCAAAGCCATCAGACTTAATGTCGTGACATCAACTTAATAGATCAGACCTATAGAGGCAATGTCGCAACATCAATGAGTGATCAACATGTCAATGTCGCGACATCATATTAAAGCAGCTTGGATAGTGAAATCAGTCTAATGTCGTGACATTAAATAAATGTCGCAACATCAGTGAAGACATTAGGAGAGGTCTGCAGAACAACAAGATACAATGTTGCGACATTACAAGAATGTAGCGACATCAACCTGAGATGATCACAATGAACTTAAATGACCAATGTCGAGACATCATATACAACAATGTAGCGACATCAGGGAAAGTGTGTACAAGAAAGGGCATCAGTCAAAAATGTCGTGACATCAGGTCAATTTCGCAACACCAACTAAATGTCATAGCACAAGAATGGCAGTGTCGTGACATCGAAATTAATCTACAGCAACATATCTCCATGTCGCGACATTGTCACGACATGGACTCATCACTGAAACTGGGTAGTGTCAAACATTTTTTTTTGATGTTGCGACATCAGCTACAACTCACGACATCGACAACTCCGATGTTGCGACATCATCACGACATCACCCAAATAGGAACAACTAGGGTAGCAATTTTGGGCTTTTCGATGTGCATGACTCGCCATTTTTTTGAAATAAGACCTGAGCCTATAAATAGAAGCTGGGGGGAGAAAAGAGCTTCTCCAAAATGGATTTCTCATAAAGTCTTGTGCTTTTTGGGAAACAAGTCTCATTGTATATATTTTTCTTTTTCTTTTATTTTTTTATTATTTTCTTTTTATTTTACCTTCAGCTATTTCTAGATTCAATTTATGTTTAGGATTAGAGCAGTGATTTTAACTGAAATTCCGAGCTGGTCTTCATGTAAATCGGTTTTCATTTATGTTTGGACTTAAATAAAATATGGAATTTATTCTGGAACTCATTTTTCTTCAGTTTTGATTGCACTCTAAATGAATTTGTTTAATCAACTAGTCATTGTGATCCAGATTTGAAAGGTCAAGCTCATTCTGGGAAGAATAGTTTGTTAGGATTATTTATTGTAAGAGTTATTGTTGTTTGGTAAGAAAATTGGAGTGAATTAACCTGTATTAAGGCTCAATATTGGAGTTTGTTCTAAATATCGTTGTTTGGTACCTTAAAGAGTCAGACTGTTTTGATTTCCGTGAACTCCTTAATGTGACACGTAGTTGAGACTACTCGAGAATAATGAGCAAAGGACTCTGCAAAGGTACTCTACACAATATTATATGAACTAATGAACTTTTGGGATTACTTTGATACATCACTAGTGAACATCTAACCTCTACTTTCAAGGCTCTCTCCTAGGTGACAACAAGAATGTGTGCCCAAGGCATAAGATCCAATTACTAATCTAGCATCTTAATCCTGAGAGGTTTCACCTCAATTGAGAGGAATAACTTCAACCCAGTGTTAGCTGAGATTCTAATCAAGGGTAGAGGAAATTCTTATCTAATTGATGGCTGAGGTATCTTTTAAGTTGGAGAGGGCTTGCAATATCCTATCCATGGGAGCAAGCAATTTTGGGCTATAAGAAAATGGTCAGGAAGTAATCGAAAAGGAAAATAGTCAGATCTTCAAAGAGGAATAAATCCTACAAATAGATTTTCAAACCCATTGTCTAGAAATAGAAGTGTGGTAAGAAGAAGTGTCACACCCCCGTCCTCGTTTAGGTGGACGAAGGGGGTGCGAAGCTGTATTGGGACTCTTTACTTGAAGTTTTCAGACATTGGTGGGCCCAAGTCTTATAATTGTAACAAAATGTGATATACAAAGATACAAAATATAAAACTACCACCGTAGCGGTGTTTACAGTGTCATATACATACAGTCCAGAGTCCCATTTACATATACATATACAAAAACTGTACATTTACATTCATATAATCGTAGCGCACAAACCCATGTGTGATGGACCCTTACAAGTGTTCCGCCCTGAAGACGTGGAAGATCGTGGATGTCCTCCTCTCCGTACCTGGCTACGGATTAAAAACCCGCGCTGCTTAACGCTTTGCTGGGAAAACATATGACTTATACATATGATTCGTGCCACAGTAGGTGTTACGAATCAACAAAATTTATAACATAATTACTCCTACCGCGTAGCATAACTACTCGCGAAGATAATCGCCTAGGGATCGAACACGTGGATGGGTTTTCTTCATACCAAATGATTTGGCGTGAGGGCTCAAATGGTGAATTTGTTTTGGTATTTTAGGACGGTGTAAAATGTGTATGAAGTTGATGTCAGGAAATTGAAAATAAAATGAAATAAAACTAAAATAAAGTGTAAAAGAAATCCTTGAAGTGTCATCGCTTAGGTTTGGGTTGATCTTAGTGCCCAAAAAGTGCTTATTTTTGGAACCCTATTTTTAATAGGTTTCCTTGAGCTCTTTTGTGTACTAATTATTATAATTAACCCAATTGACATGTTCGGACCTTATTGGGCGCTTTGTAATTGCATTCCAGCATGCTAGAGTTTTTAAGTAGAATCGAAGCCAAATTATCGTGTCAATCCAATCATAACCAAAGTCGGGTTGATTTCCATCAATTTCATTTGGTCTTATATCAATTTCAGCAAGCTAGGAATGAAGAATTTCAAAGCATAAAGAAAATAGGAAAAATAGCAAGCCGCAGAAGCGTGTGATGCGTGAACAAAGGGCTTCAATGGAATGTTGTTCCACAGAGAGAAACCCGGATTTTCATTGCATGGTTTTTTTCGTTAGGGTTAGCTTAAATTTCGCTTTAGCCAGCTTAAATTTATCGCTGATAGCGAAATTTCTCAATTTCACTATCTCTTGTGAATTTTGCTAGGCTAGCGAAATTTTCACTAGCATAGCGGAATTTTCTTATGCTAAATAAATTCACTGTATAGCGAAATTTGTCAGCCCTGCTTTTGTGTTTAAACGACGCCGCTTGGTTTTTTCTCCTTTCTTCCCTCACTGTATTTTTGTTGTTTCATATTTTTTTGTAATTTTCCTTCTTTTGAGCATATATAAGCCCCAGTCTGTAACAAATGACAATCAATCAACATCACAATAAATTTTGGGGAAGCTTTCAGCTCCCGTTTCCCGCATCTTCATTTTCTTCCCCTTTCTTTTCCATTTTCTGGGCAGCCAAACACCCTCCAAGGATGACAACTTGGAGGATGGTTGGCTAAAACCCTTCCCTCTTTGAAGTAGAAGGCCAGCCGGGTGCGTGGATTCAGTCGGAGGTTCCCTTTGTTCTACACGCAGTGTATCCACCGCTACCGTGTTCCTTTCTAACCTTAGGTTTTTATCTCTGAATGAATAGCTATTTGCAAGCTTTTAAAGGTTCAAAGGATGCTTTAATGTTAGATCCACGATATTCATTAGTTACTCCTAGCGACTCCATTGAAAGGGGGAGTCCAGTGACTTTTTCTTCACGTCTGACCATCGAAGGCCGTAGATGCTATTTTTCAAAAGGATAAATATTTTGCCAGTTTTATAGCTAAATGAAGACGTCCGGCTCGAGATGACTATATGTCATCCTCCCCAACACGAGGAAATGACCGAGGACCCTCGCCTGCCCTGTAATCCTAAGCCCAAAGATCCCGATACTTCAAGGAGACTTCTTTACATTTTATTTTATTTAAATTTCGCTTTCCAAACATTATCAATCCACTGCTTTTATAAATTCCCAAAATCCAAATTACACCACCATTTTTTGACTTCAATCAAATCATTTTGTACGAAGAAAACCCATCCCCTCGTATACCCGACCCTATCGCTATACTCGCAAAGTAGCTGACTACCCAAGTAGAAGAGGAATATAGGGATAAAATTTTGTTGATTCCCATCACCCTACCGTGGGCATGAATCAAATGGCGCCGTTGTCGGATGGTGCTCGAGTGCATTTGACGAGTCATGGAAACACTCGTGATCCTCATCACAAGTTTTGGTGAATTTTATTTTATATTTCATTGTCATTTTTCTTATTTTATTTTTCATAAAAAAAAAAGGTGTTGCAAGATCGTTGGGTTGCCCCGCTTTCTCACAAGTAGAATCCATTTTCAATGGATCACAAATTCCGAGGCGCGCCTTATAGGTCTCCTCGGGGGAAAATTCCTGACTATGGACTCAAATGGAACACCTAGAGGGAGAACAATATAGTCAATACACCATGGAGGGTAACCCTAGAGCATATATGACAATGAGGGACTATAGAAACCTAGCATGGCAAAGTCAGCAACCTGTGGAGAGGAACCCAAGTGAATATAAGGCCATGAGGGACTATAGAAACCAATGGATGAGTTCACCATATGGTAGTGCTTACAACCATAGTTGGGAGAATCACACCAATTCCTCATGGGAACTAAGACTTCCACAATATGCTCCTCCTGAACCCCCATTTTATGCTTCACCCTCATTCACCTCACCCACCACACTTGGATCCTCTCCATTTGAACAAGCCATTTTGGACCTTACCCGGATAGTGGATGACTTTGTGGAAGAGAATAAGGAGATTAATGCCCATTCGAATCAGAAAATTGTCACTTTGGAAGACAATTTGAACAAGAAAATAGATGGGCTGAAAAATGACTATGAGCATAAATGGGACAACCTGCATGACTCCATTGAAAACCTCATCAATCAGCAACAATGTCCACCAGAGGAGGATTGCTTAACTGACATAATGGCAGAGGAGCAGTGTGAACAACAGCCACACCAGGAGCTTCAGAGGATTTTATCAATTATCCTGTTGATCGCTGATTCCTCAGATATGTGTGATGTTGTTTTCCAAGGAGAACCAAGAAGAACATCGGGCCTTTGTCGGGATCGAGGAGGGTATTGGGAAAGAAATAGTGGAAGAGCCCCAAAAGTATTTCCTTCAACCACCTCCTACTAGACCAACACCACCGCACCGCCAAGCCACTAAATGCCCACTCGCTTAGTAGCCCCTCCACTCGACTCAAGTCTATATCCCGCCCTCACTCAGACTACAATCCCAACCCAAAACCCCTAAGCACCCACCATAAAGTCCAACCTTATCGCTCATTCTACAAAACCTCAAGAAGCTAGTGGGCCATTGTTCATATTGTTGCCACTACATCGAAAAATCGTACCGCCTCACATCGCGATTGGCATTAGTGGATGGTCTCGCGCGCCTCGGCGATAATCTCAACCTGATGCATTCTCAAAGCCCCTCTCGCTGGGTTTTAATTTTTCTTTTGTTTTCTTGGTTTTATTTATCGTATTTTATTTTGATTTCTATAGTTTTTCTTATAGATTTTCTCTAATTTTTAGTTAATTTATGTTTTTAAATTAATTTTTGCTTTTCTGCAATTTTTCCTAATTTTTCTTGCATTAATTTTTGCAATTTTTGTGCAAATTTTGAAGCCTAGATCAAATCACAAGCACAGAAGTGGAGAAGTTTTCAACAATAGCTTAAAATTTCCGCAATTCTAGCGAAATGCTTAAAATTCTCATTATAGATGAATTTTCGCTGGTTAGTTTGGAATTTTGCTAGCTTAGCTTAAATGCACAAACTCTTAGCTAAATCAACACGCCACACAGGACAAAATGCACAAAGTTTTCAATTTTTTTTATTTTTTTTTTTTAATTTTTTATTTTATTTTTATTAATTAAAACGTTTGTTTTTCTTATATATTATTTTATTTTTTATTTCAGAAAAAATTAAAAATTTATTTTTATTTTTTTAATTTTTAATTTTATTTTTTTAATATAAAAATTTGTCTCTAAAAAAAATAAAAAATAAAAAATTAATAAAAAAAAATAATAATAAAAAATGTTTTTATTTTTATTTTTATTACTTTATTATTTTTATTTATTAATTATTTTATTTCTGTTTTAAAAAAAAAAATCGAAAAATTTTTCGCTTAGCTACGTACTTTGCTAGCGAAATTTTTCAAGGCCCACTGACTCCAATTTTGTTTCGCTCATAAATTTTTCATCCGAACTCCGTTTTAGGCGTTCTTGGTATCGTTGGAAAGCTTAGAGAGTGTAGAATCCAAATATGGCCAGAAAGAACATTTTTGAGATTATTATGACAGTGTAATTTTAAAAATGCTCAAACTGGTCACTTTTTTCCTCTCTTCTTTTTCTTTTCTCCTAACTTGTTTTATTTTGAAGCCTAAACAGAGTGAATAAGGTGTCGATGGAAAGCTTTGCGAAGTCTCCTATCCAGAAATGATCACATCTCATCATGAGTAACACTTCCTTCTAATTTTCCAATCCGAATCCCCATTTCGACATCGAGATGTTCGGGCTGGGGGAGAGTTATCAAATGAAGTGGATTTGTATTTATTCTTTGTTATTTTGCAAAGCCTCATTTTGTGATGTTCAGTGGCTTGTTGGGTCCCCTTTCTATAAAGCCATAGTACCATATCGTTTTACTTTTTCAAAATTTTGGACCCATTTTGCAACCAAATTTTTTTTGCGGGTTTTGCCTTAACTATAAGTTGGAAAATTTAAACTTTATCGCAATTCTATTGATGTTAGATTATCTGATGCTTGGTTGAGTGAATGATTAGTTGAATTCTTATTGATTTCACATTTTCTTCCACCTTTAGCTAACCACACATCGAGCACACATTAGGTTTCAGTAATGATATGCTGAAAAACCGCGCAACCTCTCTCATTTTGCATAACTCAGCCTCTAGTTTCATCGACCGCCTCCCACAAAGTTAAGGACCCTGTGGAAAGAAGGCCAATGCAAGAAAAAAAAAAAGAAAAGAAAAAGAAAAGAAAAAGAATAAAATTGCAAACATTTCAGGTTCTGAAACTGAAAGACTGTCCGAGGGGTATATGGCTAAAGCTCCTTAAAGCCCTGTCTCTAAACCTTCATCAGGGTCGGGAGTCACTAGTTGTTCGCACGCGGGACGTAGAGCGAAGCAAGCTGTAGGTGCTGGAGTCTCGAAATCATCAAGTCCGAGGTGAAACCCTCGAAGAGCTTCTGTGGTTGAAAGATCCTCAGGACTTGGTGCCCTAAGCCTTAATTGGTCGGGAGTCATCTAAGATCCCCGCTACATGGACTTTGGTGAGGAAAGTCGATTCCTCGAAGATTGCACCTACAACACAAAAAGAATTGTGGAATAAGAGGTAGGTCCTGATCTATTTAGGTTGGTTAGCATGCTAGGTCGTGGTAGTAGCTAGGTTGGGGGGAGAGTGCAGTTTGACAATTTATTGTTGAGAGCTAATCAAATAAACACTTAGGTTTTGGTGGAAGTTTTTGGTTGATTCACCAAGAAGAAGCTCTTTGATACCTCAATTTCAGAGTGGCATTCTTTCTCTCATGACAGCTTATTGGACACGGCTTTGATGATTCTTACTTGTGGTTAGCATTACTCATTCACAACTTTTGAAATATAATTTTTGTGAAACATTATTTTGTTATAGTTTTATATGTTCTTTGTTATTTTTCTTCGCATTGCTAAGGGACTAGCAACGTGTCGGTTGGGGTGTGATTGAAGGCTCAAAAGTGCTATTTGAACCCTATTTTTACTAGGTTTTGAGCGCTTTTGTGTACTAATTATTATAATTAACCCAATTGACATGTTCGGTCCCTATTGCGTTTGTAATCGTATCCCAAGGTTGTTTTGTAGTTTTTGCAGAACTGGGAAGCCAAATTATCGTGTCAATCCAATCATAAACAAAGCTCGTTGATTTCCATCAATTCTACTTGGTCTTATATCAATTTCAGCAAGCCAAGAATGAAGAATTTCAAAGGTGAAGAAAATAGGAAAAAATAAATAAGTCGCAGGAAGTGTGATGAATGGGGCACAATGGAACAAGAGTCGCATGAGAAACCTCGATTTTCACAGGCGAATTCTTTCGCTAAAGCTGCTGAAATTCGCTAGCTAGCGAATTTATCGTTGATAAATCTTAAATTTCCTCAATTTCGCTATCTCTTGTGAATTCGGCTAGCATAGCCGAAATTTTCGCTTACGCTAGCTTAAAATTCACTCGTGCATACGAAATTTGTCGCTCTCGCTGTGTTTAAACGACGCCGTTTTGGTTTTTCCTCCTTTCTACCCTCATCAGATTTTTGTCGTTTCATATTGCTTTGTAATTTCCCTTCTTCTGAGCATATATAAGCCTCAGTCTGTAACAAATGACAATCAATCAACATCACAATAAATTTTGGGGAAGCTTTCAGCTCCCGTTTTCCCGCATCTTCATTTTCTTCCCCTTTCTTTTCCATTTTTAGCAGTTAAACAATCTCCAAGGATGACAACTGAGGATGGTCAAGGCACCCTTCCCTCTTCAAGTGTAAGGTCGTCGGGTGCGTGATCTAGGCCGCTGGAGGTTCCTGTTCTTCACGCAGTATCTACCACCGCCACTGCGGTCTCTAATCCTTAGGTTTTTTATCTCCTTGAATGGCTATTTGCAAGCTTTTAGGTTCAAGTGGGATGCTTAATGTTAGATCCACTGGAGGTCTCATTAGTTACTCCCCATGACTCCATTGGAAAGGGGAGTCCAGAGACTTTTTTTTCTTCATTGCTCTATGACCACCGATGGCCGCAAGATGCCATTTTTCAAAAAGGATAAATATTTTGGGTTAGGTTTTATAGCTAAATGAAGATCCGGCGGGAGATGACTATATGTCATCCTCCCCAACGCGAGGAAATGACCGAGACCCCTCGCCTGCCCCAGAATCCCAAGCCCAAGATCCCGATACTTTTTAAGGAGACTTCTTTTATGCATTTCTCTATTTTATTTAAATTTCAGTTTTCCAAACATTATCAATCCACTCGCTTTTATAAATTCCCAAAATTCAAATTGAATTCACCATTTTTACTCACTCAAATCATTTGAAAATGAAGAAACTCATCCCTGGTTCCCGACCTTAGGATCCGCATACTGCTAGTGAGAGCTTTGACCACGTGAGTAGGAGGAAGAGAGATAAAATTTTTGTTGATTCCTGGATCACCCTAACAGGGCATTTAATCAACCCCACTTGAGAGGAATGAATCTCAACCCAAATGTTAGCCAGATTCTGAAATCAAGGGTGAGAGGTGCTCCATATCTAATTGACGGTCAGGTATCTTTTAAGTTGGAGAGGGCTTGCAATATCCTATCCATGGGAGCAAGCAATTTCCAGTCCTAAGAAATGGTTGTGAAGTACTGAAAAGGAAAAAATAGTCAGATCTTTAAAGAGGAATAAATCCTACAAATAGATTTTCAAACCCATTGTCTAGAAATAGAAGTGTGGTAAGAAGAAGTGGCTTCATAACTCGCCCTGCTTAGTGACTTGGCTGGGGTATGTCGTATTGGGACTCTTACTTGAAGTTTTCGTATTATCAGGCCTAAGTCTTTATAACTGTAACAAAATGTGATATACAAAGATACAAAATATAAAACTACCACCGTAGCGGTGTTTACAGTGTCATATACATACAGTCCAGAGTCCCATTTACATATACATATACAAAAACTGTACATTTACATTTACATAATCAGAGCGCACAACCTACAGGTGATGGACCCCTACAAGTGTGTCGCCCAAGAAGATGGAAGATCGTGGATGTCCTCCTCCCGTACCTACACGTATTAAAACCCGCTGTTTAACGCTTTAGTGGGAAACATATGACTTATAAGATATGATCTGCGCTACAAGAGGTGTTATGAATCAACAAAATTTATAACCTAAATTACTCCTACTGCCGTAGCGTAACTACTGTAGTATAACGGCTCTAGGATCGAACACAGGGATGGGTTTTCTTTGTACTAAATGATTTACAGTAGGCTCAAAATGGTGAATTTGTTTTGCATTTTAGGATTTGGTGTAAAAATGTATGAAGTCGATGTCAGGAAATTGAAAATAAAATGAAATAAACTAAAATAAAGTGTAAAAGAAATCCTTGAAGTGTCGGGCTGCTAGGTTGGGTTGATAGGTTACAAAGAGGTCCTCGGGGTTCATTTCTCGCTGGGGAGGATGACCTATAGTCAATTCCTCGAACCGATCTTCTTAACTTTAAAACTAAACCCTAATAATTTTCCTTTAATAGAAAGCATTTATTTAGCATTTATGGTTCCTATAGTGAAAATCTATCACTCACTCCATCCTACAATGATTCGTAAAGGGCAACTAATGAATCTCAGTGGATCTAATAATAAGCATCCACTGAACCCTAAAAGATTACCAAGTATTAATCAATGAGGATGCATCTGAAAATATAACCCCTTAACCTATCACCTAAAGTGGCTTGTAACAGCAATTCAATGGATATCGTATCTAAAGCTAAGAATAAGACCGAACCCTGCAAGCTTGCCAAGTATTGGCCAAAGAAAGCACATCAAAGAACTTTAAACCTAGAGTTGCAAATTTGGGAACCAAAATGTCAAAACCTGCTGCATGAAAAACAGGGGAACAAAATGCAAACCTTACTTCCCAAGCCTAGAAACCCTATTCTTCAAGGATACGAGATCTTTAATAAACATCCTTTTGAGTCGTCATCCTCAAAGGAGTGTTTGGTTTCCTAGAAAGTGAGAGAAAAATGAAAAATAGAAGAGAGAAAACTGGGAAGAAAACAGAGCACCCGTATTTGCTTCCGTTAAATAAAACTTAGGTCAACAGTGTATTACAATGGCTTATATAGCCTTACAATCAAAGTGAACTACCAAACTAACCTAACTAAAACTATTACAATGAGGGTAGAAAGGAGAAAAACCAAAAAGGGCCGCTTGAAGAGCTGGAATTTTCGCTGCAGGAGAAAAATTCGCTATGTAGTGAAAATTCCAGCTTGATGTAAAGCTCTGCTATTCAGCAATTATCTTTCATCCCTCTTTGCTCTATCACTATTCACTTTACTCTAATCGGCTCGATTTCAAGTTCCTCAGGTTGCTGCCATATTCACGCCACACTATTACATTTCTTCTTGCTTTGATATTCTTCATTCCCGGCTTGCTGAAATTGATAGAAAACCATATAAAATTGATAGAAATCAACCCGACTTTGTTATGATTGGATTGACACGACGATTTGGCTTCCAATTCTTGCAAAAACTACAAAAATGTACTCGAAATGCGATCGAAGTACAATAGGGACCGAACATGTCAAATAATTAAGTTAATTATACAATTAGTACATAAAAAGCGCCAAAACCTATTAAAAATGGGGTTCGTAATGTTCTTTGGGCACTAATCACACTTAACCGGCTATATTATAGTCCTTTTATAAATGCAAAGAAGGATAAAAAAACATATAAAACTTATAAACAAAATTATGTTACAAGGTTGGGTAGTTCCTAAAAAGGTTGTGAAGTAATGCTTTCTAACCTCAAATGAAAATAAACTTTAGCCTAATAACTACCTCGAGAATGAATGCCATACAAAATGGAGTATCAAAAGAGCTTCCTTCGATGACTCCAACCAGAACTTCCACCACCCAAGTGTTTGTCTGACAGTCATCAATAAATCGCCAAATTGCACTCTCCCCCAACTGCTTTTCACCGCACAAATCCTAGTATGTTAATTGATTAGTACCCAAAAAGTGCTATTTTGAGTCCTATTTTTAAGATAGGTTTCAGTGCTTTTTGGCGTGACACTTCATATGCGGTGAATTAAGCTTAATAGACATGTGCAGTCCGTTTAGTACTCTACCATTTTGTTTCGAGGTTGTTTTTGGTAGTTTTGGTGTGTTTTCAAACTCAGCCATCATATTTCCAAGCTCGCTTCATATTGCGCCGACACAGACGTTCAGATATTTTATATTGCATCGAAATGAGTTGAAAGAAAATGTCATGGAACTCAAGAAATGGAGGCCGAACCGATGCAGAAGCAATGCGGAGTGTGATTTTCTATGCGCATAGCAAAATTTCGCAACCATGGCTAAAGCCTCGCTTAACTTAGCGAAATTTCGCTATGGCCACATTCGCTTAGATAGTGAAAAAATTTGATATCACAAATAAAAATTCGCTATCACAATACAATTTGCTATCATACGGGTGTTACTCGTGCATAGCTTAAAATTCAAATTTTCTATGTGCCGCACTTTCGCTATGATAGCGAAATTCACTATGCATAGCTTAAATTGGTTGCCCTCCGATTTTTGATCCAAACGACCGCTTTCTACACTCCCATTTTGTCCCCAATGTAATCATATATTTTTGTATTTTGTATTTCCCTGATTCTCGTATGACTATATAAGCCACCTTTATAACTCAGAACCCTAACTTCGTCATTCAACAATACACGCAGCTTCTCATTTTAGGTTACAGTTTTCTCTCTTCTCTCTCTTCTTTCTCTCATTTTTCTATGCCAAACACAATCTCCCTTTGAGGATGACAACTCAAGGGATGTTTGGCTGCTTCAAACCTTGAAGAGGAGGGTCACAGTCAAGTTAATGGGGTCCCTAGGTGTTCCTCCGCGAAATGGAGCAGTAATTACATTTGGTGTTTCAAACTTTTCCAAACTATGGATTAATGCTATTTAATGTGTTTCTTTTGGTCAATACTTGTCATGCTTTAGGGTTCAGTGTATTCTTAATGGTAGATACACTAACATTCTTTAGATGCCATTTACGAGCCATTGAAATTAGGTTAAATGATGCATTTTTCAAACTGCTGGAAAATTAAATGCTTAGTAAGTGTTTTGACTCAAATAGGAGTGTTTTTAAGGGTTGGTTTTTAAAGCTAAACAAAGATCCGGTTTTGGCTATGACTATATGTCATTTGCCCTAATGTGAGGAAATAACCCGAGGACACCAATGCAACCTCATTTTATCAAGCTAGTGACCCAAGCCTTCAAGGTCTCCCTATCACACCTCACTTCAAGTTGTTTCAGTTAGCCCAGTGACAACAACACCTCACTTTTAATACAAATCCAAAATCCAAAATGAAAGCCTCACCATTTTTGAATCATGATACGAATCATTTCCAGGGATGAAACCCATCCCCGTGTCTCGACCCTAGGACCGCCATATCAAGAGCTACCACGCATGCAGGGAGGAAAATAGGGAAACAAATTTTTTGTTGATTCCGATCACCCTACCGCACGAATCAAAATGGCTGCCAGCCGGATGGTGCCAAACTACGAATGGATGAGTTGATATTATGAACTTGTAATCCACATTACAAGTGTTATGACCTTTTTAACCTTTTTTTGAATTTTGTTTGTTAATTTCAAGTTTTTTTTACTTCCGCATCACTCCGGGCTGTTCATTTTTTACGCTCATTTTATATTTTAGTTACTCGACTTGGCAAGCCTTGTTTGTGTTCTTTGCTTTATCCCATTTTGTGTTACAGGTGTTTATGCATCATCGATAGAGGATATCGTAGTAGATCAGCAAAGAGTTAGTGCACCAATTGATCAAAGTTGTGAAGTCAGTGTGCACAGTGAGCAAATGGATCCTCTACCTGAGGAACAACGAAGTCAGCAAGTAACTCCAATGAATCCAACAGCATATAGGTCAATGAGGGACCACATACACCCTCCTAAAGTTAGTGCTCCTTCCTGCATCATACCACCTGCTGAGGATGTGGCAGTAAGACCCTATCTGGTGCCCCTACTCCCAACTTTTCATGGCATGGAGAATGAAATCCATACTCACACATTCGGGATTTTGAGGAAGTATGCATAACTTTAAGGAGGGTATAACCGATATGGAATTGTTGAAGTCAAGGCATTCCTTAACCTCAAGGACAAAGCCAAAATATGGCTCAATTCACTGAGGCCGAGAACAATTAGAAATTGGGCAGATCTTCAAGCTGAATTTTTGAAGAAATTCTTCAGTACAAACAAGACCAACAACTTGAAGAGGCAGATCTACACTTACTCGGACCTATGACAATGAGAAATTTTATCAGTGTTGGGAGAGGTTCATGGAGACCATCAATGCATGCCCACACCATGGTTTTGATACATGGATGCTAGTGAATCATTTTTATGATGGTATGTCTCCAGCCATGAAGCAACTGCTAGAAACCATGTGTGGAGGTGACTTTCTGAGCAAAAACCCAGATAAAGCCATGGACTTCTTGAATTATGTGGCTGAAACTTCCAAGGCTTGGGATGAACCAAATTCGAGGGAAGCTGAAAGAATGAAACCTTCGACCCACCAAAGGGGAGGCATTTATGCACTTTCCAAAGATATGGAGATGAAAGCAAAACTGACTACTTTGACCCGAAGGTTAAAGGAGCTGGAAATGAGAAATCAGCATGAAGTGCAAGCAAGGAGTGAGTCATTTCTACATTCTCACGGCAATTTGTTTGATTGTTTTACCAAATAACCACCATAGGGAGCACTGTCAAGAGCACGCCATGTTCGGGGTCAAAAATAAGCCACCTACAAATGCCCATATGGCAAATAATTCTTATAACCCCAATTGGAGAAATCATCCAAACCTTCCATGGAAAGCTTCTCAAAACCCCCGCATGTCCTCCAGAGTTAATAAGCAAGCAGCCAGCAGCCTCCACCTTCTTCTCCCGTCGAAAGGTGCACCTTCCGGGAATTTAAGCAAAGTGGCAGCACGTTTCAGATAAGAACGTATGTGCTCGAATGTTCACTAATCAGAAAATTGAGGCAAAGAGGAGAGCTCACTCACCAGAAATTGACAAGAGTGCACTCGAGATTTCGTCGTCCAACCGGGGCCACAGGTTCTCAAAAGGGAGATTTCCTCCCTAGATGACAAGAAACCCGAAGGGAGTGCATGAACACAGTTCAAGAATGATCCAAATGTAAGAATTGATGAAGTCAAGGCGTGGGTGACTTCGAGGGAGGGTAAAGAACCGAGACCAACAAATTCCCATCACTCAAATTAAGATAATCCCACACAGAGGTCTGACTCCACTGCAGGAAGAATGTCCAAGGTATGGGAAGAGGTGAAGCCTGTACTCCCTCCATTCCCACAGCCCGAAAAAGAAAATTCACCAACCAAGCTGAAATTTAGAGTATTACGACAAGTGAAAGTTAACATTCCTCTCCTTGACATGATCAAACAAGTCCCCACATATGCTAAATTTCTAAAGGACTGAGCCACTGAAAGAGGCTCATCTAATAAAGGCTTTTTTGACTGAGCAAGTAAGTGCTTCATTCGAGTGTAAGATCAGAACTAATGAACCGGATGTCCTACAATCTCGGCATTGAGGCATTAGTGTAGAAATGCTAATCAAGTAGACTTTGGGAGCTGCTTGTGAACCTAATGGCTAGCATTCCATGTACAAGGAGTCAAGCTTAGAGAATTGAAGCCCACTTCCATCACACCGGCCTTAGCCAACAGTCCATTAAAATACCAAAGGGACTATTGAGGATGTTTTAACGTCATCAGATCCTGCTGTCCACTGGATTTCATTCAGATTCGATATTTATAGCTGGGCCAGGTGGAGCCAATCATGCTGCCCATCATATCGGGGAAGCAGTCCCGTCACTTCCGAACGCCAAGCAATAAACTCATTTTAATGGGGTTATGCACTCACATTTGGGAATATGACTTAGAACTCACATCCCCATTTAAGAATTAAAATGCATATGTACCCAAAAATGGGAGGACGCATCGTGAAGAAGTCTCGTGACATTAGAGTACACCAAGAATGTGCCAATGAGCAGTTAGCGCAAGATGTTAACCTTAGAGTTATCCGAAAAAGCCATGAGTAACAAGAACCTTAATGCATGGGCCTAGTGCAGGGGTGCTGGAGAAAGAAAGTAGAATTGACTGGCTGACCGTGTAGAACTGAAGGAACCTCAGCTTAGAGCTCAAACCCTACCAGCTTGAGTTAAAATATGCATTCCCGGGAAGAAAACATGCAATGTCCGCTTGTAATATCATCACCGCCGACTACTTCACAGAGCACAACTCAGCCGTACCTCCTCAAAAGGAACAAGCAAGCCTCGGGGTGGATGTAATTTATGATTTAAAAGGCATAAACTCCAAATAATCCGCACTCACCAATATTTTATTTAGAAGAAGAATCTAAAGTCGTTGGGACAAATTATTTGTAGGAGGTTGAATCCTCATCTCTCATAAAGAGAAGTTCGCATTGAAGTCCCGAAATCACGCAAAGCTGGTATCATTTACTCTATATTTAAGATAAGACTTCATGCCTAACTTTGTAAGGCTCCAAGAAATCGGGGGTGACCACTGTGTGGAAAAATGCAGTGAAAGGGTGAGGAATTGTTACTCGATTCACTTCAACCCTGCTGGAGGGTATGCATAGATTACGTATGCTCAATGAAGCAATAAGAAAGGATTCATCTCCCACGCCTTCATTGATCACTGAGAGAGTTTCGGACACCCATTCTATTGCTTTTCGATGGGTATTCAGTGGTACTTACATAGAGGATTGCAATGTATATCAAGAAAAGACCACCTTAATTTGTCCATTTGGCACCCATGTTGCTACTGTGAGGATGCCTTTTGCCTTTGCAACGCCCTCGCCACCTTTCGAGATGTATGCTTAGTATGTTTAGCGCGATATTGAAAGGAGCGATAATGAAAGTTTTTCTGGTATGGATGACATCATCAGAGCAATACAGGTGATTTTAAGTAAACCAATCTAATCTTGAAGCTATCCCCGCAGAGGTATTGAAAGAATCTCGTGCTTAATCGGGAGAAATGCCATTTTGGCGGCGAACAACCAAGGAATTGTACTAGGCATGTTATTTCCGCCAGGAACAGTTGATAAGGCAAAAATTGAATCATTTCCAAACCGCTCTCCAACAAATGTAAAAACTTAGCAATTCGCTACGCAGGCTTGGCGTAAGATTCATCAAGGACTTTTCGAAGATTGCTAAGCCCTTATGTCGCAGAGAAAGATGCTAATTTTTCGGGAAACAGAATGAGCTTTAATATTCAAGTCCCATCGATCATTGCACCACAATACGAGCACCCAATTGGCGCTACCTTTGAGGTGATGTGCAGAATGCAAGTGATCTTGCTATTAAGTATAGTTCTGCCAAAGAGAAGATGGGAAACCTCATGTAGTCTATTATGCAAGCAAACCTTGGAACGGCTAACAAAGGAACCATACTACCATGTGAGAAAGAATCGTTTGGTACTGGTCTACGCTTTAGACAATTTCTGAAAGAACATCTGTCGGGTCCTGATATAGTCACTTTACGCATCCCATTGAATATCTCCTCCTCACTCGCAAATGCTAAGGCACAATGTTCTATCTGATGGTTCTTCTCGTCTAAGAATTTAACTTGCAAATTAAGGACAGTAAGGGAAATGTAGAATGTAAACACAGGTGCATCATCTTTCAAGGTTAATACAGCCCATGATCTTCCATAGCCTCGCCCATCAATGATGAATTTCCCCAAGAACTTTTAATGCACCGAAAAAGTCTCCGCATGCTCACATTGCCACCCCTCGCAGTCAGAGAAATCCCATATGATTGGAAAGAATAAGATAGGAAGTACTTCGCAATATCCATCCGCGATTTTAGTTATTCTCTTGCTTCAAACACTGCGCATCGTATAATCAGAAGTGTGTGCCCTCAAGAGGAACAATGTGGAATTCTAAGCTTTCACCGCACGAGAGTGCCTGTGGTGGTCACTTTTCTTCACGTAAGATGACAACAGGTGCCGCAGCCGGTTTCTACTCGGGCCTTATTTAAAGAAGCACACCAAATGTGCCGAGTGTGTGATAGATGCCAAAGACTCGAAAAATTGTCTCGCCATCATATGATGCCCCTGAACCCAATTTTAGTGGTCGAGCTATTTGATGTTTAGTGCGGTCATCTGAGCACATCCTTTCCCCACATCTTATGGTCATACATACATATTGGGCGGAGTACTATGTCCAACAATGGTGCAATCCCAAAACCAACGACCACAGAGTCCAAATTCTGAAAGTAAACATCTTCTCTAGTTGAAGGTAACAAAGCCATTATTAAATGATGGGGTCCACATTTCAGAATAAAACCTTTCACAAAACCTCATGATAATATGGTGTGAAACACAGGTGGCCACCCCTTACCATCCTCACAAACAATGGTCAAGCAGAGTCAACAGAGAGTCAAGACCATTCTAATGAAGGTAGGAACAGCAATAGGAAAGATCCGTCCATCAAACCCGCTTGATTCAATTATGGCCTACGCTGCACGTACCTTTCAAATCCATTCCTCGAACGTCCCCTTTTCGCTGGTTTATGGTAAGGCATGTCACCTTCCAATGAAATCAGTATAAAGTACGTAAAATCACAGTCGAACATGGATCTAAGAAAATGCAAATAAAAGATTCCTTGATCTCAATGATCGAAGAAATACGAAATGATGCCTACTTGATCCCTAAGATTGCAATGAAAGATCAAAAAAAATGTGGCATGATCAAATGATAACTAAAGAAGAATTTCCAACAAGGACCAAGTCCTCCCGTATGATTCCAATCCCATCTATTTCCGAAAGCACTGTCGCCATCGGATATCTCCATCGCTCATGTCGACATCCCACGATCCAAGAGATCCTAACCATCCAAATGACAATAGGTGATCCGTCGCCACGGATCACGTTATCATATCTGCAAAACATGCTGGGCTGGGAGGCCCTTCTTCCGGGACCCTCAAACCACGTAACATACATTTATAATGACTCCCGCAGAGTCTCTAAGCCACCAATTTATTTACTTAGTTTTGTCCAAGTTTCTTTGCTTGAAAATTTTCAAACACATTAACCACAAGAGTAAACATGCCTTGCTTTGTGCTGACACTCGCAAAGAACATCAACCACTTCACGACGAAGACTTCAACTCGCTCTGTGGTCTCGATCCTCTCCTACTCCACTCGATCGATGAGGTACCACTCCATCCTCTGACTTTCTCATTCCCATGCAGGGACAATTTGTGTTAGAAGTAAAGTTCATAATTTTGCATTTAGTTTTACTGGTTATACATGCCCTGCAGTGCCCAAATTCGTTTATTAAAAATTGAGGCTGCTATTTCAAGGCATATATTATTTTTTGTGTCTCTAATGTTACTCTGAAGCAAGAATTGGCTTCCGTATGCCACGTTAGGAATGTGGCCCATGATGATTAAGTTTTTGGTCCGCTGGTGTTCCGTATATTCAACCTTGTGTATCCACCTTAGCTAATCACACACAAAGGTACACTGTGCTTTTTATCAATAGGTCGAAGCTTTATACCATCTCACTTGCAAACCGCCTTAGATCTGTTGACGACCCATAATAGGTTTTTGTTACCCGAAAAAGAAGACCAATGAAGTCTTCCAAATGAAAAAGAAAAGAAAAAGAAAAAAGAAAAAGAAAGAAGAAAAAGAGATATGAAAGCCGCAACACTTTGCCTTGAAACCCGAACACGGTCCGAGGGGTATATGGCGAAAGCCTTTAAAGCCCGGTGCCCTAAACCTTCATCAAGTCAGAGTCACTCATCAGGTAACTTATGGTGGATGGGTAGAGCTTAGGTCCCACTCCCTCGGGTCAACTGTCCCGGTAGCCTCAAGAGCTCAGAGTCGACCGGATCCTTTCGACTCTGACGCCCTAAACCTTAATCGGGTCAGAGTCATCTAGTGGATCCGCTACACCTGACTTCGTGAAGTCGAGTTTTTAGCATCAGACCCTACAATGCAATCAAAGAAAGAAATAAGAGTGTAACTGATTCTATTTATGGTCAGTCACAACAAACATCCCATAAGATTCGTTGGGAGGGAATATCTTTACAACTTATTCGTTCAAAACTCGGTTACCTTAAGAACACTTAGATTCTCAAATGCAGTCTCAGTTGATTGAATTGATGTTGTCAAAACTTGTTCTTATATGGTATTTGTTCTCTCATGATGGTTTTTGTAATGTGGTCTAAATTTCTCATAATCAAGGTAAAGGGGCCCACTGTACACACTTTTGACAACATACAATTTCGCAAAAGCACACATGCATACCTGATTGTTTCTAGCATTGCTATGGACTAGCAATGTGAGCCTATTGGGGTGTGATTAGTACCCAAAAAGTGCTATTTTCGAGTCCTATTTAAGATAGGTGTTTTGAGTGCTTTTATGTACTAATCATATGAATTAAGCCAATAGACATGTGCAGGTCCGTTTAGTACTACTGATTTTGTTTCAGGTTGTTTTTGGGTAGTTTCACAGGTTAGGAACCCCAGCCCATCATTTCAAGCTTGGCCAGATTGGTGCTGATTGCGATAAGTTCAGATGACTTCCTGATTCAGACGAGCGAGTCATAATGTCAAGTGAACTCAATATCTGAGGTCAAACCGATTAGTGAACAATTAGAGGCAGTGATCTGATGTTGGCTTAAAATTTGAAGGATTGTGAAAATTTCGCAACCATGGCGAAAATTTTGCAATCCTAGCGAAATTTCTCTATGGCCACATTTTCTATGATAATAAAATTGCCATCATAGCGATGCCATCTAACGTTACAGAATCCAAATTTTCACTATGCTCGCAATTTTCGCTTATGATAGAAATTAATTATGCATAAATAAATTTGGTCGTCTCCCCATTTTGATCCAAACGACCCCGCTTTGTATAATTCCCATTTTGTCCCAAATGTAACTACATATTTTGGTATTTTTGTATTTCATCTCTCTGAAGACTATATAAGCCACCTTATAACTTTTGTAACCCTAACTTTGGCCATTCACCGAATACACGCACCTTTCATTCCAGGTTACAGCGCTTTTCTCTTCTCTCTTTCTTTCTTATTTCTGGGCTGCCACCACCCTGAGGATGATAACTCAAGGGATGTTTGGCCAAGCCTCAAACCTTTAAAGAGGAGGGTCGCTAGGTTGGTTAATGGGGTCCCAGTGTCCTCTGGCTTAATGGAGTTGTGTGCATTACATTTTATGTGTTTCAAATCCTTTCCAAAAACTTATGATTTAATTGCTTATTTAATCGTGTTTCGGTCAATACTTGTCATGCTTTAGGGTTCAAAGGTATTCTTAATGGTAGATTAACCGACATTCTTTAGATGCCATTTACGCAGCCATCAAATTAGGTTAAATGGATGCATGCATTTTTCTAAACTAATGGAACATTAAATTAGTAAGGTTTTTAATTTCAACAGGAGTGTTTTTAAGGGCTGGTTTTAAAGCTAAACAAAGATCCAGCTTTGGCTATGACTATATGTCATTTGCCCTATCGCGAGGAAATAACCCGAGGGATACCAATGCAACCTTCTCATTTTATCAGTCTGGGCGACCCAAGCCTCCTCAAGGTCTCCCCATCACACCTCACTTCACAGGTTTCAGCTTAGCCCGTTGACAACAACACCCTAACTTTTTAATACAAACTAAAACTAATGAAAGCCTCACCATTTTGAATCATGATACGAATCATTTGTGGGATGAACCCATCTGTTCGACCCTATATACCTATATATCAATAGGTTTGAGATCAGTCAAACAGATATAATAGGAAACAAATTTTGTTGATTCCGATCACCCTACCGTGGCACCTAATCACTAACCAACCTAAATAGTAGATCAAGACCCATCTTTATCCCGTATAATTTTTAGGGTCATAGAAACATCTTTCGAGAATCAACACTCCTCACTAAAGTCCATGTAACGGGGATTCGCCGATGTCTCCCAACCAGTTAAGGTTTAGGGTACTAAGCCATAAGGATTTTCAACCACAGTCCTCGTGTTTCACCTCGACCGACCATTTTGAGACCCAGCACCTACAACTCGCTAAACTTCACTCCTTCCACCCGCGACATCATCTAAGTCAGTGGCTCCCAACCACTGGGCTTAGGCACCAAAGCCTTAAAGGTTTTCTGCCATAATCCTGACCGTTCGTTTCAAGGCAAAGCGTTTCAATTTTCTTCTTTTGCTTTTTTTTTTTGGGAAGACTCATTGGCCTTCTTTCCACGTGATCCTAACTCATTAAAGGCACCAACAACACTAGGATATTATCTGTGGCAAAGAAAGGAGGTCATACTGCTTTTCACCCTATCATTGAAACCTAATGTGCTCCGTGGTTATTAGCTAAAGGTAAGAAATACAAATACAACAAGACCCAACTAATCATTCACGAACTAGGTATACTGGGACCAATCTAACAAAGATGTATCAATTTCTTTAACTTTTCAAATCAGAGGTTGGGCAAAACACACAATAAAACAAAAAATGTCGCAAATAAAAACTAACAAAGTGGTGCAAAAACAAACTAACAACTAAAACCAACAAACAACTGTGACAAAATATCCATCCAGCAAGCTACAATCCACTAAACAAAAGACTTGCTCAAAATATAAACAACACTTCCTTCCTTAACTCTCCCCCCAACCAAATTCGACATTGTCCTCAATGTGGCCATGGAGTGGAAGTTTAAGGGAGGAAGTGATATCTTCTTGATGAAAGGTACTCGTTTTTGGATAGAGATTCCAAAGCTTTCAGACCTTATTCAATTCCATCTAGCTTAAGTATTTAATTGCCAAGATGAAGAAAATAGATGGTGCGGACTAGTTGAACATTTTGAATATTACCCGCCCTTTTTCAAATTTTAAATCATTATTCATTTAGATTCTCGCACTCTGGTTATCCCATAACGAGACCAAATCATCCAAAACCTATATCAGACAAAAAGTTATGCTCAAACAAAATCGTGAAATACAAACAGGGAGTAGGAGTTTAAAATTCCCGCCACATAGCTAAAATTTGGCCTATAGCTTAAAATTCCTCTCTCTTTCCTGCTTTTTCCGATCTTCATTCCGCTTTCCAAAATTCACACAAAACTGCAAAATTAATACAAGAAAAATTAAGAAAAATTGCAGAAAATGAAACAAGCTGTAACAAAGATTAACTTAAAAAATTGTGAGAAAATCTAAAAAAGAAAATTAAAGAAATCAAAATAAAACTAAAATAAAAAAAAATAAAAGAAAAGATGAGGAATAAAGTGGGGGAGATTAGCTCTCAAACCATCCCTGCTTCCTTGGAGGTTGCTGGAACAGTTGGAGCTTAGAAATGTCGAGAGGTTCGGTGTCTAAATCCGAATCCAAGACTTAACCATCCGTCGTACATGCAACATCAAGAGTCACAAAGTCTCTGATACACAGGCAAAAAGGCTCATAAAGGCCAATAATGTCTTAAAGTTTTGTAAAGGTGCATGAAAATCAATGCCTTTGTGTGCTTTGGGGTGGATCAGGCCGGTGTAGCAAAATGTACAATTGGTCAGTCGAGTGGGCCACTGGTAGCTGGCTGTCATGGAATCTGATCCAAAACAAAGCTCCAATCCTTCCACGCTTTCTTCCACGCCTCCTCGCTTATAAAGGGAAGGATTTCTTATTTCTCTCCTCCTTTGGAAAAATGTAAAGAAGACACATATTTGGAGGATCTGCATAACCCTTCGCACAACCAATAAAACTTATAAGCCCCTTGGTGGGTTCGTTGTCGAATAATCGCTCCTCTACCATGGTGTCACTTTTGGCACTCTTCCTCCGTGGACATTGTTGCTGATCGATGAGGTTTTCAATGGAGTCTGCGTTGTCCCATTTATGCTGTTTCATTTTAGCCAGCCCATCTAATTTCGTTCAAATCAATTATGTTGACAATTCTCCATTCAAATGGGCATTAATCCCTTTCTCGCTTTCCGCCTACAAAAGTCATCCACTATCTCGGTAAGGTCCAAAATTGGCTTGTTCAAATGGAGTGGATTATCCAGGCCGAGGTGACCGAGGAGTTGAAGCTCATTATGGAGCAGTTCAGGAGGTGCATACTGTATGATCATTCTATGAGGAATTTCCAGGTGATTCCCAACTATGGTTGGGTACTACCATATGGTGAACTCATCCAATGGTTTCTATAGTCCTCATGGACTAATATTCTGTCTGGATTCCTCTCCACTTCGTTGTCGACATCTGCCATGACTGAACCCTCGATCCTCATGGATATATATGCATTCAGTGGTTACCCTCGCCACATGTGCCGACCTTACCGCCCTCTTCCATTAGGGTTCAAATTCAACCTTGATTAAGAAACCGTATCCCACTGAACACGAACCCCGCAACAAGAACAAAGCAAACACTCAAACAAGGAAAAAAACAACTCTACCAAAAAGGGGTAGTTAGCTAAAAACAAAATAAAATGAAAACCACAAAATTAAAAACACACCGAAACACTAAAAGATATATATACAAGAAAATTCACTGCACTCGTGGATGAGGCACTGCACTTAAGAACGACGCCATGATCCACAAAGAGGTCATGAATCAACAAAATTTATAACCTAAATTACTTCCTGTAAATGAGTAACCTAAATCTTTCAGACAAATGATTTATATGAGGTTCAACAGAATTTGTTTTGTAGATTTTAGGATTTGTGTAAAAGTGTGTGAAGTTGATGTTGTGGAAATTGAAATAAAACCAAATAAACTAAATAAAGTGTAAAAAGAAATCCTTGAAGTACCATATTGCTAGGTTAATGATAGGGTTACAAAGAGGTCCTCTGCTCATTTCCTCTCCGTATTGGGAGGATGACCTATAGTTCATTCCTATATCCTGATCTTTCAGCTAACTTTAAAAACTAAACCCTATTAATTTTCCTTTTCCATAGAAAAAGCGATTTATTTAGCATTTGTCGGTTCTGAGTAGTGAATGTCCGTCCTACCTTGACTCATCCTACAATGATTCGTAGAAGGGCAACTAATGAATCTCAAAGATCTAATAATAAGCATCCACCGAACTCCTAAAAGATTACCAAGTATCATCAACATGATGCATCTGTCGCCTGAAAATATAACCTCTTAACCCACTTTCAAGTGGTTTCAGAATAGTAACTAATGGATATCAATGTATCTAAAGCTAAGAATACATCGAACTCCTAAAAGCTTGCTGGGTATTGGCCAAAGAAAGCACATCAAAGAGCTTTTGAACCCAGGAGCTAAAATTAAAGAAGAGTCCAAAATGTCAAAACCTGCTGCATGAAAAACAGGGGAACAAAATGCAAACCTTACTTCCCATGCCTAGAAACCCTATTCTTCAAGGATACGAGATCTTAGGTTAAACATCCGAGTTCATCCTCAAGGAGGTTTCACTAGAAAGAGAGAAAATGAAAAATGTAAGAGAGAAAATCGAAGAAAACAGAGCACCCATTTGCTTCTCGTAAAAAATAAAACTAGGTCAATAGTGTATTACAAACTGCTCATATAGCCTTACAATCAAAGCTTTATTCACCAAACTAGCTTAACTAAACTATTAACGAGGGTAGAAAGGAGAAAAAAACCAAAACGAGGTCGAAGAGCCGGGAATTTTCGCCGCAGAGAAAATTGCCATGTAGCGAATTCCTCGCTACTGCAGCCGAAAATCCAGCCCAGGCGAATAATTTTCTATTCAGCATCCGTCATCCTCATGTTCATCACCACACGCCATCGCTCCATTGCTCCATGTTGCTACCATTCACGCGCACTATTCCATCCCTTCATACGATAACTTCACTCCCCGCCATTTCAAACTGATGAAAACTATATGAACGATGGAATCAACCCCACTGTTATGATTGGATTGACAAGACGACGGCTTCTAATTCCCGCAAAACTACAAAAATGTACTCGAAATGCATAATAAGAAGTACAATAGGACCCGAACATGTCAATCGGTTAATTATAACAATTAGTACAATAAAAAGCGCCTTAAAACCTATTAAAAATAGGTTCAAAAAATAGTTCAAGTAATTAATCAACATATATACACATGAACTAATACTCATTTATAGTAATATATAACAAGAATGTGATATACAAAGAGTAGATATCAAATTTTCATGAATCTCATATAACAAACTTATACTTATAGCAAACTTATACTCGTTCTCGTATCTCCCAAGATATATCAGACTTAGTGATTCACATCCAAATAGGATAACACATCCTACTTAGTATTATTCATATTTAGACGGAGGTAATTCAGATCCACATGAGCTTTACACTTATACAGAGATACCCGTAGATACATTCAGAACAGTAACGATGTACATTACTTCCTTCTTATTCGTTATTCATAACCTTATCATATAACCTGTCGACTACCCGCATTGGTAATAATGGTTCAGCAAGACATACCATCATGTCCCAAGGTACGCATAGCATCGAGGTGCCATAGCACAAAGCAGAGTGCCAAACAATCGACAGAGCACCGTCGCACCAATTAGAGAGTATCAGCCACTAAATGCCCGCTCAACCGCTAAAAGAGTGCCACACACTAATCAGAGTACCAGTACTATACGGCCCGCCACACACCGAGGTGCTATGCTCATTCAACATCCCTGGCCTTAGGCAATCCCACGCTTATATGTGTTCGTGGAGCTTACTATATTATCATAGACATTAAGCTCCGCCATCATCAAACTCCTTACTGAGGCGAGGTACTCCGCGCTTTCACTTAGTTTCATTCTATTCAACCCTCGTTAGTAATTATTTGTCTTGTACCATTTGCAATGAATATGGGACTTTACCAATGCAAAGCACAAATTAGGATGCTTGAAGACCCAGACGGCATTCACTTTATGATCGGCACCTACATATCTCAACCCTTCATGTCACGTACTGGTACTTTTGATCGGGTACCGTACCATTTTTCTTATGTCCATGGGTACCGTACCACTTCGCACCGCATTCAAAACGCGTGTCTACCTAGAAATTGTAGATTTTGCTGGCCACCCCTAAAACTCCAATAACTTCCTCTAAACTCATGTATCTCTGAGTAATCCCATAATGGAATCCTACCCAACCACTCCACAAACACTCTGTACAACAATGGTTTAGAACTTCCTGCTAGCCAAAACCCTAGACAAAGAATCCAAGAATCCACAAAAATCACAAATCTATACAAAACCCTAGAAATAAGGAGAGGGATTCCATATTCATCTTATACAAACGAGGCTCCATAAACTAACTTTCAACAAATCTAGGGTTAGGATGAATTCCTAACTAAACCCTTGAAATGGAACAAAACTAATCTCCATACCAAAGTCCAAAAATCCATACCTTACTATACAAAATCATAGCCATCCATAGAATCCATACAAAATCATCATAGCAACCATACCCAAAAACTATAGTAATGATTCCATACAAAACTTAACAAGTTCCATACCTTTCCTCTTTCTTTTCCTTCTCTCTTCCTCTTCTTCTCCTTCTTTTTCCCCTTTCTTCACGTTGGTCTTCTTCTTAGACCAAAAATGATATTTTTGGTCTCATCTCTCCCCTATTTACAAACTAAAGTTATGTCTATTTACCTTGTTCTGTAATCTTCTTACCTTATAACTTTTATCATCCTCCTGCTTTGACAAATTCAGTCCTTACCCTCAGAGTCCTTGTACTGCCTTCTAGTTTCGAACCACTTAGCAAAATAATAATTATGAGAATTTCAAAATGCACTATAATTTACCCTAATTATGTCTTTAAAAAACACTCACGTGTATTTCGGGGTGTTATAAGAAGAGGAACGTGGTAGAAGTCAGAGAAATCCATGTTTACACTACTCGGGCTTCTTAGATAACTCTCTAAGATTCATATCCATTACTTTATCTTATTTGAAAACTTCATAAAGTGATGATACAAATAAATGACTGCTTTTCTTCCTCTAATGTGTTTCAAGCTTCATAAGAGCTCTCTAATCATTTAGTTTAGAAATTTCATTAATCTATTATCCTTTCATCTTACTTAAAAAGTTAATTATATTATGAAACCTCGTGAACTAAACATGATCTTTAGTAGTAAGGGTAGTTAATCTTTAAATTTTTCTAATCGATCCTCGTGGGAATGATATCTGACTTAAAATCCATCAGACATGAGAGGATCCGTAGATCACGTCTGATCTGACTAAATCATCAAATAAAACAACTTACACACCGCTTAGAAACATATTTTATATCTGGTCTCAACTATTTTCTGCACCATCGCGTGACCGATCCAGTTTAGTAGTCATATATCAAATTTGTCTGCACAAAAGTATAAAGAATAAGTTGTTTGGCCCATGTTAAAAATAAGTCAACAAGTTTTCGCGCCGTCGCCGGATCCAAATGAATATATTTGCCTGATTAATATTCTTACCTAAGAGAAAACTGTTCAATATTTTTCTTCATCTTCATTCACGCAATTTCCAAAATACTTTAACTCGTAGTGAGTCAATCCGGCCTACTAATCTTTAATGAAACTATCATGATATATTTCCGTGTCTACTGATTCATTCTGATTTTAGTGTCTCCCCATTCTGAAGTCTTCATGCATAGAAAAAGTCTAAAATCTGAATTCATACATTTGGGACATTGAATTGGAAAAGGAAACTAAAAACCCGAAGAAAGTCGATTAATAAATAAAGGGTTACGGCAGAAAGGTAGGAGATGGCAATGTCAGCGATTCCAATCTATGAAGTAGACAGCTTCAAGGGCAAAGAATCACGAATAGTTTTTGAACTCATATTAGAGATGATCAATCCAAGTACCTGAAGCAAATAACTTTGAGCTTATCTCACTAATCACCATGGTCCAAGAGAATCCGCCTTTACTCATTATCTCAAAGGAAGACCCCAATTAGCACATGGACATATCTAATGGCTAACATCAATGTCTGTTTGTGGTACAGGTATGACGTGATTAAGCTGCGTTTGTTCCATTTCTCCTTATGATATCAACAATTGTTGGTTTGAATCACTCCCTATGGATCAAGAGTACTTAGGATGAGCCTGGTCACATCTTACTTTTAAGATTTCGCTTCCGTCCACTTCAGTGAGGAAAGGAGAAATCATTATATTCAAGTATGCTGTGAATATCGAAAGTTCCACAAATTCCTGTGAGCGTATAAGAAGCTTCTCAAGAGATGTCCAATGCACGAGATTGATCAGATCACACAAATGAATATTTTCTACCATGCCATGAACTACACATCCCAAGGGATCATAAATGCAGCATGTTCTGGAGCCTTCAAGAGAAAAAGTGCTGAAGAGGCAAATCAGTTAATAGAAGTCTAACAAAGAGCAACTACAAAGCTCCATCTGAGACTTCGTGGAGTCAGAGTGCTTCGAGAGGATGTGGTGTGATAGAGTTCCACATCACACATCATCTATAGAGGGTAAAACTAGACGCCACGAACAAGTTAGCATGCGTGAGAATGTCCAGTGTCCGCCATCTTGTTGAACCTGGTGGAAAATCAACAAAATGTTTCAATGATGAAGGACTAGCTCATGATCGTGTCCTTATCTCGCAGGAGGAGGTCACACCGGACAATGGCACAGGAGTTGAACAACTTTGGGCCCAACACAAATCTTCCAACTCACTACACACCAACCTCGAAAAACCATGATAATTTCTCATATGGACCTACAACATAGTAAGGATATAGAGTGTTATCATCGACATGGTCTGACATGTTTCCAAGGATAGTAGCAATGAACAACGGAGAGTTGAGAATAAGGTGAGAGAAGGTCTTTCGTCTTTTGAAGAACAAATGATAAGCTTTATGGGAAAAACAATTTCACCCCGGATATACGCGAGAAAAAAAATTTCTTTGAGGCTGCATGACATTCGAAATAGCTCTGAAAAACAATGTTGAGCGACTTCAAATGCCTCTACGAAAATCGGAACCTGAGTAGGCAAGCGTGGCAATGAACTAATCCAAGGATGTCTATCCAAGATGCTAAGAAGAAGTCTTAAAGACTGCATGTGTGACGCACAGGAGTGACAAGGGCCGGAGAGAAATAAGAAATGAAAAGAAAGAAAGTGAGGGAAGAAAACACGAAATTGGAGAAGAAAGTAAGTGCGGGTTTAGAAATTATTGAAGAAGAGAGAATGAAGTAAAGGTACAGCAGAATAACCAGAGAGGTGATCTAAGAAGAAGAGGTTCAAAAACACAGGCCTCAAGTCCCATTCCTACATTAGCTGGAAGCTAAGCTGAAATTCTAAATTCTTGAACATGTTCAAGAAAATAGATATCAATATCCCTTTTTCAAAGGCACTAACTCAAATGCCTCATTATGCTAAATTCATGAAGAGTCTGTTGAGCGAGAAGAAAGAATTGCTGAAGAAGAGGTGGTGAACTTTGTGTGCTTTGTATCTGATTTATTCGAGGAGTCTTTACTAAACGAAATGTGGGATCTATGGCGACTGCTATTCATACAACATAGGAAGTCACGAAATGAGAAGCATTGTGTGATTATGGAGCTAGCATCAACTTGATGCCTCTCGTAGTCAAAGGAATAAGTTTGGGGCGTACTCCCACGGCCGTGACTGGGATGGCGAAAAAACCTAAGCTTAATACTTTGAGCATTCTCCGAGATGTGCTTCTGGAACCCACGAACTTTGGATTTTGTTACATTCATATTGAAGGAGAACAACAAATTACGCTGCTAGGAAATTCTTTCCTTGCCCAGCAGGCCTTTGTTAAATCTGAAGAAAGGAGGGAAGCTTACCTACAGGGGTTGGAATGAGGGGTACTTCAATCTGTCGAGTTTGAAATAACTTGGGAAGGCCCGATAACACAATTGTAAGATTACAAGAAACAAAGTTCCCATCATTTTTGAACTAATAAATGATTGCTAGATTCAAGTTTAATGAATGAAATGAGTTAATTTAGTGTCTTAAAATGCGAATTTTGAACTCAATTTGATCAAAAGCGTTATAATAGCTGAAACTAGTTTGAAAAATCCGATGGTTAGAAAGAAAGCTGAAGTATTCAACTCATGATTGTTTAAGGTATCTAATCATTTTAAATGTACACTTTCTTGAAGTGAAAAATCCCAACAATGATATATCGAGTTGACTTGGCGAGCGCAAGGAAAAGAAACTGCAGAATTCTTTAAATATAAAGAAACCATTATGTGGTTGTGGAAGATTTAAAGGAATTAGTCGCCTGTGTATGCATAAAAATCATTGGAGGAAAATGCAAAGACCTCCATTAATTACTCAAAGAAAGATAATCCGATAATGAAAGAAGTTATTAGAAAATAAGTGTTGAAATGGTTGATTGCAGGCTTTATATATGCAATCTCATACAACCCTTAGGTAAGCCCAGTTCATGTGGTTCCCAAGAAAGGTGGATTCACTGATAGTAAAAATTGAAAAGATAATTGATTATACAGGCATGCGAGGATGGAGGGGTGTGCAGATTACAGAAAGATGAACCTGACAACAGGGTGATGGTCTTTGGGCCTTGCCGCCCTTTGTACTTTTCTTGATGGGTATGAGGTATAATCATTCACCTTAGGATGGAAATACTTTACATATTCTGACCACCTTTTGTAGCATCCCAAATATTTTAGTTTTATTATTTTACTTTATAACATTTACGCTATTATAAATTTTATTTTATTTATTAAATGTTGATTGGTTTTTCAGATGATAAAAATAGGGTTTAAAGTGAGAGTGCAAAGTGGATTAATTGCATTAAATTAGCCTTAGTAGTTTAATGATATGTTTAGGGTACCTTGAGTTAATTTGAATTTTTAGAAATTTAAATGCTAAGTGAAAAAAAGGGAATAATACAAATTAAGGTCAAAATAGTAATTGTCAAATATGAGGACCAAGGTCATAAATGAAGAGAAGAGTATATGCCAAAAGTAAGTAGATGAGTTTATTGTACAAATGGAATAGAAATGAGAGGGCTTTAATGCGAAGTAAGAGTCAAGTGCATTAATGAACGTGAGTTCGCGCATAGAAAGGAGATGATGTGATCTGCTCCTTCTAAGGGAAAACGTTTTGGTTTTGGGAGAGCTTAGAATACGGTGCTTGTGGGGATGAACTGAATTTAGTTTGATTCTCATTTGACAAGGTTCTGTATGAATTCATGAAATGAAGAAGAAGAAAGAAGAAAGCTAGTGAAGATCAAAGGTTAGGAACCCTCCTAACTCTGCACGTTGTGTTTGGGTTGGTAAACCTAAATTTTAATATATATATATATGTTGGGATGGGGTTCTGCTTGACCTTTTATTTGATTAAAGTTGGTTTTATTTTTGTGTAAGAAAATGTTAGGGTTTTAGGAGATCATCAGTTTTACAAAACCCATGTGTTTTTCATTTAGCCATAACTTGGCCATTCTCATCAAATTATTAGTTTAAATTTATGACAAAGACTTTTCCAGGAGAATGTTTTGGAATAAGTGTATTCAAAAATTTGGATTTGTTTGGTTCAAATCAGTTAAAGAGTGAGCTCTATTTTTGGGCAAATTATTTGGTATAGTTTTGGTATTTAGAACATAAGTTGAGTTTCACTCATCCAAATCGAGGGATTCAAATTTTTGGGTAAACTAGACTTCTAGGAGAACAAATTTCCTTTAAATAAGTGTATTCAATTGGACATTGTACCCATAGATTAGTCTAAGAGGCTCTTATCAGAAATTATCAGTTATGTTTTTTAAATGAAGTGATCAGTTCATTTAAAGCATATCTTTTGGGTTTTGGTTTCAGTGGATGATTCTAATTTTTAAATAAATGATTATCAGAAGATAATGGACGAAAGAGTGAAATTAAATGTGACTCAACAACCTGAAAATTTTATAAATGAAGGTGTGACTAGTTTGAAATCAGCCTGACTTCCAAAAGCTGCGTATGACTGTTTCTTTGCGTAGATTGAGGTGGGTGGTGACTAACTAAGATCAAGTTCAGGATAGGAGTCAAGGAGCGACAATCTTTTTGGTTTATTCTTCTCATTTCTTTTCTTATTATAGCTTTGTCAAAAAAACTGAAATGATTTACATGGGAAAACTGCATGTGCTTTTTGTTTTTAACCATAAAAAAATTATCTTAGTGTTAATTGATTATGGATTTCCATGAAAACTACATGAACATCAAAATGTGTTTATTGGGGTATATGTATATAATGTGTAAATAACTATGATTGGTATTAATGCCCTTAAGAGAATGTTATCATCATGTTGAGTTGGAATAGATTGGTATTTATACCAATAAGAGTAATGTAGTATGCCGAAGCGAAGTAAGTTATAGTGGCATACCGATCTGTAGGCCAGCGGGATAATATCGGTAGTGTACACAAAATGAATTTGCAAATAACCGAATTCAGTATTTAGTGGAGATGTCTTGTGTTATTAAATGTTTTTCTCTTTGACCTACAACCCAACAGGACTATGTCGATGATTCCACTATCCTATGCACCGAAAGTCATGGTTAAATTCGTTTAAGGACAAACTTATAAGTAAATGTGTGAAATGCATAATTTGAGTTTGAATGAAAAATTAAAATATATATTGTTTGTGCATTGACCATTGAAAATGTGTGCCAAAATTGTTTCGAAAAGATGCATATTTTGTGTTTGATTGAAATGAGGATAGAAATGCATAGAACCACTAAGCATGAAATTACTTAGCGTGTTGTTTTATCACGCACAGGTACCGAGTGAATAGGGGCAAGATCAAAGGCCGTAGAACCTAGAGTCATCGTTGAATCATGCGGAGTATAAGTAAATGCTCCGTCTCATGCAAACATTTCCTTTAAAAAAAAAAAATCATGTAATTGTTTTGCATTGCAAACAAAGATGTATAAATCTTCATGGGAAAATTATAGGCACGACTTACATTATGAACTACAATGTTTGTAATGAAGGAGCAAAAGAAATATCGTCTTGTATAAATGTAGGAATTGAGCAAATGATGGGCTCTCTATGATTGATGTATATTTTTATATATATAAATATTGTATTAATGTGAATCATATTTTCATACATACATAAATATGATTTAAATGGATAAATATCCCATTGAAAATAGTATATGAAATGTGTTTCACAGATAAATGGATTTAGAGGTCCATCCTCGGGTTAGGTCAACAGGTAGATTTGTTGGGTCAGCAGGAAACGCATTTACCCTTGCTAGAGAAGGATGTCATTTGAATTATGTAATGCTCTTGCAACCTTCCAAAGGTTTATGATTTCCATATTCTCAGATTTTGTGGGAGAGGCTATGAAAATTTTTATGGATGACTTCTCAGTATATGGATCAGTTTAGTACCTTAAATTTAGAGATTGTACTACAGAGGTGCCAAGACAAGAATTTAGCTTTGAATTGGGAAAAATGCAATTTCATGGGAACATAAGGATTTGTCTTGGGACACAAAATTTATGCAACTAGGCTGGAAATTGACCAAGCAAAGGTTTTTGTCATAAAAACTCTCTTGCCACCTCACAAGCGGATTAAGAACAAGAAGTTTCCTAGGACATGCTGGATTTTATAGGAGATTCATAAGGGACTTATCAAAAATTTCAAGACCATTATGCAGATTATTGAAAAAAGATGCAAAATTTGAATTTGATGAATCATTTGAAAAACAATCTAGATTAAGATTACGGAGTTCCATCATGCGACATACAATTTGGAACAAAGTGTTTAAAACATGTGTGATGCCAATGACTATGCAATACAAGCGGAGTAGTTTGGGACAAAGAACAAAGAAAATTTCAAGGAGGCCATATGCTACGTTAAGGCCTTCAATGAGGCACAAGAGAACTACTTTACAAAGAAGGAATCTTGCTGTGGTTTCTTGTATGTGAAAATTTAGGCCGTATTGGGGTCCATATATACTGCTTGATCGTACAACAATTAAATGTCTAATAGCAAAGAAGATGTAAGCCAAGATCGAGGAGGGTACTAGTGCTGCAAGAATTTGATTTAGAAATAAAGGACAAGGGGGTAATGATGTGATAGGTGATCACTTGTCAAGAATGGAACTTCTTGAAAGGGAGGACAGTAGTAGAAAAAATTTTCTTGATGGCGACTTTTTCAAGTATCAGTTCATTACCTTGGTATGTGATGGGTGCGAAAGCACTGTACAAACCCCGGGATTAGCGAGATTAGGGATCAATTTCATATATATATGAGCGTGTTTTGATTAATTTTCTAATATTTAGTTTATTGGGTTTTGTAGGAGATGCGGAAAATCTCTTGGAAATGGAGCCTTTACGGGAAGCTTGGAGAAAGTGGTGCGAGAAATGAGCCCAGCGTCCACGGCGTTGCGGAAATGTTGGATTTTGGGTTTTCATAGAGTGGAGTGAAATGTTTGAAACACAAGAAAATAAAATAAGTTATATTGTAAAAATAGAGAACTCCTTGGGGTGTTAAATTATTAAGGGTTAAATTCCTAGGGCAATTGAGGGTTTCTAGGGTCCTTTCCTCGTGTTGGGGAGGATGACCTATGATCATTTCAGAGTGTGGATCTTCATTTAGCTATAAATTGACCCTTAATAAATATCTCCTTTGAGAAAAATGGCATCCAACGCCATTAGTGCTCTCAGTCATTAAAATACAAGTCACCTTGACTCACCTTACTGGATCATAAGTGAAACTAACAAATATCAATGGATCTAACATTAAGCATCCAACGAACTAAAAGCTTGCAAGTAATAACCATTCAAGGTGACTCAAAAGGGATCAAAACCTAAAGTTAAAAAGTGAAAGCGATGCAATGGTGGATTCTGGGTGGCTGTGGAACCCTCAGCACGCCTCAGGATCCACAGTAGCCTTCTTCTTCAAGGAGAAGAGGTTCTAATGGCTCATCCTCAGAGTTGTCATCCTCGGGAGGTGTTTGAAATGAAGGAGAAGAAAGTGAAGGAAAATGAGAGAAAATGAGAAGACGAAGGAATTGTTGAAAGTTCATTAAAAAAAAAATAATTTATTAATGAAGCAGATTTCGTTATAGTGCTTGTCTAGGGCTTTTATAGCCAAACCCCCTTTACAAATTACAAAAATAACATAACAAACACTATTACAATGGGGTAAATTAGGAAGAAAACCAAAAAATGACAAAAGTCAAAAAGTCAAAGCGGTGAGACAAGTGAGCGGTGGTGCGAGGGGTGAAAATTCGCGGGTTGAAATTTGTGGTCTTGCTCCCATTCTTTAGCTATGCTTCTCTTTTCTTCTAGTTTTTTATTTACAGCTATGAGTTGAACTTGGATTCTCCATGGTTGAGTTGAATCCCTATCTACGGTATAAAAAGCCTGCAAAAACAACAAAATTTAATTGGTAGCTTTGCTACGAGTCCTTGTAGCATGCCAATTGGGTTAATTAAGATTAGTACACAAAAGTGCTCAAAACACAGTATTAATAAGGGTGTAAAATAGCACTTTTGGTGGTTACCTCAGAAAGGCCATAGAAAACCTAGTAGGTGAGTCATGTCGGTAGAGACAGTTCGGTAAATTCTTTCGGTCGAACAATATATCTCCCAGATTAGAAACAAAGAAGACAGATTTGTGAGTTCGGTTCTGTTTGATCCTTCATCTTGGCAGCAACATGTGCATCACCCTACGTATATTAGAAGTTTAGTATGTTATTTTCAATATGCGGTTCAAAGTCTGTTTGCCTTGAGGACAAATGAAGCTAAGTTGGGGGTGTGATGAGTACCAAAAAACACTCATTACAAACAGGATTTAGCGAGATCGGGATGCGATTTCATATATGTATGACCGATGTTAAATTACTTTCTATTTAGTTTTATTGGGTTTTGTAGGAGAAGTGCGGAAAATGCTGGAAATGGAGCCTAGGGAGGCTGAAGAAGAGTATCTGAGAAATCAACCCAGCGATCGGCCTTTGGCGTCGCTACATGGGAACGAGGAGAATCGATTGAGGGTTCAAAGTCGTTTCTTGACTAGGGTTTGAGAACTTGGAGTTGGAACAAGGAGAAGACTAAGTTGATCGCAAAGAGAGAGACTTGAGAACCCGGGAGATCGTCATTCCCTCAAGTCCATTGAAGTTTTCTCTATTCTCATTATCATGTCTTACTTTTCTGTTTAATATTAGATAGAACATAATGAGGTTCTAAGTTCGTGGTTTAGGGTGTTGTTAGAGATTTGGACATGAATACTATGTAAAGTGTTAGCCTTTTATAGTTCATTATCTTATATATATATATATATATATATTTATTTCTATTAACCTCATGCTTGGATGAAATCAACATATTAATTTCTGGTCAATCTTGATATGTGAGTGATTCTTTGTAAGATCTAAGAAGTGAATGAAGAATTAGACATAGGTTGAGGTTAACCTAATAAACTTGGTAATATAGGATTATCAATGATTAGGAGGCTTAGGGTTCTTTGCACTCTATGCTTTAGCTGTTGGGGTTGAGCCAAGACGAAACCTGCTGCAGGGGAGGTTAAATGACCTTGAGAAAGGCTTTAATTACATTGGAGTCAGAACATACAAGGAGAACACACTATATTAGTGCTGGAATGGAATTGTAGCTTACATAGTGGGATCCAGCCACCCAACCTGCAACACGATCATTCCACGTCTGAGCACCTGATTACATTAGTAATAGTTTAATTTGCTTTTAGTTCCTTACGCCATCACGATTGCTAGTTTGAATATTAAAGAAGTATTGTAATTTGGTACTTAGCATACTACGATTAAGGTTTCCACGTGGATGATATCAGGTACTTAGGTACTTTATTGCTTAATGATGTATACTTACGCGAGAATAGAACTTTACTTCTTATTGCATATCACAAACACAATGACATTAGCAGCTTATCATTATCTTTGATATTGTAAATTTTAAACGTGGAATCATGCCACGAGATTCAACTAATTAGAAAGAAAGGCGAGAGGCGTGCTAGGTTTTATATATGGGATGACCCCATTGCTTTAGAAGAGGCGTATGATTATTAGAAGATGTGTACGGTGAAACAGATAGATTATGGATAAATGCCATTCATCACCATATGGAGGACACTTTGCAGGAGATAGAACAACTTAAAAAATTCTCCAGTCAGGTTTTTATTGGCCAACTTTATTCAAAGATTGTTATGAATGGGTCAAACATTGTGAAAAATGTTAGAGAATGGGTAACATCAATAGAAGAAATGAGACGCCTCTACAAGGAATTATGGTGGTGTAGATTTTTGATGTATGGGGGATAGACTTCATAGGAGCCTTAGCCATTCTCCCGGTGTAGTTATGTATCCAAGTAATGGGTGGAGTCACTAACCTTTGCCCAGAAATGATGCAAATACAATTGTGGGGTTTATTTAAAAGAACATCTTTAGCAGATTTGGAGCCCCTATAACTAATCTAAGCGATGAGGGAAGCCATTTTGCAAACAAGTTGTTTACAAAACTTATGAGCAAGTATGAAGTGGACATGTCCATGAGTTTGGCTTATCACCTCAATCGAAATGGGCGGATTGGAGATATCGACTAAATGAATATTCTTGAAAAAACTGATCAATGCTAACATAGAAATATTGGTCATTAAAGTTGGAAGAATACATTGGAAACATAGAAGCGCTTATATGAAGTCCCTATTGGAATGTCCCCATACAGAATTGTCTATAGAAAGCAGTGTCATCTACCACTGGAACTTGAGTATAAAGCAATGTAGGTAATAAAAAAGTTGAATTTTGATTTTCAAGCTGTAAAAGAAAAGAGACTTCTCCAAATGAATGAATTAGAAGAGCTGAGAAATGAAGCCTATAATAATGCCAAAATCTAGAAAGACAAGACTAAAAGTGGCATGATAAGAAGATTATGAGGAAAGAGTTCAGAGTAGGACATCTATTAGTCCCTCTTTGTGAGCTAAGACTCTAGGAAAACTCAAATAAATTGGAGTACAGTTCCATATCTGATAGTTCACTTGATTACCTTTAGATAACACTTAAAACCAATTATGGAGATGGGTTTAAATAAATGATAATTTGAAACCTTACCTGGGAGGAAGATCAAATGGGAAGAGTCATAGATTTGAAAAGATGAAGTAATTCTTTGAAATGAGAAAACCTTGCGACAATCATGTATTAGAACAAACAGTTTGACTTCTTGGGAGGCAACCCAATAAACTTTTTAAAATTTTCATAGTAAACTTGATTTGGTTAAGATTTTGTGTGTTTGAATAGTGTAGAAGTAGTTGATTCGTGCCACAATAGGGTTCTGGATCAACAAAAATTATACCTAAATTCCTAAATGCTAGTAGTAGAACTACTCTGACATAGTAGCTCTAAGTTAAACTTGGGATGGGTTTAGGTCTTACAAATGATTTGTATAATGATTCCAAATGGTGAGGAGCTTTTGTTTGGATTTGATTTGTATAAAAAGTGTGGTTGTTGTCAACTATATTTAGCGATGGTGATTCAAAATAAAATGTAAAAGACCTTGAAGTTTTAGACACTAGTTTTGGTATGATAGGGTTGTAAGGTGTCCTCGAGTTATTTCACCATGATGGGGTAAATGACCTATAGTCATTTCCAACCGGATCTTTGTTTAACTAAAAACCAACTATATTACTTTTCCTCTTTGAACCATAGCATTCTGCCGAAGGCATTAGCGTTCCTGTGGTTGAAATCTACAGCATTTAACCTGCAGATGGCTCCTGTGATAAACTAACTAATGGATATCGGTGTATCTAGCATTAAGTACCTTGAACCCAAAAGCTTCTTAAAATAATAAACAAAGAAAGTACATCAAATAGCTTTTAAACTGGTTTTGAAAGTTTGAAACATAAATGTGATGCTTGCTTGGTGAAAACGGTCTGCATAGCCTCAGCCAACCCTAGCAGCCTCCTCTTCCAAGGTTTAGAGGCTGTTTAGAGGCTTTAGCCAAACATCCTTTGAGTTGTCATCCTCAAAGGGTGTGTTTAGTTACCCTAGAAAGTGAAGAAAGAAGAGAAGAGAAAATAGGAAGACGAAAAAAGCAGGGGGCCCGTAATGGAAAAAATGTATGAATAGTTGGAGTTACAAATTGTTTCATAAGATGGCTTATAGCCTTACAAAAAGGTAAAAATACCAATTATCCTTAATAGTATCATTGATGAGGGTAGAGATGGAAAAACCAAGCGGGGTCGTTTGTACACAAAAAAACACGAAGCGAGACATTGTCTGGTGAAAATTTACATACATAAGCGAAATTGCACTACATAAGCGAAAATTTACAAATATTCTAGTGAAATTTCCTTGTCTTCCCCACTTGCATCTGCGCCATTGACTGCATCCGACATTTCATCTTCAATTTCTTAGTTCCGACGATGCATTCAGAATGCTAAATCAAAGACTTCGGTGTAAATCAGCTCAGCTTTGATATGCTTAGCTTACGATATGGTGGATGGTTTTATGAAACTTGCAAAAACTACACCACAAACAGCATTCGATACAATCATTAGTGCAAAAGGGACCTGGTATCAATTGGCTTAATTAATATAGGTCCATTGCACAAAAGTACTTAGAACCACAATCTTAAATAGGGTTGAAATAACTTTTTGGTGCTAATCGATAGTTTAGTTTTGTTGAAATTATTTACCATTTAATGAATTACAATCTTTTGAATGCTAGGATGAGAAATACTAGGATATATGAAGATCAAATTTTAAAGCATCTCAGCCAGGCCCAAAATATCTGGAGATTACTAAAAGGGGAGTTTACTTTAACTCCATTCTTTAGAAATGATGTGAATAAGTTGGTGGAATGATTTATTTGAGTTAGAAAAATCAACCCGGTGGCAGGTGTCCTTTGTTGAATGGTAATGTGGAAATTTTGCAATCATGAATGGATTATACTTGATTGAATTGAAAAAAATATAAATAAAGTAGTTTTCATGTGTGAATTGAGTTGTGAAATTTCTGAACTTATTTCTAAGCGAGTTTGAATGTTGAGAGTAAAATGAAAAACAATTTGATGTTTCTGTAAAGGCTAAACTCTTACTCAGTAATCGTAGCACAAGTTTCAAAAGTTTCCCTGATATATGACATCATCGACATTATCAGCGACGTTGGAGCTTCCAAATGTCGCAACATACATAGATATACAGAGCACGTTGAACCAAATGTGCGACATCAGATTTTAATCTCCTTTGACATTTACATTAATGGAAGACAACATAGCTCTAATCTTTGTAGCATCAACATGTCAATGTAGGGCATTGCAAGATACAAAGGCACGAGGCGGCTTCAAGAGGTAATAACACATTGCGACATTATAGTAAATGTGACATCGAAAACCAAATGGAAAATCTGCTGTCTCTTACTTATCCACCGACAACTTTTTTTAACATCAGTCAATGTCCACGACACCTGTAATAATAATTTGTAGCGACATTGGGTTAGGAAAATCACACATAAAGGAAGACTTTGAGAAATTTTCATTGTCACATCAATCTTTCCATACTTCCAAACCCTAGCCTTCTCAAAACCTCTCAAAAATCCAAACCATGTGGAATCTAAGCTCTCCAACCCTCGATGAAGTTATAGGAGATGTAGTGGAGGAGATTTTACAAGAGAGTGATGATGAAGTTGACAAAGAAATGGCAGGGGAAGGAAAACAGGAGAAAGCCCTATAAGTAGTGCCAGAGGAGATTGAAGTAGTGGTGGAGGAAGGAGAAGCCAGAGCCTTCTACTCTCATAAGGGAGTAGAAGTGTTCTAAAGGTATTTGGCAAAGAAAATTTTTGTGGAAGAAAGGGGATTTAAGGAACTGGTGTCGTCGTTAAAGGAGGAGATCAATGACGAGATTGGGAAAAGTTAAGCCAACATAGGGAGCCAGGAGTACGAGCCCTGGTCAAAGAATTTTACGCCAATCTAAGCGAACAAAGGAACCTGACGTGCTATGTCAGGGGGAGGTGGATCCCTTTTGGGGAGAGGGCCATCTCCTAACTCCACCGGGGCGCTAGATGGATTGAGTGGAGTTACCAAAATGCAGGCGGGATCAATAGAGACTCCGAGTTTGAAGTGATTTGTCAAGGAGTTTGGATAGTGCAGGGTATGGGTAAAGGACCAAAACCATCTACAATGCCTATATCGACAGAGGCGACTTGTTAGAAGCGGTCAAGGTATGGTTCTAGTTCATCAACTCCGTTCTCACCCCTTCAAAGCACATCTCCACAGTGAGACAAGGCAGGTACCTGCCATACATGCCTTTGGTTGGGGTTTTAACTTGAATGGGGGAAGATAGTGGGCTTGATCCATCACGGACTACCACAGGAGCAACTTCTGAGTGCTCCCACCCTGCCTTGATCACGCTTCCCTGTATCAAGGGGTGTAACATTCGGTAATCCCCAGGAGGAGAAATGCAGAGATCCTCACACACTCTCACACTCATTAAAGTCCACAAAGCTCCCGTCTGAGGGTGAGGAGGTGGAAAGTGAGGAAGAAAATAAAAGAGGGCAACTAAAGGAAATATAAAGAGAGGCAGCTCCTGTAGTTGAAGAAGAGCTAGAGAAAGAAGAAATTGGGGGGGAGTTGAAGGTCACCCAGGCAACCGAGTGCTCTCTCTAAGGTTGAAGAAAATATAATGCTTGCTCAGAGCAGAGCAGAAAGAGGAAGGAGGACAACAGAAGGATAAGAGAGCAGCACTTCGAGACTGTTTTCCTTGTTGACGGAGATGAGAGAAGAAATGAAGAGAGGAGGGATAGGCGGGTTCAAAGAATGAGGTGGAGAAAGATTGGCTCTTGGTATGAAAATAAAGAGAGAAAGAAAGAAGCGATTATACGACGGAGAGATGAAGAATGAAGAAGAGTTATCAAACGGGGATAAGGCATTTGAGGTTTGAGCTTAAAGGGAAGGAAAAAAAACCTTTTAATGCAGAGGATCAGGCGATGAGGATTAAGAGGTGATCAAGTTGTGGAGGTCAAGGAGAAGAAGTAGACAGAACTGCTTCAAAAGCCTTTAGATATGCACAGGAACACCAGGAAGAAATCAAACAACCGTCAAGAGGGATGAAGGTTGAATCCATCTGAATTATAGGGAGAAGTTATGGACAAAGAGCATAGATCTGAGCCAGACGGGCCTTGTACAAGAATGTATCAAGCCCCGAGGTGAATTTGGGCAGTCCCTACAGACCAATTGCAAGGAAACAAAGTGACTCATTAATGATATAAGAATGCAAGAGTGGTATCTCTTTGATAGGAATGGAGAGGGCTCATATCCAAAACCAGAACCCTCCATTCCTGAGTTCACACCCTCAAATGCAAGTTACAAATCTGAAGTAGTGAACCTCAAGCCCTCCAGATCTCAATCACACATAAAGAAGAGATAGCTTTCTCTCTCCCTATCCCTCATTCTCTTTCTGTACCGTCATTCTTTTTCTCTATCTCGTAAACAACATATTGTAAATTTTTCCCTCTTTCTAATAAAAGGACAATTCCTGATATTTGTGTGCATTGAATTTTCTTGTTTATTATTATCTTTTAATTTTGCAATCTTAGGAATTTTAATACAATTTTGAACTTGTGTTTGTTTGTTTGAATAAAAGAGAATTCAAAATGTTAATTGTATATAAGCTGAGTTGAAAATTGTTAGATGGAAATATCATATTTATAGTGAATGTTGTATTGGCTTGTTGAAGACTTTAAGAAAAAATGGTGAAATGTTGGTGTTATTGATGTACCTAATGGACTGAATGACTGTCGAATGAAATGTAAATTGAGCAAATACCTGACAATTTTTATAAAAACGAAGAAACAAATTTGAAGTTTCAAATGAAAATGGGGCTAAGTTGTGATATCAATGATAAAAGGCTAAAACTTCTAGATTCTTGAAAAGCGAGTGAAATCAAGGCTAATAAAGCTATTAATTCTAGTCAAGCTGAAGACAATCTGATCCAGAAAAATGACTATATACTAACACAGGTGGTCAAAAATTCAATAAAGGTTGTGCTTGGGTTAGGAAAACTTTATGGGACTTATTATTAGAATTCTTTAAAGAATCCTAGAACTTGTTGCATTATTTTTCAAGGCGAAATTGTAAGACCCAAGAAAAACCTAGAAATTTGAATTTTTGCTAGGAAGATAAGCGGTAATTTTGTCGAATAGTCTGGAGACTAAAATTACGGAAAATTTCCCGATCTTGGACCAGTGAAGCCGGACTTCACGTTGAATTCTTTAAGAAATCTAGTAACCCCGGGTGAATTTCGTTTAATTCCTAGAAAGTCGAAATTTTCCACGATTTTGGAAGTGGGTGAACCCAGCAGGATTTTAGAAAAATCTCAAAAAATTGAAAAATATTTAAATATGTAAATTTAAGATATAGTGGAGACTTGAAACATAATGAAATAAATTGTGTAAGGCGAAACGGACCGGAATAGCTAGTGACTCATAGGCGTGGCGTGGGCCACGTATCAGGAAATATAAAAGAAGAAAAAAAATCTTCACTCCATTTTTCTTACTGCAACAGCCGACACTTGAGAGGGAGGAGCTTCTCTCTATGATTACGAGGAGATCGGGTAGTACCGGATCTCGTCGGGCCAAAGATCTAAAGTTCATGCACTCCCGATGAGAACTCTGGCATTAGTGCATAAAACAGATTTCACCTAGGATTCGCGCGACGTTGGGAAATCAAGGTTTGGGTTTAAGGGTGTCCATGGACTTCTAGAATTTTCTACGCTTCAAAAGAGATGGGGTTTCTCCTATTTGGTTTAATTCATGTCTAAAGTCCATTCAATGGTTTAGAATTTTATGTGAGGGCGGGAATGACTAATGGGGTGTGTTATCTTTGTGTTATTCCACGGTCTGTAGTCTAGGTTAGGTGTTTGAGTGTGCTATATTTATACAGTGTAGTCTGGGTTAGGATTGAGTATAGTGGATTGAAGGGGTTTATTCTCCTACTTTTATTAATTTAAACCAGTGGGCGGTAGTAAGACGGGTTTTGGTTTTAGGGTTGTAAACGACCGTGTGGCACAGTTTCCCACATTAGGATGGAGTTTCGGGTGGTTGGAAAGGTTTTCGGACCTTGATTCGTGCCCTTGTTAGGGTGTAGGAGATCAACAAAATTTGTATCATGGTTCTCCCTGCCGTAGTCAAACTCTTTTGCGGCATAAGCAGTCTAGGGTCGAACTCTGAGGATGGGTTTTCTTCGTCTGAATGGTTGAATGAAATCAAGCGGTGAGATTAAATTTGGATTTTGGGGTTTTGGTTAAAAGCAGGGGAAGTGGATGGTTTGCAACTGAAAATAAAATGAAGAAAAATAAGAAAAGAACTCATGAAGCATTGGGCCACTAGGTTTTAAGGTCTAGGCTAACTGAGAGGTCCCCGGGTTAATTTCCTCGCGTTATGACAAATGACCTATAGTCTGTATATGCAGGATCCTATGTTTAACTAGCAAACCTCACCCTTGAAACAACTCCTATTTGAGTCAATCGAGAGGGCGGCATGCGATTATGGCCTTCTTTATTTGAAACCACTAACATTGATATCATATCTAGGAGGCTCGTAAAGACCATCTAAAGAACAACAGTACATCTATCACTAGTATACCTTTGTATCCTAAAGCATGGAGAGTATTGGCCAAATCAATAACATTAAAGTAACTGTACAACCTAATTTGAAAACACTAACATATAAATATCATTTTAGAAGCTCGTAAAGACCATCTAAAGAACCACGATTACATCTCTCACTCAATATGCGGATTCTAAAGCATGGAGTATTGGCCCGAATCAATGCATTGATGTTATGCAAGCTGTGGTTGAAACCCTAACCCCTTAACACTACCTCGGTGGCTCGTAAAGGAGCAACTAATGGATAGTGTATCTAAAGCTAAGAATACACTAAACCTAAAAGCTTGCCAAGTATTGGCACAAGAAAGTAAATCAAGCTAAAAACCTAGAGTTGAAGATTTGGGAACCAAAAATGACAAAACACCTGCTACATGAAAGCGGAGACCACGAAGCAACCCTAAAGATCTCACCCGACCTTTTTACTTCAGAAGGGAAGTGGTTTTAACGCTCATCCTCTAAGTTGTCATCCGTGGAGGTGTTTGGCAACCAAGAAAAGGGAGAGAAAGAGGAGAAGAAAGCCCCGAAAAGAAAATGAGGCTGAGATATTTCTGAAAGATTAAAGTTAGGGTTACAAACTTATAAGGTGGCTTATATAGCCAACGGAAATGTGTGAAAATACAAAGAAAGCCTAACAATTTGGCTAAGTTAAAGGACAAGAGAGTAATACACCAAAAATTGAAGTCGGTTGGCATTAATTACAAAAAGCATGACAGAATGAGTGGATTTGTGGGCTGAAATTTTCGCTAGTGGCGAAATCACCAAGAATAATAGAAATCATGAACCGCTAGCGTGTAATTTAAGCTAGCTAGAGGAAATTTCACTAGCTAGCGAGAATTCTTGTGATGAAAATGCGCATAATTTCGCTAGGAATGAATGACATTTAAGCTGGCTAGCGAGAGATTCACGAATAAGCGAGTGAGGGATTTCGGTATCCTGATAATTTCTCTAGCCTGAAAAGTCAGGTTTCTCTGACTCTCTTTGTTCCATTGTACTTATTTCTGCTGCTTCTCTTCCATTTCTTCTGCTTCATTTTCTTCACTTTTCTTCTCTTCTTTCCTCTTAGTCTACGATCTATGATGTTGATTTTATTTCAGATTCTTGGTGCTTGGATCGACTCAACACTTTTGGCATGATTATCTCACAAAAACTGCAAAAATTGCCACAAAATGCGATCAATGGAATAATAGGGACCTTAATATGTAAATTGGGTTAATTACAACAATTAGTACACAAAAAGCGCTCAAAACCTATTAAAAATAGGGTTCAAAATAGAACTTTTTGGGCACTAATCAGACCTTCCCCAAATGAACCTAGGGTTGGTTTGTTTTTGTAATCTTTGTTTTTGGAAATTGTCTTATACCTTGAAAATGTGTTTGAGGTGGGTTTTGTGCCATGTTTATGGGTACTTTGGCGTTCCAAAATGGGACTGGTTGGTTGTCGAGTGAATGGGACACTTCTAAGAAGATTTTTGGTGAAAAATAGCACAAATGGGGGTAAAGGGGAGCCTCTGGCACTCTACGGCGTGTAGCAGCATGCCACATCGTGTAGCAGGTAAGCTGCTGCCATGCTACAGCGTGGCACAACACGCTATGGCGTGGGGACACATGCGTCATTTCCTTTTTTGTTTGCTTCCAACCGGATGACTATGCTTCTTAGTCAGAGACTCCGTTTAGTTGTTCTTAGACTCACATGGGCTTGGTTAATTCGAGAATCTATCCATATTCCTGTGGAGGGAAATTGGTGTCCACAACCTTGCTGAAAGTTGGTGTTTGTACCAAGTGTGCAGATGGGACATAGTGGTCATATTTCTATTGTGTGCCTCGACTTGAGCGACCCATTATCTTTCGTCGAACTCTGTTTTTTGGTGTTCTTGAACACATGGAAAGCAGGTGAGTCAAGATTCTTCCCATGTGCCTGTGGAAGGTAGTGGGTGATCACAACTATGATGAAAATCTATGTTTTGTACTAAGTGTGCAGGTTACTTGGTTGTGTCGATGTAAATAGCAGGGTTTTGACATGACCATAGCATGGCATGTTGTAGGCTGTGTATTGGAGTATGTCTTCCATGAGTTAGCTGGGAAGGCTATATGAGAGTATTTTTAGTCATGGATTGATGAATGCTAATAATATGCCTTGATATGATATCTATATATATTGGCATGAAATATATTGAACCTCTTGCAATATATGTGTTTGTAAATTGACATGAAGTACAACTAATGAGAATGGTTCATGTAGTGTGCATCATACATGTAACATGAGAAATTGCAGTGACATTAGAATTGCATATGCATGGTAACATCACGTCGAGTTGGGTGTGGGTGCATAGAAACGGTTAATTCACCATACTTGGTGAATGTGTGTAACTCAAAAGCGGACGATCGATTGAGACTCACGGTGGTATAAAATGAAAGTATTTCGGAGGGTTGACCAACAAATATTTATGGGTATGGTCCCGCCCCAAAAATATATTGGAGGGTTGTCCATAAAGCTACTTATCGGAGTATGTCCATTAATTTATATCGGAGGGTTGTCCACAAAAACAAATATCTATGTTTTGAAAAAAGTTTTCAACCACATGGAAAATGCATGTGAGTCGATGAGGACTCCGGGACATGGGATGGGTGAGTCACATTCTCATCCATGGCATGTAGACATTCAAGTAGGAATATTATATTTTTACTTGAATGTGTGTGTATTTGATCCTTTGCTTGAGCACCCGGTGGGAAGTAACCTTTGTAAGGAGATTATCCTTTATTGGGCTTTGCTCACCCCGTCATGGGATTAGGGCTGAATGCGGGACCAGGTTATCGGTGGACAGCGCTCTTAGGGCGGGATTGAGAAGAAAACCGAATTGTAGCTTTGATATATATTTTGTAAATATATATGGGTTGCATTTATTTGTATAAGAGTGATGTAATTTAAACTCTTATTGACTATGGTTTTATAGTCATGTGCTTATATGTTTGTGCTTATCCCAGGAGCCCGGCCCAGGCCAATTAGTGAGTCAGGCAGAACCAGGGGATGCCTGTTTATTTCTTTTATTTTCCGTGTTATTAAATTTTCTTTTCAAAAATGCGACCAGATCCCGGCCCGACCAAAATGGTGGATCCGAGACGGGCCAGTTTGCCTCGACTTTTCATTGTATCTTATCAAAACATTTTATTTATGTCATTTCGTTCTGCGGAAGCGGTTTTGATTTGGAGCAAGCCGCAATCATTTACAATTTCCATGCAATTCGGTAGGCCCATAAACATTTAACAAAATACATTTACAAAGAAGGCATTCATGCCCTTTTAGAATTATATAAAAAAATCAAGGATCAAAGTTTAACCCTTTTTGTCTACAAAATACCACTTGTTCAAAAGGAATGATATGCAAATGACAGGGTATATACTTATACGTCGTACTCTCTTTATGACTCTGCGCTTCACGATCTTGTCTTCCTTCACATCTACCGAAACCAGCATAGATAAAAGCATCTTCAAGCATTTTCATGCTTAGTGGTTACATCTGATTTTATTTCAATATTCAATTTAACTTGGCATGAATTTAACATTAGACCATGCCTATTATTTCAACATATACTCATACTATTCACTTTCGCATGCTTTCATTTCACAAATCATTTATCATATCACAACATGCATTTTCAATGCAATAATTCAATTCACAATTCAATTTATGAGATTTAAGCATATACATAAAAATCCATTTACACTTTCGTCAATGTCGATTTATTTACTTTGACTATTCAATTCACATTCGAGTTAGTTTGATGAATCCCGCCCTTATTATCATTGGGTAATGTGCTTACACATTTATCAATTCGGTCTCCCATCGCGCGGATGCCGTTTGGTGCACAGGCATGTGGTATGTAAATGCCATACGCCATCAAGACGGATGTCGATTGGTGCATCCAGCCAAGTGGAGACATTTCTTCACGTGCCATCACGCCATCATGACGGATGTCGATTGAACATCTTGCAGTGGGACATTGGACCAATTTGGGGTGCCATTGATGGATGCCGATTTATTGCATCCGACGGTGATTCATTGATGTAACGAAATTAATTCCATTTATAATGATTCCGTTTAATAGATCCGTCCCTTATCATCATTCACATTATTCGGTTTTCAAATATCACATTCAATTCCATATTCACTTTAGTATTCATTTATGGCCGGATTCCGTTTGATGAATCATCGCCTCATCATTATTCATTACGAGTTTCAAATATCGCACATTTCAATTCATATTACTTCGTATTATCTTTTCAAGATATACTCGATCTATACATGATTAGTACCCCGAAAGTGCTATTTTGAGCCCTATTTTAATAGAGTTTTGGCGCTTGTGTACTAATTGTTATAAGGTAGCAATTGACATGTTCGGGTCCCTCTTGGCCTACGATCATATTTTGTGGCTAATTTTGCGGTTTTGCAAGCTTTAATGCACTTAAATTTATCAGTCATTCCAAGCATGAAGATTACGGTAGAACTTAGCATTACAGGATAAAATCAGGAAGAAAGAATATCGAGAAAAAGGAAAAGAAAGCAAAATACATGAATCGGATGAGTAGCGACGAGGGGAGCAATGGAGCAGAGTAGCCAGGTGATTAACAGTGCAAGAATTTCGCTCTGTTGGAAGGTCGCTATGATAGCGAAAATTCTTTGTGTAGTGAAATTTTCAATTTTCTCTATAGCTGAATTTTCGCTATGATAGCGAAATTTCGCTATCATAGTGAAAATTATTGTGCATAGTGAAATTTTCTGCTTCTGTTTTTGTGTTCAAACAACTCCGTTTTGGTTTTTCTCCTTTCTACCCTTATTGTAATTATACTATTTAGGATAGATTGGTATTTTCACTTGTTTGTAAGCCATTGTAATACCTTGTTGACCCTAAGTTTAATTTTTGGAAGATTCACAGACTGTTTTGGCCCTCATTTTCTCTCTTCTCTCTCCTCTTTCTCTCATTTTCTTGGTTTCCAAACACCCTCCAAGGATGACAACTTGGAGGATGAGCAGCTAAAACCCTTCCTCCTTGACAGAAATTTCTTTGGGGGTAGGATACGGAGTCTGTGGAGGTTCCCACAGTTTATCACGCAGCGGGTTTGTTAGTTCCCAATTTCCAACTCTAGGTTTAAAAGCTTTTGATGTACTTTCTTTGGCCAATACTTGGCAATCTTTTAGGGTTTCAGTGTATTCTTAGCTTTAGATACTGCGATGATATCCGTCTAGTTACGCTCTTATGAGCCACTAGAGGTAGGTTAAGGGGTTATATTTTCACTGTAGATGCATCCTCTTTGATCAATACTTGGTAATCTTTTAGGGTTCAGTGGATGCTTATTATTAGATCCATTGAGATTCATTAGTTTCCATTTACAAATCATTGTAGGATGAGTCAAGGTGATAGATTTTCATTGAAGGAACCATAAATGCTAAATAAATGGTTTTTATCAAAAGGAAAATTATTAAGGTTTAGTTTTTAAGGCTAAATGAAGATCCGGTTCGAGAGATGACTATATGTCATCCTCTAACCACGAGAAATGAACTTGAGACCTCTCGGTTACCTTAGGACCTAAAACGGTAATGATAAGCTGGGAGTTCTTTTTCTTATTTTCTTCATTTTATTTCAGTTTACCAAACCCTGACCCCTGTTTTTATCACCACCTTAAAATCGAAACCAAATTCTACATTTTTTGACTTCACTTAAATCATTTGTGCGAGAAAACCCATCCCTGTGTTCGACCCTAGAACCGCTATACTGCAGTAGCTTGACTACGGCAGTAGGAGGAAATTTAGGATACAAATTTTGTTGATTCCGGATCACCCTACTGTGGCACGAATCAATTATTTCATATACTCATTTACGTACTCGTTTCATATAGTCATTCATGTACTCATTTCATAGTTACTTGGTAAACTACCAAAATACTTGAAATAAGAATAGAGTCAGAGAACAAACTGAAGTTGTCAAATCTAGCTTCCTTCTCTTGTTCGGTCTAGAGTTAAGCGATCATCACGAATCCTAATCCGATAACATTCACGCCCTCTTAGTGGATAAACAATTGTAAACAATTTTAGTGAATTACAAATTTATTTTGTTAACGGTCTTGGGTTAAGACTTACTAAGTCTGCCGAAGATGGTCGCCGGCGTGAGTGCCGATACGTTTTCACTTAGTTCTATCCCTTATTTGAACCCCAGATGTCGTTTCTTAGGGTCCACTAAATAATTGTAGTATCTGAATCTGTAGGGACTTAGTTGCAAATAAACAGACTGTTGGAACTAGTGGTATCAGTGCCACTGACCCGATACTGGTACGGTTATCCACTTTATGATCGGTACCAGTCTGCAGTTTGGCGGTATCGGGTACCGTGCCGCTTGCATCATGGTACACGATACCTCAAACTGTCTGGCACCTACGAGTTTACTTAAAATGCGGGATTTGGCATTCTCACTCATTTTCTTTCCACAAATCTTCTCCAATTCGTCCATATCAAAATCCACCATGGAATCTACTGAAAACAACTCCTGAGAAGTGGTTTTAGAATCAATGAAAACCCTTTTCTCTCAAGTTAGGGCTTTTCCCCAAAATCCAAATAAAAAAGAATGAGGTTAGGGTTTTGATTTTTCTTACCTTAGCCCCTTCAAGTCTTCCCTTCCATGTTGCTTGGCCTCTTAGAAGCAAAAAGTGGGAAAAGATCACACCAAAGCTTGATCTCTTGCAAACCCTAGCTTTCTTCTCCCCTTTCTCCTCTCTCTTCTTCAAAAAAAGTGATTGCTCATATAATGAGCCCTAAGACCACATTTGTGGTCTTTATATCCCTTAAATCCATAAGGCCTTGTTTGTGGCCTTTAACTTATTAGGGTGAGCCATGTTGCCTACACATATTCTTATTCCTCATTTTCTCCTTTTTGGTCTTTAATTCATTTATTCTCTTAAAGCCATGTTTGGCTCAAAACCCATTATTTCATTTAGGCCTCCTATTCTTTCATTTTGGCCATTCATTTATCAAAATTTCACCTAGACATTTATTCTTTATAACAATTGACCCTTAGGTCCTCATTTTACAATTTTTTCTACATTTTCCATTTTTCACACAGGTTTATTTAGGGTTCACTCGGTCTCATTTTAGCATATAATATTAAATCGCATATGCTCACACTTTCAATTTACATTTCACAATTTGTCAATTTATCAATTTTCCTGGAAAAACCCAAGTTTGGCTCAATTCGTACCTTGAATATATATAATAAAAATTATTATAAAATTATCGAGAATATTTTGGGTTATTCTGAGTTTAGTATGGATAAATGGGCCCCTCGTGGCCATTTTTACTCGATATGTGGACCGATTGTGGTCGTTGTATAATATTAAGGCCATGTTTCCCACTTCGTAATTTAATGCGGGTTGTATTTTGGGTAGGCTCATGCAAAGGAGACTCTCGGTTAGTTAAATCATGGACCTGATTGACCAGGTGTCCAGGATTACTTGACATCCATGAGTGATATGAGTTGCGGAGGGTTGTTAACAAGAGCCCCGGGATTTGGGGTGTCACAGAAATGCTAGACATCACACCCAACAGAAGATGATTTAGGCAATCCTTGGACAGTTTGAGACTTTCAAAAACCTACCCTTGATATGCTATAAGCATAAACCTTAGTACCTAATTTGAGCCTAATTCCTATTTCATCATCACAACTAAAAAGAAGAGCCTTAACCCTTCCTTAAATTCTACCTTATAGTAAAACCATAGAATTGAGGCACAATTAGTGCTGAAAGAAATGAGAAGAGGATAAGTTTGGGGAGTACAAGTTTTGGATTAGAAGAAGAGGAGAATAAAGGGTGAGAAGGGAAGACAATTAAGAAAAAGTTGTGTTAGAGAAGGTGTAAAACAGAAAACTGAGAAGTTGAAAAATAAGAAAGTTACAATGAGTGATTTTTGACTTGTAGCCTATTGACCTTGAGCAATTAAGTCCTTAGGGGTGTTCTACACCTAGTACCCTAATGCCAACTGGTATGGGAGCTACTGACTCAAAGCTTGCTAAGGGATTGTAGAAAGCTTAAAAATGTAAAACATTACACCACTCGAAATCTGAAACAAAAAGATAGAAAGAGGCTTCTGAAGCAAAATTGAAAATAGCATTGGAAAAGAAAATAAAAACAAAAATAAGCTTAAGAGGAGGAAAAGCATAAAGATGCACCAGATCTAGTTTGGGGAAGTTTAAAGGGCTAGTTCAGCAGAAAAATAGGATGAGCAGTGAAGGCAAAGAGTTGAGAAAATGAATGCAGTTTGGGTAAACTTGATCCTAGAATATCTAGTTATCTACCAAGTACCTAGCCCGATCGATACAGAAAGCAAAAGACTATTTGATTCTTCTGAAGGGTGTGTTATTTCTACATTAGTGGAGAATAATATGACCAACAAGCCTATGAGACTTAAATTACTCTGAAAGAATGTCAATATGCAAAGTAACTCTCATAAGGCTACCTAATCTTCAAGTCAGTTATAAGGGGAGGACCAGCCCACACTCACATAGTCAAGGACTGTATTTGTTTATTAACTATGAATTACATGCTACATTAAATGATTTAAATTAGAAAATTTTCAGAATTCCTAAAATGAAGCTTGATTAGAGTTAATGTCATAACTGAAATAATACTAAGGCTTAAATTCTAATCTGATTTAAAAGATGAGTTGATTGCAAAATGTCCTCAAAATTGATTTTTATTGTTTGAGGACACACAAATATCATTTTCTTTACTTGAGGACAAGCAAGACTTTAAGTTTAAGTGAGTTTGATGAGTCTAAAACTCATATATTTTTAGGTCCATTTTTCAAGAATATTTCTGGTTTAATAGTTCAGTTTAATGCAGAATTATGGAGCTTTCACCCAAATTTGTTGTTTTACAAAAACTTAAAGGAAATAAGTAGAATTCAGTAGAAACATGAGTAAAAATCAACATGTTGCAATGAAAGGGTCTAATTTCGCAACATTGCTTCAGCAAATTTCCAATGTCGCGACATTATGTGGAGAAAGTCTTGAAACTATGGAAATCTCACGACATTAGCTAGAGAAGGGAAAGCACTGATGCAGAAATGTCGCGACATCACAAACAACTCCAACAGTCAAATTATGTCTACCATTCAATATCGACATCATATGACATCATTATGACATCAGCAGGAAGGAAGGCTGCATAGTTTAAATGTCGCAACATCAAAACAATGTCGCGACATTAGCTAAAGCTTGAACATTGGAGACCATCACATCCAATGTTGAGACATCAGAATAGGTAATGTCGAGACATTCACTCAAGGCAGCCTTATTGGTGAGACAAGTCAAAATGTCGCAAGACTAAATAAATGTCACGACATCAACCAAAAACACTTGCAGAGGATTTCAGAGCCATCAGACTTAATGTCGTGACATCAAAACAGAAATGTCGCGACATCAGCTTAATAGATCAGACCTACAAAGGAAATGTCACTATATCAACGAGTGCTCAACATGTCAATGTGGCAACATCATATCAAAGTAGCTTGGATAGTGAAATCAGTCAATGTAGACCTTTGAATAAATGTAATAGGTAGTGTACTTGCCCCAATACCTAAATTTTAATAATAATTTTGTTATATTCGGTAATGAATTAAGGCCAAACTTGGGGTTTTCTAGGAAAACTGATAAATTGTGAAATGTGAAATGAATATGTGAGCATATGATTAAATGTTATATGCTAAAATGAGAAATTGATTGAACCCGGAAATAAACCCAAGTTTAAAAAGGGAAAATTTGGAATTTGTAAAATAAGGACCTAAAGGTCAAGAATAGAATAAGCTTAAATGCAAAAGTGAATTAAACGATAAATGATAAGTGAGAAAAATGGAAAATGGATTTAATGAATAAGCCAAACATGGCCTTAGGGTGAAAACATTACTTAAGGCATATTTGGTCTTAGGTTTTGAGAGCAAGTGTGGGAGAAAAGCTAGGGTTTTGCAAGAAAAAGTGATTTTGGTGGGAGATTATCCCTATTTCTGGTTTCCAAGTGATCAAGGAGGAAGAAGGAAGTTAGGGCTTCAAAGGACAAGAGATTTCAAGGTAAGAACCAAACCCTAGAAAGTTGTATTTGATGTTTGGGTTAGAAAAACCCTAATTCATCCATGGATTTTGCTCATGGATGGTTTAGGATGATATTAGGATGTTATTGAGAGTGATTCCCTTGTTTTGTTTTGGGTTTTTGAGGATTTATAGAGGGAAATTGCAAAAAAGGAGGAAAATTGGAAATCTAAGGCAAAAGATGAGCTCTACGCTCTGACGTGAGGCCACCTTGCGACGTAGACTATGAGGCATGGGATACCCTTGTGTGACGGGCTGAGGTGCAATGGCACCTTTGGTGCACGGCGTAGCAAGCTCTGGCCAGGGGTGGCACTACGCCGCAGTGTAGTGGTATCACGTCGTAGCTCTTTGTTATAGAGAGCGAAATTTTGGATTTTTGTTCACGAAGTCTAGTTTTTATTATCTGGGTGTCTAGGGCCCTAATAAATGATTAATGGGGGTTCAAATAAGAATGAAACTAAGTGAAAAATGTACCGTACCTCATCGCCTCAGCGAAGCGAATTCGTTAAGTGTGAGTAGTGCTAGTTTACTAAATGTGATGTGTGTGATTTGCTAGGGGCTGGTGAGGATCACCTAACTGGGCAGAGTTGAAGACCTGAGGCAAAAAGAAGAATGGGTGGTTTGTTCTATCTTCTCCTATTCTTGTTTCAAGATTTGAAATGTTTGTTCTAAATGTATAAGAAAAGCATATTGATTTGTTTTAATTGTTTTGAGGCAATTGATTGTGAAATGTTTGCATATGAAAATTGCATGAGTATTGAAACTGAATTGTTTATACAAATGTTTATATTGTACTGCATTTTTCTATAAAGGATTTGAACGCCCTTAATAGAATGTTAATCGTTTATTTCGCATTAAGGATAGATTGGTATACCAATAAGGGTCAAATTAGTAATCACGTGAACAAAACGTATTGATGTGTCACTCGGGTCGATGACGGGAGCCGATGTGTCGTATTCATGAATTGATTTTTAATAACGATCAGCTAGTGATTAGGAGCTCAAAAAAGTGCTATTTGAACCACATTTATTGCGAGTTTGATCCGCACCCAGGTAATCTTGAATGGTTATTACTTGGTAATATTTTGGGCTCATTGGATGCTTAATGTTAGATCCATTGATGTTTTGTTAGTTATCATTTATGATCCATTGTAAGGTAGTCGAGGTGACTTGTGTTTAATATTTGAACACTAATGAGTCGTGGATGCCATTTTTCAAGGATATTTATTAAGGGTTAATTTTATAGCTAAATGAAAATCTGGATTGGGGAAATGACTATAGGTAAATCCTCACTAACGAGAAAGGACCACAGAAACCCTCGATTGCCTTAGGAATCAGCCTGATCTGCCATGAGAGTTCTCTTTTATATTTTGTTTTATTTTCAATTTCCAAACAATTCACCCCCTTTGTTTTTTTACCCGAACCTTAAAAATCCAAATTGAGATGCAGGTTTTAATCTTCACTATGAATCATTTTGTCTTGAAGAAAACCCACGTCTGTGTTACGACTCTAGAGCCCTTTATCTTGATCAGCTAAAATTTATAACGATAGAAGGTTTAGGTTTATAAATTTTGTTGGTTCGGAAGCTGCCTAACTACCGTTTAACGTCTGTAATTAAATAGCGGTACATTCTTGCAAGGGGGATGGCGCTAAGGGCAAAATGATGACTGATGAACACTTGTGATCATAAATCACAGAATCTGGTAATTCTTTTATCAATTTTCTTGTATATATTTACTTTTAGTCTTCTTAGTTTTAGTTCCGCAGTTTATTTTTTTAGAGTAATAACCTTTAGGTAGAGTGTTTCTTGATCGTTGGGTGTTTGCCCAGGTTTTCTTTGCGGGAATCTATGTTAAAGTGGGTAAGGAGTGAGAGCGGTTGATCAAGTCGGTGTTCCTACAGGAGTCCAATGCTGAATTGAATATTATTTTTGAACTAATGGAACACACAGAGGAAGAATGACAGTCGACCTGTGGAGAGAAATCCGAACACATATAGGTCCATGAGGGACTATAAGAACCCTCCATGGATGGTGGTAACGCTCATGTAGGGTGCCTCGACAACTGCGCCCTTAAATGGAAATGCTTACAACCCTGATTGGAGGGACCACCTAAATCTCTCGGGGCCAGGAACGCTGCGATATGCACCTCCTGCACATTCACAATATACTTCTTCACCTTAGCCTCAACCACCATAGCCAACCTCTCTAGTTGAGCAAGCCATTCTGAACCTTACCAAGATGGTGGGTGAATTTGTGGAAGAGCATAAGACATTCAATGCCCAATTAAGTTAAAGAATTCATACTGTGGAGAACTATACGAGCAAAATTAGATGGGCTTGAGAAATTGAAATGGATCAGGCTGACAACTGTAGTACTCCATTTCAAGGCTCACTGATGACAGCATGTTCACGAAGTGAATCCGAAGAGTGCTTGATTGACACCACAATGGAGAGCAATGTCAATGAAAATGAAGCCAATCCCATTCTTGGTAGGAAGGCAGTGGAAAGGATGCAGGGGAAGAGCCCCAATCATGAAGAAATGCATCTGCATATGGGAATGTTTGGCCACTAGCCATAATTTCGTTTTGGAATCGCCATGAATTATGTTGAACCACTTCCACCAAATGATACTCAACAAATTGTGAGGCATTGTCTTATACATCCATGGACGAACTCAGATTCAATGCTACATTTCTCTAGACATGTCGGAGTGGAAGCTGCTGATGATATTGAGATCAGCATTAACACGACATATGCCCAATTAATGAGTCCATGTTTCGCCAAATAGTATGTGAATTTGTATTAAAATCACATTTTTAACTAAACTTAACATACCTTGGGGGTGGTCGGATTACCTCAATAGAGACATAGTTATTTGAATTCGCGTACGCATAACAATATTTGTCATTGAACTTGATTTTCCTAATTTCTACATGGAAGTCTTCTAATAGTACCCGACGATGATTGATCAAATTTACATGTGTAGTACATTTTCAATCACGATTTGTTCGACTTTCAACCTATCACAAACTGTGAAACAAATTAGACATATGGAATATGCATGTTGTGATTCTGTGTGATGACTTGGCCACCCCCGTATTCAATTGACCCATTGGACTTCTCCGTTTCCCACGTGCATATGCGCGAACATCTGGGTTCTCCATCTTCGATCTAATCTATAGATTTAATTTCACATAATTTCAATGACATAATTCATTAGTTACACATTTAACACAATCCTTTATGTATGTTATGGTGATACCAATAGTCTAATGGGTGTCTAAATGCCATGCAACAAAGAATACAACTAGAGTGGTGTTAGTGATATGCTCTAGCCCAGTGGCATATATATTGTCATTATATGTTTATATACATGAGGCATTTATCATTTTATCTTGTTATTTAAATTGTGGTTTAACTTGATAAAATCATTGATTAGATGCCACGATAGGTGTATTAAGAATAAAATGAAAATTTATATCCTAAGCTCCTACTTCTTAGTATAAAACTATTAAGTATAAGCGACTCTCCCAGTCGAACTCTGAGGGATATGAGTTTTCTTCGTACAAATGATTTGCGATGATTCAAAATGGTGAATTCAATTTGGATTTTTAAGGTTTGATGAAAACAGTGGATTTTGGTGAAAAACAGTGGAGGTTGATGGTGTGCAAATTAAAATTAAAATGAAGAAAAATAAGAAAAAGAAATCCTTGAAGTCTCGGGCCACTGAGCTTAGTGTTCTAGGTTAACCAACATGTACTCGGGTCTATATCCTTGCATTTGGGAGCATGACATATAGTCATTTCCCGAACCGGATCTTCATTTAGCTTTAAAACCTAGACCCTTAGATTTTCCTTTTGAAAGATGGCATTTAATTAGGCATAAATATCCCTAGCAGTGAAAACACATCTCAAAAACCACCCGCGATAAGCTAGCAAAAGAGACAACTAAGGCATCGATGGATCTATTAAGTATCCCTTGAACCCAAAAACTGCAAATACACATTAAGGAGGGCATGCTTAAGAATTTTAACCTATGGTGAAAGCGAACCTGAAAATACCCTTAGAAACACCCAGCATGAAGAGCATGAGAACATGCGACTTACCTGCAGGCACCGGTGGCCTTCCGTTTGAAGGATGGGGGAGGTTTAGAGTCGAACATCCTTTGATTTGTCATCATCAAAGGGTGTTTGGCTTCTTAGAAAATGGAAGAAAACAAAGAAAGTGAAACGAGGAGGAGAGAGGAAAGCGGCTGGGAGAGCGAGCTCCCAGTCACTTTATTGATTGAAGTTGATTGATTCTTACAAACCTTGACTCTAGCTTATATACGGCTCAGAGCAAGGGAAATTACAAAAGCAACCAAAATTATAAGGTATTACAAGGGATAGAATGGGAAAAAACCAAAAAAAAAAATGCAAACAAGGCACATCGTCAAAAAGAAGGAACGGGTAGCAGGATGGAGCAGTCTTTGCCGGGATGGGCAGTCTTTGGGAGGAATAGTGGCGAAGCGGAGGAAATTTCCTAGGTGCTCGATTTCCTTGTAGCTCGCTTTTCTTACTGACCCTACGCTCTTATTTTCTTAAGTATACGATGCGTAATCTTGAGTTTGATTCAATTCTTCATGCTTGGATCGGCTCGACAATTTCGGCATAATTGGCTCATGAAAAGCTGAGAATTTGCCCACAAAATGCACGATCGATGAATAGTAGGGATCTTGTGTGCAAATCGGGTTAATTAAAATGATTAGTACACAAAAGCACTCAAAAGCGAAATAAACGGGGTTCAAAATAGCACTTTTGGGCACTAATCACACCCTGACCTACACATTGCTAGTCCCTTAGCGATGAAAGAAAAGAAAAGAAAGAGAGCATAAAGCGATAACAAATTATGTTACAAAAGGTTGCGATTCAAAGGTTGTGAAGAAGTAATGCCTAACCCTCGATGAAATTCACAAAAACTTAGTCTAATAACTATCTCGAGAGAGTGAATGCCATCTGAAATGGAGTATCAAAAGAGCTTCTCGATGACTCAACTAGGAACTTCCACCAAAATCTAAGTGTTTTTAGGTGATCAGTTTGCACCCAATAAAGTATGGCTTCGCTACCCCGACCAAACTACGCGGAAATACCTTAGGCACATTGACCAACCTAAATAGATTCAATTCCACACTTATTTCTCACTTCTATTGTATTGTAGGGTGCGTCTTTGAAAACTCGACTTCACGAAGTCGGGTATGTGGATTCACCAGATGACTCCCTGACGACTAAGGTTTAGGGCATCAAGTCAAAAGGATCTTTCAACCACAAACTCTCTGGGTTTCACCTCGGACTTGAATGATTTGAAAATTCAGCACCTACGACTCATTAGCTCCACTGTCCACCCGTGTAGCGAGCCACAGTTAATTGACTCCCAGCCAGGTTGGCTTAGGGCCTTAGAGCAGAGCTTCACATGCGTGCCCCTCGGGCCAGGTGCTCGGGTTTGAGAAATGACAGCGCGGCTTTTACTTTATCTCTTTTTCTTTTCTTTTTGGAAGACATTGGCCTTCATTCTTGGGAGCTATAACCTATTATGGAGTGTCGAATAGCTAAGGTTGGTTTGAAAAGTAAGAGGAATATCTGACTCCTCGGCCTAATGATGGCCCGATGTACCTTGTGTGTGGTTAGGCCCAAAGGTGGAAGAAAAGGTTAAATACAACAAATTAAACTAATCATCCACTTAGTAGGCATGGCATCACTCACAACATCAACGAGTTAAACAAAGTTTCAAATTTCCAACATACGGGGTTAAGCCCGAGAGCACAAAAAGTGTATGCGATTTAAGAAAATTAACACAAGGAAACGACAAGCCCATGAGCATTACTAAATGGGCTTGCTCAAAATAAAAGCTCATAAATGCCTTCCTTCTCTAACTCCCCCGACAAATGTCACATTATCCACAATGGGTCTTGGATTGGAAAGTTAGAGAAGGAAGTGTTACCTCCTTGATGATATGTGCTCGTTTTTGGATAGGAGACTTCATAATCTTTCCATCGACACCTTATTCACTCCATTTGGGCTTCATATAAACAAGTTAGGAATAGAAAAGAGAGGAAAAAGGTGACCAGTTGGAGCATTTTGAAAATTACACATTCATAATAATTTTAAAAAGTGTTATTTCTGGCCATATTTGGATTCTAGACTCTCTAAGCTTTCCAACGGTACCAAAAACACCTAAAACGGAGTTCGGATGAAAAAGTTATGAAGGAAACAAAATGAGGGTGCAAAATAGGGGCAGGTTGCGAAAATTCGCAGGGTGCGAAAATTCGCAGGTTGCGAAATTTCGCACAACTAACGAAAGAGCCCTATTATTTATTTTAAAAATAAAAAATAAAAAAAACAATTTTTTATGTGAGATAATTTATATATATATATATATATATATATATATATATATATATATATATATATATATATATATATATATATATATATATATATATATATATATATATATGATTTTGAAAATCAAATATTTTTTTTTACCTGAACTTCTTTGTGCATTTTTGTCTTATGAGGGTTGTCTGTGCCTTTTGAGAAATTTTGCAGCAGCCTGCTTGAATTTCATGGGTTGCAGTTCCACTGTGTCGCAGGTTGCCTCCTGTCACCTCATCTGTAAAATTTTAGCCAAACCTGCAAAAATAAACACATAAAAAGTTAAGAAAAAATGCATAAAATTGAAAAATAAGCTAAAAAAAAATATTAACTAAAAATTAGAGAAAATCTAAAAAGAAAATTAAAGAAATCAACATAAAGCAGAATAAAATAAAATAAGACAAGACAAATAGAAAGAACAAAAGTGAGGGGCGAGGCCTCACCCAGGCTGTTCCTCGAAGAGCCTTTGGAGGCTGCTTGCAGGCTGGTGGGCTGCTTGATGTCGAGGGTTCGAGATTGCTCCATGTCGGGACACTTCCGAGGACTCATCCACTTGTGCCATGCGATGTGAGAAGCGGTGCCGTGTCTTGGATGTAGTGGCAAAGGCTCTTCACGAGTGGCCAGCATTACCTTCTTAAGGTTTGTAGGGCGACGATGATGGGGTGTATGGTGGGTGCTTAGTGTAGATATCTTGAGGCGGGATATACCTTGCGGTGTTTGTTGTGGCAGGCGGTGGACTTACGAGGCTCTTCCATTTCTTATTTCCATTACCCTCTTCGGTCCGGCATTGGGGAAGTTTCTTCTTTTTGTTGTTTACATTGCTCCTCCATTTGTGGTGTCGATCGAGACCTCTTACATTGGATTCACTTTCTCTTGGTAGACATCAACATTTGAATGGTGAGCTTTGAAATGGAGTCTTTGCGAGGTTGTCAAATTTATGCTCCATTTCGCTGAAATCCATCAATTCTCTTGTTTACATTGTTTTCATAGTGTCGATTTCGACTTAGTTGAGCATTGATTGTCTTCTTCCTGAGTACCGTAGCTTGAGCAGGGTTTAGTATGGCTTCTTCCATTGGGTTCAAATTCGGCACAGGTTACAATCTCTAACCCACAGCACAGGCGGCCTGCGGCAAGAACCCGAGCAAACACCAAACAGGAAAAAAAACAACTCTACGAGGTAAAAGTTAGTAAAAATATATACGGTGAAACCAAATTAACAAGCGGACCAGAAAATTGCTAAAAAGAAAATAAGTAAATTCACGAGATCTTGTGATGAGATCCATGAAGTGCTGTATGGTCATTTGCATTTAAGGCACCATCTGAAGCAGCGGCGCCTTTTGATTCGTGCCACGGTAGGTGTATTTATTGGAATCATGAAATTTATATCCTAAGCTCCTCTTTGTCGTATGAGACTATTGCGATATAGCGGCTCAAAGGTGGTTTCTGAGGATGGATTTTCTTACGTACAAATGATTTGCGATGATTGAATGGTGAATTGATTTGGATTTTAAGGTTTGATGAAAACAATGGATTTTGGTGAAAAGCAGTGGGAGGTTGATGGTGTCTCTAGTAAAGTTAAAATGAAGAAAAATAAGAAAAAGAAATACTTGAAGTCAGACCCATGAGCTTAGTGTTACAGGTTAACGACATGTACTCGGGTCTATATCCCTTGCATTTGGGACATGGCATATAGTCATTTCGAACCAGATCTTCATTTTAGCTTTAAAACCTAGACCTTAGATTTTCCTTTTGAAAGATGGCATTTATTAGGCATAAATATCTAGCAGTGAGCATCATAAAAACCTACCACGATAGTGTGAGAGGCAAACTATTGGGCATCGTGGATCTAATGAAATCACTTGAACCCGAAAAGCTTGCGAATACACATTAAGGAGGGCATGTAAGAGATTTTAACACTATGGTGAGAAAGCGAGGAGCACGAATACCCATAAACATTGACATGAAGAGCATGAGAACATGCGGCTTGCACCTGAAACGGCACCTAGTGGCCTTCCCCGCTTCAAGGATGGGGAGGTTTGGCCAGAACATCCTTTGATTTGTCATCATCGAGGGTGTTTTGGCGATAGGAAAAATGGAAGAAAGGCAAAGAGTGAAACGGAGGAGACGAAGGAGAAGCCAAGCGGGAGAGTAGGAAGCTTCCCCCGTCACTTTATTGATTGAAGTTGATTCTTACAAACCTTGACTCTAGCTTATATACGGCTCAGAGCAAGGGAAATTACAAAAGCAACCAAAATTATAAGGTATTACAAGGGATAGAATGGGAAAAAACCAAAAAAAATGCAAACAGGGCACATCGTCAAAAAGCAGGAATGGGCAGCAGGATGGAACAGTGCTAGGATGGAATAGTGTTGGGAGGAATAGTGGCGGGCAGGAGGAAATTTCCCAGGTGCTCCAATTTCCTTGTAGCTCCGCTTTTCTTGCATTTTCTATTCTTCTTTCCTTCTGGTATTTGATCTGTAATGCTGAGTTTGATTCGAATTCTTCATGCTTGGATCGACTCAACAATTTCGGCATAATTAGCTCGCAAAAACTACAAAATTTTCCACAAAATGCGATTAGTAAAATAGTAGGGACCTTAATGTGCAAATCGGGTTAATTAGAATGATTAGTACACAAAAAGCACTCAAACACAGAAATCGCCGAGGGTTGAATATTTTTGAAGCTGTCGATCGTATCCTTGAATAGTTGGCTGCGCACATGTCATCAAGTATGTGACATTAGTAAAACCAAGAGCATGAAACACTATTCTAAATAGTCCATAGTTGATCATTATTGTGGGAATAATGAAGTAAGACTATTATGTTTTCCGAGAAAAGACCACGTTTTGCTGGTCATGAACATAAGATGTTACTCAGAACATAAATACATGTTAAGTTCATGTTATTGGACTGATCCGCTATGAGAAATACTAGATGGATTATGTCATCAGTAATTCTCATTGTAGTAGTGGTATTTGAGTCCTTTTACCTGAATTCACCATGGATTCCTACATGAGGAACTTCATGTCTTGACATAGCTCAATGACGTCTTTAACAGGATGGTATCTGGGCTATGGTTGGGCATGCGGAGTAAATCATGTGGAGGAATGTGAGTGATAGTGAAGAGATTTGTCAGCTCTTAAGTGAGTGAATGTCTATTGGCCTCTTGATAAGTGAGGCCCGAAATGCATGAGGCCGTGCTCGAATGAAATTGATAGGAGTTATCAATATCATTTGTTTAGTCGATCTACTTGAGAATCAGCTTGATTAAGTTGTATAAAGATGACTTCATCCATGCTTTATGTATCGAGGACATCGTGTGACAAAGGACTAATGTCATTACTAGGAGTAAGGTTTTGAGTCATTGAATTCACTTTATTTAAGAGTAGTTATAATGTCTTCTTTAGACCCGATTATAACTTGTGGACTTAGAATATGATTTGGGCCCAGCTAGTAACATTAAGTGAACTGTAGGGTCACACATAAGAATGAGCTATAATGGGATGTTAGAAAGGCTCTCTCTTTAGCCCATGATTAAGCCCAAGCCCAAGCCCATTAATAGTTAATGGAATTTGGTTTAAATTCGTTTAATAAAAGGGTTTGGGAGGCTTGATATAAATATGGGGTTTATCATCTAAAAGGAGGTGGTTCTTTTGAAGTGTGCGATTTTTGAGAGAGAATTATTTTTAGAGTTTTGGAAGACACTAAGGTGTCTTTGGTTTTGTGGGACAAAGACCTATCATAAGGTGCTAGCACATCCATCCCATCCATTAGTCGTTCGTGTGGATACCTTTAGAGGGCGTTTGCACATTGCATCGTCTTGGCTCGTTGCTGTTGGATCATTTCCAGAAGGATTTGTTTGTGTTTCAGCGTGTGTGTGATCGAAGCAAATGCACTGGGTCGAAAAAGGATTCGGTCTGAAAATTAAGATCTGGATTTCCTTGATTCATTGTTTAGTCTCATCAAACCGCTTGAATCCTAATGTAGTTTAGTGTTAAATTTTTTTTATTTCCGCTGCGTGTTCTTATTGCTGGATTCCAACAATGGTATCAGAGCTACTTGCTATTTAGTGAAACTGATTTTTATATGTGATATAACGTGATCTGTTTAGTGTATTTGTTTTGCCATATGTGATATGCCATGATCCATTAGTTCATTCGTTTTATAATCAGTATAATCTGAGTCATGTTTTTTTTTTTTCTGTATGAAGTCTGTAACATCATATCAAAAATTGAAAAATGATTCGGTTTAGAAAAGCTCTAATAGGATTAGGACTGTTGATGAGTGGGAATCGAGTCGAGTTAAGTAATTCTTGTGTTCTAATATGATTAGGACTGTTACATATTCTTATTAATTAGTAGGGTATTTCATATTAAGTATGATTATTCTGAGATACTTATTAATCAATGAGGAGTTGTTACATATTAAGTATGTTTGTACAAATACTTGTAATTGATAGGGCCCATTACATATTAAGTATGGCTATTACAAATTCTTATTAATCAGTAGGACTGTTACACATTAATGTTAGACATTAAGAATGAACTGTTATAGATTATTCTTAATCAGTAGGACTGTTACACATTAATGTTAGACATTAAATGGATTATTCTGATTATTCTTAATCGATCAGAGCCCATTGATAATGTTAGACATTAAGATTGAACACATTGCAGATTATTACACATTTAGTAGGATTGTTCCCAATTAATGATGGACGGTTAGATTAAGAGTAATCAGCATTGGTGAATGACCATAATTATTAGTGTGATTAATGATCAGGAGAAATTTCCAGGTAGTAACTCACTCATGCTAGCATTAAAATTTGTTTATGTGACTAACGCTGCAATTGAAAGACCATATTCATAATCAGATTATGTGCTTCATGTGTTTATATTCAATTTGCATGGTGCATGTCATGGCCCTTAGTTCAATGTGATTGACATGTATTAATTATGGGTTTGTAATTTTTAAATACGGTCTGCATGTCGTTAATTTTTATTGACACAATATGTGTGTCTCTTTTTCATTATATTAACCCAAGCGACACAACGTGTCATTGTTTTTATTGACCTTGACATGTGTGTCTCTTTTATTATTTTAGCATAAAATGGCATACAGTTATTACTTGCTTGTAATGAAGAACAAGAATGGAGGCAGTTCGTTCTTGGAGACAAGCCCGTAAAGCTAAGGTATTGAGTAAAAGGTAATCTTGCATCTCCATATTGGCTTCGCTGAATCTTGTAGAAATGGGCCATGACATGTCATGTTTACATTTATGCTTATTAACATGCTTGTATGTGATGCATGTATATGTTCTAAAGTTTGCCTCTTTGCTTGATAATTTCATCACATAAAATATTAAGAATCATAAAATGCCTTCCATAATTTAACACTTGTCGATACTTGATACGTCTTAATATAGTTTTGCACTTGGCAGGTGTATTAGGCCATCTTAGGAAGACATGATGGATAATGGTGATATCCATAAGATTGTATATGGTTGGAGCTTAACTAGGCTATCATAACGGTTTTGGGCCTAAGGGCGCCAAAAGGAAAGAGTTTTCTACCTAGTTAGCTTAGTTTTTAAGTGTTATGCGAAGCTGAGTTGAATTTAAGTCAAACATGGATTTTCACCCACTAAAAACTATAAGATTGTTTACGTGTTAATTAAAGAGTTATTAATTTTAGTGGGGAGTATTAAGACCTCATTTATTAAAAGCTTTGCATATTTTTGTATGTAGACTAATGGCATCAAAGCAGTATCGACATTTACTCTGCTGATACGTCATGAAAAGGAAAAACTTAATGGGACGGAAACTTCCTCGAGTGGTCTCGAGGGTGAGGATTGTCCTTAAACAAGAAGAGGAAGATGTATGTTCTTGATAATGAAATCCCTAATGAACCTCTTGCTAACAATGCCCCACAGTGAAAGGGATGTTTATGAAGTAAGCATTTAAATGACTTTGTGGATGTAACACAATAGCACATGCTTACAACCATGAACTCACGAGCTTGAAGCAATTTGAGGAAATGGAGGCATTTGATATGATGGTGCATCTTAAGGGAATGTTCCAAGAGCAAACACGTCGAGAAAGGTTACAACCACCAAAGCATTGAATGCATGCAAGATGACTCGACAACGATAAGTGCACATGTGCTAGGGGCCAGAAGGGTCTCATTGATCGACTTGATAAGCTTGAATATCTATTAGTCATGAGTTGGCTCGCGATATGATTCTAGGTTCATTACTTTTGAATATTATGATCAGTTTGTTATGAACAACAATATGCACCATTTGGAGAAATCTATTCTTGAGTTACATGAATGTTAAAGAATATTTGGGACAGGCAGTGGCAAATCCGATTAGTTTGGTTCGAGAAGGGAAGGCATGAAAAGAAGGAAGAGGGCAAAGCGATAAGGCGAAAGGCGAAGGAAAGTCAAGCCTAAGGCGAAGCCAAAGCCCAGGCTAAGGAGGGAGTTTGCTTCTTACGCGTGGTGAGGTCATTAGGAAGAGGGAATTATGAAAACTTTACTTGGAAGATGCAGAAGAAAAGAAGAGTAGCGAAGACTACCACTTTGAGTATTTATGTTATTGAAGTCAATCATCTGCCTTCATGGGTATTAGATATTGGATGTGGATCTCACATTTGTGTAAATGTGCAGGGCCTGCGAAGGAGTAGATCATAGGCTAAAGGCGAAGTGGACCTGCAGTGGGAATGGAAGCGAAGTTCTTGCTTTATTTGTAGGAGTTTATGATTTGACTTTGCCTAGTGGACTTGTTTTCGATCAAAGAATTGTTATTATATACTGCTTTGTGGCCAAAAAACATTATTTCAGTTTCTTGTTTAGACGTGGATGGATTTCACTTTATTATTAAGAATAATATTTTCTCCATCTATAATGCAGACATTTTTTTATGGGAATGCTTGTTTATCTAATGGTCTCTACGTTCTAAACTTGGAACAACCCAAGCCCGTCTATAACATCGATACTAGAGGTTCAAGTCGATGACACGAATCCAACCTACTTTTAGCATTATCGTTTGGGCCATGTCGATGAGAAACGCATCTTGAAGCTCATCAAGATGGGCTAATACATTCATTTGGCTTAGAGTCATTTTGAAACATGTGAATCTTGTTTACTAGGCAGCGACCCGAGGCTTCTTTTCTTGGACCGTGAGAGGGCTAGTGACTTATTGGGCCTTATACATACAGATGTTTGTGGACCAATAAGCTCAATTGCTAGAGGAGGTTATCAATACTTCATTACTTTTACCAATGACTTTTGGTAGATATGGTTATCTACATAATGAGGCATAAGTGCGAGATCATTTGAAAAGTTCAGGTATTCGAGAATGAAGTCTGAGAATCAACTGGAAAGAATGATATGACCTTCAAGTCTCGACTTGTTGCGAAAGGTTTCAAACAAACTCATGGTATTGACTATGATGAGACCTTTTCACCTGTCGTTATGCTTAAGTCTATTAAAATTCTTCTTGCTATCGCTGCGTACTATGATTACGAGATTTGGAAAATGGATGTCAAAACAACGTTTCTTAATGGAAACTTACTTGAGGATGTGTACATGACACAACCTGAGGGTTTAAATTCGTTAATGGAATTTTGTTTAAATTCGTTTTAATAAAAGGGTTTGGGAGGCTTGATATAAATATAGGTTTTATCATCTAAAAGGAGGTGGTTCTTTTGAATTGGGCGGTTTTTGAGAGAGAATTCTTTTTAGAGTTTTGGAAGACACTAAGGTGTCTTTGAAGTTTTTAAGGACAAAAAGACACATCCGCAGTACTAACACATCTATCCCATCCATTAGCCGTTCGTGTGGATACCTTTATAGGCGTTTGCTCAGCGCATTGTCTTGGCTTCGTTCTTTGGATCGTTTCGAAGGAGTTACATTTGTGTTTGACATGTGTGTGATCGAAAATGCGCACTAGTTGAAAAGGATTCGATACAAGAGGTAAGATCTGGATTTCATGATTCATTGTTTAATTTCATGGTTCCTTGATTCATTGTTTGTCCTCATCAAACCACTTGGATCACGATGCGGTCGACGTTAAATTTTTTTATTTATAGCTACGTGTTCTTATCATTTGGTCGGCCAGTGGTTATAACAAAGTTTTATTATGGTAGTCTTTGGGTAGTACACAGGTTTGTATAGTAGTACACCCAATACAAAATGGTAGTACCTTTAGTATGTTATGCTAAAAACACGTATCTGACTAATGCATACGAATTGTTTGACTTATTAGGTACTACTAAAAATTGAAATGCGATGCTAGTAAACCATCTAATTCATTCCAACTGAATGAATGACTTTAACCTTAATAGAATAAAACTTAGATACAAATATAGTGTTTTAAGAAGCTCTAGGTAATGGTAGTAACAAACTAACTTGAAGGAAGTTAACTCACTAATTGTTTTCACCAATGTTTTATTATGGTCAAATCGGGTAGTACCCAAAATACCTTATGACGTACCTCCAGTATATTATGCTAGTCCTGGTAGTACCACCAGGATGTAATGGATCCACATAATATTTGGGACCACATTAGGGGGTACCCCATGCTTTTTACAGGCCTACCTTCATCCCATAAAGGTAATACCTAAACCATGTGGTAAGATTCTTGCTTAAGCTAAAAGATTGACTATTTTAGGTACGACTCACAACTTGCCATCGTATTTATCCATTTCATCAAAACATGGTCGATTATTAATAAAGGTAAAACCTTTATTTACAAATACCAAGAAAGAACAACCAAAAATGTCAAAACAAAGCTATATTTACAAAAACGAACAAAGAACAACCGAAAATGCCAAAACGAAGCTATATTTACAAAAAACAAAGAAAGTATAGCCAAACCAGTGCTATATTTACAAAAACGAAGAAAGAATAGTCGAAAATGGAAAAACGAAGCTATAATAAAACTAAACAACACAAACTCACACTGAATAGAGAGATAACCTGAGAGAATAGCTACGAAAACGGTTAGCGATGACTCATACTTACCTTACTTCCTTACGTTGCGAGAGAGAAATGTCGAGAGAAAACGCTCGAGGAAAATGTGAAAAAAAAGCTTCCTTCTCCTTCCTCTTCCTTGTGTTGAGAGGTGAAAGATGTGAAAATGGAAAAAAAAAAAAAAAAGCTTTTGCAATGTGAGGGGAGTAATGAGTTGTCAAACAGTTAGAGGAGATGAGAGAAAGAAGAAGAGTCCAAGGGAGGGGAGGGGAGGGGAGAAGAAAGTAAAATAATTTTATTGTGGGGATAACTAGCCATAGGGGTAGTTTGGGGTAACTTTTTTGCAATTATGACTTTTGCTACCAAATAGCAATTACTTTTTGGCAGAATATACTAAGTAATGCAATTTGAATTCTCCGTTCAAATTTTTATAATATTTGCATATTAATAGGGAACAACCATGTTTTCGACTAAGCGCCATTAAATAGTTGGTGATATACTTATCTTATAATAAACATCATTTATTTATATTTCAATCGTATTTATTTATATTTTCATCTCTTTTTTTATTTTTATTAAATGATAGAGACTTCATTGTATATTTTTAACTATTTGGATTTAAATTTCAATATAGATTTTGTTGTATATATGTTTTTTTTAACTATTTAGTTTATTAATTATAACTTATTGTCCATTTGTTTGAAATTCCAATTTCTAATTTTCTACTTATAATGGTCATAACATCTTTCTCAACGACTTAGCATTTAGAATATAATCCTTTCCTTTATATAAGAGTTATTGTTTGTCTTTTGTCTTATATAGGAGCTCTTGAAATTTATTTGAAGAGAAAAAGTAATTTCATTGAATCAAAGTAGTAATTATATAAAAACATAGAATCAAAATTATTAAAAACTATATAGCATAATGAATCAACTCAAAATCTATACATTTGATGTTACTATTGTGACTAGAATACATATAGCTCAAGTTCTACAACATATTAATGATATTAATTTGATTTTTTGTCTCTCATTGAATATACTTTACTTATTTGAATCGTTCAAACATAAATAAACACAACACTACGACAACGAAAACCAAAACGTCGTTCCAAAACGGCACATTACCTGTCGCACCAAGGCAATGACAACCACATTGGTACCAAGGGAACGATTAATTCATGAAATTAATAAATGGAAAAAGTAGATTTATGTGGAATAACCAATGTTTTAAAAATTGGATCGATGAATGGTCGGAAGGATTCTTGGATTCATTGGTTGAGCCGGCGATCAGCCGTGGTTGAACCCGATGGCGTCATAAATAGATAAGTAATGATATTAAAAATAATAATTATTATAAATTGATTAGATAGGTTGACCACACGGTTCGATTAGTTCATTGGTTCCCGACCAACGATTAATAGGTTCATAACCGATTTAAAAAAAAACGGTTTTAACATTTGAACCAGACCAGTTTTGATACCGGTTCACGGTCGGCCGGTTCGATCCGGTTTTTAAAACATTAGGAATAACCACTTTATTGATAAAGAAAAAAAAATAGAAAAAGGTGATTTCAGGCCAAAATTGATCAAAAAATCATCCCTCGTTATTTAAGAAATGAGTATTAGAAATAGTTGAGAAAATGAAGTTATTTAAAATTAGGAGCTTACATGTTTTAATATGTATTAAAACATAACTTTAATTTTTTTTTCTTTAACATTGTTCTAGATATAATGAGCAAAGTCATATATTAAGCGAGTTAAAAGAGATGTGAAAAGTATGAGGACTGTAACTAATTAGGAACGTGGAGATGGCATAGCCTAATAGGTCAAGGCATAGCGCACTAATGATAGGGATTTTTGTTGATAAACTTACTGATTTATAAATGATGGTGCTTTTTTTTACTAATTCTGGGCCGGATCTTCTCGGAGTCGTTGGGCCGGTTTGTTGGGTCGAGTTGTTGTACAAACTGTAACCTGCACTGAAAGGATGGTTCGGCGGGGGTGCGCCTGCCGGCTCTCCGATGCCTAAGTCAGCTTCTTTCTTATTGAAAAAAAAAGAATTCAACTCTCGATGGCGTTATGATCGCGTCCTTTTTTGTGGTAGAATGGGTCGGTATTTATTTATAGGGAGAAATTGTGGTTCCTTTCCTTGTTAGACAATGATACGGTATCTTTCCCATTAGGTGAGGAGTTTCCTTTTCCTTATCATGGACCGACTGTTAAGGGATAATGGAGGAGTCGTGATCATGTAAGATTCTTCTTTCTAATCCGTGGGCGCGGTCGGGAGGCTGACGTTTTCCTTGTTGCATGAGTTTGCAGACGCCTATATGCGGCTTGATTGCACGGCATAGTGGTTTCAACTCTGGCGTGGGCAGTGTGCTGGCATGGGTAGGATCTCCTTTATGGGCTGACTTCTTGGTTGGAGTGCGTGCCCTGCGACTCCTTGCATGGGTGGAGTGCGGGCTTGCACCGAGAAATTGTGCACTCTAGGAAGCTGGCTTTGGGCTGCGCTCTGCGGCTTGTGCACATATTGTTTTCTACCCCATCAGTGGCCCCTCGGCCTTGGGTGAAACAGAGAAGCAGAGCGGTACAGCTTGTTTCCTTGCAGATCGGAGTTGCGGATTCACGTGGTACATCCGGGGACCGAGTTTGATCACGGGCTTTGTCGTCGTCAAACATCTTGTGATAATGATGGCGCTCTTTACGTTTTCACGCCCATTTCGATTGTTGCTTCTCATATCTTTAGAAACATTCCTTGTATCGCCCTTTTCCACTTCTTCTATGGGTTTGGAAGCGTCTTTTATCAGTGCTCAGAACTGCTTGTGGTGTGATGAGCTTAAAAGTCATCTATTTTTAGTCCATTTTTCTGTTTGATTTTAATGTAAAAATGAATAATTAAGATGTAGAAAATATGAAGAAACTCACAAATCTGTTATTTGCGGGGAGTATAAAGAAAGAAGAAAATGCGGTGGAAAAATGCGTACCAGCGAGTAAAAATCACGAGGAAAATAGCGGGGCGAGAAATAAGAAAGCAAGCGGCTAACTAATGTTGCGATTTTGGGGTTTACCTGATCCGATTATGAAGTCGCGACATCAGGACAATTGAAGGAAATTTGATGCAGGTCGCGACATGGATCACAATATAGAAGCGTGAGGATTGAGCGGAAACGTAAGAGTGATGTTCTGACAACATCGTAATGTCGCGGCGAAGGTTGATGTCGCGACGAGGGGATGGAGGTCGTGGCGAGAGAATCGACTTAAGCTATGACATGTTTGGAAGGATGGTGCGAGTTAGCGAAGAAGGCTGTTGTCGCGACGGAGGGGCGAAGTCGCGACACGGCAGCAAGTGGCCTCCAGGCATAAGGCGATGTCGCGTGAAAGATCGGTCGCGACATGAGAATGCTGGTTGAAAGGCGTAAAAGTGAAGCTGTTGTCACGATGTGAAGAGATTGAAGTCGGCATCGGGAACCACCAGTTGAAACCTCCGAGACTAAGGCGATGTCGAAACGAGAGATCGATGTTGCGACAACTACGAAGGACCGGTTGAAGCTGCGGAGGCCATGAAGGCGTGTGTTAGCAGATCGATGTCGCGACATCAAGAGCAATCAACGGAAGCTTGTAAGTTCGCAGACCGATGTCGCGACAACAAGAGCAACCAAATTTGAAAGATACAAGTGGCGACAGATCAAGTAATGAAGTGGACTACCGATGTCACGATACGAGGTCATTGCTAAGTACATAAGAAAACTCGGGCTTGAAATTTACAAGAATAGAGTCACTGGCCGCTGACAACAGATCGAGCGTCATAAATCATGAGAAACCAGCCGGAAACCCGCAGATTCTAAGCCGATGTCGCTGGCAGCAGATTGATGTCAGGACACCAAGACAAGCTTGAATGCCGCAAAGACTTCAGCTAAGGTCGCGACGTGAGATTGATCTCGCGACATCAAGAATACCATTCAAGGTCGCAGAATATCGAACCGAGGCTAAAGATAACGATGTCAAAGACATCGAGACCAATTGAAACTCGCAAATGGCTAAGCTTCGAGGTCGCGACGGATCGGTGGGTCGCCATATCGAATCATCGCTTGAAACCGCAAAGGTACTTAAGTGATGTCGCGACAAAGTGATTGATGTCGCTACATCGAACACAAGTCGAGGTCAGAAGACTTATCGATGTCAGCGACGCGAGATCGATGTCGCGACTCGATGATGTCGCGACGCGGAGTCAAGTCGCGACTTGAACATTAACATAGCCAACCCACTGGAAATCCACAAAAATTGCTGGGATTAGGGCCCAACCGAGAAACCTTGAGAAATACGCATTTACCCACCATAAGCTTAGTCGTAAATGGCTACTGTACGAGAGAGCTCGTAAATAAGGCTCATTTTCTTATTTTTCTTAGTTTTCTTTTCTTTTTTTTCTTTTCTTATCTCTTCTTCAATGTCAGAGAAGTTAGAGATTAGATTAGATTTATCGCTTTAGTTTTCGCTTTCTTTTCCGGGAATCGATGTTGCGTTTTGGAGCGTAGTCTAATGCACTCCGTCTCTTTCAAATTACTACCCGGGAATGCTCAAGTCTCGACACCAGGGATTCGAATTTCCCAGCCACTCAATTATTCATTTGATCAGAGGAATGTCGTAGTGTGTAATTCGCACCGAGAACCCACTCTTGCGAATGCTATTGTCGAAATTATCTTTCCGTAGTTGTTTTCAGCAAATCAGGAATTCTTAGCTTATGAATTTACTTTCCTGCTATGGGTTTAAAGTTATTTGATTTGAATATCGCTTATACCCGCTTTTAAGAATTGTTTCACATTGTCTGATTTCAAGGAGGTCCTCCGAGGACACAGAGATGATACCCTGAGTTATGAACATTTCTTTGAAGGTATATTAACCCGCTATTGCAGATCTAATGAGCTTGTAAGTTTACTCGATAAATCCTCTTCTCACTTGAAATCAAGAATGAGTCGAACGAAGCATCAATTTAAACAAGCAAAGAGTTCACCTCAATCTGGAGAGCGAGGCCAACTCGTTAACGAGATCTAATCAAGGAGAGGTGATCTATTCTAATTTTGAGAAAGAGTAACTGAAGTCAGGATATCCTCATTAATCGATAACTCGGGAGCTAAGGTTTACAATTCAGAAACGGGTATGAAGTATCATAAAGAAAAATACCCGCATTTAGGGAAGTCCCTTTTTTAAAAGTAGTTATCCCATTCCCCGTATTCGAGAGAATCATGAAGAATTAGATAATGAAATGTGGAGTGTGGAGAGATCCAAATTGTACAACTAAACGCCTCGATGCATTCTAAAATCCGAAACACACAAGTAAAATTAACAAGAGCAATAAATGTGAATCGATACTTCACAATAGCATTGATCTTAATGTGTACTCTAAACGATGACTATTCGGCTTCCATTTATTTTTTAACTATTCTTTATTCATTATTCTTTAGATTTCACTATTTGATTGTTCATTTTTTTTATATAATAGTATATTTTATACCTTTAAATAAACACTATCATGTTAGTAGTTCAAATAGTAATGAGCTTCGAAAAATGGGTAATTGATCTGTAATTCTCGGTGGATCTCGATCGATATCCGGACTTAAATCCAATTTATTACTTGTCGACTTTTGCACTGCAAAGATATTTCACAAAACCAATTCTTAAAATGATTTACTTTCACATGTGTTTTGGTCCAGTCAACATGGTGCTTCTGTCGTCCTGTCTCTCTAAGGTCTTTTTTCCCCGCTTTCCTTCTTAGTTCGGTGAGCTTTTCTTCTTCTTCGCTTGTTTTTCTTTCCTTATTTTGAATTTAGGGCGTGTTGGATTGGGGTCCCGCCTCTCTCGTTGTTTTGTTCATTCATTCTCTCCACCGCTTAATCATGTGTGCTTCTTCTAGGCCTTCAAGCTTAGCTCACATGTGAGGAAAGGCCGCTGAGAATTCCTCCGGGAAGCTGGGTGAGACCCTGGTGGGTCTTTAGTCCCGCACCGTTGTCATTTTCGGGGTTCTAAATGGTTATCTTCCTCCGCCAAGCAAGGGCAAGAAGAAGATTAGCGAGATTAGGTATCCCTGTGGCTCCGACTATCTGAGGGCTGCTGTGAGGTACGTGGATGTCGTGGGCCATAGCCAGCCGAAAGCCTTCGCTTTCTAAAACTTTCGCACCAAGTATGGACTCCCAATGTCCGAATCTGTGTCCTGATCTCTACGCTCTTATGTCGTTTCTGCTCTCAAGATGGTCCGTCTCTCAGGCGCTGAGAATGACCTCTCGCCCTCTTCCACCCTTTCATAAAAAATGTCCTACAACATTTCAATGTATGCCCGTCCTAGCTCTCTCCTAATTTTTAGGGCGTCTTGGTCGGCCTTCTAGTTTTTTTCAGGGATAAGGGCCTCGAGGTCCCTAGTATAGCTCTGCTGCTGGATTTCTTTAGCGTGAAAGAGGCTTCTAAGGCCTTGTATATTTCGAGCTGCCACGCTGCACCTTATCATTTCCGACCTCCCTTCCTATAAGCATTTGAAGGAGCAAGTATTTCTTTCTGGGGTCGAGTATCGGGAATACAACCTGCCGATCAAGACAATATAATCGATTCGGCATACATGGATTGGCCGGAGAACCTCAAGGTGGAGTTTTCTGTCTATGCTAGTAGGGGTCGACTATTTTAGAGGTCATGTCATGTTCTTGACTTTTCTTCTGGGCTGCGTTGCTTCTGTGCATCCGTCCTCGACCTTACTCCCGGTGATAGGGAAGTAAAGCGTCAACAACGGTGCAAGTGTCGCCTCGGGCGATTCCGATTTGATCAAAGTCGACATTCCCTAGCCTGTGTGAGCCCTTCTCGTCTCTCTCAGCCCGAGACATCCTCCGCCCTACTATGGAAACTTTTCCTGGGGGGCCTCTTGTTGTGAAGCCAACTCGGAGAGAACTTCAGGCTTGTGTTGAGTTGCTGGCGAAGAAAAGGAGGAGCATAAAGCGCAAGGCTCAGGATCCTCCTGAGAGCAACCTCCTCGGGGTAAGGTCCCAAAGTCGGGAGTATCTCGATCCCGCCGCGCACCCACCTCAAGTGAGGGGCGAAGGCCGTCCCTTCTGGCCGAGGTGTCCGAGGTGGCGAAAGGCAAGAAGGCCGACCATCCTCCGCCGCAGGAGTCAAGGGTTCTAGAGAAAGGCTAACAGCTCTTTAAAAGTCCTTCCTATTCGCCTGTAGCCCTTCGGCCAAGAAAACACTCGCTTCTCCCTCCGACACGGAGACGGGAGATGATCGCTTGAAGCCGAGGGGGGGTCGAGAACCCGCACTCACCAACGAAGCTCGCCGTGGTTGTTTCATCTATCCTTCGAGACTCTGATATCAAGAAAGTGGAAGCCTCACGCTTGAGGAGGTCACCTCGTCCTTCTGGCTGACCATCTCATATGTCCGAAATGCCTCTCTTTTATCTGCCTTGTCATCAGGTTAATGTTATCCAATCCATCTTGTTCTTAGCGAGACGACTACTTATATAAGGACAGCGAGACGGTTGGCCAGAAGCTCTATTAAGGCGGTGAGGCATACAAAGCTAAATTGCCTCCTTGACTTAGAGAGGCGAATCGAGCTCGGATCTGGCACCTGATTGATGATGTTTTGGGGTATAAATCGATCTGAAGCACACCTTAACCGCAAGGCAAGGCGAAGGCCGGAAAAGGCCCATAAGGGCCTAAGGTTTATCGAGGATAAGCTGCAGGCAGTTAAGGAAGAGTTCCAAGCTGCCAGGGAAGAACTATGCACCAAAGCAATGGCGTTGGATCGGGCGTAGGGAAGCCGAAGGCAGGAGCTGCGGTGAGCGCTTGGTAGGAGTGTAGCGTTACTGTGAGGGACCTTGAGAGGCGGGAGGCTATGATCAGCCAAAGGGATGGAGTAATAGCACAGCTAAAGGACGAGGCCTACACCTTATAGGCCTCTGGATGGCTCGCTTTTCGACGCAAAGCTGCCAAGGCTTTTCCGGGTTTGGACTTCAATCTTCAAGTTCCTAATGAAGAGGAGACAGAATAACTCGTTTCTGAGGACGAGGTAGATCCCGAGGTGTTATCTGGTACTCTTAGCTCAGTTCCTCTCCCTAGTGAAGCTGAGATTCCCTCTTGAAATTTGGCTCTTCCTCGCCTCTTTGGGGCTTTGCCTTCGACACGCCACGACTTGGGCTAGCACCATTAGAAATTTGCCTCATAGCTCTCTACCATCTAAGCCCCTTTATAATCTTTAGTCATTCGGCTAGCCGAGTTCTAAACCCTCTGAACATCACATGCTCTTACGACATCGGGTTTATTGTTACATGGGTATCAGTCTTTCTACTTCTTGGTTTTCCATTTTTTTTACTGTGTTGAAAAGGTTTCTGGTCATCAAATCTTTAAATAATTCGGGCTCTTCTTGGACTAGCGACCCTTGATTGGCTGAACTACTGTAACTCCATCAAGGCGACGCTACTTGGCTCCTTGGTTGCCACAAGGCCTTACGAGCGGTAGAAGTTCTTAAGAATTGAGTTGCATGACCCTTTTGAAATTGAGCTATGTGGCCCTTTTGAATCTAAGCTACATGGGTCCTTGGCTTCTTGGCCTTCTAGGCTATTAGGTTCTTTAGAGGCAGGGTTGTATGCCCTTTTGGAATTGGTGCAGGCTCTTTTGAAGAGTTGAGCTACATGGCTCATGGCTACTTGACCTTACGGGGTGTCGGGTTCTTTAGAGCAGAAGTTTGTATCAGCCCTTTGGAACCCAAATTTAGGCTCTTTTGAAAGCCGAGTCTTGTGGCTCTTCGATATTTGTATACAGGGCTGTGAGTTCTTTAAGAGTCGAGTTGTATGGCCCCTTTGAAATTGAGCTACAAGGCTAGCTTGAAACTGAGCTACGTGGCTCCTTTGAAGCCATTCTAAGGCTCTTTGGAGGCTATTTGTAAGGCTCGTTTAAAAATGACTCATTAGCTCCTTGAATGACTACAAGGCTCTTTTGGAATTGAGGCTGTAAAACAAGTTTAGGCCCAGGCTATGTGGCTCATTCGAAGCGAGCTATGTGGCTCATTCGAAGCTATTTCTAAAGGCTCTTTTGGTAAATTTGCAAGGCTTGTTTGAAACTAAGCTACAAGGCTCATTTGAAACTGAGCTACAAGGCTTTTTTGAAACTGAGTTACAAGGCTCCTTGGCTACTTGATACGGGGCTGTCGGATTCTTTAAGAACCCGAGCTGTGGCCCCTTTGAGCGAGCTACAAGGCTCTTTTGGGCATTGCATGAAGCCTTTTATATCCGAGCTCCTTGGCTCCTGATTTGAGCTACGTGGCTCTTTCATCTTTCTCTCCTAGGGAAGGCGCGCGCGGTTTTAATGCAGATCTATGGAGAATCAGAATAGACTGCGTGGCTTTCCAAGAGTCCAGGTTTCTTTATCAATAACTGCCTCTCTTCGACGGTCTGTGTCATACTTCGCTCCCAACCTTCTTCCTCTCTTCGACAGCGTCGGAGTTCGTACATGATGAAGCTTCAGGGTTTGATCGTCATTGCACGGAGTCCGTCTGGTGATCGCAGGCCGATGTTTGGTTTCGACGTTCTGCCGTTTGTAGGAGTTGTGTTTTTCCCTAGTTCCTCCCTTGTGGAAGTTGTGTTGTTCCCTAGTCCTACCCATTGATGGAACTAGACCGGGGAACCTATTTAGAGGGGGTGGTGCGCTCAGAAGGAATATTTTTAAGTCCCACTTCCTTCATTATACCTTTTCTCCCCTCTTTTCTCCTTTCTCCTTCTCCTTCCTTTTCTCTTTCTCCTTCCTTGTCTCTTTCCCTTTGTTGTGGTTTTCGCCTTGACTGGGGTTGGCCGATCGTGATCTTCTGAGATGTAGAGAACGGTAGATGTAGATAAAGGCTTTGCTGATTGTAATTTTTAGAGATGTAGAGAATGGCTTTGCTAATTGTAATTTTTTGAGATATCTGAAATAAAAGTACAGTCTTTTGGAAGCGTGTGTACTTGTCTGATGTTTTTTTTTTTTTTTTGACGATCTACGAGAATATTACTCGAGGATGAAAATATAGATGAAGAATATTATTATAAATGCTTGTGAATTTCTTATTAAAAGCTACAATCGAGGTTTAATGTTCGTCGCCTAAGGTGCTCTGGCGTTCGAGAATGTGGCGGGGTTTCCATGCCGTAATTGCTAGGTTGGACTATTCGCGATATCGCGGGTCCTTCGGTTGGCCACAACCCCACAATATGTGAGTCTTTCTTGCCAGGCGGGGAGTTTCTTTTGAACCAGGTGAAATCGGGCTTAAACTCAGGCTGTTCTTTGGTGTAATATTTTCTTTGTCTTTTTGCAGTAGTCCTCGTAACATAGAGCCTGCTCGCGTTTTTTAAGGGTGAGGTTTAGGCGAAGAATCTCCTCGTTGTGTTGGCATTTGACTCTCAGCCCTTGGTGACTTTGCTTTGAGCCTCGGCGGAACTCACTTCAGCAGCCCAGAATGCTAGGTAGCGGGGTTTCTTGAGTTGCTAATTTGCATGAGTTCTGTTCTTGCATGTACTCGGGGGTATTCTACCCTTCCTTTAGTTTTCTGGTTTAATGTCCTTTAACTGCCTTGAGAGTCCTTATAATGACTTATGCTTGTCGTTGAATTTCTGGATGGCTGAGGATGGTAGTAATTCTTGATCTAGGAGCTCGGTTGCAAAATCTCCCGAACTTGGGATTGTCGAACTATTTCCCATTATCGGATACGGGGCTACAGGGATTCGAACCTACAAATTATGGAACACGAACAAAGTTAAATTACCTTTTGCTGGTGATCGTAGCTAATGTTAAGCCACAAGCCCATGGTGAAGTAATCCACTCCTATAACAATAAACTTGCACTGGCCCTTCCCAATGGGTAGGGGCCCCAGTGTGTCAAGCCCCCACTGTTGAAAAGGCCAAGGGCTTGTGATTGAGGTCAGCGGCTCGGAAGGGAGGTGAGAGATCTGGGTATGCTCTTGACAGGTATTGCATTTTTGAACCAACTCCGTGGTGTCTTTGAGCATTATAGACCAATAATAACCCTGTCTCAGGGTCTTTGCTGCCAAGGTCCTAGCTCCAATATGGTTGCCACAGATGCCTTCATGCACCTCTCCAAGCACATGAATGGCATCTTCATTTCCTATGCATTTAAGGATGGATGTAGAGAAGCCTCGTTTATAAAGGGTCCCCCGATGAATGGGGAACCTAGCTGACCTCGTCCTGAGCCTGGAGGTCTCCTTTAGATTGCTTGTCAATGTTCCGTCCACCAAGTAGTCCCAAATGGGGTCCATCCAGCTCGACTCGGACATTACCGGGACACTTCTTCATCGTCGACGTTCATCGAGGTTCAGGAGGTGCATTCTGATATCGATCATCTAGATCCTCACAATGATGCTTTGTTAATAGCTTTGCAATTTGCCAACGCATTCTACGCCCTTAGGACATACGATATAAACCTATAAATTTTTTAAGTAGTTCTCGTACCTTTTTGAGGTAAAGGATCATTTTTTCACCCCTAGATTTGTAGGAGTCCTCTATCTGTTTCAATACCAATTGGGGTCACGCATTAAAGAATCATATAATCTCGGTTGAAACATAAGTGCAAATTAAAGCTCCCACTTCTAAATATTCCATCTGGTACCAATTCATTAGAACAATCGGAATACGATTCGTATTCGTATCGTCAGTTGGAGTTGAGATTCAGACTACATTAGCCAGAGCAGAAACATGAACTGTTTCCTAAGACGCGATAGTGACGCGTTCAGAATGGTTTGGTGTTTATCTGAGTGTTAAGGGGTGTTCTCAGGTAGAATTTACTGCCAAAATATACTTTGCCTTTGTAACAATATCGAAGCATATGATATCAGACTCAATGACTCTGTATTACATTATCATGATCTTCCCACGGGACTCAATATCAGATATAAACATTGAAGTTTCTATTGGGTTTCAATAATTTGACTACATGAAATAGTTAGAATATACCAGCGTTGGTTTTAATATGGACCGAACTATATGCTGGATGCTCATCATCCATAGAAACTGTTGTGCCAGTATTGACAGAGCAGCTGTGCATGTTATCTTAATATGTTGAAGCGACCTTGAATAATCAAATGGCGACAAAGTGGAACCACCAGAAGCTCTTGGGGCTGGAGGAACCGATATTTTCCCAGTAAAGAAACACTTTCTTGTGCCAGATGGGGAGTCTTTGAACTTCAGATAATAACTTTTCTAGCTGGATCTGAATGTGCGACTGAGAAAGATCTTCTCAGTTCTTTATGTTTTACTTTTATTGGGCGAGTGCATTGTCAACGATTTTATCTCTGGTTTTTCTTACAGCGGGTGATATGATGTTAGGCACAAATAGACCAGCATTGATTGGTTAACCCCATGTTTGATTATTGAGATTTGGGCTGAAACTGTTGGACATTTGTTGTTTGGCATAAACTACAGTATGTCTCTCTCTACCATGACAGCTCAATACTTTTTGAAACATTTTGTTTCCACTGTGTCATGGTATTTGTATATTACTAACTGAAGGCATATTTTTGATGTAAAAGCTACACATACGGCGGGCAGCTTCTTTTTTGCTTTTAGGTCCATTCAGTTGATGTATCAGGAAGAAGCATCTGTGGGTGATCATAGCTGTTGTCTTTGTCCTCTGAGTGTGAGGTGGAAAAGTGTCTGGACACCTCATTGTTATGGTGATCAATAAGAACCTGCCTCATTTATACTTTTTGTGAGACTGTGTAATGACAGTTTCAGTTCACTGGGATGTTTGAAGCTTGGAGGACACAATATTTATCACTAATGATCATGCTTTGACAAACTCCTTTTGTTTGATAGGTTTGAAGGAGGGGCTGATGTTCAGCTTGTGTGTGATTACTATGGGGTCAATTCCTCCCATATCCTCATAACTGGGTAGATACTTCTATCATTCTTGTTTTGGGGTCCACTAACGTCTTTGGCGATCTTGGATCAGATCTGGTAAGATGTATGGTGGATTTGTCGAGTTGTATCGGTTCTAGCTCTTCTAAGGGCGTAGGTCGGATGCTTACCTCATCTCTCATGTTGAGCTTGTCCATGTAGATGCTGCCTACTACTTTTTTCTTCATTGATGTCGAGTAGCACTCTCTTGCTATGCGCTAATTTCCTTGAACCATTCCTATCCCATTCGTAGTGGGGAATTTGATGACCATAGGATAGGCGGAAGGGATGGCCTTTACGACATTGAGGGGAGGGGCACATGATAGAATATTATAAATTTGTGGGCGTCACTTATAAAGGAACTCCTGCTTGTTGTGGCTTACGACTACGAGGGGATCTCCCAAAGTGAGCACTAGTTGTATTGACCCTAGGGGTAGCACTCTTTCTCCGGAGAATCCCCGCTGGTGGGCATTAACCGGTTCTAGTTTCTCCCTTTCGATGCCCATTTTATCGAAGGCTGACACGAAGATGATGTCGGCTAAGCTTCCATTGTTGACCAGGTGCTTGTACTATTTTGTTGGCTATGACAACCCTTATTACTAGGGGATCGTCATGAGGATGTTGGTAGCCTTCCATGTCGGAGTCCGAAAAAGTTATGGTGGTGTCTAGCTGAGGGAGTTTGGATACTACTTGTATTTCCAGTGTCTCCCCTGATCTGATGCTACATAGATGAGCCTTCGGGTTGGCCCGGACTCCCTCCCCGCCAAAATCCCACAGGTCATGGATTTCTCGAGGGTTCTTTGGTGTTGAGTTGGGTGGTGACGAGGTAATAAGGGGCGGTGCACAGCGGGTCCACGACACGGGGCACGGCGGTGAAGATGTCCACGTCGGATCAGGTATTCAATTTCCTTCCTCAATTGGATGCAATCATCTGTTCGATGTCCATGCTCCCTATGGAATTCACAATACTTGGTTAAGTCCCTCTTCGTTGGGTCTGTCTTCATCTAAGATGGCCACCTTAAAAACACTCGTGCTAAGCTTTACGCTTAGTGGGAATTAATACATATGGACGACCTCTACTAAGGGTCACCAGACTTCTATACAAATGCATGTACTTATAACACATATAACATTTACGTATACTTATCATTTCTCATATATATATGCTTTTTCATAACAAGTTTCATTTCTTATCATATTTCATATACTTTTCATGTCATATTGTACTTTACTTCTTGTTCTTGTAACTGTATACTATCATCGCATAGCAGTGTTATGCTTCTCATATCATGTTATGCTTCTCCTCGCTTCCGGATCCGCTACCCCCAAAGAACAATGTGGAGGTCGGTCGAAAGACCCTATGACGATTCTAGTCGGTCAGTTAGCGACTATGGCTCATCGAGTGGAGAATTTAGCGGGAGAAAGGTAGCAATTGGGCAGCCCACTAAGCATACTGCGTGGCAGAGTCTGTGTATCCTTGTTCGTGTATCAGGCCTTCGAAACAACCCGAGTCTCGTTTATGCACGTACTATCTGGCACATGCGGGGGGCCCAGGAGACATCTTTGTCATCCCATTGGGAGTGGCATATCACGAGTTATGAGCCACCGCGGCTTTCCGCTACCCACTTGAGTATTCCATGTATGATGACTCCTCTATCCCATACAACCACATGTTACACTTCAACCAGGCGATGATTCTTAGCGTGGGGAATAATCATCTTCTGTGCAGGGTATTCCGGGCCGGCGGAAGGGATTTCGCTGCGGCCTAGTTCCATAGCTCGAGGAGGATCCGCCAAACTCGTTCGATGAGTTGTGGGGATGTATGTGCCGTTCCTAATTCTTATGCTCGGTCCGTAAAGAAACATCAGTTCACTTCTGGAAGCCATCTTGGCGGGAGGATGAGTGTCGGGACTTAGCTGGAGATTTGGATAGGTTGTCCAACAAATCGACGCATACAGCATGGACGCGGTCCTCTAAAACTTTCTAAGAAGTTTTAGATCGACTACCCCTTTCTTCCAGTTGCCATCACTAGATCCACCTCTAGATGGAAGCGATTAGATGCCCACGATGAGGTGAGCTAAAATCCAGCAGGGTATAGCACTGAAGTTCCTACTCTGCCCGAGTAGTCGAGAAACTCTTTGCGGTATAGTGGTCGGTCGAACACGGGGATGGGTTTCATCCTAAAAATGATTTGCATAAGCACGAAGGTAAGGCTTTCTATTTGGACTCTTTGGATTTGCTTAGCAGTGGAAGTAGGTTGGCTTGAGAAATTGTAAAAGCGAAAATGAAGTGTGAAAAGTTAACTTTGAAGATTTAGGTCACTAACGGTAGTTAGGGCAAACAAGTGTCTCGGGTTTTATCCTCGCGTTATGACATACAACCTATAGTCGAGGCATACTTAGGATCTATATTTAACAAACCTCACCCTTGAAATCAACTCCTATTTGAGTCAACACAGGTAGCATGCATCTAGCGAAAATTCAAGGCTTTGTTGATCTCCACTGCATTTCATCCTGTCTTCAACTGCATCAATTTTTCTTCACTTTGCCTTCAGTTTTTCATTGATTCTTGGGCTGGTTGATGGCTAACACTTGAGTTCAAACTTCATGATTCGTCATACATCTCGATATTGAACTCTAAAGTCTTGAAAACTTATGAAAACAGCCAAAATAACCTCTAGCGGCATAAGTGATGCAGAAGACTTGAACACTTCAATTGGCATTAATGACATGATTAGTGCACAAAAGCACTCAAAACCTATCTAATATAGGGTTCAAAATTGTACTTTGAGCCTTAATCACGCAACCGTAGCGTTGCTAGTCATAAGCGATACGAAAACAAAAGGAGATGCATGTAGTGATTTTCAAAAAGTTTATGATTCAAAAGGTTTATGTACATATAAACATTACCTTAAAGGCGAAAAATTGACATCAAAGTTGTAGCCAGATATGGAAAGAACAAATCCATGCAGGAAACGATTCTAGGCGATCTTGGATCCATGATTTCTGACTTGAATTTCCACCTAAGTCTAATGGTTCTTTATATAGCAGTGCATGATAGTTGCAAAATTTGTCCCCTCCCCCAACCTAGCCTTGACATGGCCTTGGCGTTAGACAACCTAGATAAGGATAGTTCACATACTTCTTTCTTTTCATTCAACTACATTGTAGGATGCAATGCTTAAAAAATTCGACTTCACGAAGTCGGTGTAGCGATTCAAACGACTCCCGACCCGATTAAGGTTTAGGGCATCAAGCGAAAGGATCAATGGCCACTAACTCTAAAGAAACTACCCAGGAACTCAGAATGACTTGAATCAGCACCTACAGTCGTTAGACTCTACCTATCCACCCATGTAATGAACACTAAATTGATGTCTCCTGACAGTTAGGGTTTAGGGCATAGGGCTTCAAAGGCTTCCGCCATATACCCCTCGAATAGTGCTCAGGTTTCAAGGCAAAACTTCCACGACTTTATTTTTCTTTTCTTTTTCTTTTCTTTGCTTTTCTTTTCTTTTTTCTTTTTGGAAGACAACATTGGTCTTCAGAGCATGGGTAACAAACTATCTAGGTTGCTGACATCTTCAAAATGGTATACAAACGAAAGGAAGTAAATTCTGACCTATTGAATATTAAGGTGCGATTAGTATTGAATTAGCATAAGGGAGAAATTTCAGAAGTTGAGCATCTTTAGGCCCCCGTAAGTGACCAAAATTGTTTCAAACATGGAATTTGTTCCTAACATATAAGTAATGAATCATTGATTGATTTTCAATGAAAGCATTCAGTTGTCGGTGAATTCAATTGTTCAATTGAAAGAAAAACGATGACACATGGTAAAGGCCACAGAAACATGATATGTACAAAAAACATATAGTAGGGTAGCTTTTGATATAGCGAAGTGGATAATACATGAATATCAAATTTCAAACATCTGAAAGTATCACTTTCTTTTATCGGTATCTGAAAATCACAATCCAAAATGGTGACGGGTTGATAAAGTGATGGCGTAAAAATGTAAAAGAGCCTACACCTCGCTGGCACGTGGTGGTGGTGGTGGCTGGAAACTTTGAAGGCTGGCTGCTGCTGCGTGAGAACATCGAAAGAAGCGGCGGGCTGTGGTGGGGTCCTCTGCGATCGGGGAGCGTGAGGAAGACCGGATCGTCATGTCTGTGTCGGCATGAGATGGCGGGCGACCTGCGATCTGGGGTACGCACGTGTAGATCTTGTGAAGCCGAGATAGCATCCGTCACCCGGCTATCTCTCTCGAGTTGGCATGGTATGCTCCCGGCGAATGGTGTCTTTGAATAGGATGGGCGTAGTGTGTCGGTATTTCTTGATGTAGTCGTGGAGGATGAAGGTGATATCTGTGGAACCGGACTCTTGTATCCCGGGCTCAGGGGCAGGTATATCATCTGTATGGTGGTCCTCGGCCTCCGACCGTACCTCCTCCCCCAGTCTGTGGTCGTAGAGTGGAAGATACGGGCATAGTCATCGCAGCTCATTTGAGCGTGACCCGGGGGCATCGGGCCCTCGTCGATCTGGGCTCCTGGGAGTCCCATGTGCTCGAGAACATGGCGGAGGAGTTCGGCATAAGTAATTGGAATGCTCTCTGCTCGTGAGGTCCTTAGATGGACCTTCTCCTCAAGCACCTTGAGAGAGGCCATCGCCCATTTCGGAGGGTGGGCAAAATCCCAGAGATCAGGTAAAAGCGCCTCGAGATGGCTCCCTCATGCGCACATAATCTTTGCGAGAGGGAATAAGCTCATACGAAATAGATGGTCGATCAGCAGCATCTGGGCGGGAGGCGCACTCTGTAAAATGCGGTCAGCCCGGTGGTGTCTGCGGCCGGTCTTTCGGGCACCATCTCGTGATGAGCGGGTGGGCGTCTACGTAACCTGCATTGGCCGGCGGTATCGCGGGCCCGAGTACTGAAATATCGGCCGCTGCGAGGTGCTCGCGGCGATCATCAATGCGGCGAAGCTCACGCGGACTAGGTGATCCTCCCCAGACATCATCAGTGGTAGAAGCTGCGGTACCGCTCGTGGGTAGTATCTTTGCCTGCGGTCGTGAAGGCATTAGCGGAATAATCCTCGATCAATCATAGACTCTCGGTATCTGGGATTCGGCCCTCGGTGCGGGGGACGTCGTGGTACGACTCTGATGGAGCAGTCTGTGATGGGTCGCACATTCCACGGAAATGGGGTTCCACTGAGCGGTGGCTGTGGATCCTCGAGGCGGGCGGCGAGGCGGGGTGATGAAGTCGCCTCCACGCGGCGGATGCCATTTGGTGACCCGAGGCTGCGGTCGAGAGGATGACTCGCTGGGCCGTGTGCGGGCACTTGGGAGCTGGGCCTCCGAACTCTCTCGAGTGTCTGAGGTGATGGGGCACGGGGTCGTCGGTGTCGATGCGTCGGAATCCTGAGGCTCCTCGGAGTGCAGCCTCGGGGGCCCGAGTGATGGTGCCCAGGTCGGACGGGAGGCGGGGCCTCCTCTAGGTCCATCTTGAATCTCACCGCGGTGAATCACGAGGATCCCACCGTCTGAACCATCGCATGTCGAAATAAAATCTTTTGGAAAAGGGCTCGACTCATTGAAAATCACCGGTGATCTGGCTGTGGGAACTAAAGCGAGGCTCAGGAGACGGCGAGGCACTCACGAGAAATAGAAAATGAACCGGGGCTCACGCGGTGGTGAAATACGACCTGGTATCAAATAAAGGCTCGATGCAAAGATGAATCTTTGGGCAAGGCGGAAATAGGCGAGGCAGAAGGCACGGAAGTGATGTGCGCGATGAGATCGCGAAGGCTCGGCAGTGGCTGGTGAGGCGATGAGCGGTCGGAGCTCGTGCGGCGTGTGGTGGAGGCCGGTCGGGCTTTCGGTGAAATTTCGAGACTAGGTACGACGAGGGCTGGAGTGCACGGGGCTACGGGCGGCGGCGGTGGCTCGGTCGTGGTGTGCAGCGGCTGAAGGCCTGGCGGGGCAGCCGAGGCGGTGAAGCCCGGGGCTCGGTACCTTTGAGCGCTAGTGTAGCGCGGTAGTGGCTGTAGTCACGGCTAACGGCGACGAGAGCGAGATGCTTTGAACTAGTGGTGGATCGGGTGACTCAGGGCTTCGCCATGGAGGGAGAATGTGAAGTGACGAATAAACAACCCCTCCCGCTTCTTCTTATAGGCAAATGAGGCTAGAAGAGTTTTGTCCTCATTATTTTATTTGGTTCAGTAATTTGGCTTCTTTGCATCACCTTTCTGGGATTCAAAAAAAATTATAACTTAAATGTGAAATAACATGTGTGAAATAAAAGAAATTATTATAATAATTTACTATATGAAACCAAAATTAAAAATTTAACACAAAGAAATGCTTATAGTATATAAACAAAATTATTAAAAGGAAAAGCGCTAATTTAGGAAATTTTAGAAAAATAAGCGAAATTATCAAATTAACTAAATTAAGACAAAAAAGCAAAATTGTTGAGGCTATGATAGGTTTTGAAAGAGAAACATAGGACGGAGTTCGATTTCAAATATTACTCGAGGAGGGTCGAGGAGAGATGATCTCCTCGAGAAAGCCTGCGAGTAGCACAGGGTGACTCCATGGTGTTGGATGTCCAATTGTTGAAGTGGTCTTCAGATGGCTTTGAATTGAAGCTGATTGGCACAACGGTGGATGTTGATGGCAAGACCCAGTATCTCTTCATCTCCTTGGTTGATTACTCCTTGCAGTTCACGGACAAGCGATAGCTACGCATCTTGAACATTTATTCAACTTCATTAGTTCTTTGATTTTCATTTTCCTGGCAACTCATGTTTGTTCGAATGAAGAAGATGTTTAACTCGAGTCATATTTGCAAGGTTAGTTGCATGACTCCGCTAGGCAATTGATTGCATTGGATGTGGCCGAAATGGTCTTCCCTAAGATGATTAGTACATGATTGGGTTCACTTTCAATTGGCTCGTGTCAAGCAACACAAAATCTTTGGGTAGTATAATTTGTCTATTTTTCACTAAGGCATCCTCAACTATCCTTAGGGATTTTCAGCGATCTATCGGCCCGATGAGAGGTGTGATGTTGGTAGGTTTAAGTTCACTGAGCTAAGCACCAGCATATGCGAATCACAGCATTGGAAGTTTCTGCGGCTCCTAAATCAAGCAGCGGGCTTGTCATATGCAATTCCCACCAATATTGGCCCAGGGGTGGCGGGAGATCACGGATCCTTGTATTTGACGAGGTATTTGCTTTGGATTATGTGACTTGCTCGGTGAGAAATGCCTTCTTCTCGATACTATCCCTTCTTAATTGTGCAAAAGATCTTTTCAAAATTTTTGCATAAGCCGGGGACTTGCTTGATTATGTGTCCAAAAGAGGTATGTTAACCTTCATGACTTAGGACCTCTAAAATGCACGCTATTTGAGATGCCTTCTTCTTACACCACAGTGCTTATGGAAATGAGGTGGTATGCGATATTTCATTGAATCCTCCTTTAGGAGAATATGCTCGGTAATTCTTCTCCTTGATTGGATTCTTCAGCGGGCTTGAGCATGGGTTGATCAGCCTCTTTTCCACTCCTCAGGAATAAATTATAGCCTTAACTTCATCCATTCTGGTGTTGGATGATCTACCTCGCCAGTTCCGCTTTGGGTTTAGCCTTGTTTGTGATGAAAACCTCCTTTCTCTTGGCCTCTAGCAGCATTGATCTTGGTGATTGAATCTTGTAGGTTGTCAATTTTACGGTTGAGGTGCTCTCAAGTCCATCTATTCTCTTATTGGAAGTGTACTTTACCACGGTGTCCGATCCTTTGTCTTGGTGCACATTGATTCCTTTTATTTCTCAGCAGTGATCTACCACCTTTTCCGGATTAATATGGCTTGTTCCTTTGGAGAAGAGGATGGTGGTTGTTGTGGTGTGAGGGGTACCGAGGCGAGGTTTGGCCACGGGATGCAGTAAGCGGGGGTTGGGTCTCGGTACGAGGTTAGGGTGATTCCTCGATTGGAATTGTAAGTATTGCCATATGGAGCATTGGATTGTTGTGGTTTTGAATTGTCCTACGGTGTTTGCACATTACCGACATCAAATCCTTCATTACTGAGGGCCATGAAATGGATTCTCTTGGGTGCCACAGAGTTGGAAATTGGTGCAGGATTGGGCGTGTAGGATTTTCGATCCTTCATTGCACCTCTTGGGTACAATTTGCCCCTTCAAGCTCCTCAACTTTCCTTGCTAGGGTTGAAATCCCCCAGCTCTCATCTCTATTTCTTACGCGGTGCATACATCCCACCCTTGGGTTAGCGGCGAATCTCATCCTTTCTAATTTCTCTAGAGTTAGGCTCATCGACCCTTAGAAGTTGACCACGTAATTTTAAAATCCATGGCTTCATCGAGGATGCTTAGAAAGTCTCCTCCACATGGTTTCAAAGGCTGCCTCATGGCGGGAGACATACCACCATAGAAGTGGTTCATAACATCGATGTCAAACCCATGATGTGGGCCCCGGTACCCGTGGTTTCCATAAATCTCTCCCAAACCTTTGGTAAAATCTCTGCCCCATCATGAAATTTTTGCAAAGGTATAAATTTGTCTTTTCAAATTATTGTGGTCTTATGAGCGAAGAACTTCTTGAGGAATTGACTGCGGCTCATTGATTTCGAATGGTTCTAGGCCTCGAGCCAGAGTTTAGCGAATCTTGGCACTTGTGCTAGAATTGATGGAAATGCTTTCGGCTTTAAGCAAAATCCATATCCATCATACCTTCTTTAAAGTGGTACGGACCTCCTCAAAATCCCTAATATGGTGTATGGATTTTCATTTTCCATACCATGATATGAGGGAGTAAGGAGTACCCAAATATGGCCTCGTGCTACATCTTGACGGAGGAATGTCTGAGGATAAGAGTGTAACTCTAGGAGGGTGGATGTGATCCCTCATGTGGTTACATAGGCATTTGGATTCATGTGGGGGTTCTGGTTGACTTTGTTGTTCCTCGGGTATGGGATCCGTGGTATCGAGTGTGTACACTAACTTCCTTTGGCCCAGGTCAGGTTATTATGCGATTCTATGCGATCTACGATGTGTCTCTATCCCAACATTTGCATAAACACACAGTACAAAATTGTAGAGACAGCAAAGAACTAACAAAGCTTGCAAAAGGTTAAGATTAGCTATCAAAAATTAAAACTAACTAAATGAAAAACTGAAAGCGATGGAGTTGCGCTAGGAGTGTTGGCCGAGTTCTAGGGGCGAGTGATGAGGTAATAAGGTTACCTTCACTTGTGATGTTGATCACCAAGTACACTTGACTTACCATTAGTAGTTTGGCACCATCCGTGGCGCGCCATTTTGATTCATGCCACGATGAAACATTTAAAATCAACAAAATTTATATACACCTGAGTTCCTACTCACTGCCCGTAGTCGAGCCTCTTTGCTTGATATAGTGGTCTAGGGTGAACATGGGGATGGGTTTTCATCCACAAAAATGATTTGCATAAGTGCACGAAGGTAAGGCTTTCTATTTGGACTCTTTGGTTGCTTAGCAGGTGGAAGTAGGTTGGCGAAATTGTAAGCGAAAATGAAGTGTGAAAAGTTAACTTTGAAGATTTAGGTCACTAACTTGGTAGGATTAGGGCAGAGCAAGTGTCTCGGGTTTTATCCTCGCGTTATGACATGCAACTTTGCCAGTCGAGCATACTTAGGATCTATGTTTAACTAGCAAACCTCACCCTTGAAATCAACTCCTATTTGAGTCAACACAGGTAGCATGCATCTATGGCCCCTTTACTGTTTGAAACCCTAACATTAAATATCATCTCAGAGGCTCGTAAAGACCATCTAATGAACCACAGTGCATCTAGCATTAAGTATGCACTGTATCCTAAAGCATGGAGAGTATTGGCCAAATCAATAACATTCAATGCTATTCAACCACAATTGAGAAGATGGGGGTCATAAACACAGTACTATGGCTTTTAATACAAGAGGACAACCTCCATGCCCCGCCACAAGCTAGCTTCCTTCCTCTTCAAAGAAAGGAAACATGCAGCATCTCTTGAGTTGTCATCCTCGAGAGGGGTGTTTGACGACAAGAAAATGAAAGAGGAGAAGAGAAAAGCAAAACCACAACTTAAAAATCTGAGACTTTATTTACAAAAATGAAAACTTACAAATTCTTCTCTCCCCCTCCTTATTTAGCTACCCAAAATTCTCTATATTTATTACAAAAGAGAGGGTTTATATAGAGCCGCCTGATGTAAAGAAATACCAAAAAAACCTACAAATTTGGCTAAGTTAAAGGACAAGAGAGTAATACACGAATTTAAGTCGGTTAGCATTAAATACAAAAGCATGGCGAGGGCGTGAATTTATTTAAGTGAAGAATTTCGCTAGGTAGCGAAATCACCGAACATAGAAACGGGGAAAATTCGCTAAGGCACGGTAATTTAGCTAGCTAAGCGATTTAAGCTAACTAGCGAGAATTTTTTAAATGATGTAATCTGGTATGACAGGAATTGATTGCCTGGCCCCGGTTTGGTGCAGCGAAGGTGAAGCAGTTTAAGCTGGGTTGCGAAGATTTTAAGCAATCCTAGTAATATTTTTAAATGACTCTAGCGAAAATTCAGGGCTTTGTTGATCTCGAACACATTTCATCTGTCTTCAAGCGCATCAATTTTTTCTTCACTTTGCCTTGGTTTCATTGATTCTTGGGCTGGTTGATGGGTGACACTTGAGTTCAAACTTCATGATTCGTCATACATCTCGATATTGAACTCCCAAGTCGCGCAAAAGCATAGCTTGACCAATAACCTCTAGCGGCATAAGTGATACTAAGAAGACTTGAACACTTCAATTGGCATTAATGACATGATGGTACCCACAACACTCAAAAACCTATCTAATATAGGGTTGGAATTGTACTTTTGGGCACTTATCATTTGCTCTGACAAGCGGATAGGTACTCTGAGTGAACAATATTGGGTGATGTTGATGATGGTGCATTGGAATATCAGCGGACTAGAAGAAGAGCATTGCGGATAAAACGACCAGACAATGGCTCTCGAATAATCGAGAAAGGAAAGGGGAACCTCCTGGTTACCACACTAAACATCCCTACGACCAGAGACTCCTCCCCACTTGCTCGAGGATCACCTTGACTTTGTCTGGCCTCCACCAATTTGGTCGGATCCTGAGCAATGCGATTGATCTTTGAGGTGCAATTACCACAGGGACCACGGGCACGAAAAAAATAGATGCTAGACTCTGAAGTTCCTAGTGGAGAAACTAATCCGAGCTGGCCATCTCAGAGGTTATATCTGGGATTCGCCTGCGTACATGGGGGCCGCATCAGGTAGTTAAAGAATAACGACCCCGTTCGGAGGCTGAGTCAGAGCCACGGCTGCCATCGATTACATATTGGGTGGCACAGACAGCGACGATATTAGTTCGATCGTTAGAGGGAAAAGGCTGCTGCGGCGGCCATGGTGTGCCGGGTGAACACCATCAGTACCTGGATAACGTAGCTGTCACAGTTGGTTACGGCGGCCCACCTCCTTTCCTCCATTAGCGTCGGGGTTATCACTCCAAATCACGATGCACTTGTCCTTACTTTATACATTAACAATTTTGATGTACCGCGAGTGCTTTCGTTGACCACAGCTGACGCAACTACTTGTGCCACTTCCGACCTTGGACAAAGGAAAGTTTAAACGATAAACTCGGCTCGGCCCGGTAGAATTTTGTCCGGATTGAATAGGGTAACTACGCTAACCGTGGGTGATATTGATCTCCCTATCAAGGCAAGGCCGGTTACCCAGCAAGTTTTATTCTCCGTGGTCGAGGACTTGGGGCCATACAATGCTATCGTTGGTTGGGCTTGGCTGCACGCTATGAAAGCAGTATCTTCAACCTACCATTAAACGATTAGTTACCTAACTTGTGCTAGACCGTCTGACCTCTGAGCAATGGTTAGCGACTTGCGGTCTTATTAGTTGTCGATGCAGAGAGGGCGTTAAGAAGGGTGAAAGCCCAGCAAATGTGAATCCAGCGAGTCATAGTCCTCAAAATAGCAATCTGTTGATTCTTTGCTTTCGAGGCGAAGAAGGAGGACGGGGAACAATTAGCCATGGATCCCTGGAATCATACTCTGGGTGGCTGAGACAGGCTTCGCGTATCATCGAGGTCCCTCTTGTGCGAAAAAAGTGATTATAATAGTTTTTTCTTGATAATATTGACATATTTTCCTGGACCCACTCGAACATGACCGACATTAGCCCCACGCAGGCTTCCCATAAATTAAATGTCATCCCGTCCGCCACACCAGTCAAACAAAGAGTAAGGCGTTTCCACCCTAATCATCACCATATCATTCAGGCTGAGGTAGATAATCTTTTAGACATAGGGTTCATTAGGGAAGTCAAATACCTAGAGTGGCCAGCTAATGTGGTGGTGGTAACAAAGAAAGGTGGTAAGTGGAGAGTTTTCTAGACTATACCGATCTCAACGATGCTTGCCCTAAAGACAACGTCTGTTTTACTGCATAGACCGGATTGTTGTGCGTCGTCAGGCATGGAATCTTTGTCAGTCTGGATGCCTTCTTAGGTTACCATCGGATCATATGTACACTTTAGCCTTGAGGAGAAATAGCGCTATCTTTACGAACTTTTCTATTATAATGTCATGCTGTTTAGGTTAAAGAATGCTAGGGCTACGTATTAGAGGTTGGTGACCAAAATGTTCAAACCACTGCTGGGTAAAACCATGGAGGTATATATTGATGACATGTTGGTAAAATCCAATTTGCTTTGGATCGTAGTACACATCTTGAAAAGCCTTCGACGCCTCCTGAGGCATCTGACATGAAACTCAATCCCTTAAAATTATTGCCTTTGGAGTCGGCGCGGGCGATTCCTTGAGACCATGGTAACTTCGAGAGAGGCATAAATAGCCTTGCTCAGCTGAGCCATTTATGGAATCCCGACTCGGTTAAATGGGTGCAACGTGGCCGGACCGGTTAGCAGCCCTAGAGCGATTTCATTTCTCAGTTCACGAACTCAAATGCAGAAACCATTCTTCGCCACCCTCAAGGGGGCAATTGAGCTAGATGGAATGAAGAGTGTGATTAAGCCTTGGTAGCAATCAAGTGCTATCTAGCAGAACCTCTAGTTCTCGTTAGCCCTAAAGCCGACGAGACACTCTTCATATATTTAGCAGTTTCTGATGTCGCAGTAAGTGTCGTCCTATTCAAAGACTGTGAGGATAGAAGTCAAAGACCAATGTTCTTTGTTAATAAGTCCTTAGCCAACATGAGAAACCAAATACAACCACCTTGAACAGGCCGCTTTAGCTCTACGGATAGCGGCTAAGAAGCTTTGCCCATACTTTCAAGCACACCTCATTGTGGTCCTAACCAACCTTCCCCTTCGAAGCACTATACATAAGCCTGACTTATTCAGGAGAATGGCCTGCGGGCGTCGAGACTAAGTGAATCTGTTATCTGTATATGAGGTTAGCTAAGAGAGGGGCTGGGTCCACTCTTGAAACTTTCTAACGAGAGGGTCTCGGGCACGAAGCAGACTCTTCCAGGTTGAGTGGTGGACTTTAAGCATGAACGGGGCATCTGTATGTAAACGGGAGGTAGGCAGTGGCTGCGAATAAATTCCTCGGGAGTGGAGACAAGATCGATCGAGCGAGCTATCGCACAGGCTTCCAGCACCTCAAACAATGAATCAGAATATGAAGACATCTTGGCCGAAATTGAATTAGCAACTACACTATCTGCCGACAAGCTTATAATTCAGAGTGATTCCCAATTGGTGGTAAGGTAGGTAAATGCGGAATATGAGTCTAGGGATCCTCAAATGGCAAAGTATGTAACTCTGGTTAAGCAACGCTTGGCTGGTTTTTCAACATGGAAGCTCGAACATGTTCCCAAGGATTCTAACGAAAGAGCAAACGCCTTATCTGCTATAGCCGCATCTCTACTATACTTGAAATGATATTTTGCACATATACTACTTGCGGGATCTCGATAGCCGCTCTCCGGGTAAAGTCGAGATTAGGCGAAACCTCCCCTTCCTGGATGGACCCCATAGCACAATATATCAAGACGAGAGAACTCCCTAATGAGAAGGATAAGAGGTCAAAGTTCAATATTCCATATTTTCCTTAATTGATGGGTAGTTGTTGGCGATCCACTGAGCAGTAGAGTACACGAGATGTAACCATAGAACAAGGCCAGTATGTTAGCGAGTACTTGCGAGGATATGGCAATCATCCGGTGGCGAACTTCGGCACCACAAGCCACACACGGGGTATTGTGTGACCACTGCGAAGTCGATCACGTCGATTATAATACCTTGAAGCCATGGCCGATGTCAACGGCGAGGCTCCATCTTAAGATCGCCGACTCAAGACCTTTTATATCTCGAAGCCCTTGGCCGCCGGCTCGATGGGGAATTGACATCGTAGAGACGCTCCCTCTCTTTGCCTCGACTGAGAAAAAATTTGCTGCTAGTAGCCGCGATTACTTCGGCAAATGGATAGAAGCGAGGCTTTTGCATTAATCAAAAATGAGGTCACTCGGTTTATCAGGGAAAAATATCGTTTAGGTTCGGTATTCCGACGATCATATCCAGATAAGCGAAGACTGAATTTGATAGTAGGTCTCTGGCTTATGTCGAGTGAAAATAATGAGCTTATAACCACCCCGTGTTGCAAGCAACGGCTGCGAGAGGCTTCAGCGAAACCTGATGACGGCCTTAAGAAGCGGTTGGAGCGTATTAAGCGAATGGGTAGACCTTCAGGGGTCACTTTGAACAAGAGCAGTCGCCTCTGAATCAGCAGGTATATCTCCCTTCGCACTTATCTATGGGATGGAGGCTATAATCCCTATTGAAGCTCGGCATGCCTCGCTCGGACCAGAGATATGCTCGAATAGTCGAAATATAGGTTCATAATCAGATTAGACACAGTAGATGGGCTTGCATGAAAACTCTGTAGTAAGGATAGCATCCTACCATATCAAGGTACAGCAAATCTATTCAGCCGTGGCGTTGAAGCCCCAGAGTGTTCCGGCCGGGAAACGGTCTTAAGGAAGATCTTGAAATACCTGGCCGTCAGGTGGCGGGAAATTTAAGGCGACTGAAGGACCATATATTGTAACACGAGTCGATAAATCCAGATCATATGCTCTAGATAAGCTAGATGGAACACCTGTAACCAGAATGTGGAATGTTATACACCTCAAAAGGTATTATCAATAAAATGATGATTCTGTTTTGCTATATCTTGTCTCAAAGTCTAATTTAAAGTAAGGTAGGCGTTGTTGCCTTACTATCGGCCAGCATAGCCTAATGCCAATGGCCAGAATAAAAATCCGTGGCCTGTTGCCTATCTAGCCCGGCATAGTAATGCCAAGCTGGCTAGAAACCAAAGTCGGGTGGCGCTGTTGCCACTATCGGCCCGGCAACCTGTCTCTTGGCTGGATCGAGAATAAAGGCGGGTGGCGTTGCCACAGGTGGCGTACTTTGTCGCCCGGCATAGTAATGCCCGGTTGGCGCCGAATAAAGAACCGATGGCGTTGTTGCCCTATTCGGCCCAGCATATCTAATGCCCAGCTGGCCCAGTATAAAGTCCGGGTGGCGTTGTTGCCACATCCGGCTAGTATGGCTAATGCGTGACCAATATAAAGTGAGGTGGCGACTGTATTGGCAGCATATGTACTACGATTGGCTCAAAATAAAGTCCGGGTGGCGCTATTGCCCTATCAGGCTGACATAGCCTGTACGAGTTAGCTGAGAATAAAGTCAGGGTGGTCTTGTGCCCTTTATCTGACTGACATAGCTAATCTTGACTAGTTCGGGCTAAAGTCGGATGGCGCTACATGCCTATACGGCCCGGCGTAGTTAATGCCCGGTGGTCGGTGTAAAATCTGGAAGGTGCTATTGCCTTATCCGGCTCAGCATAGTTGATGCCCATCTAGCTGAACTAATGTCAGGAAGGTGGTCTTACTGCCAAGACGATTTACTTGATGCCCGGATGGTACCCTGCAAGGCTCGGAAGGAAGTGAATAAGTCAGGGACCAATTGCTTAAACCTGGACTACACCCTACTCATTACGCATCAGTGCCATCCAACTAAACAAAAGTAAACTATTCGGTTCAAAAGGGAGATCAGTAAAATCGCAACATTCGTTAAGAAGGTCGGTTACATTATATCAAAATGTTGGGATACAAAATGGGGGAAAAGGAGCCCGAGTACAGGCGAAACCATAGAATGCCCCCGCGCCGTGCTCTCGCGGTCTGCTTTGGGATCCTCCCCTCTCAGGATACAGCTGGACGGGTAATACAGGTTGTCACCTACTTCAGCCCTGGCGGTGGAAGAGTGCTCGACCTCTTCAGCGTGAAGCGCCTTTGAGGCAGCCAGTAGCTCGATAGGAGCGACATCTGGGGGCATCGAGGATTAACGAAGAACTCTAGTGATAATGGCTGTGATATGCCCGACATCCTGTCTGGAATCCCAGGCTTACTTCTACAAATATTGTGCGCAAAGGCACAACAACCGTATCCATAATTGAAGATGACTTTAAAGCCAGCATCATACTCTGCCTCCAAAGCCTTCTTATCTTTAGCGACCTCTGCACGGAAAGTAGATAACTCATCTTTGCTAGCCCCAAGCTCTACAAGCAAGGAAACTCGCTCATCTGTCAGGCGGTTGGCTTCCTCATCCGCCATCCGACAAGCCTCTATAGAGGTAGCCAAAGCCTGCTAAGCCACGTCTAACTCAGACTCCACCTTTCACCGAGCGTCTTCTCAAGCAGCCAAGGCACCCTGGACCCGGGTTAGCTTGGATTCCATCTACTCCTGGGCGCTACCTGCCGCATCGATCTCCAATCAGTCCACTGCCACTTCATGACGAGCGACATCCCCCTCCACTTCAGCACGAGCTACCCTCTCAACAAATTCTCTAGCCTCTGACTCCAAGTGCCTCGACTTTCACTCTGCCTCCATTAAGGAAGTACTCAATGCCTTTTTGTCGGAAAACCCTGACTGGGCATAGAGCCGTAGCCTCTTCGCGTACCTCAGTTGGGTCTAAAATTCTCGATGTTGGAAGGCCATGTTCCGAATGACAGTAACCGCCTATGAAGAAACATATTAATGATGTGACAATAACTAAGAAATAACACTAGAACAAGATGTAGTGCTTCCAAGCTTACCAGTTCCGTTGACTGAGCAAAATTGAGGTTGCGGACCTGCAACCCATCTTCAATTATTTGTTGGAGATCTTCTTTAATAGTCCTAGCAGGGACTGGGATGGTATGCTCCTCACCCTGCCCCTCGGCCCGAATCATTACAGGCATCCGTAACATTACCAGATACAGATCGTGCAAATGGTTAGTCGAAGATTCACCCCGGATGAAGGGCCTCCATCTATCAATAATCTCCTGAGCACCCTCCGGCCCGGGAACTGATACCTCCTCCATGGGGGGAGTCGAGACCCTGAGGAGGAGATCTGGTCCAGCGACATGTATTAGGGAAATATTGGCCTCCTGCATCTTGTTCGTGTGTACTTAGCCTGTTGGTTGTGGCTGACTGCCTTTCGAGACCAGAGACCACTGGATGTGAGTGGGAGCAGGGAAGACTCTGCGGACTCCCACCCAGGTGACGTTTTCTAGAGGTAGTGGTCGTGAACCAATCTCGGCGAGCTGAGATAGTGATAACTGCACCTCAGAACCCTTATCAAAAATTTCTTGCAGAGCTTCAGTCGCTTTGGAAGGGGCATCGACTGCTAACCGAGGATAGCATCTCGCCTGTTTCAACTGACAAAGTTGTGAATCAAACCAAACATTTCGTCCTCTTCCTTTTATTCTTCCAAGTCAGGGGAACGACGGGATATTGGAGGGATCCACGGAATGAAATCCTCCGCTCCTTCTCTAGCAACTTTCCGTCTCCTCAACGTCCATTCTTTTTCTTCGACACTTGGGGGCGGGGCGAGATACTTGTGTGGGAAAGGCGCTCGAAGCTACCTCCCTCAACCTTCTGGATGGCAGGGCGGGGCGGAGATCACCATTTGTGAGAGGAAGGTTGCATGGGTTGAGTCTTTGAGATCACCAATTCCAGAACTCCGCTAGCCTATTTCTACCCCTTGCCCTTGGCTGGGGAAGAACCACCATGGATTAAGCTCAGAAGGTCAGCGACAAAGTCTTTGGCCTTCCCCCAATCCGAGGGAGTAAGTGGGACGTTGTAGAAGAATTAGGCGGCTTAAATCATGCAAAATTCTTCATGGTCGAGAAGGACTTCCTTGATTCGCTCCTGCTCGGAAATCTCCCGACAACCTCGGGATTTCCATGGCTGGCTCTCACTCGATGCACCAGTTTGCCCCTTCGGTTTTTCCCTATGCAAGCAACCCATAAGTATGAAACCCATGTACATTAATGGGCATACGAAAAATATATCAGCAAGTAGGCCCCATTATTTATACACACTTGGAAAAGACATCGTGTGATTAAAATCAAATGGAAGGTCGGGGGAACCCGGGGTCTCATCCCAAGGTCCCCTAACTAGGATCACCCCCTTCGCCTCACTCTTGGGTGAGTCGGGGCCTTGTAACGAATTGCAACCAGGGACTCTAGGTTGACATGGACATCCGGCCACCTTGCACTACCCTTAAGGTATAATCAAAACATACTTCTACCAAAGAAAGGTCAAGCTGGTAAAGAAGGTTTAGTACACAACACCCAGTCAGAATCCGGATGATGTTTAGGTGCATTAGGGTAAGTGGCGCTCTGGTAAAGTATAAGAATTGCCGCGAGAGGCAGCACGGGAATCGATGTCCCAGTTTTGATTGCTCGAGATTGAAAATCTGCATGTTATACTCTTTGCCCCGCGATATTTTGGTAGGAGCCATCCAGGTAGTATGACATCGATGTCGCCGAATTTCCACGATGAGCATCAGGCTCCTCCTGAGCAAAGTTGAGATGTTGTTTGCTTGTAGGCGTCCAGAGTAGGCCCTAAACTGCGACCCGCTTTGGTAGTGGGAATCTCTTCTTGACCTTTCGCCATTCTATAAAGCGAGACCAAGGAAATGACAACCGGCTCGGGAGGCACGTACCACCTTTGGTAAAAGGAAAAACCCCTTACTGAGCTGTATGCAGGAGGGAGTCACTGGCCACAGCAACCTCTAAAAATGACCCCCCTCATGCTGTCTAGATGTGGCTTGGCGTCGGTAATAAAATTAGTGGACCAGAGAATTACAGTGTTTTACCTATAAAATGAAACCAACCATGAAGCGCTTAGAAGAGCGGTTCATGAAGCACGTAGCGTCGCACGGAATATCCTGAAAGTCTCCAGCAAATAGGAAGCAAAGATAGCGAAGAAAGCGAAGTCTACGAGTAATTTGAAATCAAATGATGCCTCCCTATATATTAAGCGTCTAGAGCCTGCTGCTGCATTTAATGCACTGATGATTCATCGCCTCCACGACCAATTTGAATCCTGGCGATGCTTCGCCTATTAGGGCACAGTGAACGAACATGAGCCAGGCTCGTGGGCCTTTGTGCCACCCTAAACAACCACGTTCGCACCGGCAACCATCTTGTTTCTAGATCAATCCATTTTGAAACATCTCAAATACCATAGCCCTTGACCATAGGATTAAGTCCTTCTCGCTAATGGAATTGGGAAGCATAAGGGCGGCGTGTGCGGGAACATAGAAAATTCACGAAAATGCCATTCATTTAATTATGCAGTTCATAGTTACATAATAACATTTACACAAAAGTGATCATATTATGTTTACACGATCCATCAAATCCAAATCCAGAGGCCACCAAAAAAGAAAAGAAAAACAAGGCAGAAAAAGTTGAAGGCGGAAAGGAACACAAAGATCCCCTGTTAATTTAGAAGGTGGAAAGGAACACATAGAACCCCGTAGATTTAGGAGGGGGTGTTCTTGGTTGCAGAGGATTCCATTTGAGTTTACGCAGCCACAAAACAGGGCACGTAACTCAGGAATATCCCTCCCAACGCAAACATTTCCAACTTCACTCAAACCTTGCAAACTTCGGCCTGCTCCATTCTTGACAATCATGACTAACCCTTTTCTCAGACGCCCCTGCCTATGGAGCAATCTCGTGCTCGACTCTCAGCAACCCGCCACCAAACCGCCCTCCACGCAAACCGCACAACCACTGGCAACAAAAGAATTCCCTCCTCCTACAACCTTTATAGAGATCTCCAAAATTTCAAAGGAATCCTAAACAATCGTGATCAAATGTGACATAAAAAAAACTAGCAAATTCCCTTGTGAATGTGCACATCTAAATCTCTCTCGCATTAACGTCACCAACTCCCACACATCAAGCAAGTCCTTAAATATTCTCTTTTCCTCAACTCCACATCAAACATGTCCTGTATTCTTTTTCCCGACCGAAAGAACTACCTCCCAATGAAATTAGGGTATTGTGGGTACCATAGGCTTTGGCTTAGATCCTCCAACCAATAGTCTACAGGCCCAAAATTGAAACCTATAGAGGCCCAATCTTCGGACCCAATCATCTTTATTTGCAAGCTGGGCTCAAATATACTTACTCAATCGGGTGGGAGACATAATGCCTGGGTGCAATCTTTCCTGGTCGGCTACCATCTTTAAGGATGTAGCTGGCTGACCTCTCTTAGCTTAAACAAATAACCACCCATGAGGCACACACTTAACCTTCCTAATGGTGGTCAAACGCAGAAGATAAGGGTAGTTTGGCTATCTAAAGGGAAAAACAGGTCATAACAGGCGAACAAAGTGCCACCTTCCCCTTTCGATTCAAAAGGAAATCGCCTATTTCCCATGTAAAGCGGACAACGACCCTCCTCCATAAAAGAAGAGGAGGTGGCACCGTAGAAGGTAAGACACTCTTGACTAAAAAATACAGATTCTTTTCTATTTCTCAATTTCTGAATATGACTTAGGCATCGGAGAGGCGATGGGTGCACCACACCATTCTTTCGCTTGTTTCAGTACATATCAAGTGCAAGTCGATGTCTGACGATCCAATGACCTCAAAATTCAGAGACTACAAATTAGTAGGTCCAAAATCCTTTCAAGGAGGTGTTTTGCCATGATTTGTAGTGTTGCACTAGGTTTTTCTGTGAGGTTCATGCCTTGATTTGTGAGGTATTCTTTGTCCTTGAATTCTTTATGTGGCTTCCTAAATGAGTACCTAAATGAGTACTTCAGAAGATAAAGCTTGTTTTGGCACTTGAAGTGGTCTTGACAAATGTCTAAAATCATAGAGGACAAACTTACTGGTCCCAATTATTTGGATTAGAGTAAAACAATCCGCTTCTACTTGAGGAGCATTCATATGGCCAACCATCTTGATAAGGACCCTCCTATGGATGACGCCTGTCTCTTCCTACAAATTTGTAATCCCATTGACGTTAAAGTACTCACCCTCATTTATCACTGTGAGTCTGTTAAGGAACTAATGGAATATTCGGAATTTGTGTATTTTGGAAAAGGTAATATTTCTTGCATATTTGATGTATGTAGAGCCTTTTATCGCACTGAAAAACAAGATCAGTCCCTCATGGAACTCTTCATGGACTATAAAAAGACATATGAGGAACTGAATACACTACTACCATTTAGTCTAGATGTTATGTCTCAACAAGTTAACTGTAAACCCCGAGAAAATTCAACTTTTTCCTCGAAAAGTAAAACAAAGAATTTTGAAATCAGAATTTTCAGATCTCTGATGATGAAACTGACTTCACCATCAATCCATCTCCTCGAAATCTAGTTACCCAATCGAATTTCGTTAGATTCCGGCACGCCTTAATTTGCTATAAGACCTGGAAGGCCGCGAATGGCGTAGTGGTGCCACATGTGATTCCATATGAAACCAGATATATCACATGGGCATGATATCCATGTAGTAGGCGACACATGGCACTCATTGAATAACTCATGTGTGCTAAGGTGTCATGTAGAGTAAATACAGAGAGGAAGCTTCCTCCTACTAACAAGACAAAAAACAAAAAACAACAGGAGAGAAAGACACCTTGGATCAGACTCAAATAGTGCTGTTAAAAGAAAGAAAAGAAAGAAAAAGAAGAAAAGAAGGAAAAATGAGGAGGAAAAGAAAACCAGGGGAGAGCCGTACGTGAGAGGGAGGGGGAAAAGAGAGGATTTCCCAGCGTTTCGACTGTCGAAGCTCGATTTTTCGAGAATTAAAGTTGGTCCACGCAACGAGAGCTACGTGTGAGTACCAAAATCAGAGTGTTTCGTCAAACTCCAAGAGGTAGGGATTTTCTCCTACTCGGTTTATTTCTTGCTTAAGGGTCATTCAATGGCTATTTGGTATAGCTCTAAGCATATTGGCTCCGTGCGCTCAAAAGAACTCATGCAGGATTGAAGATCGATTTATTGGTTTGTACTGTTTCTTTGAGCTCCTGTTTTGGGAACTGGGTAAGAATTAGGAGGTACGGGTTGTGTATAGCCAAAAAATGAAATAAATTGATGGCTCGAATCTGTGAAAATCAGCTTCACGGCCGTGAGGGACTAGAAAGGCAAGACTTATTTTCTGGATCCAAGATCTCATCATTATGTGTGTAATATTGCTTCATTTGAATGACAAATAAAATTGTAAGCGCAGTGAATGATGTTAATACATGTTTGTTCGAGAGATATTAACATGAATTGCTGAATTATATGTTTATGTATTAACATGGAATATTCTGATGGATGAAAATTATATGAGGGAAGCTATAATTATTCATGATTTATAAATGTGACATGTAGTGAATTGGGCATGAAATGGCATGTTGCATTTAGTATACTGGACGCCGTATAGTATTTCAGCGTGTGTGCAAAGGTCGCGGGTCATCTGCACCATTTCAGAATAGTGGTGAGCTCGATAATGGGACAATGTCCAAGAAAATGAGTCTCACGATTACATAGCATGAAAAGGAAAAATACGTGTGTTGGGTAGAGGAAGTTGGGGTAGATACCCCACTAGGGTAAAAGACCCAATTCATTCATGGTTAGACATGATCACCGACGGTGAAAGACCGTAAAAATGTTGGAAAGGCGCGCGACGTCCTGCAGTGTAAACCCGAAAATCCGTGGCCCAAAAATGCATGAACACACGGGATTTGATCAAATCAAAAGAACACTGGGAAAGGTCCAACAGGTTATGAGCCTTTAAAAACAAAGATCTTTTGTTTCTTTTGAGAAAAGGTCATTGGGTGAAACAATCAATGACATTTTCACACTCAAGATTTGCATGAGGAGCCTGAGGACTTCTGACATGGGATGTGGTGAGTCAAGCATTCTCATCCATGAGACATGTAGACATTCGAGTAGGAATGTGCATATTTTTACTTGAATGTGTGTGTGTTTGCCAGTGCATGTGCACTTAGGGGCGGAGTAGCCTTGTAGGAGAATTCTCTCACTGGCACGCTCACCCCGCTGGAAAATATTTCAGTACAGAGGTACATTAGATGCAAAGGAACCCATATGCGGACCAGAAGGGTGATGAAGAAGGCCAGATCTTGGCTTATTTTTCTGGTTATGTAACATTCTGGATAGAATATCCAGTTTTGTATATGTAAATGAGAATTTTTGTAATAAAAACTTATTTTTGAACTTGTTCAGTGTAGTGTTAATAGTTTTCCCAGATTTTAAACTGCCTACAAAATGTGTATAGAGGCAATAGTATGGAATTCTACTCGTGATTGGGGAGAGATGGAGGTGCGTAGTGCTGGCCCAGAAAGGCTACCGATGTTAGCAGCCTGGGTCAGCGACAAAGCTCGCTTATGTGTCGATAATGGGTTTTGTGTCAATGATAGGATTTCGTCTCGCGTGGTGTTTCTCTCGGAAGCAAGTAGCAAGGCTTTCCGGTCGTAGATAAAGGTTGTTTTTTATTCTCCGTTTGTCAGTATCAGGGCCCCTCGTGTCGCTGATAGTTTTTATTTTATGTCATGACAATGTCAATGGCAGAAGTTCCTTTGTCACGACGAGACTCATGACAAAAGGTCCGGTCATGACTGAGCTTCGGGCTATGCCAAGATTTCCATGTCGCGGACGTAAATTTGTAGTGTCATGACAGGATTCGACTTCGAGTCAGGTCAATGACAAAGTATTCTATGTCACAACCGAGCGCGGCCAAGACAAAAGGCCTTTGTGGTTGCAAACACAACATTTTGTAGTCGTGGATAGAGCCGGGTCAAGGCCGTGAGCTCAACGTCGCAACAGAGTATTTCGCAGGTCACTACGTAGTTCGGGCTCTCAAGGGTGGCTTTGTGTCACGGCTGCAGTACTCTTGTGTCAGTGACGTATTCTCGCCTTGGATAGGGCTTTATGTCGGACATAGCGCTCTATGTCATGATATGGCACCTGAGTCACGTTGCAACAAGGTAGGTGTGCGCACGATGTGAGGGATTCCGTCGTGATGGTGTTCTTGCGTCGACGCATTTGTCCAAAGAGCAAGGAAAAAAAAATGACCTCCGATTTTGGGGGTGTCACATAACGAAAAAGATGGCGTTGATGGGTTTGCCGCACCCATCTCTGAGTATGATCTGGCTGCCAAGGCACGGATTCAAAGCCCCCGAGATCTCATTTCAAAGAAACATTCGAAGAGGAGACTTCGTGATATGTAGACTCCCGTCCACTTCCTCGCTAGATTACAAAGGCCTTTGTCAGTCGAAACATTGGTGAATTAGAAAAGCAACAATACAGATATAGTGGTCCAAGCGATAACTCTAGAGGGCCAAGCTCAAGAGGAGTTGTTTGTGATTACTGCTATAAGCCTATCCATGTGATACAAGACTACAAGAAGCGGCAAATAAATGCCTTGTCTCTTCTTTGTCCTCCGAATGAGTCATTGATTATAGAGCCACATATAACATGATAGGTAATTCTAGTCTATTCTCTACCTTTCAGTCACAACCTTCCACTTCCACTGTCACTCTAGTAGATGGATCACAGTCATGTGTTCTTAGGTTAGACACAATTTTTCCCACTCCATCTATTCCTTTATCATTCATCTTGAGTTTACCAAATTTATCTTTTAATTTGATGTCAATGAGCAAATTAACTCGAGCACTTAAGTGTTATATCTGAATTTTGCCACTTTTAGGATCATATGGCAAAGTAGATTATTGGTAGAGGATGTGAGTCTGAGGGTCTCTACATTCTTGATCCTGTAGTACCAAGACTTATTGTTTGTTCTAGAGTTACTACACATTTTGAGACCCATCCGATTGGACCATCTCTCTCTTCCCTTATTGAAAAGTCGTGTCCTCAATTTTAAAGTTTGTCATCATTAGATTGTGAGTCTTGTCAATTTGCAAAGCTTCATCGTCTTCATTCTATTCCTAGAGTCAATAACAAACTAGTGCTCCATTTGAATTATTCCATTCAGATGTATGGGGTCCATGTCCAGTTATGTCCCTAACTGGGTTTTGATACTTTGTCACTTTTGTTGATGATTATTCACAAACCACTTGGTTATATTTAATGAAAAACGACTCTGATTTATTCTCATTTTTGTGCCTTTTGTGCTAAGATACACACTAAATTTCTTTTTTATGTTCAAAGTCTGGGGAGTGAGAATGCTAAAGAATATGTTTCAAAACAATTTCGGTCGTTTATGATTCAAAATGGCATCTTTCATCAGACCTCCCGTGTTGATACTTTTTCTCAAAATGGAGTGGCTGAGAGGAAGAATAAACACCCCCTTGAAGCTACTACAGTGTTATTATTTCAAATGCATGTGCTCAAGCATTTCTGGGCTGATGTTTTTTCCACTGTTTGTTTTTCGATTAATTGGATGCCCTTCTCCGTCTTGAATTGGACACCTTTTTTCCAAATAAACCTTTGTTTCCTATCGAAGCCTCTATATTCAAAATTCGCTTTGTTCGAGAGATGTTCAGTCTACTGTGTGTGTCTAAACTCGACCATAAGTCTTTGAAAAGTATCTTTCTTGGTTATTCTCGAGTTTAGAAGGGCTATCGATGTTACTGCCCTAGTCTTCATAGGTACTTGGTTTCGGTTGATGTCACATTTCTTAATAATGTACCTTTCTCTTCACCTCCGATCCACGAGTTAGGGGGGAGGAAGAGGGCTTGCTTGTTTATACTCTTGCCTCACCCATTGTCTCTCCCGAACCTGCTCAAGTAAAACCTCTTATCACTCAGGTCTATTCGCGGTGACAAAACCCTCCAGCCTTGAGTCCCCCACCGCCTTCTTCGTCATCATATCCGATCGACCGTGATAATCTTCCTATTGCTCTTTGAAAAGGTAAACCAGTAGTGTGCCTATCCGATTTCTTCCTTTTGCTCTTATAACCATTTGTCTTCCTATTCATGTTCTTTTGTTGTATCCTTTGACTCTACTTGGTTGCTAAACAATTTTCATGTAGCCTTATCTCACCCCGTCATGTGAGTGCTATAGATAAAGGATATAGATGTTGATTTGGAATGGTATTTTAGTGATTAGCATCTAAAAGTGCTATTTCGAGCCCTATCGTATATAGGTTTTGAGTGCTTTTGCGCACTCAATCATGTCAATAATGCCAATTGAAGTGTTCGTGCCTTCTTATCACTTATGCCGTTTAGAGGGTATTTTTGGTTGTTTTGCAGGTTTTTGCGTACCTTGAGAGTTCAATATCGAGATATGTGCTGAATCATGAAAATCGAATCTCATTTATCAAAATTTCTCTCAAACATCTCAAAATTCAATGGCTGAAACGAAGGCAAAGTGAGAAATAAAACATGCAAAGAGAGGATGCAAGTGTGCAAAGCAGTTGAAGAATATGTAAACCCAGGGAATTTCACGAGATTGCGAAAATTCTCGCTGGATTGCTAAAATTTCGCAATCATAAATAAAATTCGCAATCCTAATAAATTGAGAAATTTCGATAGGCTTCAAAATTTCGCTATGCACTATTCCTAGCGGGGGTTCACATTTTCGCTATCACCTGTGGCTCGCTGTTACGAATTTCTTAGCTAGCTTAAATTGTTGTTGCCTAGCGAAATTCCTCTAATTCCTCGCTTATCTCTCGTGCAATTTCGCTACCTAGCGAAATTTTCGCTATCTAGAGAAATTTTCGCTACCTAGCGAAATCGTTTCGCCTTAAATGAAATCTCTCAGACATTGTCATCCTTTTGTAATTAATGCAAACCGACCTCATTTTGGTGTATTACTCCTCATTCCTTATTTTAGCCAAAATGTTAGGCTTTCTTGTATTTTCACAGTGGTCTATATAAACCCCCTTAGTTTTTGTAACCCTAAGCAACTTGGGGGAAGCAATCTTTTGGCACAATTTTCATTTTTATGTAAATATCTCCGCAGCTTTCATTTAGGGTTTGGTTTTCTCTCTTCTCTCTCCTCTTTCTCTCATTTTCTAGGCTACCAAACAACCCTCTTGAGGATGACAACTCAAGAGATGCTTGGCTAAGCCTCTTTTCTTTGAAGAGGAAGGTAGCTAGCTTGGTCAGGCACTCGTTGTGCTGTCCTCATGTGTTAAATGATACGTGCAATCGTATTTATGGCTCCCATCTTCTCAAACTAGGGTTGAATACCATTTAATGTTATTAATTTGGCCAATACTTACCATGCTTTAGGATACAGTGCATACTTATTGCTAGATGTACTGTGGTTCTTTAGATGGCCTTTACGAGCCATTGAAATGATGTTGAATGTTAGGGTTTCAAACTAAAAAGAGTCAGAGATGAATGTTACCTATGTTGACTCAAGTAGAGTGATTCTGTGGTTAGGGTTTGCTAGTTAAACAAAGATCCCAAGATGGCTCGACTATAAGCAAGCTGTTTGTCATAATGCGAGGATAAAAACCCGAGGACAATTTGTTTGCCCTATGTTATCAAGTTAGTGGACCTAAATCTTCAAAGTTACCTTATCACACTTCACTTCGCTTACGCTTAATCGCTTTCAAACTACTCACACTGCTAAACAACCAAAAATCCAAACTAAAAGCCTCACCATTTTCAACACCGATGCAAGTCATTCATGTGGATGAACCCATCTCTGTTCACTTCCTTAGATCTACCATGCATCGCAAAGAGCTTGACTACGCGTAGGAGGAACTTAGGATATAAATTTTGTTGATTCCTTATCACCCTACTGTGGCACGACCACCTGGCGCCGCCGATGGTGCCAAACCACGCTTGATAAGTCAAGTGTACTTGTAATCCTCATTACAAGTGAAGGTGACCTTTAATCCTTTTTTGTATTCCGCTTGTCAGAATCGCAAGTGTTCATCACTTTGCAAGAATCGTGACCGCTTTTGTATTTTTTATACGCCGCTATTTTAGCCAATAATAACCCTTTGGGTAAGTTGGATTGCGGTTTCAGGTTGTCTCATTTGTGTAATCAGGTTTATGCACCACTAGAAAGAGACATCAGGTAGATTGCATAGAATCAGTGCACCTATTGAACAAGGCAAAGTGAAATCAGAGTGCCAATCGACCAAACGACACCCTACCCGAGGAAATGTAAAGCAGAGTCACCCAGTAATCTAAATGAATCCAAATGTTCTATAGATCGATGAGGGACCATATTCACCTCCTAGAGTTGCCCCTTCCTCGTGATCATACCTCCCCGCTAAAGATGTAGCAAAGTGGAGGCCCTATCTGCACTTACTCCCACATATCACGGTATGGAAAATGAAAATCCATACACTCACATAAGGGATTTTGAGGAGGTTTGGCACAACCTTAAGGAAGGTATGATTGACGGGATTTGCTTAAGCCGAAGCATTTATCGACCCTAAAATGACAAGGCCAAGATTTGGGCGAACTCAATGAGGCCTAGAACCATAAGAAATTCTGAGCCGCAAGGCAGTTTTTAAAAATTCTTCGCTCATAAGACCAACAATTAAGAGACAAATTTACACTTTCGCAGCCAAGAAGATGGTGAAAGGTTTTACCAAAGGCTGATAGATTCATGGAGACCATCGTTGCATGTCCTCACTCATGGGTTTGATACATGGATGCCGGGTAAAACCACTTCTACTGGGTGGTATTGCTGTCTCGCTATGAAACAGCTTATTTGAAAACCATGTGGTGGGGGAGAGATTTTTTGAGCAAGCATCCCGATGAAGCCATGGATTTTCTAAACTATGTGGCTAACTTCTAGGGTCAATAACCAAACCCGAGAGAAATGGAAAGAAAATGCCTTTAGCCAACCCTGTGATGCTGGATGTATGCACCGGGCCGTGAGGATATAGAAAGGAAAGCTAGAATTTCAACCTTAGCTAGGAAGGAGGAGCTTCAAGGAAAAAGGTCTTATGAAGTGCATGCAAAGTGGATCGAAACATCAAGCAAGGTAATTCAACCCATTCACCAGCTTCCAACCTACGTGTAATCCAGAGAACATGATACGAGTGCTCCATCAATGAAGGACGGATGACAGAGCAAGAAAATGTTGTAGGTCATAAAGTTCTACAACAACCTAATACCCAATATGGTAATACCTACAATTCCACCGAGGAATCACCCTAACCTCTCCCCGGAAACCCAACCCCCGCCATGTAGACCCCTGTGCCAAACAACAATTTGTCTCCATTTCAACCACAAACAATCCACCATCCTCTTCTCCTGTAGAACAAGCCATCTTAAATTTAAGTAAGGTGGTGGGTAACTTTGTGGAAGAACAAAAGGGGATCAATATGCAACTGGCACAAAGGATTGAAACTGTAGAGAGCACACTGAACAAGAGAATAGACGGGCTTGAGAGCAATCTAAACAAAAGAATTGACAACCTGGGCGTAACTCAATCACAAAGATCAATATTCTGGAGGTACATGAGAGAGGAAGGTTCCCTTCCCAAACATTGCCAAATCCAAAAGGAGTCCAGCGAGGCAGTTCATCTAGCAATTCAGAACGGATGAGGTAAAGGCTATAATCACCCTTAGGAGGGAAAAGAGGTTGATCAACCAATGCCAAAACCTGTTAAGGAAACCATGAATGAAGTAGAAATGGAGCCAGAACACATTTTCCTGAAAGAGGATTCAATGAAACACTGTATGCTACCTCAATTTCCACAAGCACTTAGAGGCAAGCAGTTGAAGTGATCTCAAGAAGGTGCATCCTAGAAGTCCTAAGGCAGTAAAAGTCAATATACCTCTTGGAGAGTAATCAAACAAGTCCCCGCCTATGCAAAATTTTTGAAAGATCTGCACAATCAAGAAGGGCCAGGCATTGAGAAGAAGGCATTTCTAACCCAACAAGTCGCTACTATAATCCAAAGCAAGAACCCGTCAAATACAAGGATCCGTGATCTCCCACACCCCGCGACATCGTGGGAATTCCTGTGGCTGCATCATTGCTTGACGAAGCCGCAGAACCCACCGCCTTATATTCGTACATGCGCCTAGGCCTGGGTGAACTTAAACCTACCAATATCACACTTTCATTACCGATAGGATCGCTGAAAATCCCTAAGGGATAAATACTTCGATGTCCTAGTGAAAAATAGACAAATTCTACTAATGGATTTTGTAGTAGTACTTGACACCGAGCCAATTGCAAATGAACCCAATCATGTGCCAATTATCCTAGAAGACCATTTCTCACTACCCAATGCAATCATTAATTGCTCGAATGGAGTCATGCAACTAACGTTTGCAATACGACTGAGCCGAATATATTTCATTCGGGAATAACAAACACAAGTTGGAAGAAACTAAAATCAAGTGCCTCGATGGAGTATGTCTGTGTCAGATGTGAATAATGTCCAGAATTGCAGGATACACTTAACCAATGCGAAGCAGGTGTTGTGGTACTGCCATCAGAATCCACTGTAGGCCAATTGCTCACCCGTAATCCATCGCTGAGAAACCGAACAACAATGGAAATCCAACACCATGATTCAAATTTTTGATAACCGCGAGTTTGAAGAGATCATCCTCCTCGACCCTCCTGAGCAATTTGGTAAAATTGGAGCTAATTTGCGTTCTCACAAACTAAATTGCAAACAACAATTTTTGCTTTTTGCTTTAGTTTAAATAATTCAATAATTTCTTGCTATTTTAAAGTTTCTTAATTTAGCGCTTTCCATTATTAGTAACTTTGTAATTATAATATAATATCTTATATTAATTTTTACTATATTATCATATATATTAATTTTCATTATAATAATTTTTTAATATTATATAATCAAATACCGAAAATTTGATATTCCGTGTGATGCAAAGAGCCCAAATTCAAGGCTATACTAGCGAAATTTCATGCAAATGACTCTTCTGGGCCTCCTTCTCAAAGTTTATAAAAAGAGGGGAGGGGGCTGGCCATTCATTCACTTCGTATTTTCCCTCTCTAGTCTCTTCCTGAGCCACCCGTGCCGCAGCCCTGAGCCGCCTGAGCAGCCGACACCACCAGCCAGTGCCCTGCACGACCGAGCCTCCATCACGCCTGCAGACTCAAATTCACAGACCACGCCGACCGAGCCCCGGGTCACCACCGACAAGCGCTCTAACCAACCGCTCATCACGACCGCCGAAATGCTATCATAGCCACACAATTTGCCCGTGATCTATAAATGCACTGCGACCCCGGGAGCCGCTTATAATCGCTCGCGCCTACACCGCCGCATTAGTGCCTCGTACCCTCGCTCAAATTGCTTCGCTCGCCCCGCAAAGAGGTTCATCCACCAATGAGCCTTGCTCGCTATCACCGTGTGAGCCGTAGCTAGCGAAGCTCCTCGGGTCGCCGCTGTCATACGCAAAGGACACACAATGCTAGCAAAGGAGCCCCAGACGCGATTACTGCGTTCTGGTTTTTACTTTCATCACTGAGCCACCCTAGTTTCTTCGCCCATAACTATGGTTCGCACCTCGCAGGTGGGTCCCGCCTTCCGCCCCTGGTCGCATGAAGCACCCGAGCGAGAGGAGCAGCCCTGGGCCCATCTGGCCCCGACCCAAGACTACATCTCCGCCCCCCGAGGAGCCCTGGGACTGGGACGACATCGACTTGATAGGACCTCCCAGCCCCACACTGTACCAAATGCCAGAGCTGTGGAGGGTCTCGACCCTCCAAGCGGCCCGCATCAGTTCAGGAGTCATCCTCATTCCAGTTCTAGTCATCGCTGGCCACATCGCAAATGAGACGACATCTTCACCTCAGTTGTCGCCTGCTTCCAGGATCAGGAGGTCGTTGTTTACCCGCACCCATTCCGGGAATGTCAGAGACTACACTCGAGGGACTTTCATCGAGTCTTACTACGATGTCCCTAAGATCGCTGGACATGATCCCGCATTCCGGATTCTATGAGGTTGATTGAGGACTATTCCATCAGCCTTCATGACCCCGAGGCAAAGATTATTACCCCCGGTGGTGCCATAGCTCGTACCATTCATGACATCCCTGGGAGCAACCGGTCCACTGAGCTCGGGGCTCCTTATGCACGATCGCCCCGAGTACTCGGTGAGCTGCAGATATTCCCCCAAAGAAATTGGCCTCGCTGTGATACCGCCCGCCTAATTCAGAGGGTTACCGAAGCCAGCCCACCCACCTCACCGAGATGGTTCGCATAACAAGGCCCGAGACATCACAATGGGCCGCTTGTTTTAGGAGGCGCCCCTCTCCTCGATGTCACGATTGATCACCTATCGAGACTAGCCTACTCGCTACAACATTATGTACAATGAGGGGGCCATCCTAGGCTCTTTACCGTGATCTCGTGAGGGATACTCGGCTTAGTTCCTCCGAGCCGGGTGATGACCTCCCGAGCGTGCATTTCAAGAAAAGGTCCAACTAAGGGTTCGGTGCGAGCAGAGTGTCTACCACTGCTGATACCGAGACTACTATGCCAGTCCCGAGCACTCGGGCTCCCGAGGAGGCCCTGATAGAGAGGAGGGATTCGATGCCCTCTCAAGTTCTCGCTTAATACTGGAGCGAGTGATGACCATGCCCGTATCTTTTCTCCTCCAGCAGCGAGACCAGGAGGAGGTTCCAGTTCCAGAGGCAGAGCACTCCCACAGAGATGATAGTCATGCCCCTGAGCCCGAGGTAGAAGTGAGTCCAAAGGCCCCGCATATGTCCCCTCCATCTCCTCCTCCACCGCACGCCCACACCGCAGCCGACATACTCCCCGCTCCATCATATACCTCACATCATTCCGCCTAATACGCTCATGCCACCGAGAGATAGCTTCACACCCCCGACCTGACCGCCCGATCGCTGATCCGAACCGAAGTCCGGACGCGAGACCAACATCGACCCCACTCCCGATTTTTTTTTTTTTTTTTTTAAACCATATCGGCAATTCGTGGGTATGGCCCACATCATATAACATAATCCAAATATCATGTACATCAAAGACTACCACCTGAGTGGTGGCCCATCAAAAATCTAAACATCTATAATCGAGTCCCATTTACAAATACAAAATCAGACTTTTACGTATACAACCAGCTGGAACCTAACATGTAGTGAACCCTTACAAGTGCGTCGTCCACTGTATGAGGAGGGATGTTAAGAATACCGATGTCATCTCCCTCGTACCTACACCCGATTAAAACCCTTGCTAAGCTTTACGCTTGGGAAACATTTTTATAACTTATACGACACACATGCATATACACAATTATAATAAGTGTGTATAACCATAACAAATATCGAAATTTCATGGATCTTATATCATGGACTTATACAAGTACTTAAGCTCATACTGTAGTTTATGTTTATTCATGGCTCCCGTAGGGAGTTACATGGCTTATTCTTATGCGTGACTTATACTTATAACAGACTCTACATTCATTGGTGGACTTCAGTAGAGTTACGTAACTTATTCTATTCAGACTTATACTTTTACGACTTATGTTTATTATTCAAGACTCCTGTAAAGTTACAAAACTTATTCCTTATACAGACTTTACACTAGTTCGGAGGTACCCATAGGTATCACAGAGATTTCGGAACCTATACTGGTATTACAGAACTTGTCCTTATATGAAAGTACCCTTAGGTACTACAAAACTTATACTGGTACTACACATCTTATACTTGTTCTATGAAGTATATCCTTGTCTTACGGAACTTATACTTGTATTTCTGAGCACATACTTATCTTGGCGTAATCCTATATCTGTATACGTGACTTATTCTTATCTTACGTATCTTATACTAGGATTAGAACTTATTATCAGATTGATACGTATGTTCGTAGTACTACGTAACATTTAACGTACAAAAGTACTGTGAGGGGCCATGCACTGCATTCCTTATACCTGAGGTACTCGTAGGCACCACCGGACTTATACTTATCTTGGCGCATACGGAGTACTCGTAGTTACCTACCGAACTTGTACTTATTTATCGATACAAGAGTACCCGTAGGTACTAGCAAGAACTTAATCAAATACAAGAGCACCGCGAGTACTACGTAACTTATCGATACAGGACTTATCAGTAAGTAGTGGAGTACCCGTGAGGGTACTACAGACTTATTCAGATACGGACTTATCGATGCATGAGTACCCGTGAGGGTACTACAGACTTATACAAATACTTCGACTTATCGATGCGTGGAGTACCCGTAAGTACTAGCAGACTTATACAGATACGGACTTATCGATGCGTGGAGTACCCGTGAGGTACTACAGACTTATACAGATACGAGACTTATCAGATGCGTATACCCGTAAGTACTACAGACTTATACAGATACTGACTTATCGTGATGCAAGAGTACCCGTAAGTACTACGTAGACTTATACAGATAATTGACATTAGTCCTCTTTCCTTTTGAAGGCAATGTGTGATCACAGATTCATTATACCTAAGTAACCGTAGTTATTACTCTGACTTGTACTTATTTTAATTAATTTGTACTTATTTGCTCGATTTCACGAGTACCCGTAGGTACATCAGAGCTTATATACTTATTGTAATGGGATAATGAGAGTACCCTTAGGTACTACTAGACTTTATACTCTGTTTCTACCTGACACCCGGAGTACCCGTAGTACTAATGGACTTATACTTATCTCTGACCTCCCGTAGGAGTTATGTAGTTTCTTCAAACACAGGAGCACCTCGTGAGTAGTACGAATGTGAACTTAAACAGATACAGGAGTACCCGTAGGTACTACAGAACAGATTAGATACAGGAGTACCCGTAGGTACTACATAACAACACACAGAGGTACCCGAGGTACTACGCGTAACATATACGTAGGTACCCTTTGAGGCATCCTACCTTTCTACCATATCTCGGGCCTTTTTATTCTTATTCGAGTCTTATCATATAATTGTTAGATTACCTAGACCAAGAATACCTGAATGAGTAGGACACAAAGAGACAATGGCAATTCAAGGTACAAAAGATGACGTATGAGTGTCGCCGTGACTAATCGAGTACCGGCACTTAGTGTGCCGGCACTACGAGTGTCGCGAGCACTAATCGTGAGTACCGGCACTACCAGCCGGGCACCCGCCGTGAGAGTGTCACAGACAAATCAGAGAGCACCAAGTACTAATGTGCCAAGCACGACCAGAGTGCCGTGGTCATTCAATAACTGGTCTTAGGCAATTTTACAATTATATGAGTTCAATAACTACTATCTTATAGTAGAGCATTATTAGCCACATTATACGCTCATGACAGATCGTATCTGTAATACCGGTAAGGTATGATGAGCATGTAATCACACCTTAATTATGTATTCTTTATTCTTCTATGAATCTACGTTACCCAGGAATTGGAATCAATCCAATCGGATCGTCCAAACTCAAGTTATGGCATTTCATGCCAACTAGTCGGTTTACCGATTTTACCGAGGGATAGTTTGCGATATTAATTTTCCAGTACATTTTCTCCATATTTGACACTGGTTATTTGTGCTCCTTAAATCTAAGGTGATAAAGTGGCTCATTTCCAATTGGAATCACCCAAATCGGAGCACCGGAACTCGAGTTACGTCCGAAACATCCCGGACTTTTCTATGTTCAAAGCTGGAACCAGAATTTGGCTTGCACATGGTCCCACTTTGAGTTAATTTTTGGGCTATCTAGATTCAGAATTTGGAGATACTTATTAAATATGGTTTGTTCTCCTTGAAGTCTATTTTAAGTGACCACTTGAATCACTCAAATCGGATACGAAATGAGCAAGTTATGGCCAAAATACGAAAACTGGTCAGAATAGGAAAACCAGAACAAGTTCTACCGGTAGGACTTCTAACTTCTACCGGTAGAAGACACCTGAGAATGCCCGTAATGGGTGTTTTCACATTTTTCCTTCACTTTAATCCATGGATCACTCCCACACTTCCTACACACCTCAAAATCATTCCAATTCACCTTGGAATCACTTTTCTATTCAATTCATCTTTCATTTCTTATCTTCTTTCAAACCTTTCCATGAATTTCTCCCAAAATCATTTCAATATGGGTCTTAACCTATACACAGCTAAACTCAAGGATTTGTTAGGCTTACTCTAAACCCTAACTCAATTGCTTAATATTTAACCATGAATCCAACCTCAAAGAGAGGATTCCCTACTTTTCTTGTGGATTTAGAGGATTTACCAACCCTACCTTCAATAAATCTTTGATTAGGAAGAAATCCTAACAAACCCTAGATTTGGAACTCATAAAATTCTCTAGAATCCCATACAAAATCCATGTGATTCATAATAGAGTTCATATCCAAGGTTAGATCCATACCTTTTTGGACTTGATCCCTCCTTTTTCTTCTCCTCTTCTTCTTCCTCTTCCTCTTCTCTCTTTTCAACATTTTGCTCCCTCACACAAATGAGACCAATTTGGTCTTTAAATTCCCATGTTAGCTAAGGCCTCGTTTTGGCCATCAAAAACCCATTTTGGGTTAGCTTAATTGCCACTCAGCTCCCTTCAACTCATTATTTGGCTTTCAATTTACCATTATTTCATTTTGGCCCATAGTCTCTTCAATTTATGACTTTTAAGCCCCTTTTTGGACCAATTACAAATTTACCCTTAAATCTTGTAAATTTCCTGTCCTCTAATTTTGTTTCCATGTTTTTATTTAACTCACGAAACATTTATATTATGCTTACAAAATACCCTAAACATGTTGAAAACTGCTAGGGTATATTTCGGGGTGTTACAATTCTCCCCCCCTTATAAGAATTTCGTCCTCGAAATTCACACTCTAAAGATGTGCTTCGTTTATATCGATCCTTTCTTTTCAGCATTCCTTACGTAAGTCGGAGCTGCACTCATTTGAGCCATATCAAAGCTCCACCGAACTACACTTCCTTTCTTAATCTTTCAGAAATGGATCGACACTCGATTCATTCTAGCCGATATACGTGACAGACATCCGCATTAGGCCAACACATTACTACGTAGGCACATCCTTAATCCGAGACTTATCCGTAAACGCCTAAACCTTGGCCTCGATACCACTTGTCACGCCCGAATCCCCGACCGACCTGACATGGATCCGAACCAGTCCGGACGCGAGACCAACACTCGGGACTCTTTACTCCGATTTTTTTTTTTTTTTTTTTTTTTTTTTAAACCATACTGGTACCTGTGGGTATGGCCTCCACATCATATAACATAATCCAAAGATTATGTAGAGACACAAAGACTACCACCTGAGTGGTGTCCATCAAAATCTAAACATCTATAATCGAGTCCCATTTACAAATACAAAATTAAAAATTTTTACTTATACAACCGAGCGGAACAACATGTAGTAGAACCACTTACAGTGCGTTGACCCGGAGTTGTATGCGGATGTTTGCGATGTCATCTCTGTACCTACCGGATTAAAGCCCTTGCTAAGCTTTACGCTTAGTAGAGAAACATTTCTTATAACTTATACGAGATACACATGCATATACACAATTATAATAAGTGTATAACCATAACAAATATCGAGAAATTTCATGGATTCATATCATGGACTTATACAGTACTTAGCTTTCATACTTGGGCTTATGTTTATTCGGGGCTCCATTAGGAATTACATGGCTTATTCTTATGCGGGACTTATACTTACCTCATGGACTTACATTCATTAGGGACTCAGTAGGAATTCTGAGACTTATCTTATTCAGGACTTATACTTTTACGGACTTATGTTTATTGAGACTCCAGTAAAGTTACAAAACTGTTCTTATCACAGGGACTTACACTAGTTCGGAGGTACCAGTAGGTATCACAGAAATTACTGAACGTATGTTGGTATTGCAGAACTTGTCCTTATATGAAAGTACCCTTAGGTACTACAAAACTTATACTGGTACTACGCATCTTATACTTGTTCTATATGAAGTATATCCTGGTCTTCTGAACTTATACTTGTGTTTGAGACACATGCTTGTCTTACGAACTTATACTTGTATCTGAGGACTTATTCTTATCTTCTACGAGGATCTTATCTTGGGATTATAGAACTTATTGCGTATTTGGTCTGAAGTACCCGTAGGTACTCTGGAGACATTTCTTGCAGTACAAAAGTACTCGTAGGGGCTACGAGCAGGTCCTTGCTGCGGAGGTACTCGTAGGTACCCTTTGGACTTATACTTATCTTACGGATGCGGAATTGCTCGTAGTTCTTCACCCAGAACTTGTACTTATTCTTTGAAATCTGAAGTACCGTAGGTACTCTGAGGGCTTAATCAAATACAAGAGCACCCCGTAGGTACTCTGGAGACATCGGATACCGGGACTTATCGGGGCGGGAGTACCGTAGGTACTACAGGGACTTGTCGGATCTGGGACTTATCGGATGCATGAGTACCGTAGATGCTACGGGACTTATCTGAATCACAGGGACTTATCGGATGCGGGGTACCGAAGTAAAGTACTCTGGGACTTATACGAATCTGGGACTTATCGGATGCGGGGAGTACCCGTAGGTACTCGGGGACTTATACAGATGGGACTTATGGGGTGCGGAAGTACCGTAAGTACTCTGGGACTTATCTGAGATGCGGGACTTATCGGATGCGGGGAGTACGCCGTCTTCTGGGACTTAACTATAGATACGGACATTAGTCCTTCGTAGGCACGGATACAGATTCATTATACGGAAGTCAAGTAGTTATTCTTTGGACTTGTGCCTTCTGAGAATTTGTACTTATTTGCGGATCTGAGTACCGTGGAATTGCCTACCGGAGCTTATACTTATTGTCTTGTCTGAGTACCCTTAGGTACTACTAGACTTATACTTGTTTCACCGTCTGGGAGTACCGTAGTACTGCGGACTTATACTTGTCGGACCTCCCACTTAGGGTTATAGAGTTTCTTCAAATACAGAGTACCCGTAGTGCAGCCAGGCTTAAGCAGTCTGGGTGCCGAGTAGGTACTTCTGAGGAACTTAATCGGATACGAGTGCGTAGGTACTACATAGCAAATCTGGTGCACATGGGTGCTTTACAGGAACATATCTGAGTACCCCTAGGTACGTTCGGATATTTACCATATTCAGTTCTTTATTCTTATTCGAGTCTTATCGTATAATTGTTAAGATTACCTAGACCAGTAATACGGAGATGGTAGGACCACGGCCTGATAAGTACCTAAAGTCTGGTACAGATCGAGGAGTGTGCGTCGCACTAATCGGAGAATGCCCAGAGTACTAGTGTCATAGAAGCGCAGTTAGAGTGCGTAGCACTAATCGAAGTACCGGCTATATGTGAGAAGCACGGTCAGAGAGTGTCGTCGCACAAATCAGAGTCTGAAAGTACTAATGTGCGACACGATCAGAGGGATGTCGTGTCATTCAAGCTAGCGGTCTTGGCGATTTTACAATTATATGAGTTGATAACTTACTATCTTATAGTGAGCATTATTAGCCATTATACGTTCATGACCAGTTCATTATTCCAAATATTGGTAAGGTATGATGAGCATGTAATCACACGTAATTATGTATTCTTATTCTTCTATGAGATCTACGTTACCGGGAATTGGAATCAATCGTCGGATCGTCAGGCTTCGAGTTATGGCATTTCATGCCAACTAGTCGGTTCTGGAGATTTTACCGAGGATAGTTTGCGATATTAATTTTTACAGTACATTTCTCCATATTTGACACTGGTTATTTAGTATCGCTAAGGAAATCCACAAAGGTGATGAGGTTCATTTCAATTGGAATCGCGAATGGGGAGCAGAACTCGATTCTGATAAAACATCGGGACTTTTCTATGTTCCATTTGGAACCAGAATTTGGCTTGCACATGGTCCCACTTTGAGTGAATATTTGGGCTACCTAGAGTCAGAATTTGGAGATACGTATTAAATATGGTTTGTTCTCCTTGAAGTCTATTTTAAGTGACCACTTGAATCACTCAAATCGGATAAGAAATGAGCAAGTTATGGCCAAAATACGAAAACTGGTCAGAACAGGAAAACCAGAACAAGATCTACCGGTAGGACTTAACTTCTACCGGTAGAAGACACCCGAGAATGCCCAGAATGGGTGTTTTCTCACATTTTTCCTTCACTTTAATCCATGGATCACTCCCGCACTTCCTCGCACCTCGAAATCATTCAATTCACCTTGGAATCCTTTTCTAAACTAAAATTCATCTTTCATTTCTTATCTTCTTTCAAACCTTTCCATGAATTTCTCCCAAAATCTGTTTCAATGGATTGTAACATACACAAAGCTAAACTCAAGGATTTGTTAGGGTTACTCTAAGCCACAACTCAATTATATTTAACCATGAATCGACCTCGAAAGGATTCCCTACTTTTCTTGTGGATTTAGAGTATTTACCAACCTACCTTCAATAAATCTTTGATTAGGAAGAATCTAACAAACCTAGTTTGGAACTCATAAACACACTCTCTAGAATCCCATACAAAATCCATGTGATTCATAATAGAGTTCATATCGAGGTTAGATCCATACGCTTTTGGACTTGATCCCTCCTTTTTCTTCTCACTTCTTTCCTCTTCCTCTTCTTCTCTCTTTTCCACGATTTGCTCCCCTCACAAATGAGACCAATTTGGTGCTTTAAATTCCCATGTTAGCTAAGGCCTTGTTTGGCCATCAAAACCCATTTTGGGTTAGCTTTCTCTAATTGCATAGCCCTTCAACTAATTATTGTTTGGCTTTCAATTTACCATTATTTCATTTTGGCCCATAGTCTCTTCAATTTATGACTTTTAAGCCCCTTTTTGGACCAATTACAATTTTATCCTTAAATCTTGTAAATTTCCGGGTCCCTTGTTTCCATGTTTCGCATTTAACTCATGAAACATTTATATTATCTTCCTGAAATACCACTAGTATCGGCGCTAGGGTATATTTCGGGGTGTTACATAGCGGGTGTGATGGATGCTATTTGTTCTTTAGCAGCTACTCAGGCAGAGCAGGATCAGAGGTTGACTCGGTGTACTTTCCATGCTGCGTGATTACTGACTCACAGGTCTTCCTCGTGTTGGTTCCGTGTCGAGAGGAGCCCACCACAAAGAAGAAGATCTTGGATGTGTTGGTTGCAGCAAGAGGCATAGCACTCCACCACCACTACAAAGAAGTGAGGTGGTTAGGCTTCTTTTTATGTTTTTGTATAGTTTCCAAACTTATCAACTCGCCTACCAATTTTTGGATTAGATTTCATGTGTTAGCCGTAGTAGGCAAAGTGATACTTGTATGTTTAGTTTGTATTCATGTACTAGCTATTTTGGCTATATCAAAAGCTATTCAAGAGATATATTTACAGACTTTTGCATATCATGTTTTTGTGCCTTCACCATGTGTAACTGCTTTTGTCTTCAATTGAACAATTGAATTGCTTCAATTGAATATCAATTGTTTTTAATTGAACAATTGAATTGCTTCACTGGACAATTGAATTGCCTTTTGTTGGAAAATTGAATCACAAGTTACCTTATGTTAGAACAAATTCCATGTTTGAAATAATACCTTGTCAAATAAGTTCCAAAGAGATGCTCAATCCTGAACATTTCTCCTTTAAGCTAATTCACACACGCACACCATTGTTTCAATAGGTCACAAATTAGTTGCCTCTTTCACTTTGCATAGCCGCCTAGGCATGTTGGCTACCTAGATAGGTTTGTGTTACCTACATTCAAGACCAATGTAGTCTTCCAAAAGGAAAAGAAAAGAAAAAGCAAAAAGAAAAAAGGAAGCAAGTTAAAAAGAAAATAAAGTCGCGGACACTCAGCTCTGAAACCCTAACACTGGGCCTGCGGGGTGTATGGATGAAGTCTTTGAAGCCCGATGCCCTGAAGCCCTTGAATTGGTCAGGAGTCACGATTTAGTGTTCGCTATACGGGTGGATAGGTAGAGTTTAACTAATTGTAGGTTTCTTAGATTTTCGAAGTCATTCTGAGTCCTGGCGGTTCAGAGAGTTTATGGTCGTTGATCCTTTGGCTTGATGCCCTAAACCTTAATTGGTTGGGAGTCATCGTGGACCTCGCTACACGGACTTTGGTGAAGTCTGGTTTTAAGTACGCACCCTACAATGTAGCTTAAATAAAGAAAGGAGAGCGTAACTATCCCTATCTAGGTTGTTCAACAAACTTAAGGCCATGCCGCTGCTAGGTCAGGAGGGGATACCTTGCAATTTATTGGCTCGATCTGGTTACATAAAGAACCACAGACTTTGGTGGAAATTTAAGTTGAGAATCAAGGGAACCAAATATTGACCTAAAATTTTTCTTTGTATGGTTTTGGTTCTTTCATGTCGGTTTTCAAACTAGGTGTCAATTTTTCAGTTTAAAGGTAATGTTTATTTGTTTATACACCTTTTTGAATCATAAGCTTTTTGAAAATCACTGCATGCATGCCTTTATTATTTTTGCATTGCTAAGGGACTAGCAACGTTTCGGTTGGGGGGTGTGATTAGTACCCAAAAAGTTCTATTTTGAGCCCTATATCAGATAGGTTTTGAGTGCTTTTTGCGCACTAATCATGTCAATAATGCCAATTGAAGTGTTCAGGTCTTCTTAATATCACTTATGCCGTTTAGAGGGTATTTTTGGTTGTTTTGGCAAGCCAGATATTTTCAGAGTTCAATATCGAGATACGCGCTGAACCATGAAGATCGAACTCATTTATCACTTTCAAACATCTCAAAACAATGAAGGAATGGAAGGCAAAGGAGAAGAAATGATGCAAGAGGATGCAAAGCAGCAGCAAAGTTGAAGAATATGCAAACCTGTGGAATTCGGCTTAAGATTGCGAGGAAATTTTCGTCGGGATTGCGAAAATTGCGAATCATAGCGAAAATTAAGAATCCTAGCGAAATTGAGAAATTTCGCTTAGGCTTCAAAATTCCCGCGCCATGCACTATTCCCAGCTTAAATTCACATTCGCTTATCACCTAAAATTTCCTGGCTGTTGCTAATTTCCCCGCTAGCCAGTGGGAATTAAAGCCAAAGGCTTTAAATAAATTCTCTGACACATTCGTACTCGCTACTAGTTTAAATTTTCGCTTAGCTAGCGAAATTTTCGCTTACCTAGCAAAATTGTTCTCGCTCTAAATAAATTCCTCGTATTGTCATCCTTTGTACTAATGCAAACCACCCCCATTTTGTGTATTACTTCCTCGTCTCTTTATTTTACCAAAATGTTAGCTTTCTTGTATTTTCACATATCAGATGTCTATATAAACCCCCTTTAGTTTTTGTAACCCTAAGCACCTTGGGGAAGCAATATTGCAATACCTTTTCTATTTTTATGTAAATATCTCCGCAGTTTTCATTTAGGTTTGGTTTTCTCTTCTCTCCTCTTCTCTCATTTTCAGCTACTCAAACAACTCCTCGAGGATGACAACTCAAGAGAGATGTCTGCCAGCCTTTCAAAGAGGAAGGTAGCTAGCTTGGCTGCGGGGGCACAGAAGTTGTCTCATGTGTTAAATGATACAGTAATCGATTTATGGCTCCCATCTTTCTAAACAGGTTTGTATACCATGAACAATGTTATTAATTTGGCCAATACTTACTATGCTAGATTACGCGCATACTAACGTTATAGATGTATCATGGTCTTTAGATGGCCTTTTACGCAGCCATTGAAATGATGTTGAATGTTATGGTTTCAAAACTAAAAGAGATAAGATACGTTACCTGTCGACTAAAGCAGGAGGATTCTAGGTTGGGCTTCATAGTTGAAACAAAGATCCCAGCAGGCTGACTATAGGTCGCTTTGTCATAATGCAGATAAACCCCGAGACACTTGTTTGCCCTATGTTATCAAGTTAGTGACCAAATCAAAGTTACCTTTTTCACACTTCACTTCTTTGCCATGAAGCAATCTGGGCTTTTCAAACTACTCACACCGCTTTTTGAAACAAATCCAAAAAATCTCAAACTAAAAAGCCTTCACCATTTTCAACACTCCGATTCAAGTCATTCATAGGGATGACAACCCATCCCCTTGTTCGACCCTAGATTCACTATATCGCAGTAGCTTTTGACTACGGCGTAGGGGAGGAACTTAGGATATAAATTTTGTTGATTCCGGATCACCCTACTGTGGCACAAATCACTTAGGACTTGGTACAGTTACCTTTTGGGAAGAAAGCCATTCGATGTTGCTGGGTTTTTGCGCGAAAAGTTAACCTCGAATATCTCACAAGCCCAATTGAAAGCCCGACTTATATTAAGGGCACGCGATAGACCTATGGCGCACCATTCTCACACCTTTCATGCTCATGACATATGTTTACTCTTTTATTTCCTTTGCTACCAATTTATAATTGGACCTAATATTTAAATATTGAAAATGCCTTCATAGCTTCAAGAGGATGTGTCTATGGAGCAACCTCTAGGGTTTGTTGCTCAGAGGGAGATAGGGAAGGTGTGTTGTCTTTGGAAGTTTCTATATGGTTTGAACCAAAGTTTCTATGCGTGGTTTGATAAATTCAGCCAAGAAGTTGAGAAATTTGGCATGGAGAAGAGTCAATCTGACCACTTTGTCTTCTATAGGAATCCTGGGCCTGTGTATCATCTGCTAGTAGTGTGTATGGATGATATTGTTATCACTAGGAGCGACTCTGTAAAGGTATCTCATCTTAAGTCCTTCACGTAGTCATTCCATACAAAGACTTAGGTCGCAAGTGATATTTTCGGCATTGAAGTTATGCGTGGAGCTAAAACATGAAACTTCGATCTCAAGAAATATGTGCCCGAATTTGCTATCTCCAGACTAAGTTGCAGAAACCATGTAGTTCCCATATATGGCTCGTGCGCATAATCTTACTAGGAGAAGGAGAAACATTTGAGGATCCTCATAAATATAGAAGACTAGTCAAAACCGAATTCATCTTTATAATTTTCTTGATACGTTTACCACAAGTGTTGTGGTGTCGCACATGTCCGCTTCCAATACCGAATTAATAGGTAGAGGTAGAAACAGGACTATATGTTATTTGAAAGTATGCCTTATTGTAACGTATTCATATAGTTATCACGGATATTATAAAATCGAGTGTTTCATAGATGTCGATCAAGCGTATCAAAGGAAGATAGGAGATTCACTTTAGGTTACTATGTCTTTGTTGGTAGAAACCTAGTATCATAGAAAAGTAAGAAGAAAGGGGTTGTTTCCCGTTCGAGTGCAGAGTCCAAATATAGAGCAATGACACAGTCCGTGTGTGAGATCATGTGGCTTCATCAACTCTTGATGGAAGTCGACATTGGGACACCAGTCCAAGAAAAACTCTGGTGTGACAACTAGGTTGTCCTTCATATTGCTTATAATCTTTATTCCATGAATGAACTAAGCATATTGAGATAGATTGTAACTTCATTCATGAGAAAATACAACTCGACTTGATTTCTACAAGATATATGAAGATTAGAGAACAATTGGGTGATATCTTCACAAAGGCCCTAAGTGGGACTCATATTAGGCATATCTATGCAATGTTACAAGGATTAATATCTATGCTTCAATTTGAGGGGGAGTAAGAGAGTATATATCTACTTTTGTACATAGATTGTAATTCATTAGGAAACTCACCTTATAGAGTTGTAACAATTTAGAAGGCTAGATCGCTTACCTTATTGTTAAATCCCCATCCCAGCTTTTGTATATATACACGTGATGGATCAATGAAAAATCACAAAGAATTATTTCCTCCGATTCTTCCTTATTGTTCTCTACAATTTCTAACATATCAAACGCTAATATGAGTAGATATCTACACAATCATTAGTAATGTACCATGTGTGTGTGTATGTGGGTGAACAGATGATGGAGAACTAATATTAAACTTTGTGCATCTAGTGTTTGAGTCTTCTCTCAAGATTACCTCCAACAAAATGTCTAACGCCAAAATTACACAATAGGATAACCTCAATGTTCCACAACCCTTTATTCCAATAATATAACGAGGAAAAATTGCAGAGCAAGTAGATTATTTCCTCATCATGTTACATCAGTTTTAGGCTTGAGGACGGTAAATATGTGGAAATTTACATAGTCTCAATCTTTTATTATTCATGAGTATCTAATGGATCAAACATAATTGTTTATGTCATGACACTATGGTTTTCTTCCAAAAATAATTTCAATTGGAAGGTTCTTACCTTAAGCTTTTCTTCTTCGAGAAATGTCTTCATTCTTTGGAAGTGTAACATCATGGAGTAATCATTAGATGAAGTAAAATGAGAAAATTAATTAAAAGAAAAATAGGAAGTGTAAAATTTGTATGGAGAGTAACCTAAAATTCAAACCACCTTCACAACCCCACCCCAACCCACCATTCCTTCCCATCCAAACCCCACAAGCACACACGCACATGCACACACTCATAAACCATCCCAACTCAAGGTTTTATGTAGTATAAAAGAATTAGAAGCTATATTAAGGGGGAAACATAATTGCATTTATGATGAACACATCTATGATCTAGAGTATGAAATCTCTTCTTTTTTTCGAAGATTCTTTAGCACACTTTTTTCTCTATACTTAAGTACCTGAATCTCCAACACAAGAATTAGCTTCTCATCCTGAGAGGGACTATCATATGTTCTACTTATTGGGGCACACATCAAGGACCATGGAGGACTTATTGGTTCTTTTTCTTTCTTTCTTTCTTTATTTCTTTCTTTTGTATCTTTTAGTTGTAGTCATTATCTCACATTGAATGTGTAGCGTCCATTGCAGTACTTTTACTTTTAAGATATATTCAAACACCAATACAAATACAACATGTTTTCAATACCATAGCTCTATGCTACTTGTGCTCTGATAACAAAAATAAAACAACATCCTTTCTTTTCTAATAATTTAACTGTGAGTTCATACCAAAATAAATGTAAAGTCCAATGCTACCAATAAGAATACAAATACGCTTCAGATAATCGCAAAAATATATGGCCATGCATCAAAACATTTATATCGGGCCCATCATCTGGGATAAATCCCAAATTTGTACAATATGGCATTATATGCCCTTTTCAATAAGATCATTTACAAAATATATAAGAGATTTCAATATCAAAACATTTATAAAATAAAAATCAAAGTTTCATACAAAAATGGTCAAATCCATTTTGCAATGCATGGTTGGATCTTTTACTCGACACCGCAAGCTTTGACGTTGACTCCCAAGCCCCCGTCGTCTTGTCCCATTTCTGTTCACTCCGATACTGCCAATGACAATATAACGCGCTAAGCATTTTCGTGCTTAGTGGTTCTATACAATTCTTTCTTCATTTCAGTTTAAATCAATTCATGCAATGTTTATAAACAATGCTTTTAGACGTTTTCCAATGACCAATAGTATAATATATATATATATATATATAAGTATATATATATATATATATATTCATTTCATTTACATTCAATTACAATTCATTGCCGTCAGTTATGCAATTTCATATGCACTAAATCATTCAATCCACAAATCATGTACTTTCTAATCCATTATCATTTCTTTGCCCCTTATTGAATTTTAACCTATGCTTTCTGCGGCACAAGATAATGAATCATCTAAGATTGTCCCATCACCGCAGTTTCGTGATAAAAACAATTTTTATAACATAGTACGGTCCTGCTGGGCTACTGATTGGTTATTAAAAGTCAATTTCGTGAACACTATCGATAATGTCCCGCTAGGCTACGGATCTGAGTGACACTTCATTACATTCTGCTGAAGATGCTAAATTCAGACTTCTTATTAATATACCACCTATCCTTAACTCACTTAACGATTAACATTCTTTTAAGGGCCTTCAAATCATTCAATAAAATTTACAATAGTGTATATAGATTTGGATACAATAATTTATTTTTCAACATTCATGCAAATTTTCATATGCAATTTATTTCATAATCGGTTGTCTCAAATCAATTTAAAACAAATTAATATGCAATTTATGATAATACTTCAATATTTCATATTTCATTAATCAATTTTGAAACAATGAAAGAAGAGTGCGTAAATAAACTTTCATGTAATGAAACAAGAAAGATTGAAGAACAAACTCAAAGGTTGTTCCTCTTCGATTCCTATCCTCGGAATCCCGCTCTGGGTCAGCATTCCCGTCACCAACCCTAATCCATCACAACATGTCACAATTAAATAACCACCCAAGAAAGAAAAATCAGTTGTGGATTTTAGGATTTTTGGTTAGGGTTGATGTCTACCCAATACTCATTCACTTGAAAATTTTTTTGGGGACACATGAGCCATATTTTTCTCATGCTTCCTTCGATAAAATGATAGCTCTACGAGTCTATTTTCAGTAGGTATTGGAATCATCTCATTTGGATCACCTAAACTCAAGTTACGGCATTTTAATGCCAAACTAGTCGATATGCCCAGCTCACTAGATCACCTACTGTTATTTTCGATTTTGGGGTCTTAAATCCATTAATTGGTAATGTTTTCTTAACTAATTTGAATCTATGGTTCTAAGGTTTCTTCTCCAATTGGAATCATCGAATTTGGATCACCAAAACTCAAGTTATGGCATTTTAATGCCAAACTAGTCGATATGCCCAGCTCACCGGATCACCTACTGTTATTTTCGATTTCTGGGGTCTTAACTCTATAAATTGATAATGTTTCCTTCCCTCATTTGAATATATGGTTCTAAGGTTTATTCTCCAATTGGAATTATCTAATTTGGATCACCAAAACTCAAGTTATTGCATTTTACATCTAGACTACTCTAATTTGCAAAACAGAATCTGCACATAGCTCCCCTTTGACATATTTCTCGCACGTTGGCAATTTACATACACCTTCCTGTAAATTATTTCTCTAGAAGTCTAGTTTACCCAGAAGTTTGAATCACTCAATTTGGATGAGTGACACTCAACTTATGGCCAAAACACCACAACTACACCCAAAACAGAGCATACCCGTGAGCTACCCGAAACTCACCTTAAGCCCATATTCGGGTGCCTTAGAGCTACAATTTTCCCATAGTCCCATATATACATTTGTAGCTCTATATCTTATGGTTATTTATGAATTAGAATCACTTCATTTGGATAATTATAACTTAACCTATAGCCAAAACGAAGAACAGGGGTTTTGACAAATTTTTGACAGCAACTCCTTTGAAAACACAACATTTTCCTTTTTACAAACATTCAATCCAAGCTAATACCAACCAACAATACACTTCAAAACTCAACCCAACACAACCCCAAAACTGATCTACAACCAATCAAAATCATCTTTACATAAAGTTAGGGTTTTTTCCTAATTCTAAACACATGAAAATAGTTCTAAGGTTTGTGTTTTTACTTTGAATCTCTTGAAATCCGCTCTCAGCTTCCTCCTCGAACTTTCTTTGTGGTGGATCTGCACCAAAGTATAAGTTCCACACTCAATCTCTTGATCTTCGCCCTCAAAACCCTAGCTTTTCTCTCTCTCAATCTTTCCAAATACGTTTTTGCACAAATGGTCATTCAATAGACCAAATGTGGTCTTAAGTCACTTAACATCATAAGGCCATGTTTGGATTTAAATAAATTTTTTTGAGTTAAGTTTTCCAATTTGCCATATAACCCATATACTTTCTCTATTTGCATTTCAATTCCCACTATTCACACTTAGACATATTTTATTTATCATAAATGCCCCTTAGGTCCTCATTTGATAATTTTTCTCATTTTGCTCTTAACACTGGTAAATCTGTGTTCATCATCAATCATAATCAATCATTTATCATTTAACATTTAACATATGATCATTTGACAATACCCGGAAAATCCCCTAGTTTGCTCAATTTATACCCTAAACACATAATAAAAATATTATAAAAATACTATGGTATTTTTAGGGCGTTACAACTCTCCCCCACTTAAGAAAATTTCGTCCTCGAAATTACCTTCATTGAACAGTTGAGGTTATTGTTGCCGCATCTTTTCTTTACTTTCCCATGTTGCTTCCTCGGTCTTGTGGTTTCTCCACAACACTTTGACTAATGGAATTCGCTTGTTCTGCAATTCTTTCACTTCCCGAGCCAAGATCTCCACTGGCTCTTCCTCATAAGTCAAATCCGGTCTAAGCTCAATTGTATCCGAAGAGACTACATGTGATGGTTCTGACCTTTACCTCCGTAGTATTGATACATGGAATACATTATGGATCTTTTCCAATTCTAGAGGTAAAGCTAATCTGTATGCCACTGGACCCACTTTTTCGATCACCTCAAATAGCCTAATAAACCTAGGGCTCTACTTTCCCTTTTTCCCAAATCTCATTACTTTCTTCCAAGGCGATACCTTTAAAAATACTTTCTCGCCTATCTCATATCTAATGTCCTTTCTTTTCATGTTGGCGTATGATTTTTGCCTATCTGTGGCCACTTTCAACTTTTCTCTAATTATTTTCACCTTTTCTTTGGTTTCTTGAATCATCGGGGCCAATCTCTTTCTTCTCACTTAACTCGGTCCAACATAATGGTGTTCTACATTTTCTTCTATAAAGAGCTTCATAAGGCGCCATTCCAATACTCGACTGGAAGCTATTGTTATAAACAAATTCAACTAGAGGAATGTGTCTATCCCAACTACCCTCATATTCGATCACACAACTTCTCAGCATATCTCCCAACACTTGGATCACTCTCTGTGATTGACCATCCGCTTCAAGGTGGAACGCAGTTGAAATCTGGCCGAGTGCCCAAAGCCTCTGCAATTTCCCCCAAAAATCCAGGTGAACCCTGATCTCTATCCTAAATGGTCAATATGGGAATTCCTCAGAACCGAACTATTTCCCTATGTAAAGCTCTGTCACCATCAAGTGCATAAGGCCTGGCTCTTACAAGTAGGAAGGTAGCTAACTTTTTGTCAATCTAGCTTACTCATGACCTGGAACCGAATCATGCTTCGTCTCGTCAACTGAATCCGACCACAAAATCCATTGTGATTCGGTCCCATTTCCATTTAGGTATTCTAGTAGGATGCAATAATCCCAAAGGAACTTGATGTTCTGCCTTCACTTTTTGACACACTATACACTTGGTCACAAATTCCAATACATCTCTTTTCATTCAGGACCACTAGTACGAAACCTTTAAATCTTGATACATCTTTGTGCTACTTGGGTGCATAGCAAAAGATCCACTATGTGCCTTTTCTAGAATGGCTTTCTTCAGTTTACTATTATTGGGTACACAAACCCGATCTTTATAATACAAGGATCCATCTTCCTTCACTGAAAACCCTGGGCTTTTCCTCTCCACCTGGACTTACTATGGTAGAAATTTTCTCATCATTCTTTTGTGCCTCTAGCACTCGATTCAACAAATTCGATAATACTTAAGACTCTTGTGATCAGTGTAGATGAAACACTTTTCCTTGTACAGATAATGTCTCCATATTTTCAATGCAAATACGATAGCGGTCAATTCCAAATCATGCGTAGGGTAATTCTTTTCATGCGGCTTCAACTACCTTGAAGCATACGATACCACTTTACCCTCTTACATAAGGACACATCAAAGTCCATTCAATGAATCATCGCTGAAAATCACATATTCTTTACCGTAGGTCTGCTGAGTAAGAACCGAAGCCTTGGTTAGAATGCTTTTAACTTTTCAAAACTAGATTGACACTTTTTAATCCACTAAAATTTCACATTCTTTTTGAGTAATCTCGTCATCGGGACCGTAGTCATCGAAAACCCCATAACGAACCTTCTATAAGAATCCCCAACTTAGAAACTACGCACTGTAACATTTCCTACGGTTTCCATTCACTAACCACTCTATCTTCTTTAGATCCACTCAGATTCCTTCTTCCGATACAATGTGTCCAAGAAAGGACATTTCTTTCAACCAAAATTCACATTTGCTCAATTTTGCATATAACCTTTCCTTTCTCAAGGTTTCTAGCTCTACCCGAAGGTGCGTATCATGATTTTCCCTATCCTTTGAATGCCCAAGGATGTCGTCTATAAATACCACGACAAACTGATCTACATACGGTCGAAAAACACGATTCACTCAGTCTATGAAAGCCGTTGGAGCATTTGTCAACCCAAAGGCATTACAAAGAACTCGTAATGTCCATATCGTGTTCTGAACACCGTCTTATGCACATCCGTATCCTTAATCCTCACCGATGATACCTGCATGACAAGTCAATCTCTTCGAAAAGACACTGCTTTTGATTCGTGCCACGGTAGGTGGATCGAATCAACAATATTTGTTTCCTATATCTCCTCCCATCGCCGTAGTCAAGCTACCGCAGTATAGCGTAGTCTAGTCTAACACGGATGGGTTTTCATCCTACTAATGATTTGCATTAGTGTTTGAAAATGGTGGGAGACTTTTGTTTGGATTTGGATTTGGTTGAAAACAAGTGAGATTGTGTGTTCACCGGTTAACTCGAAATAGCTTAAAATGAGTGTGAAATGCTAACCTTGGAAGGCTTGGGTCACTAGCTTGATAACATGGGGTATCATGTCTCTGTTCTTTCCTCATTGGGCAAAATGACATTTAGTCAAAGCCAAAACCGGATCTTTGTTTAGCTATAAAACCTAACCCTAGAATCACTGCTATTTGAGTCAAACAAAATACTAAGCATTTAAAGTCCCATTCAGTTTGAAACCCTAGCATTTAACCTCATTTCAACGGCTCAAATACTATCTGAAAGAATATCGCTGCATCTACCATTAAGCATGCACCTAACCCCACATGACAAGTATTGACCAAAGGAAAGACATTAAATGGCATTAAACCTAGTTTGAAAGTATGGAACCATAGTAAAGTACTTGTAACATTTAAAGCATGAGGACAACCTCGCAAGAAATTTCAAAACCAAGCTAAGAACCCTCTTCAAGGCTATGCGTTTAGCCAAGCATCCTTGAGAGTTGTCGATGTCACGCTCGAATCCCGGCCCGACCTGACATGATCCCAGCCGAGTTCGGAAGCAGACTCGTGGACCGGGACTCTTTACCTGATTTTTTTTTTTTTAAAAGCCAACCGGTACCTGTGGGTTATGGCCCACATCCTATAATGTATCAAAATATTATATACATATAATCGGAAGTCCCATTTATAAAACTTTACTTTTTACATTACAAATCGAAAGCACGGAACCTACACATGTAGTGAACCTCACAAGTGTATTGGCCTAAATTGTGATATGGATGTTCACGACGTCTCTTTCGTACCTACACGATTAAAAACCTCGTGCTAAGCTTTACTTAAAGGAAACATTTCTTATATGCATATACACATTTAACGTATAAACAATAACAGATAATATAAATTTCATGCATTTATAATATGAGTTTATACGAGTACTTCTTCTTATAACAAAGCACTATTCGATCTCCAGAAGGAGGATGTATCACTTATGCAGAACTCATGTTTATAACAACTTATGTTTATTCGACCCCGTAGGAGTTGGCGTAACTTATACTTAATGTACTTTATGTTTAGTCGCACTCCCGAGTTACGTAACTTATACCTTCTATTCCCGTAACTCTATACTTCTAATGTAATTTACGCTATTCCGGGACTCCCGTAGAGTTGGCGTAACCCATACTTACCGCATTCTATGTTTATTCAGGACTCCCGTAGGAGTTACAGAACTTAGACTTAACCAACTTATGTTTGTCTCGTGGACTCCCGTAGGAGTTATTAACTTCTATTCTTATACAGACTTCACACTAGTTCTGGGAGGTACCGTATAGGTATCATAGAGATTACTTTAACGTGTACTTCAGGCCATGAACTTATTCTTATACGTATACTTGTAAGTACTACAAACTTATAACGGTATCAGATTCACTTGTACTACTACATATTCCGGTATTTCTGATTCATCCTATTATTACTTTATTATTATACATGTATTTTGGATTTTATACATGTATTACAGAACTTATACATGCATTTCAGATCTTATACATGACTTATAGAGTATATACTTGTCTTACGGAACTTAACGGTCTTACGAATCCTATAATGATCTCATCGAATTATACCATCTTTAATGAATCCTATACTGGTATTACTGAACTTATACCGGTCTTTATAGAGTGATATACTTATCTACGATCTATCCTTAGCGGGTTGAAAACTGTATACACAATAAGTCGGAACTCATCATAATCCTATCACATAATCGGGTCGATCGACGATGTAGATACATACCGTGTATGGACATTAGTCCATAGCAGTAATAAGAGATCATGTACCAGACATATACTTATTTACTGATAATGGAGTACCCGTGGTAATACAGAACTTATACTTATGTTATTTCCATATCTAGAGTACCCGTGTACTATAGAACTTATCAAATACGTGGAGTGCACCCGTGAGGTACTACGTAACTTAATCTACATGTGAGGCACCCGTGAGTAATACACTTAATCAGACAATGAGTTATCGATACAGACTTATCGACATTAACTTATCGTGCAATGTGACTTATCGTGACACAGATGATCGATACGTGAGTACCCAGAGGTACTACTGAACTTGTTCGAGATACGTATACCGTGAAGGTACTACAAGACTTAATCGTATACGTGGACTTATTCGTGATAATAGACTACCGTGGGCAACAAAACTCTTAATCAAAATACAAGAGTAAAATTCGTGAGGTACCACGTAAACTGATGAAATACGAAAAGCACCCGTAGGTACGACAGAACTTAATCAGACACAGGAGTACCCGTAGGTACACAGGCTGTAATCAGACACAGTATACCCGTGAGGTACCACAGTAACGTGATAATGCAGGTACTTTCAGATCTTTTTACCTATTCTTTATTCAACAAGTTCATCATATGTCCTGTCTCGACTACCTAGACACTCATAAGAAAATGAGTAGACTTAATACAATAAAAATTCCTCGTTGCACGATATACACTGGGTGCCATAGCACTGCCAGGAGTAATTGGCATGTAATGTGAGTGCCGTAGCACTAATCGAGTACCGGGCATTTCACCTCGGGAGGCCAAGCACTCAATCGGAGTACCAAGTACTAACTGTGACGTCCACTCATTCCTGGCCCTGGTCCTAGGTAGTCAGCAAGGACTACATGTCTTCAGAACTTTATAACCTTTCTAATCACATTCCTCGTGATCATGGAGCATCTTGTTTTTCATTCATGTTCATGTTCGTGTTTCGGGCCAGCTGTGTTTCATGCTCATTCCTTATGGCATTTTTATACTTGTACGATATGGGATGTCATCCACACATAATTCATGTATTCTTGTCCCTCTGATGCATCTACGTATTCTCAGTGTTGAATCAATCCAATCGATCATCTAAACTCTGCCATGGCATTTTCATGCCAACTAGTCGATTACCGATTTTTACCGAGAACAGTTTGTACATTAATTTTCCAGTGCCTTATTGTCTCCAGCATTTGACACTGTTCTTTGTACTTATAAAGCTAAGGTGCTAAGGGTTCTATTCCAACTGAATCACCCAATTCGAGCAATTTTGACTAAGTTACGTCCGAAATTAACCCGGGGACTACTTAAGTGTTCAAAGTCGAACCAGAATTTGGTTTACATGGTCCCACTTTTGAGTGAATTTTTAGACTTTTTTAGATCAGAATTTGGAAATTCTTATTCTTACGTTTTGTTCTCCTTGAAGTCTATTTTACGTAGCCACTTAACCAATTCAAATCGGATAAGAAATGATAGAAGTTATGGCCAAAATACTAAAACTGGCTCTAAAACAGAAAAACCAACAGGTTGTACTGAAGGAAGTCTAACTTGTACCGGTACAAGTTGGCCAAAAACGACCAGAACCGAAATTGTACCGGTACAAGCTCAAATTGTACCGATACAATTCACCCGAAAATGCCCAGAATGTGTGTTTTTGTTACATTTTTCCATGTTTTGATATCCAATCAACTCTACACTTCAAACACACATCAAAACCATTTCACATTCACTTTGGAATCTCTTTTCTATTCAATTCATCTCTCAATTTCATATCTTTCTTCCAAAACCATATCAAGATTCCTTCCAAAACAATTCTAATATGGGTTAAGACCCATACATAAACCAATTATGATGATTAGTTAGGGTTTATTCTAAACCCTAACTCAAAGACACTCTCACTAACATGAATCCATCCTAAAGGAGAGGGATTCTATGATTATCTTGTACCATATAGGGTTTTACCAACCTTCTAATTTCAATATACCTTTGGTTAGATGCTATCCTAACAAACCCTAGGTTTGGAACTCATAATCTTTCATAGAATTCCATACCAAATCTCATAGAATGCATAATCAAGGTTAGTTCCATACAAAAATCCAAGTTCCATACCTTGGCTTGCTTGATCTCCTCCATCTTCTTCTTCTTCCTCTTCTTCTTCCTCTTTCTCCTTCTCTTCTCTCCTTCACATTTGCTCCCTCACAAATGAGACCAATTTGTCTTTATAACCAGATTTTCTTAGGGCCTTTGTTTGGCCCTCAAAACCCATTTTTGCTAACTTTTGTTTATTTGCTTTTTGGCCTTCCTACTCTTGGCCATTTATATTTCACCCCTTTATTATCTTTGGCCTCTAGTCTTTTCACATTAGGACTTTTAAGCTCCTTTTTGGACCAATTACAAAATTGTCCTTAAGTTTTGTAACTTTCCGGGTCTCTTATTTCCATGTTTCGCATTTAACTCACGAAACATTCAAATTAGGCCTACAAAATACCCTAAACATGTCGAAAACGACTAGGGTATATTTCGGGGTGTTACATGTCATCCTAAAGGGGGGTGTTTGGCAGCCGAGAAAATGAGAGAAAGAGGAGAGAGAAGAGAGCAAAATGAGACCCAAATGAAAGTCGTGGGAAAAACTATAAAATGAAAAGCTGCTTAGGTTACATAAAGCTCGAGGGGGCTTATATAGCCAATCCCAAAGTGTGAAATGACAAAATTACCTAAAATATGAAATTACATAAGGACAAAATGGTAATTAATCAAAACGTGGTCGTTTAGAACCAAAACAAAAACACGTGCATCACACATGCAAAGAAATTCCTAGCATAGCTTAAAATTTCATTAGTCAGTTTAAATTTCGTTAGCATAGCTTAAAATTCTCGCTTAGCCAGCTAAATTCCCCTCGCTAGGCCTAGCAAAGCCTCAGGAGATACAAATTGAGGCCCTCGCAGGAACACTGACTCGCTAGCTAGCCGAAATTTTCCACATAGCGGGGTGGCCTTCGCTTAGAATCATACCTCGCTATGATTGCGAGCCTAAGATCCTGCACGAAATTTTCGCAATCATAGCGAAAATCCCAAATTTTGATTCTCGTTTCCCCGTTTTGCTACCGCATCCCACCGTGATCCCTTCCCCGCGCACTCCCTCTTTATTCATCACTTTGCCTTCAATTCTTCACGCATCTTGACATTTCATCGCCTCAACTCGGTGAACTATCGAGGATTCATTCGAAGACCAATAAGAAGCCAAGCTTGTCAAGTTCTCAAGACCCGCAACCTGGTCCAAAAAATCTCGAAACAAATCAAAACACTAAGTGGACATGGCATGGAGCAATTGCGACCATATGATTAGTGCGCAAAGCACTCAAACCTATCTTGAATAGGGTCAAATAGAATTTTTGGGTAATTAATCACACCCCCAACCCACACGTTGCTAGTCCCTTAAAGAATACTAAAAATAATGGGATGCATGTCAGGCTTTTACAAAAGTGTATGTGTGGTTCAAAAAAGTATATGTACTGTGCAAGTTTTACCTTAGCATGAATAATTTACACTCTCGTATAAAACCGGTAATGAAAGAACAAAGTTATATAAGAACAAGTTTTAGACAACATCTGGCCCAAAGAAGTCAAAACCTAATTTCCACCAAAATCTAATTGTTCCTAAGGTAAACTGGGCCAATACAATAAAATGCAAAGCTATTCCTCTCCCCAACTCCAGCTACGCCATGGCCTTAAACTCGCTGACCAACCTAAATAGGGCTAGCTACGCCTTATTTCTTCCTCGATTGCAATGTGGTGCAATGCTGTAACCTCGACTTCACCAAAGTCCGTAATGGATTCACCGATGACTCCCAACCACTCATGCTCAGGCATCAAGCCAAAAGGATCACTTGACCACAAACTCGCGTGCTTCAATTTCGAACTTCGAATGACTTTGAGAATTAAGCACGGCACAACACGCTCACCTTCACCCATCCACCCAAAGGTAGAGAATACCAAGTCGATGACCAACCAATTAAGGCTTTCAGTGGCATCGCTTTAAAGGCTGCCATACCCTGACTGCGTTCCTAGTTTCAAGGCAAAGGGCCAAATACTTTTTTATTTTTTCTTTTTTCTTCTTTTCTTTTCTTTTGTTTTTCTTTCCTTGAAGACTCATCTGTCTTCAAACAATGGGTAATACCAAACCTATTATGGGTCAAGCAACAAATTTAAGGTCACAGAAAGTGGAAAGAGGTATATAGTTTCGTAACCTATTGGTACAACCTGGTGTGCAGTGTGTGAATTAGCTAAAGGGAGTGTTCAAGGTTGACTATGCCGAAATTTCAATTGACCAAAAACTAAATCATGCATAGAAATGAAATTTAACATTAAGGTAACATATGTTAAGCTTCAATTTTTCAACTAAAGGCAAGAGTGTAAACACAAAATGTAGATACAAAAACGCATTTGGCAAAAGTGTAGTAACTGAAATAATGCTATAAAGCTTTGGATATAACCAAAATGGCTTAAAACATGCTTAATATAGCTAAACATAACAAAATATCACGCCTTACTATCAAGCAATACATGAATCCCGTACAAAAAATGAGCAGGCGCGCTGATAAAGCTGAAAATCAGACAAAAACATGGCTAGAAGATTACTTCCTAACTTTAACCCTTCTCTCCCGTACCAAAGTAGAAACATGTCATCATAGGGTGTAAGTTAGAGACAGTGGAGGTGACCACCAACTCGCGGCGGAGGGATCCGAAGCTTCTCGCGGCCGGGCCGGGGCATGCCTGAGGCCGTCATTGTGGCTCACCAAGATGTGCATGTCATGAGACCGAGGTGACTCATGATTTGACGGAGCATGGTATGACAATGCTCTAAAGTGGTCTCGGCTCGGGCCAATCTTTGATCCATCGATGCCTGTGTAGTAGCCAATGCACAGACAGCATCCATAACACCCGCTAGCTCCCTTGAAGTGACATAAACATGCTCTGGAGAGTGCTGCGCTGAATAAGAAGGGCCAGGAGTGTCAGCAGGGGTTGTGGCTGAAGCAGGTGGAGGAGGAGATGGAGGAGACAAATCTGGCACCGGGCTCCTCCTCCACCTCACCGGGAGTAGATCACCTCCCCTCGCGGGATCCTCGCCACCTCATCCGTACCTCCTCCCAGTCCCGGGCTCGGGAGGAGAAAAGAAATTCCGCATCACCATGGCTTCCGGCTCCATAGACAGGACTCCAGGACATCCGATCCTCCTCAATACTGGCTCCGGAATCCACGCCCCGTGACTCCGGCTCGCAGTCGCGGCAGATCAACAATGGTAGACTCTCAACTCGAGCCAGCCCCACGGTGGACTCCATTCGGGCGCAACAGAAGTCAAGTTATGACTAACTCGGGAGGGACCCAACCAGATCCTCCTCGAGATCCTAAGATGTGGCCTCAGCATGGCCTCTCGCTACCGGACGTAGTTATAATGGGAACAGGATGTCCGAGCAGTGATCCACAAGAAGCATCCGAGGCTGAGCCGCTCCCGGAAAAAGAACTCGGTGCCGCCGTGGTATCTCTCGGCCAGGCGACCATCACTGCCCACGAGGCCAATCCCCGATATCCTCCAAGATCGCCCGCTTCGCGACAGCTCCACGTACCTGAAATGTCCGCCGCCGAGTACCCCCTGGTCGATCATCAATAGTAACCGAGTCTGGCGAGGACTCGCACTCCCGGAAGCCATGGAGTGGTGAACCGAAGCATGCCTCGGGATAGTAGAACTCCGCCCTGTCATGTACTGCTGTGAGTACCGTGTACTAGTCTCACAGTCTCTGAACCGGGGGGTCGTCAGCGCCGGCACATCGTAGAACCACTTCCACAAAAATCCCGGCATGGAGCCCCACGTTCCTGTCACTGGACCAAAAGACATAAACAAAATTTATGACACGACACAAAGGACTATTGTCTAATCCCCAAGCAGCAATGGTATGAAACTTTGTTCGGCTATTTTTCGCAAGTATAATTCATTGAAAATTGGTTTTTAAGACTAGATAAATCCTCTTCCCTGTTTTTGATCCATGATTTTGCAAGTGCACAGGTCGAACAAGTAATAAAGTGGATTTTAATCCAGATATCGATCCCACATAGATCTCAAGAATTTTCAACCAACTACCCTAACTACTCAAGCACTATACTATTTGGACTATGATAGACAATTTGAATCAGTTTTGAAAGCCTTAAAATAATGAAAATTAAAAAGAATTGAATTAATAACAAATGAATTGAATACTGAAATAATAAAATAATAAATTTAGATTGAACAGTTAACTGCAAAGAGCCTATTGAAAATAAAACTATTGTGAAACATCAATTCCTTCAGATTTCACTGTAATTTTGCTTCATGAACCACAGATTTAAAACTAGTCTAAGGAATAGTGAAAGTGCAAACTGATCTCCAAACTCCATCATTCATTATCTAACCTTGACTGCTTCTTTCAAGACAAGTAAGTTAGATAACTACCTTTAATTGGCCGCCTCGTTTCGGTATTTTTCTTTTCTTCAATACTTCATACCTTACATTAACCCACCGTAAACCCGAGCTCCTAACCTTTAGTCATTGCACATTTACACTATACTCCGGTTTCTCGTCTCAAAATTAGAACAACCATTCTTTCCCTTGATTAGATCCTTTGCCAACATGGATTGAATTCACTATTCGACCGAGGCGAACTCTCTGCATGTTTTAAATTGATAAATCGTTCAACTCATTCTCGTCTCCAAGTGAAAAGAGGATTTATTAATTTAATCACACAGAGCACATTAAATCACCAATAGAAGGTTCACATACCGTCCATGAATTGCTCATTACTCTCAAGAATGCCTTCCCTGTGTCACTTAGAGGGCCTTCTGGAAATCAGAGCTCGAGACAATCCGTTTATGGGTAGGCAACACTGATATTGGGATCAATTCCACAAAACAAACAAAACCAGCAAGTAGATTTTACAAACCGGTTCATCATCGCATGAATAAAATTCTCATAGGAAAGATAATTTCTAAATTCCATGGGAAGTCATTTCACGGAAGTCGGGTTTCTAAACTACTGATTACACAACACACAGCTTCGTCGATCAAGAAACCACCGACGAGGAAACCGGTAGTTCGAAATCCAAAATTTGTATGGAATCTGTGTAACAACTGCATGCACTCTGAAGAAATATAAATCTGCATTCAGCTAAAACTTTAACAACTAACGTTCAGATCCAAATTTAAAACAAAAAAATAAGAACTAATCTAAAAATATAAAAGAAAAATAAAATACAGGAGCCTTCAAAGAACCCGCATCTCTCTTCAAGTCGCTTCGAAATACTACTGCTCCTTCCCTCCCCCCCCCCCCCTCCCGGGCAGCGCCTGCCATATTTGTGGTCTCCGAAGTCGGGTCCCACCCTCGATGCTCCTGACTCAGTTAACTCGGCCCAGCTTATTGTTGATGTCGCGACATCTACTCATTGTCGCGACTTCTGTTGTCTCAGTCTTTGTCGCAAAAGCCCTTGTTTGGTCGCGACATGTCTTTGTGAAATCGACATCAAAGGGATAACTTACTTGCCGCGACCTCGCTGATCCGATGTCATGATAACCATCGACGCCGCACCTCACCTCTTTGGGATTGATGTCGCCATCACTTGTTGTCGCGACCTTCGGGTCGCGCTTTTTGTCGCCGCGGATCGCTTAATGACGCCGCGACCTCAAGTCTTTGCAATTCGATTTCGCGACCTTCTTTCTTTCAACCGTTGTCGATCGAGTGATGTCGCTAATTCTTTCTAGTGCAATCGATGTCGCTAATAACTCGATCTTGTCACACTCCTTTTAATGCAACTGATGTCGCGACCATTTTATGATGTCGCGACCTCTGTTCTTTGCAAACTGATGTCGCGACTGCTTCTGATTCAGTGTTGATGTCGCGACTGCATCCAAATGTCGCGACTTAAATGTTCAGTCAATTGTTTATCTTCTGTAGCAACTTCTTTTTAGTGTCGCGACTTCATTGTCCATCAGATCAGAAGTTTAATTCTCGCCGCGACTCCTCGAATGATGTCGCGACATTGGCGTCTTCTTCTTCATCACCTCGTTGCTTGACTTTGAGTTTCTTTCTTCACGCCATCTCGCTTATTTTCAATTAAGCTTCATTTGAGACTGAGCTTTGTAGCTGTAACCTTAATATGTATTTCGATTGTCGAAAGGCTTCACGACACGATCCTTAATCCTTTTTTTTCGCCTCTTCCTGGCTGCAATTTTCTTCAGCCAAGAGCATCGCATCGTCAGCCACATTCTCGCTCCTCTTTTACTCTAATTTCTCGTCACCTCTCGTCGCACGTAAAGAGTTTGGTGAAGTATCTCATATTCCTCGCACATAAATCAGCATTTTTAGAATAAAAATAAATTTAAAACGGATCGAAAATAGATGACTTTAAGCTCATCGCCTCCAATTGGGGTCCCACGACACGCCCGCCCGATCCCTCGAGGTCAAGCATGGGGATGGGCGGGCGAGCCCTCCGCATCGCGAAGGGGACGGCCAGGCCTCGATGATGAGGACTCCCCCCAGCCCGATGTCCAAAGCCCGTCGAGGGCCTGGCCCTCCCGGATCGTCCCCGCGCATCGGGAAGGCCCGAGGTCCCATCCTCGTCCCGATATCTCCCCCGAACCCGAGGCTCCTCAGGACCGGATCGCAATCGTAGCCAAAATGCCCGCTCAATCGCGTCGAGTAGTGGATGTTCACCACTTGCTTTAGCACCTCCCAAATTTCAGCTCGGCTCAGTTTTTTTCTTGCCTCTCGCATTTTGTAATCGAGGTAATGGTTTTTAACTGGTTCTCACTGCATTTCGCTGTCACTCGCGTTTTCAGCTGCGGCACTGGGGTTTTATTCTCACATCAAGAGTGATTATGGCTTTACCATCCATCCCCAATTGTCGGATGATCCTACCTCATGGATCCCTTTTGGATTTGGCAATGTTTGGGAAGGGAACCTTCCTCCCTCCTGTATCTCCAGCAATTTGTTGATCTTTGTGATTGAATACTACAGGTTGTCAATTTTCTGATTAAGATTGCTCTCAAGCCCATCTATTCTTTTGTTCAGTGTACTTTCTATAGTATCGATTCTCTGTGCTAATGGTACATTGATCCCTTTTTGCTCTTCTACAAAATCGCTTCTACCACCTTGCTCGGGGATTCAAGATACTGCTCAATGTGTGAAGAGGATGATGACTACTGTGGTTACATGAGGAACCAAACTCGGTTGTTTGGCACCAAAGTACAGGCAGGGGGATTAGGTTTCCAGGAGAGATTGGGGTGATTCTTCCAATTGGAATTGTATGTGTTACCGTATGGGGCATTAGGTTATGGCTTGTATTGACCTGTGGCATTGGCATGTTCTGACATCAAATCCTTCACTGATGGGGCACCTGACAGTTTTCTCCTGATAGACAAAGTGGGCTGATAATTGATGCATGGTCGGGCTCGCAGGCAAGTTTTCAACACGTCGCACTCATGAGCCTCTTTCTAACTCCTCCACCTCTTCCTAGCTAGGTTGATATTTTTGCTTTCAATTCCATGTCCTCCGAAAGTGTAAAAATTCCTCCCCTTTGGTGGGTCGAAGGCTTCGTTCTTTCAACTTCCCTTGGATTCGGTTCATCCCAAGCCTTGGAGGTTTCGGCCACATAATTCAAGAAGTCCATGGCCTCATCTGGATTTTTGCTCAAAAAATCACCTCCACACATGGCTTCCTCTGGGCAGCTGCTTCACGGCGTGGGACATACCATTATGTAAATGGGATTCACTAGCATCACCGTATCAAAACTAAAGGTGTGGCATGCATTGATGGTATCCACAAATTTCTCCCAAAGATTGGTAGAATTTTCATTGTCATAGGCCGAGTAGGTGTAGATCCGTTCTTCAAACTGTTAGTCTTTGGTTAACAAGAATTTCTTTCAAAACTCACTTAAGCTCTACCAATTTCTAATCGTTTCGCCTCGCAATTAAGCCATATTTTGGCTTTGTCCTTGAGGGTCAACGGAAATGCCTTCAACTTTAACAATTCCATATCGGTTATACCCTCCTTAAAAGTTATGCATACTTCCTCAAAATCCCGTATGTGTGAATATGGATTTTCATTCTCCATACCAAGAAAACGGAAGCAGGCACTAGTAGTGGTCTCACCGCTACATCCTCGCATTTATATTATGCAGAAGGAGCACTAACTCTAGGAGGTGCGCGTGATCCCTCATTGATTCATATGTTGTCGATTCACCGTACCTCGTCGACTGCCCTCAGAGGATCCATTTGTCATCAGGCACACCGATTTCACAAGATTGTTCATTGGTGCACTCCTTTGCAATCTACTTGATATCCCTCTGTCCCAATGCTGCATAAACACTCCTGTTAAACAAAACGAAATGTAACACGTGACACAACAAAAGCTCGCCAAAGAGGCCGGCGTTAGTTACAACAAAACCCGATCGTAAGAAACAAAACAAAGGCAAGAATCGGCTATGAAGAAACGGCAGCTCCTTCGCACACCACCAAAAAGGACTGAAAGGGTCACCAACACTGTAATGTGGATTACAAGTACACATCAACTCATCATACGAAGTTTGGCACCATCCCCTAAGAACTACCCATTTGATTCGCGCTACCATAGGTGATCTAATCAACAATATTTGTTTCCCTATAATGCCCCATCGCGTAGTCAAGCTACTGCAGTATAGCGGTCTAGGGTCGAACATGGATGGGTTTTCATCCCACGACTGATTTGCATTAGTGTTTGAAAATGGTGAGACTTTTGTTTGGATTTTTAGATTTGGTTGAAAATAAAGGAGATTGTGTGTTCACTCGGTTAACTCGAATAAATTTTAAATTAAAGTGTGAAATGCTAACCTCAAGGTCGGGTCACTAGCCTGGATAACATGGGGGTATCACAAGGTTCCTGGTTCTTTCCCTCTCATTAAAGGGGCAAAAATGACATTTAGTCAAAGCCAAAACCGGATTCTTGTTTAGCTATAAACCTAACCTGAACCACTCTTTATTTGAGTCAAACCAAATACTAAGTATCCAAAGTCCCATTCAGTTTGAAACCCTAGCATTTAACCTCATTTCAATGGCTCGTAAATACCATCTAAAGAATATCAGTGCATCTACCATTAACCATGCACTGAACCCTAAAGCATGGCAAGTATTGACCAAAGGAAAGACATTAAATGGCATTAAACCCTAGTTTGGAAAGTAAGGAACCATAAATGCAATACCTGTAACATTTAAAGCATGAGGGACAACCCGCAATGTACTCTAAAAACTGCTTTTCAGCAACCTCCCTCTTCATATTATGAGGCTTAGCCAAACATCTCTTGAGTTGTCATCCTAAAGGGGGGTGTTTGGCAGCCAAGAAAATGAGAGAAAGAGGAGAGAGAAAAGAGCAAATGTGAGACCTAAAATGAAAGTCATGAAAACTTATAAAATGAAAAGTTGCTTAGGGTTACAAAGTTGAGGGGCTTATATAGCCAATCCCAAAGTGTGAAAAATGACAAAATTACCTAAAATATGAAATTACATAAGGGACAAAATGGTAATTAATCAAAACGCGTCGTTAGGAACCAAAAATACTAAAAACAGGGCAAGCAATTATATGTAGAAAATTTCATTAGCTAGCGAAATTTTGGCTAGCCTAGCTAAATTTTTGTGAGATAGGCAAAATTGAGAAATTTCGCTAGAACGTTGAATTTCGCTAGCTAGCTTGGGGCTCTAGCCTAGCTTAAATTTTCCACGAAATTTCGCTAGATTGCTATTCTTTGCTATGATTGCAAAATTTTCGCAATCCTAGCGAAATTTTCTCAATCATAGCGAAAATCCTAGCTTTGATCCTGCTTCCTGCTTTTGCTAACGCATCCATCGCATCCTCTTCCCGCACTTCTGTCCATCACTTACTCACTCTTCACTCCGCATCTTGACATTTCATCGCTCACGGAAACTGGCATCGAGGATTCTCGCATTTAGCACCAATAAGAAGCTGCTTGTCAAGTTCCCGAGACCCGTAAAACCGTCCAAAACACCCTCGAAAACAAATCAAAAAACACTAAGTGGACATGCACATGACAATTGGCTTAATTCATATGGATTAGTGTGCAAAAAGCACTTAAAACCTATCTTGAATAGTGGCTCAAAAAATAAGACTTGGGCACTAATCACTCGTTTCAATTGGTCGAATAAAGTCATCAATCCTGTAGGTAAATAGATATTTGTTCTTCATCATTTTTGTTCACTTGCCTATAATAAAACACACAAATCAAGCATACCCATCTTTTCTTTAACAAAGAGCACTGGAGCTCCCCAAGGTGATACACTTGGACAAATAAATCCTTTCTCTAACAATTCTGCAACCGAAGCTCACTCTTTAACTCCGCTTGGAGCCATTCTATACGGGTGTAATGGATGCCGTGAGCGGAATCTAACGCTAATTGCAAACTAATCTCTCTTGTGGATAATCCTGGAAACTCCTTCTAAATACATCCGATACTACTAACCGTAGGGATGTCTAATAAGCCAGCCTACCTTTTTCGTGACAATCACATATGCCATAAGCTTCACACCCTTCCGAGCAATTGTCAGCAAGAGCGGTGGATATCACACAGAGGTGGTTCAACCTCTCGTCGATAAAAGTCACTTCCTCGCTGATTCGTTTGGGCCAAGTAGGTTGTTCCGGAATCAACAATATTTATAAACCTAAATTCCTCCTATTGACGTAGCAAAGCTACTGTAGTATAGTGGCTCTAGGGTCAACAATACGTGGACGGGTTTTCTTCAGACAAATGATTTACAATGGCGCCAAATGGTGAATTCAATTTGATTTCGTGGTTTGATAAAAATAGGGGATTTCGTAAAAACAATGAGGGTTGGTCAGTGCATTGAAATTAAATGAAGGAAAATAAGAAAAGAACTCCTTGAAGTCTCAAATAATCGGGTTGTTTTTAAGGCAACCAACATGTCCTTAGGTTTTTTTCCTCACGTTGGGGAGGATGACATATAGTCATTTCCCGAACCGGATCTTCATTTAGCGTTAAAATCTAAACCCTAAAAGTTTTCTTTCTTGAAATAAGGCATTTAATGGGCATAAATGTCCTGACAAAGGAGAAATATCTCAAAACTCACCCCACAAGAACTAATAGAAGACAACCAATCGGATAACAAAGTGATCTAGTGGTAAGTATCCACTGTACCCAAAAAGCTTGCTAAATAAATGTTAGTGAGGGCCATTTTTGAAGATTTAAACCTATTGTGAAAAGCAGGAACGTAAACAACCATAAATGCCTCAAGCATGAAAAGCAAGAAAACACTGGTTTAATTTTCAAACTGCACTCAAAGGGTCTTCCTTCATGACGGGGAGGTTAGAATGAACATCCTTTGATTTGTCATCATCAAAGGGTGTTTGGTAGCCGAGAAAATGGAAAAGAAAATGAAAGAAAGTGAAGCAAAGAAGAGGAAAAGCGGGAAAGCTGAAAGCTTCCCGTCAGTTTTATTGATTGATTAGTCAGTGATCTTACAGCTCTTGACTGAGCTTATATATTGCTCAGGGCAAGGGAAATTACAAAAATCAACAAAGGAATTTAACTATTACAAGGACCAAATGGGAAGAAATCAAAAGAGGAACAAAAAGGCACAAATTCAATCTGGGCAAGAGAATCAACAGCAGGCATTTAACAAGTATCGACCGTGGAATAAGGTTACAGATGAACAAGGCGCCGTAGGGAAGCATTCCTCGCACGTTCTTTTCTTCACTTTTGCTCTTCTTTATTCCGGGGATCTGATCTCGCAACGATGAGTTCAAACTCGACCCTCACAATGATCAACTCAACAATTTCGCACGATTAGCCTCGCAAACCCGCAAAATTTTCCATATAAAATGCGATCGTAGAATACCAAGGACCTTAATGTAATCACACTATGCTTCGATCAAGACACAAAAGAACTCAAAACCTATAATAAATAGGGTTAAAATAGCACTTTCGGCGCTTAATCACATTTTCACTCTGTCCTTAAGGTCACTTCTTCATTCTACAATCAACTACCACTGTCTGACAACCAATCCATCCTCAATATCACATCAAACTCTCTAAATGACAACCTCGATCAATCCCTGAAACTCATACTCTCAGATTCTAATGGGACAACATTCATAAATCCCATTCACAACCACACTATTAGCGCCTGAACTTTCCATGCTTACCTATTAAGACTGACAAGATCTTCATCAGAGTCACGTCATCCTTTATATGCAAATGCAATGCATGTCATTAACAATTTCAAATCATTTACAAAAATTTCAAAATCATTTTGTAGAACCGCCTAAACCTAGGCTCTGATACCAAAATAATTGTAGCATCCATTGTGATACCAGTACTTTTACTTTTAAGATATATTCAAACACCAATACAAATACAAATACGTTTTCAATACCGTAGCTCTATGCTACTTGTGCTCTGATACCAAAATAAAATGTAACATCCCTTTTCTTTTCTAATAATTTAACTGTTGCTCTGATACCAAAATAAATCTAAAGTCCAGTGCTACCAATACGAATATAAATACGTTTTTTCGTGATAATCGTAGAATATATAATAATATGCATCAAAACATTTAGGGCTCCTTTGGGGATAATCCCACATTTGTACAATATGGAATTATATGCCTTTTCAATCGATCATTTACAAAATATATCTAGATTTCAATATCAAAACATTTACAAAATAAAATCAGAGTTTATACAAAATGGTCAAATCCATTTTATGAATGCATGGTCGGATCTTTACTTCGACACCGCGAACCTTTGACGTTGATTCTAAATCTCTGTGGTCTTTTGATGGGCTAAAAGTGAGTGTGCAAAATTAGGTGGGAAACACAAACCCGTGTGCGCAAGTATACGCTACGAGTCAATGAGTGTAATGGTTTAGTCAAATCGTCCCTCAAGAGAAGCGCAGTTGATCATCGACACGACTTTGATAATATTCGATCTAATCCTGAAGCTTAATTACGATCAAATTACTAGAATTAATAAAACTAAAATCAAGTGTATATTATATCGATGATGAGAAACCTAGATTTTACCATCTCCTACCACTTGGATAGATGTCAATTCAATTAAGGATTTATTGAAGTATTCATATGAGTTATGTTGGCGGGTTGATCTGCTACAAGATATTCTCTCCGATACATTTGCTCTATCTCACAAGCAAGGATGTATTGCATCTATGTCTCAACCCCTCGACTCTGAAATGCCTAAATGTGCAAACCATAGTGCCACACTTGCAGTCTGGAATATCTCTATTCTTTGACTACCCAAGTGTTGCTTTCACCATGTCCCTATAAGTTATCTTCTCTCGATCTCAAACTCCCAGCTTTAGCATGTCATGGTTGGCCAGACAATAACATGTAATTAAACCCAGAATTAAAGCAAACGTATGAACTCATATTAATATTCAAATGAGCCAAAACTAAAAATTAATCCATCAAATTGTGGTTAGGGTTGGAAAAACCCTAGAGAAAAGAATTAGTTCATCATATTATTCATTACAGATTGAAGAATTCGAATCATGAAGTAGGTTGAAGGAAGAACTACAGAAAACTCCGTCTTCGCTATCTTTCCCGAATCCGTCTATATTGATCTCTCTCTGCCTGTCTCTCCTTCTTCTTCTCAATCCAATCCCCCTTTTTGCTTTGAAAAATCTTCCCTTTTATACCTCGAGACGTGGGCCCATCAATGGACCAGAAAAATTAGGGTGCAGTTCCATTTTGGAAAGGGACACCGCTCTGCGACGGTGAAGGTTAGCCATTTGCTGCGTAGCCGAAAAACCCCTTCAAACTCTAATTTACTGGTTTCTTTGCTTTGCGAAGGGTCTTTGCGGCAGCAGTGTAGCCATGATGAATCAATAACGCCTGGCTTGTCAGCCTTTTGTCATTTACGTTTTTTTATGTTTTTCTATCTTTTAGCTGCCCTTTTGATTCCAAGATTGCCATATTCTATAGAACAATACAATATAAGGGATTAGCGTGATATTAATGAAAAATACTGTGAATCATGCATTTTAGCTATAAAGAACATCAAGAATTCAATTGAAATGCACGCATGATTCATCCCGATCATCTTTGTTCTCGTACCTGTTCACTCGATACCTGTGCGATGACAAAATAGCAGCTAAGTATTTTTCATGTAGTGGTTCCTATACAATTCTCTTTTCATTTCGAGTTTAAATCAATTCATGCAATGTTTATAAAACAATGCTTTTGTATGTTTCTATAATGACTAATGTAGTATAATATATATATATATATATATATATATATATATATATATATATATATATTATCTTACATTAGTCATTGATAATTTCAAATTATGCAATTTCATATGCACTAAATCATTCAAATCACAAATCATGTACTTTTCAATCATATTATCATTTTACCCTTATCAAATTTAACCTATGATTTCGGTGCATAGGATAACAAATCATCGGCTCACGGTCCTAGTTGAAATTTGTAAGTAGGTATAAAAATAGTTTTCATCTGATACAATCACGTGAAGCTGGCGGTTATTAAAAATCAATTTAGTGAACACTCAAAATCCTTTGCTCCCGTTGGACTCTGAATCTGAGTGACACTTCATCACATTTGGCGCAGTACAACTAAATGGACCCTTATTGGTATACCAATCTATCCTTAACTCGAATTTAACGGTTAACATTCTTTTAGGGCCTTAGTCATTAATACAATTTACAATAGTGTATATACATTTTGAATTACAATAATTTATTTTCTGCCACCTTGCAAATTTTCCTGTAATTTATTTCACAATCGGTTGTCTCAAATAAATTTAAAAAAAAATCAGTATGCAATTTATCATAAATATTTCAATATTTCATAGTATTTCCTGATCAATTTTGAAACAATGAAGAAGAGTGTGGAAACAAAACTTTCACAAATTTGGAAACAAGAAAGGGATTGACCGAGACAAACTCAAAAGGTTGTAAATGCCGGTCTATCCTCGGAATCCCGTTCTTGGGTCAAGCTTCCTTTTCACCAACCCCTAATCCATCACAAATATGTCACAATTAAATAACCACCCAAGAAAGAAAAATCAGTTGTGCATTTTAGGATTTTTGGTTAGGGTTGATGTCTACCCAATACTCATTCACTTGAAAAAATTTTTGGGGACACAGGCCATATTTTCTCATGCTTCCTTTAATAAATGACAGCTCTCTGATCTATTTTAGTATTTGTGGAATCATCTCATTTGGATCACCCAGACTCGAGTTACGACAATTTAATGCCAAACTAGTTGATATACCCCCGACTCACTAGATGCCCTCGCATTTTCGATTTTGGGGTCTTAAATTCATTAATTGGTAATGTTTCCTTCACTCATTTGAATCTATGGTTCTAAGGTTTCTTCTCCAATTGGAATCATCCAATTTGGATCACCAAAACTCAAGTTACGACATTTTAATGCCAAACTAGTCGATATGCCCAGCTCACCGGATCACTTACTGTTATTTTCGATTTCTGGGGTCTTAACTCTATAAATTGGTAATGTTTCCTTCACTCATTTGAATATATGGTTCTAATGTTTCTTCTCCAATTGGAATTATCTAATTTGGATCACCAAAACTCAAGTTATTGCATTTTACATCTAGACAACTCTAATTTGCAAAACAGAATATGCACATAGCTCCCCTTTGACATATTTCTGGGCACTTTGGGGTTATAATTTAAATACACTTCCTTGCTATAAATTATTCCTCTAGAAGTCTAGTTTACCCAAAATTTTGAATCACTCAATTTGGATGCGTGACACTCAACTTATGGCCAAAACACCACAACTACGCCCAAAACAGAGCATACCCGTGAGCTACCCGAAACTCACCTTAAACCCATATTCGGGAGCCTTAGAGATACAATTTGCTCCTAGTCCCTTCTATAAATTTGTAGCTCTAGATATTATGGTTCTTTAAGAATTGGAATCACTTCATTTGGATTATTATAACTTAACCTATAGCCAAAACAAAAACAGGGGTTTTGACAAAATTTTGACAGCAACTCCTTTGAAAACACAACATTTTTCTTTTTACAAACATTTCTCAAAACCAATGCAAACCAATACCAACCAATAATACACTTCAAAACTCAACCCAATACAACCCCAAAACTGATCTACAACCAATCAAAATCACCTTTTTACATATAATAGTTTTTCCCAAATCCAAACATAAGAAAAGAGTTCTGTGGCTCAGGTTCTTACTTTCAATCTCTATGAAACTTCGCCCATCTTCCTCCTCAACTTTCTCTTTTCAGGAGATCTTGCACCAAAGTGCAAGTTCCATACCAATATCTTGGATCTGCTGCTCAAAACCCTAGCTTTTCTCTCAATCTCCAAATACTGCTTTTGCACAATGGCCATTAAATGTAATTAAATGGTGGTCTTAAGTCACTTAACATCATAAGGCTACTGTTTACTTAAACCCATTTTTTTGAGTTAAGTTCTCCTAATTTTCCATATATAACTCATATACTTCTCTATTTGCACTTCACCCTCATTATCTCACACTTAGACATATTTTCTTTATCATAAATGACCCTTAGGTCTTCATTTGATAATTTTTTTCCCATTTTGCCCTTAACACTTGGGTAAATTCAAGGTTCATTCATTGAATCATAATCAATCATTATCATTTAACATTTAACATATGATCGTTTAACAATACCCCAAAAATCCCCCAGTTTGCTCAATTTATACCTTAAACACATAATAAAAATATTATAAAAATACTAGGTATTTTTGGGGCATGTTACAGAATGGCTAAGGAGCCTAAAGAATTTACTATGCCATGGACGCCCTCAACAATCTTTGATGTTAAGGCACTCACTTACAAAATGCAATTTTGATGCTTCCTACATGAGTTCTTTGATAATATCTTAGTATCTAGGATAGTAGTTGTCCACCAGAATGGCGACTTAAATTAAATTTGATTGACATTTATGATTTGTAAGGTTCAAGCATAAGGTTCAGATTAAGGTCTATAAAATACTTGGGTGCCAATGAACTTCCCATCTTTATGAGCCACTAGACCATTTTTAGAGAATACATGATCATAGTCATCAATAACTACACAATAAAAGATAAGGTTCAAAAGATAAGCAAGCCAATAATTTCATGAAAAACTATATATAAAGAAAAAGGCCAATGTATCAAGGTAGAGTACAACTCATAACAATGATAACATACTGCTAAAATTTAATGTGATTTAATAAATTCAGAGTGATTAAGTGATTATGCCCAAAGTATATTTTCAACCCTATTTATTATGTTTGAGTGTTGTGTACTAATCATTCTAATTAACCCGACGGTAACATTAAGGTCCCTACTAATTCTAATGATCACATTTTGTGGCTAATTTTGTAGTTTTTGCAAGATAATCAGGCCAAAATTATTGAGTCAATTCAAACACGTAAAACCTGAGTTAAACTCATCGTTGCAGATCATATCCCAGAAGGAAAGAAGAGCAAAATGTGAAGAAAAATGGAGCACTGCAGGAAATTCCTACGCGCACTGTTCATGCTCATGACACTATTCATCATGTAGCCCCTGTTCTCCTGCTATTTCAAGGTTTTTTTGTTTTTGTTACAATTTCTTGTTTCTTCCCATTTTATCCTTGTAATAGTTTTTGGTTTTGCTTTTTTTTTTTTTTAATTCCCTATACACTGAGCACCTATATAAGCCTCAGTCTGTACAAACTATCACGCACTTCACTTCGACAATAAAGAGACAGGGGCAGCAGTTTCCCCGCGACTTCCTTTTTCTCCATTTTTCTCCCATTTTCTCTCTCCCTTTCTGGGCCACTCAAACACTTCTCCGAGGGGATGACAACTCGCAGGATGGTTGGCTAGACCTTTTTCTCTCCTCGCAAAGAGGAGGGCCATCAAGTGATCTGGAAGGTAACCGGTTCTCTATTTTTAACGCAAGTTTTTATTGGCATTTATGTTCCTATTTCTCACTCTAGGTTAACTCCTTCATGTACCTTCATTGACTGCAGATTCGCTATCTTTTAGGGTTCACAATGGATTCTTATTGCTAGATCCACTGAGATTCATTAGTTGCTTTCTATTTGTCACTGTGAGGTAGACCAGGGAGGCACGTTTTCACTGTCTGGGAGCATTAATGCTCAAAAAATGTTGTTTTGCAAAAGGGAAAATCATAGGGTTTAGTTTTTAAGGCTAAATGAAGATCCGGTTCTAGAAATGACTATAGGTTATCCTTCCCAACGCGAGGAAATAAACCCGAGAACCCCTTCAGTGAACTTTAGAACTCAAACCAAATAGCCCCATAATTTTCAAGGAGACTTCTTTACATTTTATTTTTATTTAAATTTCGTTGCCAACCATTACACCCTCGCTTACAAGATATGAAAATCCAAATTGAATCTACCATTTTGGCCCTCTTCATCGTAAATCATTTGGTACGAAGAAACCCATCCTCGTGTTCGATCCTAGAGTTGCTTATATCATAGCAAAGAGTTTTTGCTACTTCAGTAGGAGAATTTTAGGTTTATAAATTTTGTTGATTCCGGACAATTTACTATGGCACGAATCAATGTATCAGTTGTTTCTGGGATGTTTTAAGTATGAATAGATGACTCATGAACACTTGTGATCCTTTCATCAAGTTCTAGTGGAATTTTCTTGTATATATATCTTTTAGTGTTGTTTAATTTTGTTTCATTTTATTTTGTTTTAGCTAACTATACCCCTTTGGTAGAGTTTTTTTTTTTTTTGTTCGTGTTTCCTTGTTCTTGTTGCAGGGGTCTGTGTCTCCAAAGGGGATAGAGTTTCTTAGTCAAGGTTGAATTTGAACCTAATGGAAGAGGGAGCAAGATGGTCAAGATGTATGTGGGGTAACCCTAGTGCATATGTCCATTTAGGATTACATAAACCAGCCATGGCAAAGTCAGCAACCCGTGGAGAGGAATCTAAATGAATATAGGTCCATGAGGGACTATAGAAACCAATGGATGAGTTCACCATATGGTAGTACTTACAACCATAGTTGGGGAATCACACAAATTCCTCATGGAACCAAGACCTCCACAGTATGCATCTCCCGAACCTCCATATTACGCCTAACTCCTCAAATACTCATAATCATAATCCTCTCCATTTGAACAAGCCATTTTGAACCTTAACCAGATAGTGGATGACTTTATAGCAGAGCAGAAGGGGATTGATGCCCATTCGAATAAGAGAATTGTCACTGTGGAAGACAATTTGAACAAGAAATTAGATGGGCTGAAAAATGACTTTGAGCATAAATGGGACAACCTGTAAGACTTCATTGAAAACCTCTATCGACAGCTAAAGAATGTCCACTCGTGAGAAGAGCGCCAAAGTGACACCATGGTAGAGGAGCGTTGTCACACAAATTTTACACCGTGGGCTTATAGAGGATTTTATTGAATTGTCCCAAGGGTTGTATGAATCCTCGATATGTGTGTCGTTGTTTCTTCCAAGGAGAAGAAAGAAGAATCCTTCCTTTATAACCCGAGGAGGGCAATGGAAAAGAAACAGTGGAAGAGCCCCAAGAGCTTGTTTTGAATCCATTTCCCACCAACAACCCACTACCAGTAGCCCCCTCCACTGACCAAGTGTACATTTTGCCAACCCCTGAAGCACCCACCATAAAGGCCACCCCATCACTGCCTATGTCAAAACTACAAGAAATTAGTGGTCACCGTATAAGCCTTTGCTACTACATCAAAATAATGGTAGCTACACATACCGTACGGCATAGTGGATGGTTCTGTGTTGGTCTGACTGGGAGCACCCAAACTCCCACATTTCAAGCCACGCGCCTCTAACACCCACCGGCTCTACATCCCACTTTTATAGGTCAGGACTTAAGGCTAGGGAATGGCAGGCTTAGCCACCAAAACCCGAGCAAGCCTAAGTCCCATAATTTCTACCTAAAATCTCGCAAGACCTATTCGCTTCTATAACTAATGACAAACTCGTTATTCGCAATATCAATCTAAAATCTACTAATAATTAACTCAAAATCTCATATCATGATATTATCTCAAATATAATACAGATTCCAGGTCATCCACTAACAAAACGACTTCAACGGTCTCATCAAAAAATATCAATAAGGTTTCATCAAAAGCAAAATTTATCCAACTCAACTATTCAAAATTTATCGACGAACCAAATAATTAACCTAATAACTGTTAATTCACCATGGAGCCTTCTCTCGAAACTTAGGACTCTCATTCACCAAATAAACAAAATAATAATCCATTACATGTTTCAAATAGAATCCAAGTGGTCAAGAAATGCCTGGATTCTCCTTTCTCTGTCTACCCGAAATGCAGGGAAATCAACGGGGGTGAGATAACTCTGTGAGTAAAATATATCACCATACTTGTGAGGCTAGGTACTCAAGGCCACCACAAGGGATGGTTATGCTCAATCAATCAATCATCGCATAGGTTATGCAACAAATAGCGCAATAAGAATAGAATATCAAAATGAATTTTGTGAGGTTTGAAACACAAATATAGTTTATCATACATGAATCCAGACATTCTTTTTGCCTTTATGATCGAACTGTGACATCTAACCAAAGATCCGTAGAACGGGCCGGGGTTCTATGTCGTTTGCCCCATTCCCATCCGACTCGGACAAGGACCAACCGCTTCGGGGCGCAACTATAAGGTCGGAACTTCTTTTTTATTTATTTATTTATTTTTTTTTTTTTCAGAGCTTAACTTATAATTGCAGATACAAATAATTTTTTGTATTAACCAAAAATAAAATAAAATCATTTACATATACAAAAGGACTACCACGAAGTGGTATCCATTTAAAATCTATACACATATGCTAAGGCCCTCTCCTTATACAAATACAAATACATGTACATATCTAACACAAACATCGAGATCAAGGAAACAGCACAAGAGCACCTATCTCCGAGATGCACCCGCACGCTGGTGGAATGTCCCATCCTCTTTATCCTCGCACCTACACGATTGAACACCCTGCTAAGCTTCTTTACTTTTAGTGGGAACATATAGACAAAGAATCGACCACACACACACCGGCCACTATCTTTTACATTTACTTTTACGTATGCATATAACTAAGTCTATTCTTATGTGACTTCTAACTCATCTCATATTATACTCAGATTTTATTATGTTCGATTCTTATCATTATCTGTTCATATTACTCCTCGTATATTGCCATGTCTTTTTACAGTCAGAACTCATATCTACTACACGTATGTCAGATCAAATCATATTCATAGTAAACTTATACGTATACTATGACAATTCGGAACAAATCAAGTCATATCAAATTCATACAGGGTCAAGTCAAACTAATACCAATACATATTAGACTCTTATTATCATCACGGCCTAAGCCATTAATCAACTCCTTTAGCAATTACATTTCATGATCCTGGACGCCCGCTTTCAATCCTTTAGTTATCGCTTCCCCTTAAATTTCATTTTCAAAAGTGCTCTTAATTCGAATCCCCTACTTGACCTTGGCTATGATCCAAGCCGGGGTCCATTAATTCCCGACGCTTTCAATCAAAACATTTTATTCTGCCTTATTAAATTTTATTTTCAAAAGTGTCACAATCTCAATCCTCGACTAATTCGTCAAGGATCCAAGCCGGAGCCCTAGCTTACTCGACATTTCACTATCTTCCAAAACATGTTGTTTATGTTATTCCATTTTAGACCTTTAATTGCTTAGCACTTCTTTCGCAATCCCATGACCATTTACAATTTCAAAACAATCTATAACATTCACACTTAATACATGCACATAAAATAATGCTCTTTTATTTATGTTCCGGTAACAAAGATACTTATACAAATATACACTTTTCTAATACCATCGTTTTCGTTGTCCGGTTTGTATTTCACATATAGCTATAGAAGCCGACATCCAGATGCATCTATCTCCGTGAATCCGACTTTGTCATTCAGTAGCAATGTGGTTTCACATTCAATTATTACCGTCTCACATATGGCTATAGAAATCGACATTCACGACAGATTCGCTTGGGGAATCCTGCCCTGTTTGTCATTCAGTAGCAATGTGATTTCGCATTCAATTATTACCGTCTCACATATGGCTATAGAAATCGATATGACTCAAGACATCACTGGGAATCCCCACTCATTCCTCACACTCCAGAGCAATGCGGGATTTCAAGATTCAATTCATTACCGTCTCACATATGGCTATAGAAGCCGATATCTACGATGTGATTCACTGGGAATCCCGCCCGTCTATCATTCAAAGAGGGGCAAATGTGATTTCAAGATTCAATTATTACCGTCTCACATACGGCTATAGAAATCAATATTCACGATGATCATTGGGAACCCTTCGCCTCTATTTGTCATTCAAAGAGCAATGTGATTTCGTGATTCAATTATTACCGTCTCACATATGACTATAGAAATCCGATATTCACGATAAGATTCATTTGGGGAATCCTCGCCTGTCTGGCCATTCAAGAGTACGTGGATTTCGCATTCAATTATTATCGCCCTCACATACGGGTTATATGTAAGCCGACATTCACGACAGATTCACTTGGGGAATCCTGCCCTGTCTGTCATTCAGTAGCAATGTGATTTCAGATTCACTATTACCGCCTCACATATGGTATTATAGAAATCTAAGATTCACGACTAAGGAATCCCGCCCCTCGTTTGTCATTCAAAGAGCAATGTGATTTCAAAGATTTAGTACTACGGCTACTCATGACGAATTCAGCTGGTGAATCCTGGCCATGTCGGTCATTTCTATGATACATTTCAAATCAATTTACTTTTATACTCTGGGTGAATTCACTTTAAGGCTTCAAAATGGCATGCACACAGGCGAGTATGTGACAAACATTTCGAATACCATAATTCAAATCAATATGTATATACTTATATATATTTCCTCACAAATAGCATTTCAGAGCGATCATAATCACATTTCAATTCCAATTTCACTTCGTATTATCTTTCAAAGATATACTCAATCACATACTCATTCATGTGATCATTTTATATATACTCATTCATATCTCATTCTTATACTCATTCATGTACTTATTCAATGTGATACTCATTCATATACTTATTCACGTATACTCATTCATACACTCATTCACATATGCATTCATGTATACTCATTCATACACTCATTCACATATTCATTCATGTATACTCATTCATAAATTCATTTACGTATACTCATTCAATGGTACCCTATCATATTTGTTATCATTTTCTAGTTATATGTGAGATAATAATCATATATCACTTAATCCACATTATGTGTTCATGACATATTGCCTCGCATGTTCACAATCATGTTTCAATTTGTTTTGATTTTCATTTTCCATAATCATTTTCATGTTTCATGAAACACATCTTTACATTTTTCTTATTTTCTACATTTTTTGTTTCATGCCTATTACATATGAAAGCTATATTCTTGTGAAGTATGATGCTGTGGAATCACAATCTCATTCATATATTCTTATTTCTCTATGAATTTTATGTACTTAGGAAGTGGAATCAATCCAATCGGATCATCCAAACTAAAGCTATGGCATTTTCATGCCAACTAGCCTACTTACCCGATTACACTAGAACAGTTCGTATTACTAATTTTTCCTGGGATCCTAAATTCATGTTTGACTCTAGGTGTCATTGTATTAATTTAAAGATAAGGTGCTATGGGTTCTATTCCAACTGGAATCACCCACCTGGAGCAATCAAACTCAAGCCATCCTAAACAACCCGAACTACTCTTCGTGTTCAAATGAACTAGACCTGGCTTGCAGATGGCCCCACTTTGAGTGAATTTTAGCTACAATCAGAATTTGCAATGCCTATTTTAATTTTGTTCTTCTGAAGTCTATTTTATTTAGCCACTTGAATCACTCAACGGACAAGAAACGAAAGTTATGGCCAAATACTAAAAACTGAAGGCCGAAACTGGGAAAACAAACAGGTGTACCGTACACCCTTAATGTGTACGGCATACTCGCCAAAATGACCTGGACACAATGTGTACCGATACATCTTCAAAGTGTACCGGTACACATCACCCGGAAATGCCCAGAATGTCTCTTTTCTCCCCTTTTTCATGCATTTTCATCCATGGATCACTCCTATACTTCCTACACACATCAAAAATCATTCCCAAATTCACCTCGTGAATCCTTTACTATTCTAATTTATCTTTCACCATAATGCCTTTCTTCAAAATTCTTCATGAATTCATCCAAAGATCATTCCAATGGGTTATGACACACAAAACTAAACATAATGAGAGTAGCTAGGGCTTCATTCTAAACCCTAACTCAATGACTCTCTATTAACCATGAACTAACTGAAAAGAGAGGCTTCATAATTATTCACTATACGGGTTTTACTCAACCCTATTTTCATGAAATCCAAGGTTAGAAATGAATTCTAACAAAACTCCTAGATTTGAAGACAAGTCATTAACCATACAAAATCCATATGATCCATACTAGAATTCATATCCAAGGTTAGTTCCATACAAAAAAAAAAAAAAAAAATCCAAAGTTCCACATACCTTTTGGAGCTTGGTCATTGCCCTTCTTCTCCTCTTCCTCTTCTTCTTCTTCCTTCCTCTCCCTTTCTCTTATCTCCCTTTCCATCCGTTTTTCTCTCTTTTGGAGACCAAAATATAAGATATTTTGATCTTTCCCTTAAGGCCATGTTTGGCCAAGTCAAAATCCATTTTTGCTTTAAGTTTTCATATTTGCATTTGGTCCCCATTTCTCTTCTATTTCATTCCATCTTTTCATTTACCTTAAATCCCATAACTTCTTCAAAATTCTAGTTTGGTAAGCAGTATCTTTTGGCTTTATTACCCTTGGGTCCTCAAGTGGAAATTGACCACTTTACTTTTTGTCTCTATTGCTTCCGGTCTCTATTTTATTTCCGAAAATTCATATTTAGCTTTTAATATACCCTAAACAAGTCCGAAAACTGCTAGGGTATATTTCGGGGTGTTATATTCTACGCCAAGAGTTTTACCACCTCTCTAGGAAGGCATTGGCTTTGCCCGCACCATAGGGTACCATGTGCACATAGCCCCGACAACCTCCCCATCGCTAGGTTCCGTGATTCATACCATCAATGACATTAACGACATAGTTATACCGACCGTGATCACATGCAACAAGTAGATAACACTAAATACAATAAGAGTTACCATCGTGCTCGCATTAATATTCATCAGACACGTGGATTTGGCATATGAAAAATCTAATTCAATGAATGCTCATGAGTCATGGGTCTTAATCATAGTCAATTACTACGATCAAGTCAAACAACGAAAACACCGCCATACATTTCAAGGCAAGTATCGATGATATAAATTTACTCACCTCCCTATTAGTCCAGTCACCAGCTATTCACTCAACGTGTGAGCCTCCCCCAACTTCGCTTGCTATACCAATATTCATGCAAGAAAAGAAATATAAAGATAACGTCAAAATCATAACGAGCCATACCTTGTTATCCACTACTCAATTAGGTGTTTACCCGTTTCTATTTAATCGCCTAACTTGAGCTTTTTAAATAATTTTTTAAAATCCCTTTCACTTCCTTATCTTTCAACATTCCGCTAAATTATAATTTTTTTGGCAGATTGCGCATCAGTTAGTATTTTGCCTATATCTTTCTCTACCGACGTCGAAAAGACCTGAAACTAGTGGCAAAATTTCACTAACATCCATATCTTTCCAATGATGTCAAATTGGCCCTAAAATTCGTCCATTAGGTTCTCCTATGATTCTGTCCAATTCGACCTTCAAACAGAAATTCACATTCAATCGATCCAACCCTTAATTCCACTATTTACCACCTCAATTAATTCTAAATACATTTTCCCCAAATTTTAAACATACCAGATCTAATTCATAAATTTTAGGTCACATTCTATAGATTCAAAATGCAATTGCAAACTCTAGCATACACATTAGAACAATTAATTCATTCCAAACAGCCCTAATTGACCATCCAAACAACAACCATTTATCAATTCAGCCCTCCTTTCTCCAATAATACAGACCATGAAAAACCCAAAATTAAAAACCATGGCGCTTTAATATACCTTCAGAGTCTCCCACCATGAAAAATCACAGGTTGATTCAAAGGGAATTGGTTGCAAATAAAATTTTCTTTCCTTCAGTTAGCTCAAGGCGAATGGAGAACCTACGGTTCTTCAATTTTTTCTTTTGTCTTATGCTCGATTTTCTGAGGTACAATATTTTAAAATTAATTCAATATTGCACTTAAGTCTCTGAGGTTTTTCTTGAATTTTTTTAAGGCCCTGGGAATTTTTAAAATGTCTCTTTGGCCCTTGGTCAACAAAATCTGTTGACTTTTCCCTACCCGGTTCACTGTTCACGTATTTTTATTATTTTTTTATTCATGTATTTTTATTAATTTTATTTTTATAACATATATTTGAACCTTAATTTTCTTCAGAAAAATTCCCATAATTTATTTCATTCATTGGGTATTTTTAAAAATTCCTATTTGGCTAACTCGCCGACTTGACCTTACTGGTATATTTTCTCCTAAAATTCATTTAATTGAGAAATAATTCTAAAAAATTATTATAAATTCAGCGATGGACCTTAAAACACCTAAAAATTAAATTCCATGAAAAAAAAAAATCATTTAAAATAGTTCGGGGTGCTACAACCGACAAGACCTCGAAAGAACTGGCTCGAGGAACAAAGTTGACTCAATCTTTTGATTTTTCTTATTTGATTTTGTTTTATTTTAGTTAATTTTGGATTTCTTTAATTTTTCTTTTTTATATTTTCTCTCTAATTTTTAAGTTAATCTTTGTTCTATCTTGTTTTTCACTTTCTTGTAATTTTTCTTAATTTTTCTTGTATTAATTTTCGCAGTTTGAGTGACAATTTTGAAGCAGGATTGAAGATCAGAAAAGCAGAAAAAAACGGGTGAAATTTTCGCTACGTAGTGAATTTTCGCTACACTGTAGCGAAAATTCGCTACACTAGCTAAAATCTCCCATATTTTGTCTTTTGATTTTGTTTTGAGGATGAACTTTCATCCTGACTACTTTAGTGTTTCCTTTTGGTACCACGTGAAAAGCCTGTAGAGCTTATAAATCCAAAATATAGCCAGAAAGAACACTTTTGAAATTATTATGAAGGTGTAATTTTCAAAATTCTCAAACTGGTCACTTTTTTCCTCTCTTTTCTTTCTAACTTGTTTATTTGAAGCCTAAACAGAGTGAATAAGGTGTCGGTGGTTTCGTGCCATCCTATCCAAAATGAGCACATATCATCAAGGATAGCATTTCCTTCTTCTCTAATCCTCTAATCCAAGTTCTATCATGACAATGTGACATTTGGTTGGGGGAGAGTTAGCGAAGGAAGTGACATTTATTTATGTTTTTATTATTATTTTGAGCAAGCCCATTTTGTATGTTCAGTGGCTTGCTGGTTTTCCTTTTTGTGAAGCTGTTATACTATACAACTTACTTTTTCAAAAATTGGACCTATTTTGCACCCAATTTTTTTTATTTTTTTTGGTTTCACGAACTCCGCAAGTTGGAAAATTGAAACTTTGTCTAACTCCTGTTGATGTTAGATTGATGCCATGCCTAGTTGAGTGGATGATTAGTTGAATCCTTGCTGCTTTGACATTTTTTCTTCCACCTTAGCTAACCACACACAAGGCACACTTCACTTTTCACAGACCTAAAAACTACCGACCTCCTAAACTTTGCAATAACCTACCCTAGTTTCAAGTTGGACTAATTTTAATAGGTTAAGAAACCCTACGGAATATAAGGCCCATGTGTCTTCCAAAATAATAAGAAGTGAAAAAGAAAAAGAAAAAGAAAAGAAAAAGAAAAAGAAAAAGAAGAAAAATTGCAACGCTTCAAACCCAAGTGCCCAGCCCGAGGGGCATACATAAAGCTCAAGCCTGGTGTTCTAAGCCAATCGGGGGTTGGGAGTCACCGACTTAGTGCTCGCTACACGGGTGGATGGGTGGAGTTTAGCAAGCCAGGTGCCGAGTTTCAAATCATTTGAGTCCCGGGTGAAACTCAAGAGTTAGTGGTCGAAGACTTAACTTGATGCCCTAAGCCTTAATTGGTCAGGGGAGTCATCTACCAACTCACATAATGACTTTGGTGAGGTTTTATTCCTCAAAGATTGCACCCCTACAACATAAAATTAGTTATGGAATAAGAGTGGGTCCTGACGACTTAGGGTTGGTTAGTGGGCTAGTGGAGGAGTTTGGTCAGGGAGAGTGCAAATAAGCAAGCCATTGTTGAGAGTCGGTCAAACAAACACTTAGATTTTGGTGGAAGTTCCTGGTTGAGTCATCGAGAAGGAAACTCTTTTGATACTCAATTTTGTATGGCATTCATTCTGTCAAGATAGTTATTGGGCAAGGCTTTGATGATTCTTACTGCAGTGGTTGCATTACCATTCACAAATCCTTTTGAAATACCATTTTTGTGAACATTATTTTGTTATCGTTTTGTATGCTCTCTATTTCTTTCTTTCTTTCATTGCTAAGGGACTAGCAATGTGTAGGTTGAGGGGTGTGATTAGTGCCCAAAAAGTGCTATTTCAACCCTAATTATTATAGGTTTTGAGTGCGCTTTTGTGTACTAATCATTCTAATTAACCCGATTTGCACATTAAGTGTCCCTACTATTTTACTGATCGCATTTGTGGCTAATTTTGTAGTTTTTGCAAGATAATCAGGCCAAAATTATCGAGTCAATTCAAACATGAAGAACCCGAGTTGAACTCATCATTGCAGATCAGATCTCAGAAGGAAAGAAGAGCAAAATGTGAAGAAAAATGGAGCACTGCAGGAAATTCCTACGCGCACTGTTCATGCTCATGACACTATTCATCCTACAGCCCCTATTCTCCTGCTATTTCACGCTTTTGTTGTTTTTGTTACAATTTCTTGTTTATTCCCATTTTATCCTTGTAATAGCTTTTGGTTTTGTTTTTTTTTTGGTAATTTCCTATACACTGAGCACCTATATAAGCCTCAGTCTGTACAAACTATCACGCACTTCACTTTGGCAATAAAGAGACAAGGGCGGAAGTTTCCCTGCGGCTTCCTTTTTCTCCCATTTTCTCCCATTTTCTCTTCCTTTCTCGGCTACCAAACACTCCTCTGAGGATGAAAACTCAGAGGAGGGTTGGCTAGACCTCTTTTCTCCTCAAGAGGAGGCTGTCAAGTGTGTGATCCGAAGGTAACCTGCCTATGTTTTTAACGCAAGTTTTTATTGGCATTTATGTTCCATTTCTCACTCTAGGTTAGAACTCCTTTGATGTACCTTCATTGGATCGCATTTGGCAATCTTAGTGGTCTAATGGATGCTTATTTCTAGATCCACCGAGATTCATTAGTCAGTTTGATTCGCCACTTGGTGTAGATCGTGGAGGCACGCATCGTCCTGGGAGTTAATATAATGCTCAATAAATGATGTTTTGCAAAAGGGAAAATCATAGGGTTTAGTTTTTAAGGCTAAATGAAGATCCAGTTCGGGAAATGACTATAGGTCATCCTTCCCAATGCGAGGAAATAAACCCAAGAACCCATTCAATGAACTTTAGAACTCAAATCCAATAGTCTGACACTTCAAGGAGACTTCTTTTACATTTTATTTTATTTAAATTTCAAGTTGCCAACCATTACACCCCCTGTTTTTACAAAATCCCAAAATCCAAATTGAATTCACCATTTTGGCCTTAACTGTAAATCATTTGGTACGAAGAAAACCCATCCCTGTGTTCGATCCTAGAGCCGCTATACTGCAGTAGCTTTGCAGTAGGAGGAATTTTAGGTTTATAAATTTTGTTGATTCATAACTCCTACTTAGCATGCAAATCATTCAGCTAATTCAATCTATCTAAAAAGAAAATTGATTATAATAATATTCAAAGAGCTCAAGTAAAGGATATTACATCACCCTAACTTTATAAGATAGCCTTAGCTAGTTTCACAGCCATGGAGACTCTCTTAAAATAGTTCCCTTTGCTCCATTTATAACTGTGAAATGAGAGAACAAAACGGTGGTTTTCTTTATTGAATTGATGAAAAGAACAATACATGTCTTACCTACTTATATACATCAAGGAGACATAAAAATAAAATAAATAAAATACAAAAAGGAAGGAAAATATTGTATAAGAAAGGAAGCGAATAAACCCAAAAATATCCTAAGAATATCCTTTTATTCTCAACACTCCCCCTCAAGCTAGAGCATATAGGTCATATGCACCAAGCTTATTACAAATGTATTGAATCTTTGGATCTTGGAGAGACTAAGTGAAAATGTCTTCTAGTTGGTCACTTGAGTTGGCGAAACTAGTAGTCATGCATCCTAAGGCAATCTTCTCTCGAATGAAGTGACGGTCTACTTCAATATGTTTGGTCATCTCATGAAAGACTAGGTTGGAAACAATGTGTAGGGCCACTTGATTATCACACACAAGTGTCATTTGTCAATCCTTCCCAAATCTTAGCTCTTGAAGAAGCTGTTTGAACCATATGAGTTCACAAGTTGCCAAAACCATATCTCGATACTCAACTTCAGTACTAGACCTGGCCACCACATCTTGTTTCTTACTTTTCTAGGATATTAATTTGCTTCAAATAAATACACAATATCTCGAAGTGGAGCGTCTGTCTGCGGGTGAGTCTACCCAATCTACATCACAATATTGAATAACCTAGGTGTGGTCTTTGTTTTCATATAACACTCCTTGACCCGGTGTTCCTTTGATATAACGGAGGATACGAATCACAGAATCCCAGTGACTATCATATGGTGACTATAGGAACTAACTAACTACAATCACAAGGAACGAAATGTCAAGTCGGGTGGTGGTGAGGTAGTTTCGTCTCCCCACTAGTCGTTGATATCTCAGGATATTGTAGAGGCTCCCCCTGTCCAGGTACAAGCTTGACATTTGGATCCATAGGAGCGTCTACAAGTTTATAGTCTAGCATACCAGTTTCCTCCAATATATCTAATGCATACTTCCTATAAGACATAACCACACCGGACTTAGACTGAGTTTTCTCAATCCCTAAAAAGTAATTGAGTTTCCCCAAGTATTTTATGTAAAAGTGACTGAAGAGATGCTGTTTAAGATTCCGAATACCATCCTAATCATTGCCTATTATAACAATGTCGTCCACATAAACAATCAGATAGATGCATTATCTAGACGATGTATGATGATAGAAGACAAAGTGATTTGATGTACTCCAAGTCATACCGAACTCCTGTACCATGGAGCTAAAGCGGTCAAACCAGGCTTTAGGGGACTGCTTTAGGTTATATAAGGAATGACGTATCTTGCATACCAAACTAGACTCCCCCTAAGCAACAAATCCAAATGGTTGCTCCATATATACCTCCTCTGCAAGGTTGCAATGGAGAAATGCATTCTTGACGTCCAATTGATATAGGGGCCAAGATCTCATAGCAGCCATATAGAAGAGAAGACGAATGGAAGCCATCATGGAAACAGACGAAAAAGTTTCATAGTAGTCGGAGCCATATATTTGAGTATACTTCTTAGCAACTAAACAAGCCTTAAGACTGTCCACTCCGCCATTCGAACCAATCTTAATAGTATAAACCCAACGGTAACCAACAGGAGGCTTACCAACAGGTAAGGTGACTAGGTTCCATGTGTCAGTAGAATGTAGAGCGGGGCCATTTCTTTCAATCCATCGTCATTTCCACTTAGATGAGAGAGGGCCTCACATCAGCTTTTAGAAGAAAACAAGATAAGGTGGAAATAAAAGCAGAATATGGTGAAGATAAGCGGTGATAAGTTAGAAAATTATAAATAGGATGGGTGTTAACCCCTCGACTAGATGACCTGAGTTCAATGCGACATGAGGGCTACCTTTGCCCCATGTGCACATCAGAGAAGAAGATCAAGGCAAATCAAGAAGCGAGTGTTGGCACGAGATGGGCAACTGGTAACATAGCGGAGCACGCACATGAAAGGCCGGCACGCGGCCCAGCTGAGCGCCGTATAATAGCAAATGCGGCCACCAAATGCTTAAAGGGGCCTAGGGCGCGACACTTGAAGCAAAGCGGCATTAGAGTGGGAGAAGCCTGCCTTACATAGGCAAGAAAGACCTGGGCAACAAGTCTCCTAATTGGAGTGAAACAAGGAGTCCTGTGGCATAAGAAGTCCTATGGAATTAGAAGTCATGATTAGGAAAGACTCCTAGTCTAAGAGGGACTCACACACTAGCTTGCAATTGAAGACTTAAAGTTAGATTAGGACTCTTAGTCAGATTTATACGAGGACTGCCCTTGAGCAACTTATATAAAGGGCCTACCTGCCCACTTGGCTAGATATTGAGAATTAGATCCATAGAGAGCATTGAGCATCCCGACCATGTGGGAGTCTTTGCAAGAGAGTCTTGTATTTTAAGAGTTAATAAAATAAGGCTGGCTTAGCGGGTTCCTAGGCGCCTCAAACGCAAGCTAGAATCAAGGCAGGATAGCTGGTATCAAAGCCAAGGATAGTCACAGAATGATGATCGATGTAATCGCGAGAGAAAGTGGCAAGGAGAGTAGGGCCGAGCAGAAGGATTAAGAAATCAAATAAGGTCGCTGGAACTATATTTATTATAGGTTTTGAGAGCTTTTTGTGTACTAATCATTCCAATTAACCCAATTGGCATGTTAAGGTCCCTTTTATATTACTGATCGCATTCTGTGTCTATTTTTGTAGTTATAGCAGGCACTTGATACCAATTTCGTCGAATCAATCCATGCATAAAGGATTCGGGTTTAACTACTTCAAAATTGGAAAGATAGAAATGCATAAACCAAGTGCAGGGAGGAAGCAGTGCAGAGCAATTTCGCGCACGGTGCAAAATTTCGCGTAGCACGAAATTTCACACACTACACGAAAATTTTACACATGCGCGAATTTCTTCTACTTCCCATTTTCGGCCCAGAACGACCCCGTTTTGTATATTTTCCAATTTTACTCCTTACAATTTTGATGTCTCTACATGCTTCTATGTAATTTCCTTTGTTACTGAGCACTATATAAGCTTAGTCAAGCTTGTAGCAAATCAATCAATCTTTCAGTACAGAGACGAGACTTTTGGTTCCAATTTTCCCTATTTTCTTCTTCTCTCCCATTCTCTTTCATTTTCTCGCCATCCAAACACGCCTTGATGATGACAAATCAAGTCATTCTTGGCTAAAACCTCTTCATCCTTGAAGAGGAGGGCCACTGGGTGAAGGTTGTGAGGTAAACTGCATGTTCTCTTATTTTTTTTTATGCCCTCATTTATGGGTGTTTAGGTTCTTGCATCTTACCTTAGGTTAAAATCTTCTAGACCTACCCTCACTGACGTATTTAAGTAAGTTTTTGGTTACAGTGGATGCTTATCTTTAGATCCCCTGTTATCTAGTTAGTTGTCTCCTATTAGTTACTGTAGGGTAGTTTTATGAGATGTGTTCTGACTGTCAGGGACATTTATGCTTATTAAATGCCATGTTTTAAGAAGGAAAGTTTTAGGGTTTAGGTTTTAATGCCAAATGAAGATCCGGTTCAGGAAATGACTATATGTCATCATCCCTAACACGAGGAAAAAGACCCGAGGACATGTTGAATGCCTTAGAATCATACACCAGTGGCTCGAGACTCAAGGAGTTCTCTTTTCCCAATTTTATTTCAAGTTATATTCAGTTTGCAACCAATAACCCACATTGTTTTTAACAAAAACCTGAAAATCCAAAGAGAAAATACCATTTTCAATCGACTGCATTTCTTCTATCATGAAGAAAACCCATCCCCGTGTTCGACCCTAGACCACTATACTACAGTAGCTTAGCTACAGTAGTAGGAAACCTAGGATACAAATTTTGTTGATTCCTATACGCCTACTGTGGCACGAATCAAATGGCGTTGTTGCCAGGGATGGTGCCCTAGTGAGAAAGAGAAGCTATGAACTTGTGATCCACATCACAAGTATTGGTGAATTCTCATTTCTTTTTTATTTTACCATTTTTCCCATTTACAGTTCACTGCAGGGGAATTTGGAATTTTGAACTGTTCATACAGATTTTTCCTTGTTTTTCTATTTTAACTAATATCAACCTTTCTGGTAGCCTTGTTTTTGTTGGTTTCTAGCTTGTTGGTGTTGTGTTCATAGCACTATGCAAGGGGACGTAAACACTACAGCAGATTGGTGCTATTAGTGCTCCACGAACAAGGGTGTGGAATCAGTTTGCACAAGAACCGATGGAGCCCCCCACTTTAAGAGCAGAGCCAACAAGGTTCAAAGGAGTCCAATGCCTACAGGTCAATGAGGGATCACATACACCCTCAAGGTGAGTGCACCCTCACGCATTATACCCCCGCCGAGATTGCAAGGTCTGCAAATTATCCGGTTCCCCTGCTCCCAACTTTTCATGGAATGGAAAACGAAAAATCCATACACACACATCCAGGATTTCGAGGAAGTTTGCACGACTTTCAAAGAAGGTGCAATCGATATGGAGCTGCTGAAGTTGAAGGCCTTCCCATTGACCCTCAAAGACAAAGCAAAAATATGGCTTAATTCACTGAGGCCAAGAACCATCAGGAACTGGGCAGACTGCAGGCAGAGTTTTTGAAGAAATTCTTCAGTGCTCACAAGACCAACAATTTGAAGAGGCAAATCTACACCTTTGCAGCTCATGACAATGAAAGGTTCTACCAGTGCTGGGAGAGATACATGGAAACCATCAGTGCATGCCCACACCATGGATTTGATACGTGGATGCTGGTGAATCATTTTTATGATGGAATGTCTCCTTCCATGAAGCAATTGTTGGAAACCATGTGTGGAGGAGACTTCCTGAGCAAAAATCCGGATGAGGCAATGGATTTCCTCAACTACATAGCTGAGACCTCCAAATGATGGGATGAATCGAGTCCCAAGGAAACTGACAGGATGAGGCCACCCCCAAACCAAAGGGGAGGCATAAATTCACTCTCAGAAGATATGGAGCTGAAGGCTAAGATAGTCACCTTGGCTAGGAGGGTGGATGAACTGGAAGGAAAAAGGCTACATGAGGTCCAGGCAATGACCGAAATCCTTGCACAGGCCAAACCATGCTTCAATTGCCAATCCACTGGTCACCTAGAAGAGCACTGTCCAATTGCTCCCTCAGTGAGGGATTTGATGCAAGAGTAGGCAAACATAGTGGTTCAAAGTAAGCCACCAACAAACGCTCCATATGGCAACACCTATAACACCAACCTGAGGAACAACCCAAACCTCTCCCCGGAAACCTCAACCTCCAAAGATATGTTCCCCCAGAGCATTAATGAAGAAGAACCACCCACCTCTTCTCCTGTTGAGCGTTTCATCCTGAATTTGAGCAGGGCGGAAATTTCGTAAAGAGCAAAATCCATCAATGCTCTATTAACAAAAATCAGAAATGTGGAAAGCTCAACAAGAATACTTGGCTCAAGGTAGCCTCAACCAGAAAATTGATAACTTGCAGTCATCTATCACAAGACTGACCAATCAGCAGCAGGTGCAGGAGCAAGGGAGATTCCCTTCCCAGACACTGCCCAATCCTAGGGGAGTCCATGAGATAGGTTATGCCAGCAACCCTACCCCAAGGATGGATGAAGTAAAAGCTGTCATCACTTTGAGAAATGGCAAACAGGTTGACCAACCAGCGCCTAAACCTGCTGAAGAGACTAGAGAAGAAGAGGAAGTGGAGCCAGCACACATATTTATTAAAGAAAATTCAATGAAGAATAGCCTGCCTCCTCCATTTCCCCAAGCACTGAGAGGCAAAAAGAAGTTATCCAAGCAAGCAGGCATCCTAGAAGTGCTAAGGCAGATGAAGGTCAACATACCCCTCCTTGACATGATCAAACAAGTCCCTACCTATGCAAAATTTTTAAAGGACCTGTGCACAGTCAAGAAAGGGTTGGGCATTGACAAAAAGGCCTTCATGATCGAATGCCGCCTCCATCATCCAAGCAAAACCTGGTGAAATACAAGATCCAAGGCCCCCACCATGTCTACCAACATTAGAGGGACTCCGCATAGACAAGACACCGGATTTGGAGCTGCATCAACCCACTGCTATACCGCAGAAGGAGAGCAGCTAGGCTTGGGAGTCAAGCCTACCAACATCACCCTATCCTACCGATCGATCGCTGAGTATCACCAAAAAGGGGATAATGAGGGATGGTCTTTGGTAAAGGTAGATAAGTTCTACTATCCATGACTCTCGTGACTCTTGGACACGAGCATGGCAGAGGGCATTAATTAAGTGCCCACTATATTGGGAGGCCATTTTTGCCACATCCAATGCCATAACTTAATCACATAATGGAGTCATGTACCAATCTTCAAAGAATACGACACCTGAAATAATGATTTTTCAATTCCGGAAAGCAACAAGCTCAAGTCAGCAGAGGATGAGGAGCAAGAAGCAGATGAAGTTTGCATGAGTGGCACAGGGGTAGGAAAGCACAGTGCTAACAAATTGTAGGAGGAATGGTTGAAGAACAATGAAGCAATTAATGAGGAACCAACTGCATCAGTTACCCCTCCTGCATCACTCATTCTACCTGCACCATTAGAGAGAAGAATGCCTAACACAAAGGAGCTGAGCATGAAGGCAACTGCAGCACACCTCACTGTAGGCGTGAAGGAGCTCCTCCTCTTAGACCCCCCATGAAATCCAAAGGCTGCAGAACTGGGAGTGGTTCATTTAGGAACCTGGAAACCACTCCAATTTCTATGCATTTTTATTTTACATTATTTAAAATTTTAAATTAGGATTTCCCTTAGTAGTTCTAATTTTTAATTTTTGCCATTTTTTTCTAGTGGAAAATTTCTCGTTTACAGGTTTAATCTCTCACAATTTTGGGGGTTTTTAGTTTTGCAGGGGAACTTGGAAATCTCACTCTGCGCTAAATTTAGCACAAATAAATTTCCTAAAGATCGCACTGCTCATCCCTCGCTCCTCATTTTTTGGTCTCACAAATCGCAACTCCCCGCTTTCACGCACTTGCACCAATCTCTACACTTTGAACTATGCATTTAAGGGGGGCTTATGGCCACACTGACCATATCTTCCCACCTACTCCCTTTCCCCTATATAACCCTTCCCTATATACCCTTTGATTCTTCAATTTCATCCCATTCCATTTCCCGTTTCCACTTTCTCACGCTTTTCTCTCCATTCCTTCTCTCCCTCCTGTGCAAGAAGCATGGTGAAGACTCGTGGGGCTCATTCCTTCTGACCCCGGCATAGGGACCCCACCCCGTCCCATCTAGTCTGGGGGGAGGACCTACTGGTCGTGAGGCCCCAAAGATGTACCCCCACTCGCGCGCCTTCAACCCTGATCCAGGTCGCTCGGGGCCGGCCACTGCTCCGGACACCCTCCCGCGCCCTCGCCTCTCCGGGCAGCCCCTCAAACAAGAAGAATGCATTTCCACTGTCCCCCGCCATCATCCAGTGGCGTTGTCACAAGCATTGCTGATCCCCTTCGCCCTCGCCTGCAGGCGTTAATATACCCCCGGCCGGCCCCGACCCGCCCCGATCCATCTCACCCTGGGCCAGCCTCGAGGGACCCGCCGTCCAAGAGGCCGACCGGCTCCAAGTTGAGTCGCCTGTGTCGAGATCTCAGGCCCCACCTTCACCACCATATCAGGGCGTTGCTGGAGCCTCGAACATATCCCTTGCTTCGATCATCCGAAGACCATTATTCCATAGCGATCCGATTCTCGAAAACTCGGATTGTCGTGCCAAGGAGATTCATTATGAGTTTTACTATGACTCCGCATTGGCCGAATCTTGAGCCTGACTTAAGGCAATTTAGTGCATGCATTCCTAGAGCGCCTTACTACTCCAAGGTAGTACTTTTACCCCCGGGTAGTTCTAGAGTTTTATCACACCATGACCTCTGTGGGAGAAATTAATTCGACAACACCACTTCAAGGTGGACTACCGTCCGTGGATTCTGAGAGCCACGGACATTGCTGCTACTCTTGGTTTACCGGTCGTTCTCGCCAATTCCACGGGTTATAGATAAGTACAGATCCCTTGCCTCGGGAGATGGTTCAAGTTGCTTTCCGGATATGTCAATATTCAGTGTGACTTCCCGGTGCATGCTCCTCATTGATCACATCTTGTGGTGCAACCTATTCCTGCTTCAGCACCACGTACAAAGGAGAGGAGCCATTCTGAGGCTCGCGCCGGTTCTAAGAGTTCTTGTTGACCTGGCGAGTTGATTATGACTTCACTTGTTCCATTTCGAAGCGAGGTCCATCGCCAGGAGTTTACCATGGCCCGAGTCCATCCCTTTTCTTTCACGAGGCTCTATGCAGATCCTTGAGCATATCGGGTTCCTAAGGCCGTATGAAGCATTTGTGGGTTCAGATGTGGTCGGGACTCTTGATCGAGCCGCGGGTGTGCCGGGTTATTTCATCTCGACCTCCGGTGATGTTGAGGATGACACGGCGAGGACCTTCGCGATGGCGCGGCCTTCCCATGCCATCTGGCGAGGGCTCCACCTCCGATTCAAGACTCACCCTCTTGGTTCCCATCTGTTTGTGCCATGCCCTACGAATCTTGTCACCTCCCACTTGCACCATTGCCACATGACATATCCTGTTTCACCTCGGGACTTCTTGCTTTATCATGGATACGATGGTACATTCCATACCTTTACTACCATTTGCAACCGCCTGAAGCATCCTTAAATGAGTGGATGTACCTTGGCCCCGAGATAAACTCCGCGCACATACCGACCACTTATTGCTATAGCAGAATCAAGCCATTGCGGACAATGTCATTCTTGGTTGGGGGGAGAGTTAGTGAAGGAAGTGATTTTCTTGCTTTTAGTATCATTTCTTTATGATTTTTATACTGACGATTTCATGTTTATAATGCATGTTTAAGCAAAGCCCATTTTGTATGATTAGTGGCTTGCTTTGATGTTCTATGAAAAATCAAAATTTGTAATCCCTTCTTGGCATATATATCCTGCATTTCGGTTTTTCTTCTCATTTGCAACCATTTTAACCCCCATTTTTTTTTTTTTTTGTTGTTTTGCCTTTCTTATAAGTTGAAAAGTCGAAGCACTGCATGATACCACGTTTGCTAGACTAATTCCATGCATTTTCGAGTAGTTGGTCAGTAGAAGGCCCTAGTAGTCAACCTTTCTCTTCCACCGTTAGCTAACCACACATAAATTACGTCGATTTTTCGCCAGTAAGTGAAGGCATACCCCCTTACTTTGCAAAACCAGCCTTAGCTTTGGTGACCACCTGTAATAGGCTTAGGTTCCCTATAAAAGAAGACCAATGAAGTCTTCCAAAAAGAAAAAGAAAAAGAAAAATAGAATGAAAAGCCGCGACACTTTGCCTTGAAACCCGAGCACGATTTGAGGGATCTAATTAGAAAGCCTTTAAAACTCGAGTGCCTAAGCGTTAGTTTAGGAGCCACCGACTTAGTGCTCGCTATGGGTGGATGGGTAGAGTTTAACAAGTTGAGTGCTGGAAGTATAAATCATTCGGATCGGGAGTGAAGCTGAAGAGTTTGTGGTCGAAAAGATCCTTTTATGATGCCACTACAAGGTTGGGAGTCATCGGTGGATCAGATTACGGACTTTGGTGAGGTCGGGTTCTCAATATTGCATCCTACTGTCTGAGAAGAGGTGTGAAATAAAGTAGATCAAGATCTATTCGGTACAGTCAACATTAGGCGTTAGCGGTGGCTTGGTTTGGGAGGGAGGCGACAGCGACATTAGTGGCCCGATCCACTAAACACTTGGACTACGGTGGAAGTTTTAGGTTCGATTCCACTTGGGTTGGACAGTCCTTACCTTGACACGTATGGCACTTGATATACGAGCCTAGTTTCTATCACAGTCCCGATTTTTCATCTTGCGAGGGCGGGCATTTCCTAATTATACACTTTTGGATATCCGCCTCTTTATTGCATACACATAACTTGCATATTCTTTCTTTTTTGTTTTCATTGCTAAGGGACTAGCAATGTGTGAGTTAGGGGTGTGATTAGTACCCCGAATAGTGCTATTTTGAACCACACATTTATTATAGGTTTTGAGTGCTTTTTATTGTACTAATCATTAATGCTCAATTGGCATGTTAAGGTCCTTTTATATTACTAATCGCGATACGTGGCTATTTTTGTAGTTATAGGTGATTAGTACCCCAAGTGCTATTTTGAGCCACTATTTGAGATAGGTTTTGGTGCTTTTTGCGCGCTAATCATGTCAGTTAAGCGATTGAGTGTTCGGGATCTACTTAGTATCACTTATGCGTTTAGAGGTTATTTTGATTATTTTGCGAGGTTTTTGCATACCTTGAGGTCGATATCGAGATGTGTTGAATAATGAAGATCGAAAACTATTTTCCACCATCAAACATCGAGTCGGTGAAGAATGGAGGCAAAGTGAGAAGAAGAAACGATGTAGTGGAGGTTCGGGATGCGGTGCGGTGAAGAGCAGAGCTGACCCAAAGATTTTATATTTATGATTGCAAAATTTCATTGGGATGCGAGAATTTGTGATCTGGCATTTGTGATCATAAGCGAAAAATTTAATCTAGCGAAATTGAGAAATTTATTAGGCTAAGCAAATTGAGAAATTTCGCTAGGCTTCGCTATGTAGCGAAAATCACTGTGCCTAGCTAAATTCTTCAATTTCGCTATCTCTAAAATATTTCGCTAGGCTAGCGAAATTTAGCTAGCTAGCGAAATTGACTGTGCATAGCGAAATTTTGGGATTTCGCTATCTCTGTCCAATTTCGCTAGGCTAAATTTTAAGCTACTGGCGAAATTTACACATAATCTCACCTTACAATCATATTTTGTAATTAATGCCAATGACTTCATTTTGGTGTATTACCTCTTTGTCCCTTGTATTAGCCAATATGTTAGGCTTTCTTGTACTTTTCATTACATTGGGTGGACATATAAGCCCGAATTGTAAGGAAGAATCTTTGCTTTTCGTTTATCCATATCTCCCGCGGCTTGATTAGGGTTTGTTTTCTCTCTTCTCTCTCCTCTCTCATTTTCCTAAGAGGCTCACGAACAAGCCTCCGCCAGGGATGACTGACTCGAGAGATGTAGCTAAGTCTCCTTAGCTTTGAAGAGGAAGGTAGCTAGCTTGGTTGTGGGACGGTTACGGAGTTGTCCTCATGTGTTAAATGCTCTGAATGCGTATTTATGGTTCCCATCTTCTCAAACTAGGGTTGAATATCATTTATTGTCATTGCTTTGGCGATACTTACCATGCTTTAGGATACGATGCATACTTATTGCTAGATATCTTTGTTGTTCTAACTCAAATAGCGCTACGAGCCGAAATGAAGTTGAATGTTAGGGTTTCAAAGCGAAAGAGCAGCAGATGCCATATTACATGTGTTGACTCAAATAGGGATTGATTCTAGGGTTAGGTTTTCTAGTTAAACAAAGTCCAGGTTATGGCTTGGACTATAGGTTGCTTGCCATGATGCGAGGGGATAAAACCGAGACACTTGTTACCCCCATGTTGTCAAGCTAGTGACCCTAAACCTTCAAAGTTACCTTTTCTCACTTCCTTTCAGTTTTTACAATTAATCACTATCCAAACAATTTCCTTTGTTTTGAAACGAATCCAATCAAATTAAAAAGCCTCACCATTTCAACACTTAGTGATCATTCATGGATAAAACCCATCCGTGTTAGGCCCTAATTGGCTATCTTCCTTTGTTAGCTTGACTAATGTTGAAGCTTAGGACTACAAATTTTGTTGATTCCGAATCACCCTACCGTGACGCAGATCAAATGGCGCCGTTCTTGAGTGGATGGTGCCCGAACTATGTATGATAGTTTGAAGTGTACTTGTAATCCTCATTACAAGTGAAGGTGACCTTTTTAACTCTTTTTGAATTTCAGTTGCTGTAACTGCAAGTTTTCATCACTTTGCAGTCACTGCACTGTTTTTGTTTTTCATACAGTCAGTTTTTATTTTAGCTAACCATATACTTTCTGAGGTTGTTTGTCATTTATTTCTTGTGTCTCGGTTGGTAGTAACGGGTGTTTATGCACCCTTTGGGAAAGAGACATCAGGTAGTTACAAAGAATCAGGCACCAATTGAACAAAACGATGAAATCAATGGTGTGCCAATAGACCAAATGGATCCCCTACGAGGAGCAGTCGACGGGTACCTGCTGAACCCGGCTCTGGTCCATAATGAGGATCCACACGCCACACCCTCAGAGTTAGTGCCCCATCCTGCATCATACCTCCTGCTGAAGATGTAGCAGTGAGGCCTTATTAGTACCCCTACTCCCACATATCATGGTATGAAAATGAAATCCATACACACACATAAGGGATTTGAAGAGGTTTGCACAACCTTTAAGGAAGGAGTATGATGGACATGGATTTGCTAAAGGCTGAAGGCATTTCCGCGTGACCTAAAGGACAAAGGCCAGATTTGGCTTCACTGAGGCTTAGAACTATTAGAAATTGGGCTGGTGCAGCGAGTTTTAAAGTGCTTAGTGCTTTCGCTAAGACCCGACAATTTGAAGAGACAAATTTACACCTTTGCATTTCGAGATGGTGAGAGGGTTCTGCAGTCTTTGGGATAGGTTCCATGGAGATCGTAGTGCTTGTCACGTCATGGTTTCGAAACATGGATGCTGGTAAACCATTTTTATGATGGTATGTCTCCAGCCATGAAGCAACTATTGGAGACTATGTGTGGAGGTAACTTTTTGAACAAAAACCCGGATGAGGCCATGGACTTTTTGAACTATGTGGGTACACACGAAACCTCAAAGGCATGGGATGAGGCGAATCCAAGAAGCCGAAAGATCAAAGCCTTCGAACCAATGAGGGGCATGTATACACTACGAGAGACCACAGATGAAAGCAAAATGACCGCGCTTCTAGAAGATTGGATGGTGGAAGTAGAAAAATCAGCATGAAATCTGGCTTGATAAATGAGTTATGCATCCAACTTTCTTACTTCAATTTTCGGTCAAATAATCACCGCACCACGAGGGCAGCGTCAAGGCATGCCCATGCCCTAAATCAAAATAAACCACCATAGATGCTCCATATGGTACTTTATATGAATTGGAGAAATCATCGAACTGTCATGGAAGCGAAACCCCACATCGCCCCTCTAGGAGCACGGCGATAGTTTGGTTCACTTGATACAACAACGGCCTCCTCTACTTTCTTCTCTGTTGAGCAAGGCAATCTTAAACTTAAGTAAAGTGGTAAGGCACTTTTGTAAACGAGAAAGGTGCTGAATGCTTTCAAACAATCGAGAAAATTGAAGCGATGCAGCTCACTAAACGAGGAAGGCGGACAATATGCGTGCGAAATTTCAGACTATCCAACCAGCGGTACACGCGGGGTTTAGAAGAGGGAAGGTTCCTTCGATCCACGACAACGAAGGGAGTGCATGAAATAAGGCGACCAATGATCCAAATGCAAGAACTAATGAAGTTAAAGCGTGGTGACTTTAAGAAGTAGTAAAGAAGCTGGGACCAACAATCCCGAAACACTAGCCAAATCAGCCTGATGGGCGACCCGCCACAAGAAGGTGTTGATCGATAAATAGAGGGAGGTGAAAGCGTTGCTCATTTCATGGAACTCTTGAAAGAAAAGTTCTGTTAGCATTGAAATTTACAAGTTTTGCGGCAGGTAAAAGTTAACATTCCTCTCCTTGACATGATCAAACAAGTCCCCACCTACGCAAAGTTTTTGAAGGATTTATGTGATGAATACACATTTGAGTGATAATTATAAGAGAATCGAACACATTTAAACCACAATGTACTCACATTTGGCATAAGAACAGGTACTTCTAATCTCTTAAATGTTTGGGACTTGTACGAGGTCTTTTAGGTTTAAAAGCGTAAGTGCACACAAGGATGTAAGCTAGGAAGCTAATATGAAACGTGCGGTCTGGGTGAGCAATTGACGAAGTCTCGGGAACCCCAGAGAAGCAAGGAAAGCACCGGAGGACAAGTCCTACGGTAGGACTTGATCACACACCGGTAGAACTTCTTGAAAGCGGCGATCAGACGAAGAGTCCTAGGTAGGACTTAAGTCCTACCGGTAGCACTTCAGCGGAAAAGTGGCGGTGAGCAACTCCTCACCGTGGGACTTAAAGTCCTACGGTGGGACTGGGGTGTCGGGAATTCCAATCCATGCGAGGGAGTGTGCCAGTAAGCGGGCAATGGAAAAATCACTTTGGAGGGGGCTATAAAAGGAGGAGGACACAAGTATTCGAGAGTTTTTCCTTTTCCTTTAGTTTTAGTTCTCTCTTTCTTTAGTTTTTTAGTTCTTCAATTCTAGGGTTTAGGTTTTAATAGTTTTTCTCCTTGCATTTTTGCGTGACGGTACTTTGTAGATCCAGTTTCAGATTTTCACTCTTCCGAATTTGGTCGAAGTTTGTACTCTTCGGCATAAATATTTCTTCGGTTTTAAATCTTAGCATTCCATATTCTCACAAATTCTCGGTTTACAAGTTAATTCTGATTTTTGCAAGATCTTTATTTTTATGCTTAATCGTTCTTTATCTTCAATTGTTCTTATAAGTTTTATGGAGTTCTAAACCCTCTTCTTTGCGGGGATCATACGAGAAACTCACCCAGAACTAGATTATGATCCCTCAGTTCCTCTATTGATTTTTCAATGGATTGTGTAATAGTCACTTGTGTAGAAAGGTTTTAAATCATTAGTTAGACAAATTCTTGACAACGTGTTGCGAGATATTTCCGAGTACACGTTGTGTGATCATAATGTAACTAAGGATTAGTTTAATAGAGAACATAAGTGTTTTTGTATTTTCGATAAATCTTTATTTTCAAAAGGCATTCAAGATAAATCCTCCATCGGCGACCGTTTCTCAATGGTTCCTAGATGACTTTATAAAATAAGAGGTGGGACTTACCTGATCCAAAAGTAGTGGAACCCTAAAAATCCCGGCACAATTATCATTCTATTTTAAAACATTCAAACCAATCAACCCATTCAATCAAGCGACACAACATTAGAGTTTTCTTTAAACCATACTTTTAGGGAGAATAGCTCATATTGATCCAGCAAAAATCGAGACCACTCCTGTGGGATGACAGCAATGGATTCCACGGTATTACAATGCTAGGCGAGCTATAATTCCCTACGGCTTGGGAATAGAATTAGGCATACTAATCGGAATGAGAAAGCATTTTTAGGCGCCGTTAAGTGATGGCGGCCCAACGAGTTGATCTGAAGAGAGGCTAGAGGTAATTTGCGATTGTTACCTGCGTCAGTGCGTTCTCCATTTTCTTTTTATTTTGTTTTGTTTTTTTGTTGAAATCTCGATAAGTGTTTCTTGGACGAGAGTAAGTATAGTGCATGTCAATGCAGATACCATAGCGAGAAACAGATTAGTCGACTGTATCCCCTAGAGACCTTGAGAAATCCATTATAAGCCAGTGTCTCGAAGATAACATTTACCTCAATGGATAAATGCGAGAATCGCGAGGACTCTATGAGCCTCAGCATAAGGGCAATGCTACGCTCCCAATAAACCCGGAATCTTAGGAGGGAAATAGTAACCTTCAGCAAAAATCAATATAAAGTTCCTCCTGTCCTTTGGCGATGTAGAAAGAACCCTTCTTCGAGAAGTGCAGCCTCGGAGGACCACCACAAATTCTTGTATTCGCCTTCTGATGAGACCAGCAATTCTGATGAAGTCGGAAATGATCCGTCTTCTACCTGTATACCAAGGGTTCGAATCTGAGAATCCTTGCCTCATTTATATGAGTTTAGGGATCTGCGGTCTGTGCTCTCGGCCGGTTCACCTCTCCATATGTCTGTTTAGTTATTCCCTTTTGCTTTAAAGGAGAAAGCTAAAGATTTGGTTTCATTCCTTGGCACCCCTAATTCGATCTTTACATGGGAAAATATGCGAAATGAGTTCTCTGACAAATTTTCCCTTTGCCTGAACTAATGCTCTCATGAGACGATTCGAACTTTTAAGCACAGAGCAGTTTGCTGCGGTATGGGAAAGATATAAGGATCTCCTCCATGCTATCCCTCACCATGGATTGGATGTAGGACAAATATGTGCATACTTTCATCAAGGATTATCCCTGAATAATAGACAGTACATCCAGATGATGTGTGCAGGCGAATTCTATGAAGAGTCTTTGAGAAGCAATCAGCTCTTTGACACTATAAGCGGCATCGAACAGGAGACAAACACTTCTTTAGGCGTGCTAAAGTGCATAGCACACACCTGGCTGGTGGTGGAATCCACCACCCTAAGAGAAGAAATGATGAGTTCTGAGGCCAAGATTGCCCGATTTGACAAGGAAATTAGAGGCCGTAGAGACGAAGAGAGTGAGCGAGGTAACAAGTGTACCTCAGTACCCTCGGTCCCAACGGGACCCCACAAGTAGAGGAGCCACCATGTATTATATGCGATGACCCCTACACACTCGACCATTAGCACTTGAAATCTTCCTCAAGTTAGGAGCCATTCCAAATTGAACAAGCAGCCCTTAACTACGAAGAGCCTTTGACTCCATATACTGAAACTTACAATCTGGTTGGGTTAAGCATCCTAATTTTAGCTGGAGAAATGAGGGAGGACCACCTAACCTGCCAAACAACCAAGGTCCTCACTATCAAACCAAGGTTTTCCAAATTCCATTCCTCCATTTCGAATCAAGGCCCCCGAGTTTCAAAGGGAAATTCCGATCAAGGTCATCGTCCAGAACCAAGGAGATGAAAACTCCACGACCTTACCCGGCCTCCATAGAAATTACGGAGGACTAGTCACCACCGATTCGTACAAACCTGACAAACTACAAACACGGAATTCAGTATACGAATGATGTGAGATCCAGGAATAGCAAAGTTAACCTCATCATAGGTAACCTTCAACAAGAAAAGGGGAAACTTCCATCTGACCCATCCAAAACCCACAAGGTCAAAGAAAGCGATTATTGGGAAGTTTAGGTTCCGATGGTACCTTTGAGCATTGTAAGGCGGTCCGCTACCCTTGAATTGAGTAAGGTGGTCGACAAAACTATTCCAACCAAGAGACCATCACAAGAGTCTCATAATTGAATTAGTTAGAGGATGAAAAATCGGACACACCTCGTGTCCCTAATACAAATGACAAGATAAGCAACCGAGAGGAAGACAAGTCTAACCACACATATCCTCCAGCTCCATACCCTCATAGGCAAAGAGCACCAAAGTGAATAATGCTGGGGTTATGAGTTGTTCAAGCGGTGAAACTGAACATTCCCTTGTTAGATGCCATTAAGAAAATCCCATCATATGCTAAATTTCTGAAGGATTTGTGCACGGTAAAAAGGAAACTAGGTGTCAACAAGGAGGCATTCATGTTGAACAATCTCGTCCCCTAATTCGAACAACGCTAATCTGAGACCCGGGGTAGTCACACTATTTCTATAGTAGTTGGAAATTCAAGTTGGGGCATGCTTTAGTGGACTTAAGGCTGATGTTAATACGTTGCCTTACTGAGTTATCATGTGGACCTAGGGTTAGGAGAATTAGAGCCAACCAATATCACCCTCGATTGGTGGCCGTAGTGTCGAATTCCTAGAATAGTGAAGGATGTCTTGGTCGAGTGAATGAATTTTACTTCCTGTCGATTTTGTGGTGCTTGACACTCAGCCGGTAGTGAACGAAAGGGAACTCGAGTTCAGTGAATTCTAGGTCGACCATTCTTGGCAATACCTTCAATGCCATCATACATTGTGAGGGAGGCCCTAATGACACTTTCATTTGGGAACATGGCTGTGTCTGAATATTTTCAATGTACTCGAAAGAATGGGGAGATGAAGAAGATATTGGTGAAATTAACATGGTTATTTCAGTGGTCTGAAATACTGTGATAATGTCTCATGTGATCCTCTTAGAAGTCATGTCTGAATTCAGCCCCAGATTGGGATGAGGAAGTGACCACTTTGGAGTCAGAATTTCTCCACTCTATAATTGAGCATAAAGATGTATTTGAAGTTAACGGTGGGCACTAAATTTGAACACTTCTTGCGAATGAGGATAAGACATTACCTTACGAGGAGAGGCCACCTAGGCGAGCTAAAACCTTCTGACACATCTTAAATATGCATTCTTGGGGGACGGGGACACTTTTCCGGTAATCATATCTTCTTCATTAGACGTGACTCAGAAACTCAACTTTTGAAATATTGAAAACACAGGCGCTTTGGGGTACGGACAATTACGTGAGATATTAAGGGTGCCTTGATTTGCACATAGAATTCACTTAGAAGAGGATGTTAAACCTTCTAGGCAACCACAGAGACGATTAGGCAATAATGAAGAAGTGGTGAAAAGAGAGTGTTAAAACTCTTGGATGTCGGGTTATCTACCCTATTGCGAGATAGCGAGTGGGTTAGTCAACACAAGTAGTTCTAAGAGTCGAGGAGTCTGATGGTTGCCCGATGAAATAACGAGCTCATTCCCTCGTGTCACTTCGGGATGGAGGGTGTGCATAGATTATAGGAAACTTAATGCGGTGCTAGGAAAGACCATTTTCCTCTTCCATTTGTGGATCGGATGTTAGAGCGAGTTACGGGGCATAGATTTTATTGTTTTCTTGATGGGTGTTCAGTGCAATCAAATTGAGATAGCTTTAGAAGATCGAAAAACTACATTTACTTGCCCTTTTGGTACCTTAGCCTTTAGGAAAATACTGGGTATTACAATGCACCGGAACTTTCCAACGGTGTATGATGGGTATTTGATGACATGATGAGAAATCATATTGGAGATTTTCATGGATGATTTCTCGATTTTGGTGACTCATTTGAGAAATTTACATTTAGAGAACCTAAGTAAGGTTTTGGAGGAGGCCTTGAAAAAATCTTGTGTTAAATTGGGAGAAATGTCCTTCATGGTAACACAAGGAATTGTTTTAAGGCCACATTGTATCAAAGATGGAATCGAGTTGATAAGGCCAAAGTTGAGCCCGATTTCCAACCTCCCTACTCTGAGTGTATTGTTAGAGACATAAGGTCATTCTGGGCCGTCTTGGTTTTTTATCGACCGGTTTATAAAAGATTTTAGTGCTATGGCGAAGCCTTTATGTACTTTACTTTACTAAATCCCTTTCACATGGTCACAAGCTTGTGACCTTTGCTTTCTTAAGCTCAACCATGCTGATATCACTGATCATACGGTCTCTAGTGGGACCTCCCATTTGAGATCATGTGTCACGTCTTAGTGATTATGCCATAGGGTGTGTTAGGACGGAGGAGGGGACAAAGGCTTTGTCATTTACTATGCCTAGTAAGACACTAGACTCGGCCAGACCAACTATACAACCACGAGAAAAAGAGTTTCTACTTAGGTTGTCTTTGCTCTAGAAAATTCGAGGTCATATATTGTTGGCTACTGTGACCATCTTCTGGATCATGCGGCTTTGAAATACTTGCTCCTAAGCGGGATCTACGAGAGCCAAGGTTGACTAGGTGGATTTTACTCATCAAGAATTCAACTTGACCATTCAAAGATAAAAGGGTTGAAGCGTGGTCGCGAGACCACCTATCTGATGGTTCATCAGAGCTCCATGGCATACCCGTAGGGGATAGCTTTCACGATGGCTTGACTTTTTGCTCTTATGCATTACAGTGAGTGCAGCGGCATAAGTGAATTATAGTCAGGCCAAATTCGGCTCGATGGACTTCTCAGCGAAAAGAAATTTTTGGATATTAAGAAATACTATTTTGATGATCCATATCTATTTAATCTTGTCGAGATCAAATAATGAGAAGATATTAATGCCAGAATGATGGCGGTACAAATTCTAATTTTGCCGATACGAAACTACGGAGGACATTTCTCACTTAGAAAAGCAATGGACAGATTTTTGCATTTGGGTTTTATTGGCCCTCTATTTAAAGATTGTTTGATTTACGCAAGCGTGTGCTCCCATACCCGACCAATTAGGAGGGTCTAAATGAAACGCTGATGCCCTCTTACCCGGTCGATCATTGAAATCTTTGATTGTTGGTGTTGACTTCATGGGGCCTTTTCCCCCTTCTTGTGGCTATCTACATTTTATTGTTTGTGATCTATCTTGCATCTAAAGTGGGTTCAGTTTCAGAATAATGATCTCAGGTTGTTAGATAAGATATATTTTCTCTTCGTTTAGCATCTCGTGATACTTAGTGATGTGGACTCACACGTCGATCTGAAATCTGAGTGATCACTCGCCGGATATCCGCGGTCGCTGCGCGGGCCGATGGGTCCGTGTTATGATGGGGTCAAACCATTTCGGCGACGCTGAATCAGTGTACTAAATCTGATCTGCTCAGTGCCGTGCTGCAGCGATCGACCTCCTGGGCAGTTATAGAGTGGCGCTCGATAGTGTTCTGCGTTATTGATTTGTGTTTTAACCGATCCCAACTCAAGCGAGTATGTGTTTATGCCGATTAAATGAACTTGATGAGTTGCGGAGGAGTCGTGTAAACTCGAATTTACAAGAGGCGGCTCAAGTCATTCCACGACAAATCCATTGCCGGGGAAATCTTTTGGTGTCGAGAAAGTGCTTACACGTACGATTCCGTTACATCTATTTCTGGAAAGCTCATATTTCTCGGGTGGCCCTTTTCATTGTTAAGGTGGTCTATCCATATGGGCGGTGGAAATTGAAAATGGGACGATGGACACTCCTTCAAGGTGAATGGCCAACGCCTCAATAGTTCCTTGAACATTTTAATCCTCGAAACCTGATGAAGATTTAGTAGACCCAACTCTGCAAAACTCTCCTTCAGTATTATCACTCTCAAATTGTTGTAAATAGTTTTGCTTTATTTTTTGTTCTTGTTTTTTTTTTTTTGTTTTATTATTTTCCTTCATTTTGCGTTATTTCCTTTCTTTTCCATAACATATAAGCAGAAAAAAAAAAACAAAAACAAAAAAAAAAAAAAAAATCCACAGGGCTCTTTGTTTACGTATTGTCCTCCAATCTTGTTGTGGGGGTACCTTAGTTCAATGCATTGGGGACAATGCTTGTCTCTGTTGTGGGGGTAGGTGTACACTGGTTGAATGTAACTATCTCTCGTTATATGTTCAGTGGGTCAAATTTTTCAAAATTTGCCTTTTTAGAATATTATGTTTTACATGCTGTACATACCCACTTGATCTCATATACTCTCCACATCATCCCTAACGCATGTGCATCTTAACAAAGCACACACACTTGAGCCTCCTTATTCTTACGTGATGCTCCCCTTGCATTCTACTGTTTTACTTCTCACCCATACCCTGGACTTATGGCGAAATTTCCCCCGATCTTGCTGTGATTGTTTCCAATTGTGCATCATTTTTAGGCCCGGTCATGTGAATTTCATGCATCATAGTCTTTATGGAACACCTTGCATAAGTGGAAATGATTAGGGCCATCATTTGTGCATGCCAGGTGGATTTGTAGAGTCTCAGCCCTTGCACCCATTTGGGCTTTCGAGTTGTCAAGTTTATTGAACCTTAGGAATCGAATTCATGGAGCAACCGGTGATTCTCATGGAGTTGGAAGAACATCGAGAATGAATTATGGTGCAAAGTCTACAAATCTGGTCGGTCGAATACGAACAAGAGAAAGTAGATATGCGGAAAACTGGATGAAAGGCGGTTGACAAGTCAAAGATTATGACCACCATTCCCAAAGTGGAAAATATATATATATTCATTATATATATTCAAAAAAAAAAAAAAAAAAAAAAAAAAAAACAATAACCATTAGCAAAGTCCCTCTTAGGTCGGACTTAAGATCCTACAGAGTAGGACTTGACTCGTCAGGCGATAGCAAAGTCACTAGGTCGACTTTAAGTCCTACCATTAGGATCGGACGAGAAATTATTACCAAAAGGCTTTTTTGCTTTAAAAATCTTAGCACCCCTTCATATCCCTTTTGCTTTTAACATCCAACAAGAAGAGCCCTAGCCGTGTGCTCCTCTTACAAGCGTTTCCAAGCTCAGATTGCTCTCTGCCAGGGTTCCCGGGTCCGAGTTCCAGATTGATTACCTGCAGTCAGTGTTCGCACGTGGTAAGTTGTACCACTCTCCACTAGCATTGTTGCTTTTCTTTCAGTGAGATATGGACCTATTTGGTTGGATTTTGCTGCTGTCACTTTGTGATTGTTGGATGGGAGGTTATGCTCTCCATATGGGCGGGGACTATTTATTAGATATACACGGGACGACTAGTGTTGATCGACGAAGTCTTGGGATATGATTGTTGCCGGGCCGTGCGGGTAGTTATCGCTATCATCGCCATCTCCATGGCGCGTTAGAAGAATACGGGAAAGGGAAGGCATCAGTTCCTCTATGGAGCAATGGTGAAAGAAAGCCCGATGCCACCCCGGCCCGATTGAAGAGAAAAGAGAAAACGGGTTATATCCTCTTGGAAAGTGAGGATCTATCGATGTCGATGAGGAGATTGAGGCTATGTTTAGAAGATTCCAGGGGTGAGCCGCGAAATGGGTTCGGTTAATGACGAATGGGGTTTCGTGCGAGAGAGGTAAATCTGAAACATTTTTATATACTCACCCCATCAGGGTAATTATACAGGAGCAAAATATGCACTTTGTGCACTCAGGAGATAGAGGGTATTTACCTTCAGTTGTTCGGGAGTTCTCCAATTTGAAGGAAAGATCGGCGAATTCGATTACGTATTTGGAAACCTCGGTGATGGGGAAACTGACTTCGTGTCACTCGACTTCGATAGCACATGCCTTGCATTATGTTGATCGGCGCGCCAGTGGCCATATCCACTCAGGGCCATTACTAGTTTCGATGCCCAGCTTTTCACTGAGGCTATGTGCACCCGTCCTGTACCCATGAGTGGATTTATGAGACAGAATTTATCCTGGAAAGTTGAAGCGAATACGCCACGATGAACAAGATCATCCTGATCGTGTTTGGCCGAATGGTTGTGAGAAGCTTCCCAGTCAAGAACAGATTCAGTTGTTATACGAGGTTATGACTGGAAAGCTTATTGATTATGCACTAGTCATATGGTGCGCGATGAGAGAGTTTTACAGTATTGGCGTTCAAGCGAGATATTCGTTCCCCTGCTTGTGACCCGGTATTATAGAAGAAGCGGGGATGGGGAAGCAGTTAAAGAAAAAGAGTGATACCTCGCGGGAGCGAGATCCACGACTAAGACCTTAGCGGCCCGGGCAGCCTGCTAGGCCACGACCACCCCGATGACTCAGCCCTACTCTTGGGACCACTTCTTCCCACCGGTTCCGGCATCTATGAGCACATCGCCTTTGAAGAGGATGGAGCGCGGATCAAGGTGGTTCAAGTGTAATCGCAAGAACAAAGCGGCTAGGCCAGGCGTCTTGCGGGCTTGAGGCCACATCTTCCATGGTGAGCCGGCGATGGCCAGTTCTACCTCTCGGTTTGGGAGTCGAGGAAGAGTTGGACGGCTAACGTGGGCGAGGACCGCATTCTCCACTCGATGGGGATGAGGATGACAACGCATATTTGCACTAAGTTTTGTACTAGAATTGGTGTTGTATTCGGGTAGTAGACCCTTAGCCATGTCATGCCGACACAGTTTGATTTTCCGCTTTCATTGAAGCCCATGGTCATTTACAAGTACATTAAGACCCCTTTGATTCGACTTGTGTTTTCTGTTCCTTTAGACTCTATGCATGATGGTTACATGTTTTATGCTATATGATTGCGTACTTTATTTTGATCATTACAGTTCATTGCAAGCATGACTATCTTGCACTTCTTAAATCCTGATCTAATCTCGAATAACCAATTTTGTGTTTGCATGTTACAACCTCATTGTGGAAGAATGTGGTTGGGTGGTGAGTCATCTTTGGTGTGTATAACGTGGGTGAAATTCTTTATTCCATAAGTGTTGTTTTGAGATTTTTGCAAAGCTATATTATCTGGCGCTTGTTTGGGTTGTGCACAGTGGGTAGTTTCATTCTAAATCTTGCTAGGGACTAGCAAGATGCGAGATGAGGAATGTGATGAATACACATTTGGTGATAATTATAAAGTCAGACACATTTAAACCCTGATGTACTCACACATTTGGCATAGAGCAGTACTTCCTAATCTCTCTTCTGTGTTTTGAGACTTGTGCAGTCTTTTAGGTTTTAAAACGTAAGTGCACGAGGATGTAAGCTTCGAGGAAGCTAATATGAAGCAATACGGATGTGGGTGAGCAATTGTGAAGTCTCGGGGAACCCAGAAGCAGGCAAGGAAAGCACTTGGAGGACAAGTCCTACTTGGAGTAGGACTTAAAGTCCCTCTTGGGTGGGAACTTGTTAGCGAGGTGGACAAGTCTACGGGGTAGGACTTAAGTCCTCTTGAGCACATATTTGGAAAAGTGGCGGTGAGCAACTCTGGTGGGACTTAAGTCCGGTAGGACACTATGAGCTTGCGCGGGGTGTCCAGGAATTCAATCCATGCGAGGGCCACAGTGCGAACCAAAATGGAAAAATCACTTTGGAGAAATTTATAAAAGGAGGAGGACAAGTATTAGAGTTTCCTTTCTTTAGTTTTAGTTCTCTCTTTCTTTAGTTTTTAGTTCTTCAATTCTAGGGTTTAGAGTTTTAATAGTTTTCTCCATTTTCTCAGGCGTTGCTGTAGATCAGTTTGATTTTCACTCTTTGAAATTTGATTCAAGAGTTTGTACTCTTTTCGACATAAATATTTCTTGGTTTAAATCTTAGCATTCCATATTCTCCATTCTCTGGTTTTACAAGTTAATCTGATTTTCTGAGTCTTTGTTTTTGTGGCAATGTTCTTTATCTTTAATTGTTCTTATAAGTTTTATGGAGTTCTAAGCCCCTACTACTTTGGGATCATACGGAAACTCACCGGTCTAGGTATAGTCTTGATTCCTCTGTGATTTTCAATGGATTGTGTAATATTGATCACTTGTGTAGAAAGGTTTAAATCATTAGTTGGGCAAATTCTTGACAACGTGTTAACTGAATATTTAAATTTCACGTTGTGCTTGATCATAATGCCAACTAAAGTTCGTTTAATAGAGAAATTAGGTAACCTTGTTACCAGTCATCTTTATTTTCAAGGCATTCAGATAAATCCTCCATCGGCGGCCCAGTTTCTCAATGGTTCCTAGATGAGTTTACAAAAATCAAGAGTGGGACTTACTGATCAAAGTGAGTGGAACCTAAAAATCCCGGCAATTGTCTTTCTATTTTAAACATTCAAACCAATCAACCATTTCAATCAAACAACACAACATTACAGTTTTCTTTAAACCATACTTTAGAGGAATAGCTCCTATTGATCCAACAAAATCGAGACCACTCCTGTGGAGATGACACATGGATTTACGAGTATTACAATGCTAGGCTTATTTATAATTCCTACGGCAGGGAATAGAATTAGGCATACTAATCGGGGCTGAGCATTATGCACAGTAAAGAGGTCTAATGTAAATAAAAGGCCTTTTGACTGAGCAAGTAGTGTTATCATTAGTGCAAAACTCGGTGAAATATAAAGACCCGGATATCCAACAATCTCGGTTAGCTATTGGGTATCGACGTGGAGCTTACTATTAGACTTAGGAGCTAGTGTGAACCTTCTGCCATATTCTATGTACAAGCAATTAGGTTTGGGAGAATTGAAACCCACTTCCATCACACTGTCACTAGCTAATAGGTCTATTAAAATCTTGAGAGAACCATGAGGATGTATTAATCTGAGTGGATGGGTTTTATTACCCGAGTGGATTTATTATTGCTTGGCCCAGAGAACCGGAGTTGCGGAGTGGGAGCTAATCATGTGCCCATCATTTTAGAGGAGTATTTTGGCTACTTGATACCATAATCAGTGCTTGTAGAATGGGGTTATGCAACTCACATTTGGGAATATGACTTTAGAATAATATTTTTCATTTTAAGTAAGGCATATACACTGGAAGAAGATGAGCGTAGTAATGTATAATAGATCACGATTCTTGAAGAAACGAGCTAATGAGCATCGGAGTGCGAGATGTATTAACTTGAGTTATCGAGTGTCTTGAGACCAGGAACCTCAAAGCATGAGCTTAGATGCAGAGTATTGGAGGAAAAATAGAAATCCTACCTCTATTAGCGGTGTGAACCGAGGAACCCCAGTTGAACTCAAAGCACAAATTTGGAGTTGAAGTATGCATTTACGGAAGACAATGGGCGGTGTCGGTTGTGACTTTATGTTGTGGCCGCCCATGAAGAATAACCTCTTGCACCTTCTCGAGGAGCAATGAGCATTGGGGTGGAAAATTTCTGATTTAAAGGCATAAACCCGGCCAATACGCACCCATCACATTTACCTAGAAAGAGGTCAAAGTGTTGACAGCAGCCACGAGCGGAGGTGAACCCCCACACGGGAGGTAGTCGCATTGAGGTCTTGAAATTGCTCAATGGTATCATTTACCCCATTTGAATAGTACTTGGTGATTGACTCGGGTGGTGCCTAAGAGTCGGGTGACAAGCTGTGAAAAATGAAAAGGGTGAAGAATTGTCTACGACTCCTCTGCGGTTGGAGTGTGCATAGATTATAGGAAACCGATGATGTAACGAAAAGATCACTTCCGTTGCCATTTATTGATCAACTCCTTGGGGTTTCACGGACACCCATTCTATTGCTTTTTGGATGGGTATTCAGGGTATTTCTAGATAGAGATTTTCCCAGAGGATCAGGAAAAGACCACTTTCACTTGTCCATTTGGTACATATGCTTATAGGAGGATGCCTTTTGGTCTTTGCAACGCCCCAGCCGCTTTTCAGAGATGTATGCTTAGCATGTTCAGCGATATGGTGGAGCGCATAATGGAGGTATACATGGATGACATCCTTTAATATATGGGATTTGGGAATGATTGACTAATCTAGAGGCCATCTGTGAAAGGTGCGTAGAGAAGAACATAGTGCTTAAGCTGGGAGAAGTGCCATTTTATGGTTAACGAGAATTATCTTGGGGCACATTATTTCCGACAAGGAATAGAAGTTGATAAAGCAAAGATTGAACTTGTTCCAAATTTGTCGTCCCAAGCGAATGTAAAAGCGATTAGGCAATTCCTTGGTCATGCGGGCTTCTCTGAGGAAGGTTCATTAAAGACTTCTCGAAGATTGCTAAACCCACAGCCAAACTCCCAGAAGATGCTAAATTTATTTGGGAGGAAGAATGCCGGAGAGCTTTGAAGATTTGAAATCCCATTTGACTCTTTGCCCCAATAGTACGGCACCTAGCGCGATTGCCTTTTGAAGTGATGTGTGATGCAGTGATCTTGCTATCGATGCGGTTCTCGGCAAAGAAAATGGAAACCTCATGTAATCTATTATGCAAACAAAACCTTGAATGAAGCCGCAAAAAAGGTATACTCTTATAGAAGGGTATTGGCAGTGGTCTATGCTTTAGACAAATTTCGAGCATACTTGGTCGGGTCTGATATAGTCATTTTTACGGACCATTCCGCTTTGAAGTATCTCCTGACCAAGCAAAATGTGAAAGCAAGGCTCATTCGATGGGTTCTTTTACTTCAGGAGTTTAACTTGCAAATTAAAGACAAGAAGGGAGTAGAGAATGTAGTGGCAAATCATCTTTCAAGGTTAACAATAGCACATGACACTCATAGCCCACCCATCAATGATGAATTCCCTGAAGAATCCCTAATGCAGCTGGAAAAAGCTCCCTAGTATGCTCACACTACAAATTTCATACGGAAATCCATCAGTGGAAGAAGCGAGGATGAAGGTATTTCTTTGAGATCATTCCTATTATTGGGAAGAACCCTTCTTGTTCAAATCTGTGTAGATCAAATAATGTCGGGAAGTCGTGCTGAGGGAGAAGCAGCGGGGGAATTACAGGTCATTGCCATGAGAGGCGCTGTGGTAGTCATTTTCTTCAGTCTTTATCTGGTTCACGGCCTTCCTTATTTAAGGAAGCTCACCAAATGTGCCGTGTGTGTGATAGATGCCAAAAACTCGGGAAATTGTCTCGCCGTCAGATGATGCCATTGAACCCAATTTTAGTAGTCGAACTTTTTGATGTTTGGGGCATCGATTTCATGGGACCCTTCCCCACGTCCTATGGTCACATGTACATATGGCTGGTGAGATGGACTATGTGTCGAAATAGGTTGAACCAATCCACAAGACCAATGACCAGAGTGGTGTATTCTGAAAGCCAACATATTTTCCAGGTTCGGATTATCGAAAGCCATTATTGTGCTTGATAGGGGTTCACATTTTGTAACAAACCATTTGAAAACCTCATGGCTAAATAATTAATGGCTCTGAAATGGCCCACCATAGCATCCTCAAACAAGTGAATTCGAGTAGAACTTGCCAACAGGGAGATCAGACCATTCTAATGAAGGTGGTAAACACAGCGGAAAGATTGGTCCATCAAACTACTTGATTCGTGGGCTGGGACTAACTTTCAAGACAATCCTGGGAATGTCCCTTGTCGGTTGGTGCATGGTAGGCATGTCACCTTCCAGTGGAGATCGAGTACAAGGCATGGTGGGCAATCAAGAAGCTGAACATGGACCTAAGTAGGGCCGGAGTCAAGAGGTTCCTTGATCTCAATGAGTTGGAAGAAATACGGAATGATGCCTACTTGAATTCGAAGATTGCAAAAGAAAAATCAAAAAGATGGCATGATCAAATGATAACTGGGAAGAATTTCAACGGGAACAAGTTCATCAAATCTAAACTCCATCTATTTAGAAGACAAGCTCAAGTCACGATGGACAGGTCCATTCATTGTCCACAGGCATACTTGATAGTTCGATAGATCTAATCAATCCGGATGATGCAGTGTTCAAAGTCAATGGACCGAGGTGAAACCCTGTGGTGCGACAAGCCATCGGGAGGAAATTCTCTGCTGGACCCTCCACACGAGTCCTACAATCCATAAGTCTAAGGGTAGCTCTTGCTTGGTTCCAGCGTACTATTCTCCTTTGTTTAGTTTTTGATTAAAATTCATTTTTGTTCAAAATTTGTGGTTGCAATCTGCGTCTGGGCATTTGATTTCACTTTGTGTTGACAACTGCAGTAACACTAACAAATGAAAATGCCCCTTTTTCAGCCACCATGCCCGGGAGTGCGGTTCTATCCTTAGTTTTGCATTTTCATGACAAGCCCGGTTAAAGGTAAATTTCATTATACCATGTCTGGTTGTTTAATTTTGTTTCCTTTTTCTTTTGCACATCACTTTTTGTGCCCCCACTTTGTTTAAACTGTTTTTGTCTTCAATTGAACAATTGAATTGCTTCAATTGAACAATTGAATTGCCTTTATTTGAAAAATTGAAACCTTGCATGTTGCCTTATTGCTAGAACAATTCCATACATGATTCAATTTTTGGTCAGTTGAAGGTCCAACATACTCAACTTGAATATTTCCCCTTTGAGCTAATTCACACACTGCACACCAGATTATACCAATAGGTTGTGAAATTGTATGCCTCTTTTCGCCTTCTGGCCGGCATAGAGCATGTTAGCACTAGGATGAGTTTGTGTACCATTCAGAAGACCAATGTAATCTTCCAAAAAGGAAAAGAAAAGAAAAAAAAAGCAAAAAGAAAAAGAAAAGAAGAAAAAGAAAAATAAAAGTCGTGAAGCGCCTTGACTGGTACGGTCCGAGGGGTATATGGCGAAAGCCTTTGAAGCACGTGCCACATGCCTTAGTGGTTGGGAGTCATCGACTTAGAGTTCATTATCTGGTGGATGGGTAGAGTATAGCGGTGTAGGTGTGATTTCGAAGTCATTCGGGTGGGGTGAAGCACAGTAGAGTTCGGTAGTCCGTGATCCTTTTGGCTTGATGCCTAAACCTTAATTGGTTAGGAGGTCATCGGTGGATTAGATTACGGACTTTAGTGAAATCGAGTTTTGAGCATTGCACCTACATTGTAGTCGAACGAAATAAGAGTGTAACTTTTCCTATCTAGATTTGTTCAGCGGCAGGCCAGCCATGTAGCTGGGTTGGGGGGAGGGAACAATTTTTTGCACTTTATTGGCTCGTCGGTTATGTTAATAAACCATTAGATCTTTGTGGAAATTTAGTTGAGAATTTTGGATGGTATTGACCTAAAAATTGTTCTTGCATGGTTTTGGTTCTCATGTAGGTTTCAAACTTGGTGTCAATTTTCATTTTAAAAAAGGTAATGTTTATTTGTACATACATTTTTATTTGAACCATAAACTTTTGAAAATCCACTTGCATGCATGCCTTTATTATTTTGCATTGCTAAGGGACTAACCCAGCGTTTCGGTTAAGGGAGTGTAGATTAGTACCAAAGTTCTATTTGAGCCCTTCGAGATAGGTTTGAGTGCTTTTTGTTTGCTAATCTTGTCAATTAAGCCAATTGAAGTGTTCGGATCATAGTATCACTTATGCCGTTAGGGTTATTTTTGATTATTTTACTTGAGTTTTTGCATACCTTGAGGTCGATATCGAGATGTGTTGAATAATGAAGATAAAACTATTTTCCACCATCAAACATGTCATAATTCAGTGAAGGAATGGAGGCAAAGTGAAGAAGAAACGATGCAGTGGAGGTTCGGGATGCGGTCACAGTGAAGAGCAGGCAACCCGGAGATTTTAATATGATTCCAGAAAAAATTTATTTGGGATTCACCAAAAATTTCAGTCATAGAAAATTTCATAATCTAGCGAAATTGAAAAAAATTATTGGAAGCTAGCGGTTTATCTCTATATAGCGAAAATCACTATGCCTAGCGAAATTCTTCAATTTCGCTATCTCTAAAATATTTCGCTAGCTAGCGGGAAGTGGTAGTGCATAGCGAAATTTTGGGTTGTATCTGCATCGATTTAAGCTAGGCTAGCTGGCCACAACTACCTAAGCGAGGAATTTTTGCGCATGCGAATCTCACCCTTACGTCATATTTTTTTGTAATTAATGCCCCAGCAGAGCTTCATTTTGGTGTATTACCTCTTTGTCCTTGTATTAGCCAATATGTTAGGCTTTCTTGTATTTTCATACATTGGGTAGCCTATATATTTGCAGGTGTAAAGGAGAGGAATCTTTTGCTGACTTTTTCATTTTATGTAAATATCTCCAGCTTTAGTTAGGGTTTGTTTTCTCTCTTCTCCTCTCTCCTCTTCCTCTCATTTTCTAGGCTGCAAACAACCCTCTTAGGGATGACAACTCGAGATGCTTGAACTAAGTCTCTTAGCTTTGAGAGGAAGGTAGCTAGCTTGGTTGTGGGGCGGTTGCGAGTTGTCCTCATGTGTTAAATGCTACGAATGCGTAGTTATGGTTCCATCTTCTCAAACTAGGGTTGAATATCATTTAATGTCATTGCTTTGGCGATACTTACCATGTTTTAGGATCTGATGCATACTTATTGCTAGATGTCTTGTTGTTCTTTAGATGAATGGCCTTTACGAGCCGAAATGAAGTTGAATGTTAGGGTTTCAAAGCGAAAGGAGGCAGCAGATGCATATTACTGTGTTGACTAGAATAGGAATTGATTCTAGGGTTAGGTTTTTCCTAGTTAAACAAAGATCCCGGTTATGTCTTGGACTATAGGTTGCTTGCCATGATGCGAGGATAAACCAGGGACACTTGTTACCCCCATGTTGTCAAGCTAGTGACCTAAACCCTTCAAAGTTACCTTTTCTCCTTCACTTCCGGTTTTACAATTAATCACTATCCAGCAACTTCCTTTGTTTGAAACAAATCCGAATCCAAATTAAAAGCCTCAGATGCAAGTCATTTCATGGGGATGAAAAGCCCATCCCGCCGTGTTAGGCCTGAAGCACGCTATCTTGCGGTAGCTTGACTACGCGGTAGGAGGAACTTAGGACTACAAATTTTGTTGATTCTGAATCACCCTACCGTGGCACGAATCAGCAGGCACTTGGTACCAATTTCGTTGAATCAATCCATGCATAAAGGATTCGGGTTGATCTACTTCAAAATTGGAAAGATAGAAATGCAGAAACCAAGTGCAGGGAGGAAGTAGTGCAGAGCAATTTCACGCACGGTCTTGAAATTTATTAGCATTGTGAAATTTCACTCTTTGCGTGAAAATTTTACATCTTGAATTTCTTTGCTTCCCGTTTCGACCGAGCATTTTTATTTTGCTCTTTTCCAATTTACCCTTGGTACAATTTTGATGTCTTCATATGTTTATGTAATTTCCTTTGTTACTGAGCACTATATAAGCTCAGTCAAGCTCGTAGCAAATCAATCAATCTTTCAGTACAGAGACGAGACTTTTGGTTCCAGTTTTCACGCTTTTCTTCTTATCTCCCATTTTCTCGCCATCCAAACATGCCTTGATGATGACAAATCAAGGCATGCTTGGCTAAAACCTCTTCATCCTTGAAGAGGAGGCCCTGGAGTGAAGGTTGTGAGGTAAACTGCATATTCTCTTGGTTTCATTTATGGGTGTTTACATTCCTGCATCTTACCTTAGGTTAAAATCTTCTAGACCTACCCTCACTGACGTGTATTTGGCAAGCTTTTTGGTTACAGTGGATGCTTATCTTTAGATCCCCTGTTATTCAGTTAGTTGTCTCCTATTAGTTCTTGTAGGGTAGTTTATGAGATGTGTTCCTAAGCGTCAAGGACATTTATGCTTATTAAATGCCATGTTTTAGAAGAAAGTTTTAGGGTTTAGGTTTTAATGCCAAATGAAGAGATGCAGTTCGGGAATGACTATATGTCATCATCCCAACCAAGAGGAAAGAAAAGGCAGAGGACATGTTGAATGCCTTAGAATCCTACACAGTGGCGGGAGTTCTCTTTTCCCAAATTTATTTCAAGTTATATTCGATTTGCAACCAACCACCTTTGTTTTTTAACAAAACCTGAAAATCCAAAGAGAAAATACCATTTTCAATCAATTGCATTTCTTCTCTCACGAAGAAAACCCATCCCCGTGTTCGACCCTAGACCACTATACTGTAGTAGCCTAGCTACGGCAGTAGGAAACCTAGGATACAAATTTTGTTGATTCCTATCGCCCATGCATGAATCGGAGTAGGTACGCCAAAGTGTCGGGCTTGATGCGGAGTTGGGCAAGGCGGGAGTGAACCACTGACCTTTCGGCTACGGCTTGTTGAATAACTCTTCTTTGCTCGGGTGGTAGCGGTCTGATGGAGATGCGGGAGAAGGCCTTTGAAGAGCGGATGGAGACCCTCCTTGACAAAGTGCTGGCTATGACCGAGGAGTTCCAAGAGTGAACAATATCTCTAGAAGGCGAGATCGTACTATTGAAATAAGCAATGGTGCATGGGACACCATCTGCCTCAGATCCACCTTTACAAAGGTGTGAGTGCCTGAGCCCAAGCCTTTGGTGGTGCACGAAATGCCAAAGACTTGGAAACTGCCTTTGGGACTTGGAACAATATTTCATTGCTGCTCAGATACCTGTTGGTGAACAAGTGATGATAACATCATGTATTTATTGGGCGATGCAAAGCTTTTGTGGCGGACCATATCAAGTGACTATGCTACTGGTTGTCGACCAAAGATCGAGAGTTGGGAGACCTTGAACAAAGAGCTAAAGGATCAGTTCCTTCCCACGAACACACCATGGATGGCTAGAGAGTCTTTAAAAAAACTCAAGCAGACGGGTTCGGTCAGAGACTACGTGAAGGGGCTTAGCTCATTGATCCTTGACATCAAAGAAATTTTCGAAGTCGACAAGCTGTTCAACTTTATGTATGGATTGCAAAGATGGTTCAAACTGAGTTGAGAAGGCAAGGTGTCCAAGACTTGCCCTCAGCCATGGCGGCAGTGGACTGCCTAGTCGACTAAAAGCTGACCTCTTCTCATACTCCCACTTAAAAGGGGAAAGGCTAAAAGAAAGAGTCGAGTTGGAAGTCGAAATCAAAGATCTCTAAGATGAGTGAAGGTAAGGGTTGGAAGAGGCCTGATACACAGGCTAAAGTGGGGGAAAGAGCGACTTCTTCACAAGCTACTAGACCATCGGGATGATATGTCTGCGATGGGCCACATTGAGCGAGAGATTGCTTAAGGAAGGAAAAGCTCAATACAATCATAGCCGAAGATGGGGAAAGCAGCAGGTTAGAGGTCCCTATGAGAGCTAACCCTCTTTAGCTATTGAATGCCATTCAAGCCGAGGTAACTCATAAGGGGTTGATGTATGTTGAGTTTCTGACTAGTGGGTAGATCGTGGCTTTGGTAGACAGTGGGGCAACCCACAACTTCATATTGGCAAGGGAGACAACCAGACTCGGATTGAAGCTCGCTAAAGATGACAACAAGCTCAAGGCCGTGAACAACCAAGAACAAGAGAAGCATGGCCTGACAATGAACGTCGTAATTAAAATGGGGGATTGGAAAGGTACGATAGACTTCCTTAGTATGCCTTTGGATGATTTCAATTTTTTTTTTGGGTAACGACTTCTTCCAAAGGGCTAAGGTAGCCTTGTTGCCACACTTGAATGGACTGTTGATCATGGACGAGAAGTAGTCATGCTTTGTGGCCGACATTAGTAAGCCACCTAAGAGACCTATAAGGGAGAAGACCTTGTCAGCTCTGCAGCTAGAGAAATGACTTAGGAAAGGCGAGCACACATATGTTGTGGCACTGATCAAGATCAAGCTGGACAAGCACGTTGAATTACCGGATGCAGTAGTCCCCATGCCAAGAATATTTGAGGACGTGATGCCTCTGGGTTAGCAGAAGCTACCAGGAAAGGAAGCGGATCATCAGTTGAGCTCATTGCCGGGATCGAGACCACACCTTGCGATCTCATGTCGGATGACTCCACCAGAATTGATAGAGTTAATAAAGCAATTGATAGAGTTGTTGGATGCGAGCTTGGTCCAGCCCTCTAAAGCACAGTATAGGGCACCGGTGCTGTTTCAAAAGAAGCAAGATGGATTGCTTCGGATGTGTGTTGATTATCAGGCATTGAACAAAGTCATAATAAAGAACAAGTATCCGATATCGTTGGCTATGGAACTGTTCGATTGATTGAGCAAGGCCAAGTACTTTACCAAGCTAGACTTGTGATTTGGATATTGGCAAGTGCGTGTGGTTAAAGGGGACGAGGCCAAGACTACATGTGTGATGTGGTATGGAAGCTTCAAGTTCTTAGTCATGCCCTTCAGATTACCTAACGCCCCTACGACATTTTGTAACCTCATGAATGATGTTCTATTCGTCTTCCGGAACTCATTCGTGGTGGGTATGCAAACGACATTGCTTGATCTCTGGCAGTATCTAGAAGATCACTTGGCTACGCTCGAGAAGGTATTTGATAGGCGAGGCGGGAGCAGGTTGTATGTCAGAAGAAGGAGAAATGCAGTTGCTCAAACTAAGATCAAGTTCTTAGGGCACTTGATTTCCAAGCCTAGATTCGGATGGATAGTGTGAAGGTAGAAGCAATTTGAGAATGGCCTGCCCCTACTAAGGTGACAAAACTTCAATCATTTCTCCAGCCCTCTCATCTACTTATTGAAGAAAGAAAGGAAATGGGAATGTGATGCAGAGTGACAAGCTGCCTTCCAAAAGCTTAAGGATGCGATCACCTCAGAGTCAGTTTTGAGATTGGTCGACTAAGAGTTTCATTTGAAGTGCCCACGGATGTGTCGGACAGGGCACTAGGTGTTGTGTCGGTGCAAGAGGGGCACCCGATATCATTCGAGAGTCGGAAGTTGGATGCAACAGAGTAAAGGTACAACACCCACGAGAAAGAGATGATTGTGGTCATCCATTGCCTAGAGACATGGAAGCACTACTTGATGGGAACACGGTTCATAGTAGTGATTAACAACACAGCCAACACCTTCTTCAAAACTCAGAAGAAGCTCACTTTCAAGCCATCTCGATTGCAAGAGTTCTTGGCAAACTTTGACTTCGTGTGGGTGCATAAGCCTGGTCGACACAACCACGTGGTAAATGCGCTGAGTAGAAAGGAAGTTGCGAGTTATGTGGGTTCGTTGAGTCGAGTTGTGGCAGACTTCACAAAGCGAGTAAGACAAGAAGCTCCACAAGACCCGACATATCAAAAGCTGGTTGAGCAAGTGAAAGATGGCACCATGAGGCGATATTGGCTAGAGAATTAGTTGCTTTACTTCACGGGAAGGAAGCTGAGGCGAACACAACCCTTTCGACTCATCTTGTTGAAGCCTTCCTACTGCTTGTGTCGCAGCGAGATCTAATGGTGATACGAGAGAAGGCCTTTGAAGAGCGGAAGGAGACCCTCCTTGACAAAGTGCTGGCTGTGACCGAGGAGTTCCAGGAGTGGACAAGATCTTTAGAAGGAGAGATCGTAGTGTTGGAGTGAGTAATGGTGCATGGGACACCATCTGCCTCGGATCCACCTCTTTCAAAGATGTGAGTGCCTGAGCCCAAGCCGTTTGGTGGTGCACGAAATGCCAAAGACTTGGAGAACTTCCTTTGGGATATGGAGCAATATTTCATTAATGTCCAGGTACCTGCTGGTGAATAAGTGACAATAACCATCATGTATTTTTGGGGCAATGCAAAGCTTTGATGGCAGACCATATCAAGTGATGATGCTACTACTAGTCGACCAAAGATCTAGAGGTGGGAGACCTTGAAGAAAGAGCTGAAGGACCAGTTCCTTCCCACGAACACATCATGGATGGCTAGAGAGAATTTTGAAGAAGCTCAAGCAGAAGGGTTTGGTCAAAGACTACATGAAGGAGTTTAGCTCACTGATCCCTGAAATCAAGGACATGTTCGAAGTCGACAAGTTGTTTAACTTCATGTCAGGATTGCAAGGATAAGCTCAAACTTGTAACGCCCTAAAAATACCCTAGAATGTCATAATAAATTTTTTTATATATTTCGGGTATGAATTGAGCCAACTTGGGTATTTTTCGGGAATTGTTAAATGAATATTGAATAAATGATTATATGGCTAAGAGCCAAATGCAAATATTATGTGCTAAATGAGAATTGGTTGGACAGGACATTTTACCCGAGTGTAAAAGGAAAAATTTGGAATTTGTAAATGAGAACTAGGGTCAATTGTAGATAGTTTAAGCGTCTAAGTGTGATTATGAGAGTTAGTACAAATAAAATGAAATATGGGCTATAAAGCAATTTGGGAGAAACTTAAGTCGAAAAGAATGCATTTTTGTTTGGTGCGAAACGAGGCCTTATAGTAAGTGACTTAAGACAAAAAAAAAAAAAAAAAAGAGAAAATGAATAGTATGGAAGGCCAAACAAGGCCTTACACTTAAAATGAGTTTAAAAGACCAAAGTGGTCTTTGGATGCTCGATAGAGCCGCGTCATGTTTTGGGAGGAAAGGAAGGAGAAAAGGGAAGAAGCCCAGGGCTTGGGAGAAGATCGAGCTTTGGTGTGGTTCCTTCCCATTTCTTGCTCCTAAAGTCAAACAACTTGGAAGAAGATTTGAGAAGAGGCTAAGGTAAAGGAAATCAAACCCCCAACCTCATCTTTTATAGTTTTGATTTTGGAAAAGCTAACTTAAGAAAGGTTTTCATTGATTCTAAACCTTTTGGAGTTGTTTTGGAGTGGATTCCATGATGATTTTGATATGGGATGAATTAGAGGAGGTTTGTGGAAGAAAAAATGGTGAAAATGCCCAAAATCGACATTTAAGGCAAAATGCGCGTAGTGGTGCGGGTGCGAAAAGTGGTCTGGGGTACCCGTGTGTAGTGGGCGAGTGGTGCGGAGTACCCATTGGCGGTGTGGGGTGAATGTAGATGCTAGTCAGAGTGATACCGTGCCACTACTTCCCGGCTCACAACCTTAATTTGGCATATTTTTGCACCGTTAAGTCCCGTATTCGTACACGATTGTTTAGGGACCCTAAGAAATGATTAATGAGGGTTCAAATAAAGATAGAACTAAGTGAAAAACGTACCTTACCTCGCCACCTCGACGAAGCGAATTGGGCAGATTTAGTGTCTTAACCCAAAACCGTTAACAAAGATAAATTGTCATTCACTAAAAATATGATTATTGTTTATCCACTAAGAGTGGCGTGATTGTTATTGACTAGGGACGGGTGACGATCACCTAACCTAGGATCGAGATCGAAGAGAAGGAAACTAGAGCCGATAACTTCGGTTTGTTCTCTGACTCTATTCTTATTTCAAGTGTTTTGGTAGTTCACCACATAAATTTGAAATGATTATACGAAATGAGCATATCTTTGAAATGATATTACGAAAGTGCATATGGAATTGAAATGTGATATTGAAATGTTTGAAAACCAAATGGTCTGAATGATGTCGAATTGTAAGCGAATTGGCCAATTTTGACATCTTAACTTAAATCGATATCTGGAATGAGGCAGCTTGGAGGGATGCAAATGAGCATAAGATCATGATGGTGTGATGAAGAAATGTCCCAATTGGCGGGATGCGCATCGTGACCGTCGTGATGGCGTGTGGCATTTAAGTGATACCACATGTCGAGTGCACCGTGGCATCCGTCATGATGGGAGGCCGAATTGTTGGATGTGTAAGTGCATTCGCCCGGAATGATAAAAGGGGCCGGGATTAAATGAAAACGGAGTCCGTCGCGAATGGTGAATAGTCGAAGTGAAATCGCCGGCGTTGTGAGTGTAAATGGGATTTTATGTATATACTTAAATCTCATAAATTGAATTGTGAATTGAATTGTTGCATTGAAAATGCATGTTGTGATACGATAAATGATTTGTAAAATGAAAGCATGCGAAAATGAATAACATGAGTAGGTTTGGATATAAGAGGCATGGTTTAATGTTAAATGCATGTCTTGAATATTGGAATAGAACTGTATAGAACCACTAAGCATGAAAATGTTTAGCGTGTAGTTTTTTTTTAACTATGCACAAGTATAAAGTGAACAGGAAAGAAGGCCAAGAACAAGAAGTGCAGAGTCATAGACAAAGTTGTGGCGTATAAGTGTATACCCCGCCATATGCATTTCATTTCTTTTTTAACATGTGACATTTTGTAAACAAAAAGCATTGAGCATTAGAACTAATGTTTTATTTATCATTTGTAAAGGCATGATATGCCTTAATGTAAGTAATGTTTTTATAAATGTAAATGTTTATGGGCTACAAATTTGAAAATGTTTAAGCGTATTAAATGAAAACCTAAGTGAAAAACATAATTAAAATGTTTTGATAAGATAAATAAAAGCGGTTGCGGAATGTAGGACTCGGTTTGGATCCACCATTTAGATTAAGTGGGGATCACAGTCCCGACATTTTGAAAAAGAAAATTTAAATAAACGGTAAATAAAAAAAAAATTAACGAGCATCCACAGGTTTCGGTTTGAACTACGTCATTGGTTAAGCGGGCATGGGGGTCACTACAAAAAGCGAGTTGAAAGGCAAGGTGTCAGCTTGCCCTCGGTATGGCGTGTAGTTATCCTAGTCGACTAAAAGATTACCTCCTCCCATACTCCCACTTAAAAGGGGATAGGCCAGAAGTAAGAGTCGAGCTGGAAGTCAGAATAAAAGATCTCTAAGATGAGTGGAGGCAAGGGTTGGAAGAGGCCTGATACACAGGTCAAAGTGGGGGAAAGATCGACTTCCTCACAATTTGCGGACCATGGGGATGCTAATAATACTGCGATAGGCCAAATTGAGCGGGTACTAAGGAGAAGCTTCGATGCAATCATAAGGCGAAGATGGAAAACAATGAGTCAAGGTCACTCTGAGCCAGCCCTTTCGGCTATTGAATGCCACATTGGCCAGGAAACTCATAAGGGGTTGATGTATGTTGAGTTTCTGAATGGTGGGTAGAAGATTGTGGCTTTGGTAGACAGTGGGGTAACCCACAATTTCATATCGACAAGGGAGACAGCTAGACTCGGATTGAAGCTCGCTAAATATGAGAACAAGATCAAGGCCATGACCAGCCAAGCACAAAATATGCATGGCCTTACAAAGATTGTTGCAATTCAGATGGGGGATTGGAAAGGTATGATAGACTTCCTTAGTGTTCCTTTGGATGATTTTGACTTTGTTTTAGGCCATGATTTCTTCAAAATAGCCAAGGTAGCCTTGTTGCCACACTTGAATGGATTGCTGATCATGGATGAGAAGCAACCATGCTTTGTGGCCGGCATCAGCAAGTCGCCTAGGAGACCTTCAGGGGAGAAGACCTTGTTTGCCTCGCAGTTAGAGAAAGGACTTAGGAAAGATGAGCACACATATGTCGCAGCACTGATCGAGATCAATTCGGATAAGCACGTTGAAGTACTAGATGTAGTAGTCCCCATGCTAAGGATATTTGCAGACGTGATGCCCCTTGAGTTTCCTAAGAAGCTGCAACCGAGAAGGCAAACGGATTATCAGATCGAGCTCGTGCTAGGATCGAGACCTCCGACCCAAGCTCCTTATCAGACGACTCCACTATAGCTAATAGAGTTGAGGAAGTAATTGACATAGTTGCTAGATGCGGGCTTGGTCTAGCCCTCCAAAGCACCGTATAGGGCATCGGTGCTGTTTCAGAAGAAGCAAGATAGATCACTTTGGATGTGTGTAGATTACCGAGCACTGAACAAAGTCACGATCAAGAACAAGTATCTGATACCTTTGGCTACGGAATTGTTCGATCGATTAAGCAAGGCCAAGTACTTCACCAAGCTAGACTTGAGATCCGGATATTAGAAAATGCGTGTGGCTGAAGGGGATGAGGCCAAGATTACGTGCGTGACACGGTATGGAAGCTTCGAGTTCTTAGTCATGCCCTTCGGGTTGACTAATGCCCTATGACATTTTGTAACCTCGTGAATAATGTCCTATTCGGCTTCCTGGACTCATTCGTGGTTGTATACTTGGAGGACATCGTGATCTACAACCTAACTCTAGAAGATCACTTGGTACACCTCGAGAAGGTATTTGACAGGCTAAGGTAGAACTAATTGTATGCCAAGAAGGAGAAGTGTGAGTTTGCTCAGACTGAGATCATGTTTTTGGGTCACCTTATTTCCATGGCCTAGATTTAGATGGATGGTGCGAAAGTGGCAATAATTCGAGATTGGCTAGCCCCGACCAAGGTGACAAAACTTTGATTATTCTCAGTTTAGCAAACTACTACAGGAGATTCATCATGGGCTATTCTAAGATAGCCTGTCCTCTCACAGACCTTTTGAAAAAAGAGAGAAAGTGGGAATGGGATGTAGAGTGCCAAGCTGCCTTCCAAAAACTTAAGGATATTCTCACCTCATAGCCAGTTTTGAGACTTTCCAACTTGGAATTGCAGTTTGAAGTGCACACAGACGCATTGGACAGGGCCCTAGGTAGTGTGTTGGTGTAAGAGGGGCACGCGATAACATTCGAGAGTTGGAAGTTAGATGCAGCAGAGCAGAGGTACAACACCCATGAGAAAGAGATGACTATGGTCATCCATTTTCTAGAGATATGGAAGCGCTACATGATGGGAATGAGGTTTGTAGTAGTGACTGAAAACGTAGCCAATTCCTTCTTCAAAACTCAGAAGAAGCTCACTTCCAAGCAAGCTCGATGACAAGAGTTCTTAGCCGACTTTGACTTTATGGGATGCACAAGTTGGGTTGACATAACCCAGTAGCAGATGCGTTGAGTAGGAAGGAAGTTGTGAGCTACATGGGATTGTTGAGTCGAGTTTCGGTAGTCTTCACAAAGCGAGTAAGACAAGAAGCTCCACAAGACTTGACAAATCAAAAGCTAGTTGAGTAGGTGAAGGAAGGCACCACGAGGCGATACTAGCTAGAGAACAAGTTGCTTTACTTCACAGGAGGGAGGCTATATGTGCCTTCAAGCTAGTTGAGACTAGAGTTGCTGAAGGAGACACATGATACAAAGTGGGTTGGTCACCCAGGAGAAGAGAGGACATTGACGTTGCCCGCACGGTCTTTTCATTGGCCTAAGATGAAGGAAGACGTGAAAGCTTATGTCAGGACATGCCATGTTTGTTGTAATGCCCCAAATATACCCTAGTATTTTTTTTTATATATAATGGCATTTTATTATATGTTTAGGGTATAAAATAAATTAAATGAAATTTTAAGATTTAAATGCTTAGAGCAGAAAGATATACCCAGCTTTAGAAAATTTTACATAAACCAATTAAATTTGGTAAAAATGTCAAATGGGGACCTAAGGGTCCCCAAAAATATAAGTGCAAAATTATGTAAATGAAATGAAAATAAAATTGAAATGAAAGTGAAATGAAGCTATTAAAATGACAAAAATGAGAAAATGGGGTTTAGTGAGAAAGCCACCTTGGGGCCTTGTGAATAGGAGACATAAAGACCATATTTTGGCCTTTGAGAGACATTCCTCTCATTAAGGCATTTTCATTTTTGAGAAAAAGGGAGAGAGATAGGGTTTTTGAATGGGGATATTTTTGAATTGCTCCATGAAAATCAAAGGCTGAAGTAATAAAAAACAAGGAGGAACCATGGTATTGAAGTTTGAAAGAGATTTGAGGTAAGACTCAAACCTTAAACCCCTTTTATTTTGTTTGAGTTGGGGAAAACCCCAAATGTGGATAAAAAGAGTTTTGTTTTGGTTGTAAATGAGTTTTGGGGTTGTGTTGGGTTGGTTTTGAAGAATTGTTGGACAGTATTGGTTTGGATTGGTTTGGAGGAGTGGTTGTAAAAAGAAATGTTTGGTTTCAAAGAAATCTTTGTCAGTACCTGTCAAAACCCCTGTTCTTGTTTTGGCTATAGATTGAGTTATAATCATCCAAATGAAGTGATTCCAATTCTTAAAGAACCATAAGAGATAGAGATACAAATTTTTAGAAGGGACCAAGAGAAAATTGTACCACTAAGGCTCCCGAATATGGGCTTAAAGAGGGGTTTGGGTTGCTTACGGGTAGGCCATGTTTTGGGTGTAGTTGAGTTTCACTCATCCAATTTGAGTGATCCAAAATTCTGGGTAAACTAGACTTCTATGAGAATAATTTACTTGAAGTAAGTGTATGCAAATTGTAACTCCAAAGTTCCTAGAAATCTGTCAAAGTGGAGCTATATGCATATTTTGTTTTGCAAATTAGAGTATTCTAGATGTAAAATGCGAGAACTTGAGTTTTGGTGATCCAAGTGGAGAAGAAACCTTAGAACCATAGATTAAAATGAGTGAAGTAACCATTACCAATTTATGGATTTAAGACCCCGAATCGAATAACGATGGGTGATCCCTATGAGCTAACCAATTTGGCATTAAAATATCGTAGCTTTTGTTTGGAATTTGTTTTGGCTAAGTGTGTTTTGGAATTTATGAAAATAGATTGTTGGGATGATTAAAGGTCTTGGGAAGGAATATATGGTCTTAGAAATATTAACTTTATGCTGGGCAAATTTATTTGGGAATTTATTTGATTTTAGAAAGTGTTTTGTTACAAGCTGTCAAAGTGGATAGGTTAAGGTTTTGGGATGTTAAAGTTCAAAACTGGACCAACTGGTTTATAATCTGATTTTGGGTGCATGGGGTTGGTTAGACCTTGATCTAAGCTAATCAAATCAATTTTTGAAGTTAATTTTGGATAACATTAGGATTGGTTTTGGTGAGACGTTTTAAAGGTACTGCTGCCTGAAAAAAAAAAACAATATTTTTTGCCATGTTTGTGTTATGTGGTTGAGGGCCTTAGAGAATGAATTTTAAATTGAAAATTCTTAGAGATGTCATTGGATATATAAAGGACTAAACTAGAGAGTTTCATAATTTTTGAAGACCATTTGAATAATTTTTGGGTAATAAAGTCCAAAGAGTACAAAATTGGAAAATAACGGTCCTTGCATGTGGTGTTAGTGTCTGTTTGAGGTTTTTGACTTAATCTTCCTTTGGGGATGGTTTAATTGATCAAGAGTAATGTTGGAAAAGGATTAAAAGGCAGGGAAAAATTTTATTATTTTGGTTATGTGATGGATTAAAGTTGGGAAACTAACAACCATGCCAGACTTGTATCTTATTTGCTAGCAAATTAAGAATACGATATGGCTTAATCAACCCTAACTTGAAAATCACTAGTACGCATGAATAATATTGTTCTTTAATTATATTGGAATAGGGGCTGACGAGGTGGAAATCCTGAACTGAGATCGAGATTCCGAAGATTGGAATCAAAGTGCAAAGCTTTTTGGGTTTGTTCTACACCTTTCTCTCATTATTTAGAATCTCTATCTCCAAAATGTTTGAGTTGCATATTGAATTGTTTTAAATTGATTTGATGAAAACAAATTGTGAAATGAATTGCAAGTTGATTTAAGTTAAGAAATTTGAGAAATTGATTGATTGCGAAATGAATGACATGAAAATTGCATGATTATTGAAATGGTTGTTTGTATAAGAAATACATACTATATTGTATTTTCCTATAAATGATTGAATGCCCTTAATAGAATATTCGCAGTTAAATTCGATTTAAGTATAGTTGGTATACCAATAAGAGTCAGTTTCACGTACTATTATGGCATCTGGAGTTAAGTAGTCGACGGGACAATATCGAGTAGTGTCATCATGGGTACATATTTTTATAAACCGTGTTTACATTGGCCTACATCCCAGCGGGACCGTGCCGGTGATTTGTTATCCAATGCGCCGAAATCATAGGTTAAATTTGATAAGGGCTAAACTGCAAAATGATAATGAGAATGAAAAAGTGCATGATTTATGATGCGAGATGATTTTTACACATGAAAATGCATAGTTTGAGATGACGATGAATTGTAATTGATTAAATGGAAATATATCTTTATGTATGTATTGTCTTGCATTGGTCATTTAAGAAAGTGCAGCATTGTCTTATGAAATTGCATGATTTGATTTAAGCGAAATAAAGAGATAATCATTATAGAACCACTAAGCATGAAAATGCTTAGTAGCGTAGTATTTTATCTATCTTCGCAGTGCGAGTAAACGGGAATGAAGGACAAGATGAGGGCATAGGAGTCATGAAAGTTGTGGAGTAAAATTATATATTAAAATCCATATGCATCCATCCTACTTTTGAACAATTGATGTTTGTGATCAAAAGAGTTAAACTCTGAAACGATTTTGTATATTATTTTGAATGGGCATGGAATGCCATCTTTTTGTTAAATGTAAATGTTTATGGGCCTACCGAATTGAAATCGCTTCCGCACATATTTGAAAGTGTTTATATGAAATGGAATGTCGGCATAAATGGTTATTTTGTTTTTGTATATGTTTTGGTAAATGAACCTGGCTAGCAACTCGGACTTAGTTCGGATCCGCCAATTAGGTCGGGCCAAGAATGAGGTGCTACATTTGTCAAGTTGACAAGATCGAGCGGAAGAAGGAAGGAGGTTTTCTACAACCCCTACCTATTCTGGAAAGACCATGGCAGTGTTTATCGATGGACTTCATCAGTGGGTTTCCGAAAGTTGAGGGCTTCGGATTAGTTTTGGTAGTGGTGACCCAGGGTTCTCTAAAATTACCTTTGTCTTCATACCAGCTGAGTGAGTGCTCTGGCTGAAGCAGCGTGCATTGTAAGCAATTGAAGAGCGAGAAATAAAATTATATATTTCATCAATGGAATACATCCCTAAATATACATCACAATTGATATAAGAAAGGAAAAAAATATTCTTTTAAAAATCTCCTTAAAATATTGACTAGGGTAAATAACTCCTAAATAGTAAATAACTCCTAAATTTAATAGATTACAATAATATACAATATGTGGGAAAAAGATCACCACATGTTTTCATTAAAATAGAGAGACCATGATTTATCTTTCCACACTCCCCCTCAAGCTGGTGAATAGATATTATCCGTTCCTAGCTTGCTTATAATCCTTTGAAATGCAGCATTGGTCAACCCTTTAGTAAAAAAGTTAGCAAGTTGTCTTCCTTAAGGAACATAATAAGTACACACCAAACTGTTACCAGGCTTTTCTTTTATGAAATGTCTATCTATTTCAACATGTTTGGTCCGATCATGTTGAACCGAATTGTGTGCAATGTCAATGGCTGACTTGTTATCACAATAGAGTCTCATTGGAACTCCCCACTCAACTTTAAGATCACACAAAATAATATTGAGCCACAATAATTCACATATTCTTAATGCCATTGCTCGGAATTATGATTATGCACTTGACCTAGCCACAACATTTTTCTTATTGCTCCTCCAAGTTACTAGATTTCCACCAATAAGAATTCAATATCCTGAGGTAGACTGCCTATTAACAACAGACCCTGCATAGTTTGCATTTGTGTATGCTTCTAGTGTCAAAGGTTGCCCTTTTTTGTACATGATTCCCTTCCCAGGATTAGCTTTTAGGTACTATAGGATTCTATGGACAACCTGGAGATGAGCTTCCTCGGGATCATGCATGAATTGGCTTACTACACTAACTGCAAATGCAATGTCTGGCCTAGTGTGTGAAAGATAGATTAATCTCCCAACTAGCCTTTAGTAGTTATCCTTGTCAACCGAGACATCTCCATTGGCTTCTGCAAGTTTGTGATTTGGCTCAATAGGTGTTTCAGTAGGTTTGCAGCCAATTTTTCCTATTTCCCGAATCAGATCAAGAACATACTTATGTTGTGATACGAAAATCCCTCTCTTTGACTGAGCTACCTCAATTCCCAAAAAATACCTTAATTTGCCAAGTTCTTTTTTTAAGCAATGCCTTAATTCTTCTTTTTCTTTGAGATCATCCTCTATCACTGTTATATCATCAAAATAAACTAATAGTGCTGTAACTCCCCCTAAAGTTGAGTGTTTAATGAACTTTGTATGATCTCCTTAACTTTGTTTATATCCCAATCTTGTCATCACCTTAGTGAATCTTCTAAATCGAGCACATGGAGATTGCTTGAGTCCATACAAGGCTTTCTTGATCTGGCACTTTCACTTCAACAGTATTCACGTAGTTGGAATATCCATGTTTATCTCTTCTTCAAGTTTTCCATTTAGAAACACATTCTTCACACCAATCTGTATCTAGTCCCAATCAAATTGAACTGCTAATGCCATCATGACCCTCACTGTATTCATCTTTGCCACTAGTGCAAAAGTCTCTCGACAATCTACTCCATATGTCTGAGTGTAGCCTTTAGCTACAAGTCTTGCTTTGTATCTTTCAAGAGAGCCATTTGCTTTATATTTCAATGCGAACACCCATTTACACCTAACTAAATTTTTTCCTTATGGTAACAAAACTATATCCCACGTATCATTATTTTTCAATGCTTCCATTTCCATTCTCATAGCTTGTTTCCACTCCTCACTATTTAATGCCTTGGATAAAGACTTAGGTATGGACACAATGTTTAAATGGGTAGAAAACTTTTATGAAGGTGCCTTTCATATGACACAAAGTAGCAGGTAGGTGTTGGGTGCAAGCTCTAGTACCTTTTCTGATAACAATGGGTAGCTCTAAATCATAAGGAATAGTAAGGTTAAGTAAAGATTGTGTCTCATAAACATTTACCTCATTTCCAGTTTGCGGTTCTGACTCTTGAACTTGCTTAAGATCTGAATTGGTGACATTCATCCTTGAATATACTTGTAATGGCCGCATAGAACTAGGAACTGGTTCCTTTTCAGTTTGTTCACTTAAGGTTGGAATAGAAAAAGATAAATTGAGTGACTCTAAATTTTGGGAATTGTTGGTTGGGACAAGACTTGGACTGATGGCTAGGACATTTTCTAATTCTTAGGCATTTTCGGATGAGACATTTTCCAGTGAAGGGGGGGCATTTTCTATAGGAAAATTTAGCAATAACAAATTATCCTTCTCTTTAATGTCATCTCCCCCTGAAGAGAAGGATAAAAGTAACTTTCATTTTCAATAAAGGTGACATCAGCTGTAACAAAGATTTTTCGGGTAGGAGGATGATAGAATTTGTAACCTTTTTGAGTAGAAGAGTACCCTATAAACACACATTTAATTGCTCTTGGATCCACTTTTCCTCTAGAATTGGAATGAACATGGACGAATAAAACACAACCAAAGATTTTTGGGACTAATCCAGTTGAGGGATTGTATGCTGGAAAAAATTTGGATAAAACTTCCATTGGACTTTTAAACCCCAAAACTCTAGACAACAACCTATTGATAAGATGAGTTCCTGTAACTGCTGCTTCCCACCAAAACATTTTTGGAACATTGTTTTGAAAGAGAAAAGAGCGAATAATAGCAAGTAGATGACCATTTTTCCTCTCGGCTACCCCATTTTGTTAGGGTGTTGCAACACATGAGGATCCATGAATAATTCCTTCTTTATGAAGATAAGGAGAAAGAAATTGATTAAAGTAATCCCTTGCATTATCTAATATGAGCCTTTTGATCCCCTACCCAAATTGATTTCTTATCATTTTGTGGAAAATTGGAAAAACACTACTCACTTTAGATTTGTGTTTAAGCAAAAAAAGTCATGTCACCCTAGTACAATCATAAAAAAACAATACAAATCAACAAGCATAATAAATATTAGAAATAGTGGAGGGACACCAAATATCACTATGGATTAAATCAAATGGAAACAAGGTTCTTGTTTGACTAACTGGAAAAGAAACACGACGATGTTTTGCAAGTTCACATATATCATAATGCAACTTATCCACATCAATTCCTTTGACCAATAAAGGAAACATTATTTTAAGAGTACTAAATGAGGGATGATCGAGATGACGATGATGAAGACACAACATTTCTTTCTTTGTGGAAATTTTTTCGGTAAGTAGAGATGAAGCTAATCGATTCTCAATTCTACTTTGGTCATGCAACAACTCAAGGTAGTAAAGACCATTCTTCTCCTTAGCACATCCAATCGTCTTCCTCATATCTTGGTCCTGAAATAAACATTGAGATGGGTAAAAGATCACAAGACACTTTAGATCCTATGTAAGCAGATTGAATGACACGAGGTTAGTGGATAACTTAGGCACTGTCTGAGACATTTTTAGGGTATGGGTTGACTTGTCGAGACTTCTCCTAAACACACCCAGCCATTGTGAGTGACCCATTAGCAGTAGATATTTTTCTATAACTAGGACTTGGATTATAGAAGGTGGATACTTTGGAGGAATTAGTCATATGGTTTGTAGCTCTAGAATCAAGGACCCAATAATTGGAAAAATATTTATCCGAAGCATTAAAGGCATGAGAATTAGAACACTCGCCAGAAAAGGCTAGAAAGCAATTACGAGAAGGCTATAGAGGAGTCCCGATAGCATTCGATCTTTGAATGTCTTCTTTATTAAATTCTTGTTGTCTTTGTGACCCTTTCTTCTTCATGAGATTGACCGGTGCTTAGATTAGCTTGTCACTTGACTCCCGCTGATTTGTTTGTCGGTTGTTGCCTCGGAATTTTGTTGACTATTTGAGCCCATTGAGGTTTGCCAATAAGTTTCCAGCACTTGCCTTTAGTGTTCCTAGGCTTCTTACAGTATGTGCATCAAAGAGAATCCTTGTCAACCATTTTTGACCCCTTAATCTGATCAAAATTTCTAGCAGCTCGTTGATTTGAATTAGGATTACCTCTAAGAGTACTCTTTGTCACAAGGGCTGAACTATCCACCACTTGATGATTTTCAACCATTACGCCTCTCCTCCCTTCTTTGGCTTGGATAGTTGCAATGGCTTCATTTAGTAATGGTAGTTCTTCTTTTCCTAGAACTTGCACTCTTACAGGATCAACTCAAAATTCAAACTAGCCAAAAAATCATAAATTCGATCTTTTTCAACAACCCAGCTATTGAAATATTCAACAGCATCCTGTGCTGCGTATGGATACACTTATAATGATCCATTTCTTGCCAGAGATTCTTTAAAACATTGGCATACTCGGTGACTGATCGATTTCCTTGCTTAGTGGTTGTGTAATGACCCAAAACCTGACCCAGGCAGGTATGCGAATCGGATCGAAACCAGGGGCCTTGGATTTAATTATTTTATTTTATTTATTAAGTTTTTTTTTTTTAAAGTGTCGTGACTGAATCGGCTCGACTCGAAGGCGAGTCTAGAGCAAGCCGGTTTACTCCAACATTTTTATTTATCTTATCAAAACATTTATTTACGTCATTTCGTTTTAAGGTTTTCAAATTTGCAGAAGCAATTTCAAATGGGAGGCCCATAAACATTCACATTTCACAAAATACAATTACAATGATGGCATTCTATGCCTTTTTAAAATGATATGCAAAAACAAAGCATTAATTCGAGTTCATGTTTGTTCTAAAATATCCCGTATTCAAAAGGAAATGATATGCATATGGCGGGGTATATGCCCTCACGCTTCATAACTTGCTCTATGACTCTGCTTCCACGATCTTGTCTTTCTTCTGTCTATGAAACACACTTTTAGATAAACTCTCATCAAGCATTTCATGCTTAGTTGTTCTATCTGAGTTCTATTTGATATTCAATTTAACTTGACATGCATTTAACATCAAACCATACTGATATATCAGCATATACTCATGCTATTCATTTTTGCATGCTTTCAATTCCACAATGTTATTTATACAACATGCAATTTCAATGCAACAATTCAATTTATGAGATTTAAGCGTATACATGAAATCCCATTTACACTCGTCAATGTTGGTTATTTCACTTTGACTATTCAAATCACATTTCTGACGGATTTAGTTTGATGAATCCCGTCCTTATTATCATTCGATAATGTGCTTACACATTTATAAATTAGGTCTCCCATCGCGTGGATATGTTTGGGCACCAGAGCATGAGTATCACTTAAATGCCATACACCATCATGACGGATGCCGATTGGTGCATCTCGCCAAGTGGGACATTTCTTCAATGCCATACGCCATCATGACGGATGCCGATTAATGTATCCCGCCAAGTGGGACATTGGACAATTTCAGGGTGCCTTCGTGACGGATGTCGATTGGTGCATCCCGTCAGGCGGTTCATTCGATATCATTCAATTCACATTTATGACGGATTCCGTTTAATGAATCCCGTCCTTATCATCATTCACATTTATTCGGTTTTCAATTATCACATTTCCAATTTCATATTCACTTTATTATTATCTTTTCAAAAAGATATATAATCTATGTACTTATTCCATATACTCATTCACGTACTCATTTCATAGTTACTCGGTAAACAACCAAAATACTTGAAATAAGAATAAAGTCAGAGAACAAACATGCAAAAACATGAAACGAGGAATAGAAGTTGGTAGAACAAACCCAAAAATCTTTGCACTTTGATTCCAATCCTTGGAATCTCAATCTCAGTTTGGCTTTTCCTCCTCGTCAGCCCCTATTCCAAAACCATTAAAGAACAATATTATTCGTGTATACTAGTTGATGGGGGTATAAAATTGGATCAAGTATCCCACTCGTCAGCCCGATAGAGCAATGGGGGCCGTGCCCCACCCGTGTCCTTCCATAGCGGCCCGAGAAAGAGTCGGCTCATTAGGCTGAGCAGCGGATTTGAAAAATAGGAAGCCCATTTCGATGATTAACGGATCCTTCCAATATGAAGATAGAATATTCCCTAAAATAACCTATTGATCCAATCAAGTCTATTATAAAGGGAAGAAAAAGTAATAGAAGACTAGTGTGGGAAGGACTCCACCATCTAGGCTAACAATATGAAGAAACATATCCTCAAATGGGAAGGACTCTAGTCATACGTCCAAGCCAGGACCAGTGCAATCCACTCTAAATACAAGGCCACCCCATTCGATTGAAGAGTCATATTTGATTCGGATCTTCAATACTAAGCATTCTAAGCATTCACTCTTTTCTCTCAAGGACGAATCTGACTTAGGCATCGGACGGCCCACGGGCGCGGCCCTCTCGAGGCCCATACGTCTTTCTTCTTGCGAAGTGCCACATCAGGCTGATCGGCGGTGCTGCGACAGTCAACATCACGCCATTGCCCGACCCAATCGGGTCCGGCCCGTGACCTGCTCGGCCCGGATTCGGTTGAAAAAAGCATCCGGTTGGCGCGTGCGTGAGAGCGACCTTACACAAACATAGCGATTTCCGATTCTTTGATGGTATCAACTAGGAACACGGCGAGAACCGCGCTAAATCTGGGATGCGGACCACCGGGGAGATCGGGCGGCGGTACGGGGTGGCGAGCGATCGAGGCGACCTGGCGAAGTGGAAGCACTCCGCCGCGTCAGCGGCGCTTGATGGGGAGATGGGAACAACTCACGAGACAAATACAACACCCCCGAAGCGGCGGACTCGGGGAGGTCTGTTCCTCCCACGGTGTGCAGTATGGTATTCCCAAAATAGACGGAGGCGGAGTCCTAGCGAGAGCCGGGGGCGCGGCTCTGACTGGCTTTGTGGGGAAGAGGCAGGCGGCACGGAGGACGGCGGAACGTAGAGACCACAGCATCCCTCATCGATCCTGAGAGAAGCGGACATGGGAGCAAGGTTCGGGGACCTCAGCGAGCTCGGCCATGTAAAGGAGGAGGTAGTTAAGGCGCACCCGGACAAATGGATGCCTTGGTGCAGCAAAGCGGAATCACCTTTCACCTGGTGCTAAGCTACCCGCTCCGGCCAAATTCGAGGATGCCTCAAGTAGAGAGCGTTCGATGGTGTGAGAGGATCGATGGAGCCGTCCAATACCTATAAGTCGGATGGAGTTGCGCAGGTATCGAGCCACTGTTCGGTGCGGGCGTTCATACCACCGCCGAAAGGCGGCTATGGCACGGTTCCAGCAGTCCCCTCTTCACGGTACCTCATTCGAGAGTTATCAATCGCGTTGAGTCTCACTTCATGAGCTAGGACATACGGGAAGCGGCTACCATGGTAACCTTAAACGAAACATTGAGTATCGTGCAACGGTTTAATGTCGAGTCCCTGAAGATAGATGTACTTGACGAAAAGTTCGCTGTCACGACCTTCATTGTGGGGTTGGGGGTGCAGTCCAAAGACCTGATGTTCTCAATCTCAAAAAACCCTGAATAACGGCAGGGTTCTTGGTAGAAAAATACATAAACGGAGGAGGCCCTCTGTCAAGAAGGCTCTTCATGCTTAGACAAAAAAAGCGAAAGCGAAGAAGCGACGGGGCGGGCCCGAAGCAAAGCGACCGGAGGAAATCTCGGGGCGAAGCGGGAGCGATCCCACTAAAAGCGAGGAATCTTAGGGATCGCTGGGCGATCCACGGCCGCAGTAGCTATTTCGACTCTTCCTCCTTATGGCCTCGAAGTGTACATAAGTCCTACATGAAGTCGAACGGTTCCTAAGATGGCCAAGTAGCGAGATGAAGTCAAATCCAGCTACGGGAGAGATAACACGAAATGCTGCGGAGTTCCACGAGGATATGGACATCGCGCGAGATCACTTCAATATCTGATTAAGAAGAGAGATAGAATACCTGATACAGCGCGGATATCTAAGGCGTTTTATATCTTGAGAGATCAGCTCAAGGCGGACCAGACCGAGAATCGAGCCCAGGCTCAGCCATATACCTCGTCAGGCAACTGACCAGCTATCCCGGCAACCCACAGAAGAAATCCACGTGATCTCGGGAGGATTCTTTGGAGGAGGAAAATCTAAATTGGCTTTGGAAGGGGCCCACTTGCCTGACATAAGATCGAGCGGAGACATGGGGAGAATACGGTCGAGTATCTAAAATGCCGCGAGTCGATACTCTTATCACATTCTCTCGGCCTTCAGACTTGGAAAGAGTGTGACACCCCATAGCGACCCACTTGGTAATCGCCGCAGTGTGGCAAATACAATGGTCCATCGGGTCTGGTAGATAGGGAGCTCGGCGACATCATTTCGTCGGCCTTCGACAAAATGGGAATTGGAAGAAAGCTAGAACCTGTCCTTGCACTCATCGTGGGTTTTGAGGAGAAAGGTGTTACCATTGGATGAATCAGCTGGTGCTAACCTTGGGGAGCCTTGCTTGGCTGCTTGACGACAATACGAGGTTTCTCATAGTGGATAGCCTCGTCGGCCTATAACATGTTCTTTGGTGGGCCCTCTCAGCAGCGATAAAGGCCATCCCCTCGACGCCACCACCGAATCAAATTCAGGCTTGTTAAACGGTGTTGGGCGTTCGAAGGAGATCGAGTGGCACGAAGATGCTGCAGCCTCTGTAAACCAGCGGTCGACAATGTGAGCATGGGTGAGCTTGATATGCGTGATGAAGTGTTCACTCGGCGAGCCACGGAGAAAGTGGAACGGTAACATTGGATGTGACCAGGCATCTTTTGCTATATCGGCCAAATTAGCGAAGGCCTCCTCGCACAGTTCTTAAGAGCGAGCGAGGACATCTTAGCATGGAAGCGGTGACATAGTGTATCATTTATGATTATCACTCATAAACTAAACACACCAGCCCATCTCTCAAGTGGTTAAGCAAGCGCGAAGTTTCGCGCAAAGAGACAAAGGCCATCGGCGAAGAGGTGTAAGCTCCTTGGCGGGGGCAATCGGGAGGAGTGAATACGGAGTGGTTGGCCAATGTTGTCTTTCGTCAAGAAGCAAATGGCAAATGGCTCTGTATTGATTTCCAGAGTATAAACAAAGCATGCCCCGAGGACGAACCACACCGGGATCGACCTTATACGTAGAGATGCCCGCATTGAGCCATGAGCTCCTTGGCTTCATGGATCGTTCTCGATTATAACCGGATAAGCATGGACTGACCAGGAAGAGCGTCATTCATCCTTGCTTGCACGGGGCCTGCATTTATCGGGTAATGCAGAACAGGCTCAGAATGCGGGAGCGACTACGAAAGGTTAGTAAGCCTGGGATGTTTCGAGAAAGCGAGATAGGTACGGCGATGGAGGTATACATAGGCGACATCTTTGGTAAAGTCCGCTACAGCGGTATCACATCACTACCTCTCAGAGACATTCGGATCTGAGGATTATAACATGAAAAATTTGAATCGTTTGTGGTAATCACGCCCCGGCGTGTCGGCGGAAAATTTATGGGCATAGTCAACGCGAGAATTGGAAGCAAATCCGGATAAAATAAAAGCATTGCTTGACATGCCATCACCATCGGGGATAAAGGAAGTACAACGATTAACAGGGAGGATCGCGCTCTGAGTCGATTCGTGTCGAGGGCAAGTGACAAATGCCAACTTTTCTTCGAGTTTTTACGAAAGCCTTTAAATGGGATGAAATTGTGAAAAGCGTTTGTAACGCCCAGAAAACATATGACTTCGCCACCCATTCTAGTAAGCCCGAGAAGGAGAACTCCTCACATTGTATTTGGCGTGTCGATTTTTCAACTAGCGATTGCTCGTCGAGACAAGAGCGAATACGGCCGCACGATGCTGCTGCGGTGGAGTACACGAGGGGAGGCGGGGAAGGTATCAGTGGAAGAACAATACTAGCTGCAGTGACGGCTCGGAGACCGTCCTTATTTCGAGGCTCACACCATAGAAGTCAGGCCGAATGCCCGCGAGCGGGTGTTACACCAGGCAGGATCTCTGGGAGGTTGATGAAATGGGCCGTAAATTTTGGCGAATTCGACATTCGATGCAAGGCAACGGCCATAAAAGGACGGATCTAGCCGATTTCGTCATGGAATTCGCGATGAAACTGAGGCCCGCGATCAAGGGATCACCTCCCCATATGGAAGCTCTGTGGATGGAGCATCAAATGCGCGCGGAGCGGAGGCGGGGTTTAATCGACCTCACCGGAGGGGATAGACGTTGAGTATGCACTCAGGTTTGGGTTTCACGCCTCAACAACGAGGCTAGAATCACGGGCCGTAATAACGGAGAACCTCAATCTCGCTCATTCATTAGGAGGTCGATCAGTTAGAGGTCCATAGCGACTCCCAGGCGGTGGTCGAGACGGATTGAAGACACATACGAGGCCAAAGGTGAGAAGATGATTCTATATCTTGCCAAAGTCATTGATTTATTAAAAGATTGTCGGTTCAGATCAAGTCGTCCCGAACGGAGAATTCCACGTCGCGAAGCGCTTTATGGCAGCTCTTTGCCTTGCGGGAAGACATTGGGGAATCAACGCCGTCGAATGCCTGTGATCCTCATTCAGGCCACTTACGGCATAGTGGTCGCCCCCAGTAGGTCCCGTACCAAGCTTGATGGACCCTATTTGGGATTATAATGGGGAACCTTGACGACGAAGGCGAAATTTAAGATAAAAGTGAGATCCTCCGGGTTTACCAATCACAAGGAAGCCTCTACAAGCAGTTCTTCACACCTTTCCTAAAATGCGCCAGCGGGGAGAAGACAACGAATCGTGCTAAGAGAAGTGCCGCGAAAGCATCTGGGAACCATATCGGAGCTCGAACATTGGCAGGGAAAGTTTTGAGGCAGGGATACTATTGGCCCACAATGCTCAAAGATGCAACCAACCTGGTCAAAAGATGCAGAATCTGCCAGGAACACGCTAAAATATCACGCCTCCCAGCAGAGCCTCTGACATCAATCACCAGCCCCTGGCCCTTCCAGCAGTGGGGGTTGGACATATTGGGGCCCTTGCCCATTGGCAAAGGCGATGTAAATTATAATCGTGGCGGTAGATTATTTCACCAAGTGAACGAGGCCGAGGCCATAGCCATAATCCTGTGAGAAGGTACCTTGACTTCGTATGGCGAGATCATATGCGATTTGGTGTCGAGGCGCGGTCTCGGATAGCGGAGAAAAAACGGTTTGATAACGCAAAATTCGGGGACTTTTGTGCGAGCTCGAATTAAAGTACTGTGCTATTTCCTTTACAATCAAATGGACAAGCCCGAAGTCACCATAAAGAACTCAGGCGCGCGAAAACGGTACAGGAAGAGGCGAAGGGAGTTGGTCGAATACACTCCCTTAAGTACTATGGGCCTATGGGACGACACGAGGAAGTCAACAGCAAGGAGCTCCATTTTGCCTGGCTTTTGGCACGGAAGCAGTAGCCCCTGTTGAAGTTAGAGTAAGTCTCCCAGAGTCGAGCTAGCCTCGGAGGAACAAAACGATGAGATAAGCGTCGAGACTTAGAGCTCTGGACGAGAAGCATGAGGCGGAGGTTCAACGACGTGCGGAGGAATACAAGGAAGACCGCTGGGCCTACAGAGAGTCGGGCCCGGGAGTTACGTGCCGGAGTTTGGTCAAATGCGCCGCAGGAAAATCCAGCACATGGGTTTAGGCCTAATTGGGAGGGCCCTTATATTATATCTCGGATCGTCAGAGGGCAATTATGAGCTCCAAACAGAGGAAGGAAAAATCTTACGACGCCTGTGGAATGGGACATCTTAGGCGCTTTTTATCGGTGAGCATCGGTCCTTGATAAGGCCTTATGATTCCTAGGAGACAAGTGGGGCGAGCAGTTGGTAAATCGGATGTCTCAAACGGTTCGGGCATGTAAAATATATATATATATATATATGTATATATACAATGGAAAATTCATAGAAATAAAAGTACATCTTTATTTCAAGTCATGGTTGGATACAATCAATGGTGTCTTAAGTGCATCATAAAAAAAGCATACAAACTTAATTCCCTCGGGACACGCAGTAAAGCAATTCCCTCGGGACCTGCAATACAAACGGTTCCTGTTTTCAGTACAAGCAATACCCTCGAAAGAAAAAAAAGGGGGAAGAGACAAAGAAGAAAGACAGAATGAAGAAGACAGAAGGAGGAGAAGAGGAGAAAAAGGGGACGGGAGGAGAGAAAGAAGAAGAAGGATGAGAAGCGGGTGGAGATAGAAAGAAGAAAAGAAAGAAAGAGGAGAGGTATAGCGAGAGAGAGATAGGAAGGAAGAAAAAGAACGAGGTGAGGTGCAGGGATGCACCATCCCACCCTTGGATTCCTAGAGGCTGGGAATAACATAACTCCCATAGGAAACTAGGGAAAAACACAGCTCCACGCGGAGGGGTCGAAAGGCGGTCAGGCGTCGAGGAACCTCAACGAAGCGGCGGGAACATCAAGCATCCATCTTCTACAAACTTCATCCGCCCGGTATGACGAAATCTTCAAAGCGTAAAAGGCACGGAGGCAGCAGAACCCTATTTATAGAGAAAGCACCGAAGCGAGACCTACTTAGTTCCAATTTCCCATCGTCGACATTAAAAGCGATTGCTTTTCAATAGCGGGGACACACGAAAACGGCTCTTCTCATAAGCACTCTTCATGCAAGCATCTCTCCCCACAAGATGGATTCTCACACGAAACGGTCCTTCACACGGTGCCGCCCGGCCACGGCGCCATAAGCCCAGTTGCTCACTCTGACGAGCTCTCCCTTCAACATAGGCGGGCCGAGCTCCTGTGATGGGACGAGCCCTTCTCGTACTTCTGAAGCAGGCGACCATCCACTATAAATCTCATTGGCTTGACTCTCCCTTCAACACAGGTAGACGAGGCTCTGCTATCAATCGGGAATGAGGCGCCCTTCTCGATGCGGCTCCTCCTACAAATCTCATTGTGACTCTCCCTTAGCCTGAGGCGGACGAGAGCTTCTACCTGCCATTCAGAGACAAAGCCCTTCTACATTACTACAAGCGGATAGGCTCCTCCTACAAATCTCATTGACGAGCTCTCCCTTGACACGAGGCGGGCGAGCTCCTACTGTGTCGGGCGACACTTCTGTGCTACAAACAGGCGGGCTCCTCCCTACAATCTCATTGGCAGCTCTCCCAGCCGGTGGCGGGGCGAAGCCTCTTGTGTCGGGACGAGCCCTTCTGCGTACTCTGAAAGCAGGCGTGCTCACTCCCTACAAATCTCATTGGCGACTCTCCCTTCAACACGAGCGGGCGAGCTCCTACTATCTATGGGGCGAAGCCCTTCTCGTATCTCAGCGAGGCGATCTCTAATCTCGACGAGCTCTCGCTGCTTTCAGCGATGACGAGCTCTAATATCTATCGGGGGCGAGCCCTTCTGTACCTCAAAGAGACGGGCTCCTCCCTACAAATCTCATTGTGAGCTCTCCCGCCCAACCACGGCGACAGGCTCCTACTGTCGTGGGATGACCCTTATCTGCCATCTCAGCTGAGTGGGCTCTCTAAAAATCCCATTGATGAGCTCTCCGCCCAGCCTGAGGCGGACGAGCTCCCTACTATCTGTCGGGGCTGAGCCTTCTCTCTACCTCAAACGGGCGGTCTCACCGTCTTATTGACGAGGCTCTCCCTTAGCACGGGCCCGGACGAGCTCCTACTATACGTCGGGGCGAGCCCTATACCGTGCCTCGAACGAGCCCGGGCTCCTCCTGAATCATTGAGCTCTCCGGAGTCACCACGAGGCGAGCAGAGCTCCTACTATCTGCTCCGGGATGGAGCCCTTCTGCTGTACCTCCAACGAGACGGGCTCCTCCTAAATCTCATTGTGAGGCTCTCCCTTCAACACGGGGCGGGCTGAGCTCTTACTGTGTCGGGGCGAGCCCTTCTACGGCCCTTCTGAACAGGCGGGCTCCTCCTCCTGAAATCATTGTGACTCTCCATGACACGGACGGACAAGCTCCTACTATCTGCTCGGGCGAGCCCTTCTCTGTACCACAAACAGACGGGCTCCTCCCTGCAAATCTCGTTGTGAGCTCTCCCTTCAACACAGGCGGACGAGCTCCTACTGTGTCGGGGCAGGCCTTCTACGGCTCTGAAGCGTGATCTCTGCAAATCTCATTGTGAGCTCTCCTTCAACAGACGAGACGGCTCCTACTATCTGCTCCAGAGGCAGGCCCTTCTGTACACTACAAAGCAGTGGGCTCCTCCTACAAATCTTATTGGCAGGCTCTCCCTTCCCAGCACGGCGAGACGAGCTCCTACTGTGTCGGGATGAGCCCTTCTCCCGGTACCTCGAACGGACGGGCTCCTCCGCCTGAAATCTCGTGGCTTGAGCTCTCCGCCCGGCACGGGCGGGCGAGCTTCTCTATCTGCCGGGACGAGCCCTTCTACGTACCTCAAGCAGACGGGCTCTCGCACAAATCTCATTGACCGAGCTCTCCTTCAACACGAGCTGAGACCCAGAGCTCCACACTATCTGTCAGGGACTGACCTTTCTGCGCGCGAGACGAGATGGAAGCCACTCCTACATAAATCTCGTGTGAGTTCTTTCTTGACCTGAATGAACAAGCTCCTACTACCTAGGGTGAGGCCCTTCTTGAACTTCTAAGCAGACGGACTCCTCCTTACTATTCTGTTGGCGGAAATACAGGAGACCTCCTTTAAACATCTATAATCAAGCTCTAATCGACTACATACCTTTATGAAGCCCTAGCGTAGTGAACTCAAATAGGGCATGTGAATGAAAGGACAGGTCAACACCCGCGGGTCAGACAGCGGGGGCTGAGGCCCGAAACCAACAAAGTCCCATGCATGTGGCATGGCAGGAAACCATTTGATTTGGGGCGAAACGATCTGGTTTAAGAGCGTACGGAGGCCAGATTTCTATGAATCCTCAACTCGAGATGCAATTCAGAAAGAAGAGCAAATATAAAATTCCCGGGGAGCGAGTATCCATTAAAGGGTTAATACGGTGGTAGGCCCCCGAGTCTAAAAAAAAAAAAAAAAAAAAAGAAAAAAGAAAAGCATAACAAAGTGGAACCCAGGCCTCAAATGTCGAGTATCGGGCGAAGAAGAAGAATGAGAAGGGGCTCGGCACATGAGTACTAGGCTGCAGGGATTCGTTTAATAGAAAGATTCTCTGCCTCTCCATGTTGGGAGGCCGAAGTCGAAGGCGGATCGGGGTATCGCGGCGTGCTGCTGAAAACGACATCGCCCGCGAGCACGGCGTTACGAGCTGCCTGTGACCTCGTCCCTCCCGAACAACCATATCACGCGCGAGATGGGATTCCGATGCGTAATCAGCGACGCCCTCGGCCATTGTCTGATAAATCACGGCGGAGGATATCCGAGCGGAGTCTCGTGATACCTTGCCTCGAAATCTCCGCGGCGAGCCATTTCCAGTTGTTCTCCATTCGTCCAAACTACGGTGACAGCGCCTTCCATTTGCAAATCCCGTTGTTCGCGGGAGATGATGAGTTCCTCCTAACCAATTGAAGCTCACTGCGGGTAGTGCGACCCCTCCACGAGCCTCAACCAAATCATCTTTAGAGACACAGTTCATCTCGAACCTCTCGAAGCTCTCCCTCAGCAGTCGTCAAGCTACTCCGGACCTCGCCTTCCCTACTGACCCGATCAAAGCCCGACGAGTATCTTCAGATACGAAGCGTAAGTCACTATCTCTTCGAGACAAATCTTTTGCTAGTCACACGGCTTGTCCCTTTCGAGAAGTCAAAGTAGTCACTTTTCGCCTTATAAATTCGGGCGATCCTTGTGTTTCTCATTCAGTTTTGGCTTTTTAGTAAGCCCTTCAAATAGTGGCGAACACTAAGATAAACCAGAATTAGGACTCGTGAGCAATGGGAGAGTTAGCATATTTATAAACTAAATAAATCCACGAGACAAGGCCAAGCCTCATCAAATAACTCCACTTTGATCTCTCGTGCTTCGAGAATCGTTGAGGATGGATGAAAGCGGCACCAGCAGTTCAACGTTGGATAGCGAAATGCGACCACATCAACCGATTTTGTTTTCTTTCTCCTCATTCGGCCACCTTCGGAGATGGCTTGACGAGTCTGAAGGAAGTTTATAGTTAGGGGCAAGCGCCAACGGTGATCGCCGCCTCGGCAGGGATTCCCCCACCTCTGGGTTGGAACCGGAAGAGGAAGCGGAACAAGGAACCGGGGAATCTCGGCCAGCGGGGACCAGAGGCTAAGCTCAGACCTTGGGATGGGGACAGAGGTGCTTCACAATCTCGGAACTTTGTTGGATGGGTGATCCCTCTTGGGAGAGTGTTTCCTCCTCTTGCACTTCGAGGTTTTAGATGTCCCTTCGGATGAGCTAAGATCTCCCCTCGGGTAGGGGCAGCCACAGCGGGCCTTTGAAACTCGAGGAGTAGAGAGTGGGAGGCCACACAAAAGCGGAAGATTTTGTGGACCGGACCGGACAGGCCCCAGGGACATCGGGAAGCCTTGTAGCTCTGCGTGGAACGACGAGCATTCAATCAAAGCAAGAGCGGCGGTATCTTGTCGCTAGAAGCTCCAGTCGGGCATCGAAATATAAGGGAAACTTAAGGTCGGGAGCATTCGACCGACTTTAGATGAATTAAATAAAGTGGATGATATACGAAGGTTATCGGGAAAAACCACGTTAAGATCGCCAGGGTGTCTTTCACTGTCTAAAGTTATACTCCCGATTGGAGCCCTTCGACAAGAAATATCGAACTTTCATGTCACACATGAGAAGAAGGAGGTGAAGTATCGAAGGGGCTCCGAGGACGTCACAGGAAGTAAATAAACCCCTCGGCGGTAGCCGTCCGGGATTAAAGATCGAGAACAAAGCCACATTAGGGGCGCGAGTCCTGTCTACAAAAAGACCCGACAAACCCCTCAAAATGCCCCAGCAATTGGGGGCCCGAGTTGGGAAGAGCGAGATATGAAAATCTTGAAGAACACTTGTTTGATGAAAGGGTGCAATGACGGGTAGTTATCAAATGACCTCGAAAAACATACCATTCGCGAGACGCAGGTGCGTAACGAGTCAAAAAAATCGGAGACCATACGAACACAGGAAGAGGCGGTGTCACGTTCAACAAAAATCGACTTGTATGAATGGCCAACCTTACTCGGTCCCACTTTCATGGCATGACGAACGGCAACTTTGAGGAAATCCGACCCCTTAGGATAGTTGATCAGGTTTATTTTCCTTTTGCCTTTACCCAAAGGAGGGGGAGGCGCCGCAGGAGCATATGAGGGATTAACGACGATCAAACGACTGGGGACTTCCCTAGCTAGATCAGAATCGGCATCAATAGGAGGGCCCAGCATGGATCTGTAGATGAAGAAGCGATTGAGTCCATCACAAAAGCGGGCAGTATAAACAAAGAAACACCAGCTAGCCTGGATTGGCCCAGTCGGGAAGAAGCGGCGAAGCACAAAAACACCAAATAAATAGAAGGTTAAGGGCCGGAGGAGCCTTGAGCGAAGAGGTCGATCAAAGCAGAAGGAGCGGCGCGAAACGAGGTCGTGTTAATATCAGGCTAATGGCGAGGCAGGAGCTAATCCTAATGGACCTTGAATGTGTCGGCGGGAACAATTCGATCTTTGCGCGATCAGTACAAAAATTTGGGGGCAGTGAAATTGGATCAAGTATCCCACTGCCGGCCCAGATGTGATAGAGCAGTGCCCCACCGTGTCCTTCCATAGCGGCCCAAACGGAGGTCGGGGCTCATTGGGGCCCCGAACATGGATTTGAAAAATAGGAAGGCCCATTTTCAGCCTTGATCAACCGGATCCTTCCAATAGCAGAAGATAGAGAATATTCCTAAAATAACCTATTCGTCCAATCAAGTCCTATTATAAAGGGAAGAAAAAGTAATAGAAAGGCCCAGGTATTGGGAAGGACTCCTAAATCTAAGGCTAACAATGAAGAAATATATCCTCAATGGGAAGGACTCCTAGTCATCGTCCATGGGACGGTCATCACTATAAATACAAGGCCACCCCAGCGGTGAAAGGTACGCTGATTCAGATGCCAATACTAAGCATTCTAAGCGTCCTCTTTTCTCTCAGGGCCGAATCGACTTAGGCATTGGGCGGCACGGGCACGGCTCTCATGACCACACTTCGTCTTTCTTCTTGCGGGGGGAGTGCCACATCCGAGAGCCTGGAGTCGGCTGACAGTGCCTCGACCACGACAATCCAACGGCTGCATCAGCCCGCCGGCAATCAGGGTCGACCAGACCCTACGCGGCTGCGGCCCATTCGGGATTGAAAAAGCATCATCACTAGTAGTTTTGGTTAGGATTGATTTTCGAAGTTTAATATGAGTTCCATTTTCAACAAGCTATATATAGATGGATTCTTGACTCAATGTGATTTTCATAGAGTCTGAGAACACCCAAAACAGAGTTTGGACAAAGGAGTTATGACCTTCCGAAGTTGGAGGTCATAAGTAGTCACACCCAGCCTAGCTGACTGACTCAGCTGACTTGACCTCGGTAAACTCAGTCTGAAACCTCGGTTTGAGATATTCTATTCTCCTCAGGCATAAGGGCGCCATTCTTGACTCAATGGAGCTTTCCATAGAGTCAGAACACCGAGGCGAGGATTCGGGCCAGGAGTTATGACCTTCGAAGTTGGAGGGTCATACGTAGTCACACCAGTCAGTGTGACTGAGCTAACCTGACCTCAGTAAACTCGGTCTAACACCTCGGTCTGACATATTCTATCCTCGTCAGGCATATGAATGTATTTTTGACTCAATGGGATTTCCATAGAGTTTAAGAACACCCGAAACGGAGTTCGGACCAGAAGAATTATGATGCCCCGAAGTTGGAGATTCCATACGTAGTCACACCCGGCGGCGTGACTCACAGCGACGACCTCGGTAAGCTGATTCGACACCTCGATCGGCATATTCTATCATATCAGTCGGATGAATGTATTCTTGACGTAATGGGCTTTCCATAGAGTCGAGAACACACGGAAAGCATTAGTTCGGACGAAGAAGTTATAACATGAAAGTTGGAGGTCATACGTGGATAACCCAGTGGTGACCTCTATAGAATGAGGTCTGTGACCTCTTGGATGAGGTCTTACGACCTCTATAGGATGAATCTGCCCAACCTCTGGCGGATGAAGTGCTGACCTCCTCTTGTATGAGGTTCTTGACCTGCACGGGATGAGGAGTCGCTAACCTCTAACGGGATGAGGTCTGTGACCTCTGTGCATGGTCTGGCGGCCTGCGCATGGTATGTTCACTCTGTTTGCATGAGGTCTATCACCTCTTGCATAGTCCTCGAGTAAAGGACATAGCAGTCTCTGGAGGTCAGGTGAAATTCAAAATCTGGCACATCAAGTTTAGTGATGAGGATACAATTTACTAGAAGGACTCACTACCAAATTCCCTTCACTTCATACCCAAAAATCAGCTCTAAGGTCCGGATAATGTGCACTACCACAATGTGGTAGCTTCCCATGGTTTAAAATACTACCAAACATTCCCCTAAGGCAAGATAACCACCACACAACCTTTAGGGTAGAAAATAACCAAAATAAGAGAAGACCTACCTCTTGGAGTTTGTTGAAACTCCCCGATTTCGATCTCTACTTGTAGCTCTTGATGGAAGGATTTTCCTCTTACTTGTTTGGAGACACATGGTCAATCGTCGGAAAATTCTAGAGAAATTCAGGGGCCTCTCTCTCTAACTCTCCCTTTTCTCTGTTTTCTTTTTCTTATGGATCTCTTAATCGTGCTTTGCGAGGAAAAGCTTCCTCCTCTTACCATGTTATGCGCTTTCATGATTTTGTTTCTTATTTTCTTTATTTCATCTTTTGTCTTTAGATTACCCTCCATTTCTCTATTATTATTCATTTAATTCTCACTATTATTTTCCCCTTGCTCATTTATTTCTCTAATTTCACTTAGACATATAAACTTACTTACAGTGTATAGATCCCATTTTACAATTTCATATTTCTCCTTTTTCATGGGTTTATTTCGGATTCAATAATCATTTAATCAATATTTCTCTGTAGTTCCTAGAAAAATACCCAAATTGAAGCAATTATACCGAATATATATGTTTGTTATAAACATTCAAAGAATGTTTTGAAGTTACAACTCTCCCCACTTAATAAAATTTCGTCCTCGGGGTACATGCAAATCAACAGGTTGCGGATGCTGCATGGTTTCTTACTTTCAAGTGGCTTCTTGGTCTTGTGGTTTCTCCACAGCACTTTGACTAACGGAATCTTCTTGTTCCGTAATTCTTTCACTATGTGAACCAAAATCTGTACTGGCTCTTCTTCATAAGTCAAATATGGTCTAAACTCAATTGTCTCGAAGGGCTTTACATGTAGCCAGATACGATCGGTACCTCCTCTACATCGAAACATAGGAAAACATTATGGATCTTTTCAAGTCGGAGGTAATGCTAATATGTATGCCCTTTGGACCACTTTTCGTTACTACATAAGGCCGATAAATCTAGGGCTCATTGCCCCTTTTCTAAATCTCATCACCTTCTTCCAGGTGATACTTTCAACTACTTTTGCGATCTTATCGAATTTCTTTTCTTTTCATGTGGCATATAGTTTCTATCTATCGTGGTCACTTTTCCAATCTTTCTCTAATATTTTTCACTTTTTCTTCAATCTCTTGTACCAAATCAGGGCCACTCACTTTCTTTTCACTAAATTTCGTCCAAGACAATGGTGTTCTACATTTTCTCCTATATAAAGCCTCGTAAGGAGCCATTCCAATTCTTGATTGGAAACTGTTGTTGTAAACAATTTTAACTAAAGGGATGTGTCTATCCCAACTACCCTCATAGTCCTTACGACCTTTTAACATATCTTCCAACATAGCTTTCTTTGTTCATCGTCATTAGGTACCTAAACCACATCAGCCCATAAAACAAGGATCCATCTTCCTTTACCTCAAACTTGGTTTCTCTACCATCTCCAATATCACATCCAATTCTCTAAAGGATAATTTGATCAAACCCCCAGGAAACTCATACTCTCGTATTCGGATAGGGAAATCTCTATACACTATATTCATAATAACTCTATGCCCGAGCGGGTTCATCACCAAGATGTCATACTCGGTTTCACTCTTCGGTAAATTACCCAAGTTGGGTATGTCAGTACATATATATGAATGAGTCGATCCTAGATCTATCAATGCGCTTTTTAAATAGTATCAAAGATAGTAAGAGTAGACTATGCATGCAGGCGTCGGTATCTTCTCTGCTTTCATTCATATGCTCTAGCACAGACACGACCATCTTGCCTACCTAAAGTTTGTGTCCCTTGTCTCGAACACTTGGTGATGCAACACCTTTCTTCTGGATGACGATACATTGCTGGTTTGGGGTGCTATGAAGGGGCGTGCCAGTACACTCTGTATTTTGTGCTTCAAAAATGGATCCACAACCCAAGCAAGCAAGTCAATCTCCAACAATCTCCCTTGCATGTTTCTTCCACAATGGGAACAACGAGGAGCGTCTTGTCCTCTAGAAGCACCTCCTGGTGCACTTTCAACTGACGGCGCCAGTAGAATAGTCTCTCTGGGTGGCACAATTTGTAAATTTGCACGGAACCACTATGGTCCCTTGAATCTCTTACTCTCTGTGATGAGCACTTGTTGACGGGATTTTCTTTCCACATCTTCTATATTTCCTTTCATTTCATCTTTCTTTTTCTGAACCACATTTAGAGCACATATCGTGATTTTTTGGAGAAATCATCATGGCAAAATCTGCATGACATGGGCTCGAATGTGGTAGCTTAGGCCGTCTTCAAATTTACGGCACTTCTCTTCTTAGCTTACTAGCATCTCGGGAGCATACTTGCTCAACCGTGTGAATTCTCTCACATATTCGGTTACACTTAATTGCCTTTGTTTCCAAATTATCAAAACTCTCGTAGCATATTGTTTAAATAGATGTGACCCACATGAATCTTCTTGAACTCGTCTAAAATAACCTCCATGTAACTCTTTACGGTGGTGCGGTCACAGTCACGAAACCCACCCTTGATAGCTATATCTTGTAGTAATGGGTTGCACATTCGACTTCTCTTCGGTTGTGCAATGCATTTGTACAAGCATTCGTCGGTCCTCTCGAGCCACCTCTACCATTGAAGGCTCATATTCTTTCTTTCCAAGGAAAGTCTATCTATTTGAGACTCTCAGCTATCTTCAATGGCCGATCACAAGGAACATTTCATAGCTGGTTGTCGCTTCTTGCAAAGCCTCGAGCTAACCTGCTTGAGGATACCCATAGTACCTCCCACCTCACTTGTTCCGGTTCATTATTCATTGGTGGGCATGAGATGCTTGTCCACCTATCACACTATCACGTACTATCGTGACGACTGTCACCTTCGACCCTTTCGGGGTGCAATTCGAATCCATCCATGTTTACCCATTAAGATCAACAAGATCCGCGCCGAGTCATATCATCCTTTAAATGCAAATGCGTATGTCAAATAATTACTTTCAAAATCCTTTCTGCAATCTGCGAGGGCCTTTTTTCAAGAAATGCCTAAAACCTAGGCTCTAATACCACTAAAACGTGGCGACCCCAAACCCGACCGACCCGGTAGGCTTAATCCGAACCAAACTCCTTGGGGACGCCCATTTACCTCTTTTATTTTGCATTTTATTGTTTTTTTAAAAAAGTGTCGCATCTGAATCACCGCCTTCAATCTAAGGCTGTCTCGAACCGTAAATGCGCGCATCTAACGCTGTGGTTTATCTTATCAAACATTTATTTATGTCATTCGTTTAAGGTTTTCTAAATTCGCAGAAGCAATTTCAAATGGGAGGCCCATAAACATTCACATTTCACAACATACTCACAATGATGGCATTCTATGCCTTTTAAAATGATATGCAAAACAAAACATTAATTCAGAGTTCAACTATTTTGTTCACAAAATATCCCATGTTCAAAGGGAAATGATATGCATATGGCTGGGTATATACTTATACGCCGCAACTTGCTCTATGACTCTATGCTTCACGATCTTGTCTTTCTTCCCGTCTACTTGAAACCTGCGCATAGATAAAACTACACGCTAAGCATTTTCATGCTTCGTGGTTCTATACAGTTCTATTTCAATATTCAATTTAACTTGACATGCATTTAACATTAAACCATGCCTATTATATCAGCATATACTCATGCTATCTATTTTCGCATGCTTCATTTTACAATCATTTTTTATATCACAACATGCAATTTCTAATGCAACAATTCAATCTACAATTCAATTGAGAGATTTAAGCGTATACATGAAATCCCATTTGCTCACAATGTTGGTTATTTCACTTTGACTATTCAAATCACATTTCTGACGGATTCCGTTTGATGAATCCTGTCCTTTATTATCATTCGTAATGTGCTTACACATTTAACACCTCGGTCTCCCATCATGACGGAGCGTCGCTTTGGTGCACTCGGTTACGTGGTCACTTTCTAAATGCCATACACCATCATGATCGATGCCGACGTGCATCCCGCTGCTGGACATTTCTTCAATGCCATACGCCATCATGACGGATGCCGATTGGTGCATCCCACCAAGTGGGACATCGACAATTTCATAGGCCTTCGTGACGGATGTCAGACAGGCATCCCGTCAGCTGCTCATTCGATATCATTCAATTCACATTTACGATTTAAGTCCGTCTTTGATGAATCCATCCTTATCATCATTCACATTTATTCGGTTTTCAATTATCACATTTCAATTTCATATTCACTTTCGTATTATCTTTTCAAAGATATACTCAATCTATGTATTTATTCCATATACTCATTTCATAGTTACTCGGTAAACAACCAAAATACTTGAAATAAGAATAGAGTCAGAGAACAAACATGCAAAAACATGAAACGAGGAATTGAAGTTGGTAAAACAAACCAAAAAATTCTTGCACTTTGATTCCAACTTGGAATCAATTCAATTTGGCTTTTCCTCCGTCAAATTTCCTAATTCAAAAACCATTAAAGAACAATATTATTCATGTGTACTAGTAGTTTTGGTTAGGATTGATTTACGGAGTTTAATATGAGTCTAAATTTCAAAAATCTATATATATATATATGTATTCTTGACTCAATGGGCTTTCCATAGAGTCCGAGAACACTCGAAACGGAGTTCGGATGAAGGAGTTATGACCTTCCGAACTTGGAGGTCATACGTAGTCACACCCAGCCGAGCTGATTGACTGAGCTTACCTTACCTCCGTAACTCGGTCTGACACCATGGTCTGCCATATTCTATCCTCCACAAGCATATGAATGTATTCTTGACTCAATGGGCTTTCCATAGAGTCCAAGAACACCTGAAACGGAGTTCGGATTTAGGAGTTATGACCTTCCGAAGTTGGAGGTCATACGTATCACACCCAAATTCCGAGCCGACCGGACGAGCTGACCTGACCTCGGTAAACTTGGTCTGAAGCCTCAGTCTGACATATTCTATCCTCCTCATGCTTATGAATTTATTCTTGACTCAATGAGCTTTCCATAGAGTCCAAGAACACCAAACAGTAGCCCGAACGTGGCTGGAAAGTTATGACCTTCGGCTGGAGGTCATAATGTAGTCACACCCAGCCGAGCTGATTGACTGAGCTGACCTGACCTCGGTAAACTCGGTCTGAAACCTCGGTTTGACATATTCTATCCTCCTCAGGCTTATTAATGTATTCTTGACTCAATGGGCTTTCCATAGAGTCCAAGAACACCCGAAACGGAATTCGGACGAAGGAGTTATGACCTTCCGAAGTTGGAGGTCATACGTAGTCACACCCAGCCGAGCTGACTGACTGAGCTGACCTGACCTTGGTAAACTCGGTATGACACCTATGTCTGACATATTCTATCCTTCTTAGGCATATTAATGTATTCTTGACTGAATGGGCTTTCCATAGAGTCCAAGAACACCCGAAACGGAGTTCGGACGAAGAAGTTATGACCTTCCGAAGTTGGAGGTCATACGTAGTTAACCCCGACGAGCTGACCTCTGCTGCATCGAGGTCTCGAAGTAACTTCACTGACGTAGGTCTCGTTGATTCCTACAGATGAGGTCCGCGATCTTCACGGGATGAGGTCCGCTTGACCTCTCACGTATGAGGTCATGACCACAGATGAGGTTTGTCGATCTCCATAAGATGAGGTCTACCGACCTCTCGTCAGATGAAGTTTGTTCACATCCGCCGCATGAGGTATTTGTCTACCTCTCGCGCATGAGGTCCGTCTCACCGCTGTACGACCTTTTAGTAAAAGGACCATGGATCTTTACAAGAGGTCCGACTGAGGAAATTAAAGCCTAACATCAAGTTCATTGATGAGGATAAAATTTACTTGAAGGACTAACTACCAAATTCCCTTCACTTCATACCCAAAAATCAGTTTCTGTCCGGCTTAATGCCCACTACCACAATGGCAAATTTTCCCATGGTTTAAAAATACAATCCAAACATTCCCAAGGCAAGATAACCACCACACAACCTTTAGTAGACAACCAAAGTAGGAGAAGACTCCGCTCCCGGAGTTTGCTGAAAACTCCGATTCCAACTTCTACTTGTAGCCTTTGGTCACGAGGAAGGACTTTCCTTGTTTCTGCCGTGAGACTCCATGGTCCGATCATCGGAAAATTCTAGAGAAAAGGTAGAGTCTCTCTTCCTAACTCTCCCTTTTCTTTGTTTTCCTTTTCTTATGGATCACTCTTAATCGTATTTTAAACAGGAGGAAGCTTCCTCCCTCTTTCCTACATGCTTCATGCCATTTCCTTGATTTTTTTCTATTTTCTTATTTTTCTTTATTTCTTTTATATTTAGGTCCCTCCATTTCTCTATTATTCTTCATTTAAGTCTCCTATTATTTTCCTTACTCATTTATTTCTCCTAATTTCACTTAGACATAAACTTACTTACAATTGACCTTAGATCCCCATTTTACAATTTCCATATTTTCTCCTTTTCACTTAGGTTTACTACCTCTGCATTCAATAATCATTTAATCAATATTCCTCTTAACACCTTGAAAATACCCAAGTTGGCCCAATTATACCAATATATAATAATTTTTATTATAAAAATTATAGGGTATTTTTAGGCGTTA